>JAQQAC010009165.1:13333782-13452559 GCA_029783875.1 Phataginus tricuspis | reverse complement strand
AATATCTATCAGTCCCTTCGTGATCTGGTATATCCTCCCATCCCTTCGTGATCCGGAATATCCTCCCGTCCCTTCGTGATCCGGAATATCCACCTGTCCCTTCGTGATCTGGAATATCCACCAGCCCCTTCATGATCTGGAATATCCTCCCGACCCTTCGTGATCTGAATATCCACCCGGCCCTTCGTGATCTGGAATATCTACCCGGCCCTTCGTGATCTGGAATATCCACCAGACCCTTCGTGATCTGGAATATCCACCAGGCCTTCGTGATCTGTAATATCCACCAGGCCCTTCGTGATCTGGAATATGTATCAGGCCCTTCGCTATTTCCTTCTCCAGGCTTCTCTCCCTGCCGTCTCTCACATCAAATGTTCCCTCCCCACCTTAACAATCTCCATGTAGTGTGCCATTATAAGTAACGTATTCTCCCTTTCCTCTGTGCCTTATCTACTGACTGTAATCAGTAAGAAATGTATTTGGTAATATGATGTATATGTAACATGTACATATGCATAACAGAATCGCACAAAACTATACCACATCCAGTGCCATCTGATATTTTCTGTTCCATTTGATTTTATTTTTTAAAAGTCCATCCTGACTTTGTTTTTATTTGACATTTATTTCATGAACCCATAACTGTCACCAGTTTCACCTTGAAAAACACTGCCTTATTTAGCACATTCTGATCCCTTGACCTACATTCTGATCACTTGCTCACTCCCCTTAGTAAATTACTTTCAGCCTCCAAGTCTCAGCTTAAGTATCACCTCCTCAGAAGCCTCCTGAGACCAACAGTCAGGTGGTCTACACTTCTCCCTGTGGTCTTCCGTGGTGTTTACACAACATTATTGTTGTGGCACTTTCTGTTCTGTGATGACGTTCTTGACTCTCCCTTCCATTAAATTATAATTTCTCTAAAACTGCCTCATTCAGTTTTAAATATCCAATAACTAGCATATCATATGTGCTTGTTACATATTTTAGTATTGAATGGATGAATTCAGTTTGAAAGCAGACCAATTTACTAAAGGAACAATTTGCCAAATGACAAATTCATCAAATTCACAAATTTGCCAAACACATTTTAAAGAACATTTTTAAAATGTATTCAGTGGCTATGAACATATTATCCTTATGTTTATATTCAAATTAGTTATTGAATTGGCCACTTAGTGAATTGGCTTGTGGAAAATTAACTTTCAGCAAACTGGTTTTAGGATAATTGCTTTATTAGTGGACTGATCTGGAGCCAATAACTTTTTCTACTTAGTAAATAGTGACAATATATTTTCTTCCCAAGAAAACTGTACAGGGTGAAATAACTTACATGAAAATTGGATAAGAGGTACTTTGGAAATTTCTGTATATTTCTAGGAAAATTATTACCCATTGTTATTTACATGATGGTTATGAACAAAATTAATTCTACCTGAATTGGTTATGTGCTACACAGAGAATATTTTTGGTTGTCTCAACCTTGGACTCCTTATACTTAGTGATATAAAAATATTTATATCAACTTGTCTTATAGCTACCCATGGGAAATTGAACTAGAAAAAGAAACCCTATCTTGGTCTGTTTGTGCTCGTATAACAAAATACTACTGAAGAGTAGTTTAGAAATGTATTTCTCCGTTTGGGAGGTCAGGAAGTCCAAGATCAAAGCACCAGTGGATTTCAGTATCTGCTGAGAACTCCCTTTCTGGGTCACAGGCAGTCATCTTCTCACTATAATTTCACATGGTGGAAAGGACAAGGGGTGTCTTTTATAAGGGTGCTAATAACATTCAGAGCCCTCATGATCTAATCACCTCCCAATACTATCGCTTTAGGGTTAGGATTTCAAATGAATTTGGCGGGGGACATAAGCACCCACCTACATATTTTGAGGTAGGACTACCTTGAGGGGTGGGCACTATATATGCCATCTCGCTGACCAACTGAAGGAAGCATTCTCTTTTGCCACCTTCTTTAGTTAAGTCTTGTTTATAGAAGATGGTTTTAGAAATAATGTTTTTTAATCCAAAATAAAAATAAGACATTTAGCACAGGGCAAATAAAAGCTAGTCATTATTATCAGTACTCAGTTGTTACTTGTTATTTAATCTAATATATTGAAATGATATACCATTAAAGTGTAAATGAGTCATATCCCCTATAACATTTCCTAAAAATTATGGCATAAAGAAGTGACTATAGAGTTCACAAATTACAAATACATTTAAGAAATGTATCACTCTTCAGGATATCTAGACTTTTCTCTCACTGGAATCTTCAATTATATCCCTGTGATATTCATTTAATTATACTTTATCCCTTACAGAAAAAAAAATTAGGAGTTGAATACTGTCTTCCATTAGCAGAATATGCATAATACCTCCACCAAAGTAATTAGAAAAATTCTCTCTCAACCAACGTCCTTCACTTTCTGTTGATGACAGATATTTATGCTAAAATCTGGGTAGTAGTACCTTTGTCCACAATTCAGGTATCCATTTTCCACATTTCCTAAATGAGCTTTGATCTAGTAATAAAAGGAAAAAAGAGCATATAGTCCCTCTCCCTTCTCCCTCCGTCCCTCTCCCATGCGAAATGCTACAAAGATACTAACATGTCTTCCAAAACAAACAGGATAGATGGGGAAGAATATTCTACAACCCCTCTGGAGATGTGTATTTTCTCTATAATAAAACTATTAGTTCTCCAGTGTGTCTCACACACACAGAATGTTAGGTAGTTATGCCGTTGTCAGTTCTGTCCCAAGTATCATTTAGGGATGAATTAATTCTGCATACTCATAACTTTCTCTTGTCACATTTAAACTAATTAATATTTACTCTCTAGCAATAAAGCTGTTTGGAAGATTTTCCTTCCTAACACCAACCCTCTGTTTCATCAGAAACATTCAGCCTACTTTAGTTATGTTTTTTTCACACATGCTATTTACTTCGCTTGCTTATTATGATGATCACCCATTGTATGTTCATTGGTGGCAGAGACCATGTCCAACCTCCCAGGTCCTCTTTCACTGATACATTATCTGTGGGTGCTGAGACAATATTCATTGATTAACTGACTAAACACAGTGCAACTTAAAGGTATTCCTTAATAAGTATTCTAATGAAGTAAAATTTCCTGCAGCTTTAAGGATGAAAAATACTTGCCTGATCGTTTTTTTAGACTAGTCATCTGCCTGCCTTTTCTGATATAAAAGTCACCAGTGTATCATCTCTTGCTATTCTCTGAACAAGGCAAACATATGAGTTCTTCAGAGGGCCTTAGGGGGAGGCTTAGAAAGGGAGACTGGCTAAAGAAGGAAAGTCTTAAACTTTCAAGTATTATAGTATGTTTACAAGAAGAAGCCATGTCCTAAAAGCTCAGGCAGGCTTGAGCAGTGAAAAAAAAATACATATTTTCCAACTGTAAGTGCACCCCATGAAAGGATGTATCTGAAACCTCCTAGTCTATGTTTCCCGTGAAAAATGTGAGAATCTGATGATTCCACAAATTTTAAGAGCTTATTTCCTTAGGAGTAGGTTAAACAATGTCAAGTGTTGAGTGAGATTTGACTGCTTTTCCAGGTGCCCAGGACATCTTTGTAAACACAGGAGTTAGAGATGAATGCAACTGATTTATTCGTGATATTTGAATACCTTAAACATGGGTCTGGACCAGAGGAGCTCAGAAAAGTCTGAGCAAATTCTAGCATGAGTTATGGAAAGGTTTCTCCTCTCACACCAAGACCACACACATTTAAGGTGGATGCGGTCCCAGGTGGCAGGAGAAGCAGAAATGAGTGCAAGACATTCTAGGAAGGTCTAGGAAAGCTACACACCACTGAAAAGATAATCCACTTAATAAAAACTAGAAAGTCCCCTTTAGGAAGAAATCTCTTTTTCCCCGCTAATGTAATTGTCTTTCATACCTAGGTCAATAACAGTAGGAAATTTTATATTGGTGTTCAGCATAAGAGAGAAGAAATAGCATACCACAGACTTGGGAAAAGGTACCAGAAGGAACAGAGAAATGGGTTAGCATGAGAAATAGGCCTTTTCTGCCTCTAATGGAATATTTTTTAAACTAAAGAGATCTCTTCTAGGAACCGCCAAACAGTAGTTTCCTCTTGAGTTTGGCCCTTGGATGACCTAACATTCCCTTTTATCTGTAACAGTTCACTCTCCCAAGCCCTACCAAAGAGTAAAAGTTGAACAAATTTCCTCATAATTTTTAGTTGTAAATAGGACAGTATTTGTTTTTCAAAAAATTTGGGGACAGATCCTCTTTTTATCATAAACTGACAACCATTAATTTATTTTGTATGCAGTATGTCCAAAGAAACTAACTTTTTTCTATTTCTTTTTTTATTGTGGTAAATTATACATAACATAGAATTTACCATTTTAACCATTAAGTGTAGAGTTCTGATGCATCAAATACATTCACATTGTTATGTTACCATCACAAATATCCATCTCCAAAACTTGTTCTTTCTTCCAGCTTTATGAGGATATAATTAACAAATAACATTCTTTAAATTTAAGCTATGTTGATTTGATACACTTATATATTGAGAAATGATTACTACCAAAGCAATACCTAATACCTCCGTTGCAACACATTTTTTGTGTGTGGTGAAAATCCCTATTTCTCCCACCTCTCAGTTCTTGGCAACCATTCTACTATGTGTTTCTATGAAGTTGGCTTTTTTAGATTCCAATATAAATGAGATCATACAGTATTTGTGTTTCTCTATCTGACCTATTTTACGTACCATAACACCCTTAAGTTTCACCCCTGTTGTCACAAATGGCAGGATTCAAAGGAAATAACTTTTGGTTGGCATAAATTGATATTGAAACAGCTTTAGCAATTTAATTGTGAACAATGGCCATGATATTTTGAACACCTTGTTTTCATGGGGTTTTGATGAAAAAACAATTTTAATATATAAAAATAGGGAATAAAAATATTTTATAAATACTAAAAATCTGAGCAGTATTGTCAGCCATTTATTTCCAAAATGCATTGTAATTCCCAAGACAAAAATAATTAAATATGAGCTCTAATGGAAATTTCATAATGGGTAGTTCTTTAAGCCTTAAAAAACTTTTTCTTATAATTTATAAAATAAACTTCAATTTTAGGGATCATAAACTACATGAACATTTCTCCAAAGCCCACGTGAGGATGGGTACGAATAGCCACTCAACTGCATGTAATGAAGACTAAAATTGTGTTGGGGCAATTTAATTTTCTCATTATTTAGACTCCAAAGGCCAGTACAAGGGGACCATGGCCCCATCTCCCCCCTCCTTGCCAGAAGGGCACTGCAGAGGGAGAAAACAGTTAATGAGGAGAGAAGACATCAGGACCAGCTGAGTCCCAGAGACAGAGCTGAGACACCATTCTGGGAAGTTGCCAGCCTATAATAACCACACCTCAGATACCTTAAAGCCACATATCACAAATCTGTGGGTTCCTGATAATTTTTCAAGTGTTTCTTAGGGAACTAAAGTATTTTTTAGGGACAAACAGATCATTTCAAAATCTAAGGAGGCAGTCCGGTAGTAATACCGGCTGCCGAGTTACTTTAAAGCAGACAACATTACGTGAGTTGTTCTCTGTGAGCCCGCTTTTGACAATGAATGGAATCAAGCTGGCGAAGGACTAATCAAACCTTGATGGGTCTATCTTGAAATAAACTCCTCCCCTGGGTTTTTAAGGCATCAGCTCTTGCAGATGAGACCCGCAGTCAATCAGATGTGTGATTGCATCATGTAAACGACACCCGCTGGACTTGCCTTATTTGCTTTTATGAAATTCCTGTCAGTTTTGAGACATAAATAATTCAAGCAAATGGCTGTGGACTCCAGAGACTGCCAATTATTACTGTGTCACCAACTCACCACCATTTGTTTTGGTCACCAGAATATTTCTTTCAAAAACCAAGACTTCCAGACTCAGAATAAGTTCCACATTAAAGCAATTTTCTCTTCTTCCAATTTCTTACAAACTAGTTTTATTTGTATTTGAAAGAAGAAATGGAAATTTATCATTGAGAATGCTTTTTGTGTCTCTTTGATTCCACTACAAAAGTTCAAATATAATAGCATTGGGAATTAAATAGTACAAGCAATTATATCAGAAAAATGAAGCAAAGCACTTGCAGTATTTTTAAAAGAACCATAAAATTCCCAGAGTACAATCAACACATTTAAGAATTCAAGAGAGAGAATTACAGTGCTTACATCAGCCTAATAACCGAAATGAATCCAGCATTTCCATTTTAAAGCCACTAATCCAAGATAAAGGGGAGATAAAACAAACTCAGACAGCTATAAAAGAGCTGTGTTCGGTACTGAGCACCGTGGCTTTGCCTCGAGTTTAGGGTTACCTCGGACAGAGCCAGAGGTTGCTAGCTGGGCTATCGCGTCATGTTTCCTGGCCCTTCTGCCATTGGCAGTACAATGAACAATGGTGCTGATGTCTGTATCATGGATTCCATTTCACAAGAATTTGATTATGACATGTTCTCTTCTCTTTTTTCAATTCTGTGCTATGCACTGTAAGTCACTGCCAGCATGTTTTTCTTTTCATACCTGAACGTGTACTACCACAAGTTCTGCGGCCTCAGCTAGCTGCAAAAACAAACCTACTTAAAATCACTAATAGTAGCATGTCTTATCCTTGAGCACACGCAGTTTCTAGAACTGAAGCTACTTCATTTTAGTTCTCCTCTTCACACCTCCGTAGAAGAAAGGGAAAAAAAAAAAAAGAGCTCCAGACTCTGAATTAGTCACTGACCTACTTCTTCAGTTTAAATTACTCTTGTGTGGTGATGAAAAGTGCCATGCGGCACTCAGCCAGAGCCAGTCAGTAAGTCATTGGTCCTATCAACACTGTTTAGTCATAGCTAGGACCCAAATTCAGTGGTTATTCCCATTATCAAAGTCTTAGTCACTCCAAGAGGAGCCCATTCGGTATCTGTGAAAGGTGAACCACGCTGTTCAAATGACCTGTGGTGCTTCTGCTGCACCTGCACCAGCTCTTTCCTCACTGTCAGGATTCGGAGAGAATGCTCCTGATGTAAGACTGCCAGGTTTTGCAAGTAAAAATACAAGATGGCCAGTTAAATTTAAATTTCAAGTAAACAATGAATAATTTTTTAGTTTATCTCATGCAAAATTTGGGACATACTTATACTGAAAAATTATGTCCCATGAAAAATTTGAGATGTATCTGTACTAAAATATTACTCATTGTTTATCTGAAGTTCAGATTTAACTGAGCATCCTGTATTTTAGCTGGCAGTTCTGCCTCATGGCATCACTATGAAGTGGGCAAGTGAGACTGGAGAAGGATTGATGGCTGCAGGTGATTCAGCTACAAGCCAAAAGTCAGATAGCACAGGGACCTTTAAAGATATTTTTCCTTCAGGCAAAGGGAGATTTGCCGGGCAAGGCAAACGAGGCTGGGCTCTGGAGAGAGGCCGAGCCCAGGGGAGAACAGAGGCCAGGAACAAAGGACTCAGTGGTGCTCATGGATTCACAATAAAGTACACACACCTGCTCCCAGTGGTTTTTCACCATAAGGTGGCTTCCCTGCGAGTAGTCTTTTCAAGACTAATGATGTGTGACAAAAGTAGTCAAGCAAAGCCAGGAAAAGACCTTAAATGAAGAAAGTAGACTTTCAGCTTGTTTTAATAATCACCCCTCTTTTAGGTATCTCTGACTATTCCACCCATTCAAAGGAATCAAAGGTCAAAGGGCAATCATTTATTTTTGAAGCAGGCTTTGTTTTGAAGAAATTCCCCATAAGTCTTTTAGCACAAATCTGAGTTATGTCTTGGGTCAAAAATGTATTAAAATAGTAGAAAACAGATTGAATTTATATTACACATATAAGATGTAAAATTGCTAGTGAGTGTAAAGAGATGGTGGAAGAAGATAGGCAATAACTATGTCCAATTGATATTTGGGAGATAATTTTTACAACATTTTCCTAAAAACCACTATTCTTGTGTTTATCTTCATCTTGAAGGCTCTCAGCCATCCTGTGTCCAGTGCCCATGAAAATACCTGGATATGGGTTTTATGGTGCCCAAAGTAAGCTACTCTGTGATCCTCTCTGTCCTTAGAAACATTATGAGATAAAAGAAGCATAGGAGATTGGGAGTATGGTTTCCCCCCAGTATGGTTTCTCTACCATTACTGTCTTTCTCCTTCTCTCTTCTTTACTTGTAATCATGTCGGAGCTAGTTTACACATATACTTCTAACTAATGAAGCATTAGTGTTATTTTTATAATAAATAGTAAGATGTCCTTAATAAGCGAATGAATTCAAGACTGGTGCTGTCCAGTAGCCACTAGCCACATGCAGCTATTTAAATTTAATCTAAAATTACTTAAAATTAAATAAAATTTAAAATTCAGTTCTTCTGTCACACTAGCTACTTTCCAAGTACTCAACAGCCACACGTCAGTGGTTCCAGAGTGGGCAGTGTTGATGTAGGACATTTGCATCATCACAGAAAGTTCTATTGGACAGTATTGTTCTATAGATTATTATGTTTTCATAAGGAACCAGGAAGGCTGAGCATATTTTTAGGTATCACTCTGTCCAACAGCCATTATGGGGAAATAGAAAAAAGGAAATTGAAAAAAGAAAGACATAGTTAAGCAATTAAGTTAGAGAAATTTTACTAGATTAGGCACCATGAGTGTAACAATTTCAGGACAGCTTTGAGCAAGACAGAAAGACAATAATATATGTAAATAGGCATTTCAAATTTGAATAAATATGGTTATTGCAACTATTATTAAAAATAGCCCCACTGTGAGGTCTTAAGACTATGAGTATAGACTCTCTATTTACCACTTTCTGGCTGTTTGATCATAGGCAAGTGATTTGATCTCTCTGTGCTTCTGTTTTCTCATTTATAAAATGGGGTTATTAATGAGATCTACCCTTTTCGGCAGGGACACCTCCTCTGCGTGATGGGTGCCCCCCTGGGGTTGCATAGCACACATACCGGGCAACTGCATAAGCCAACCCTCCTCACTGGGATTTGAGGGGATTAAAGAAGTGAACTTATTTCAAAGACTTACACAGTACTTGCATATATTAGAACACTCAATAAATGTTAGTTATACTTAAACTATTTCTTGAAAGGAAATTTCCCAAAAGGAAGAATCAAATAGAATTTGAAAGTCATTCATAACTAGGGTTACCAACGGAGCCAGTTTTCTCTACATTGAACAGGTTCTTCATGTACAGAAACTTCAGTTTTAAAACCAGGAAAACCAAGATGAGTTAGTTACCCATGAAAAAGAAGGAATATATTCAGTCCCAGGAAACATCCAGAAATGGATAACATTTATTCACTCTTTCCAGTGATTACCAATATTAATAACAGCATCTGGCTAAGCATTAGCAATTCTTCAAACTAAATATAAAGGTCAGTGGATGAACAGGATTAACAGCGTTCTTCTTGGCACTAATGTGGAGATCTGCATAAAAGTCAAAATTGTCCAGCTGGAGCAGAAAATAGCACAGTCCCTGTGGTTTGTGGCTTTGAAATAACAGCACTGGATGCCTCGGCATAGGATCAGATGGCTGAGCTAAGGCTGCTGGGATTTTTTTTTTTTTTCCTAGTTTTTGCTTTTTCTTTTTTGACTGAAGTGAAAAGGTTTGAAGGTATCCCCCTTGCCTCCAGCCGGAGAAACCTCAACTCCAAAGAGAACTGCTGGCCAGGAAATGTTTAATTGCAACAGGACATCTTGTTGTGTTGCTCTATTTTTTACAAACCATAAAAGAGGAATTGCATTTTATCCCTATGTATTTATTGCATCACCATTGTTCAAATTAATCTACACCTGGGCACTCTGCGAAAGGGGGTGAGAGGTAGTGCTGATAATGCTTTTAATTAAATCAAGTATTTATGATTTCCTCTAAACCTCTTTATTTGCACAGCCTAGAGCAAGAACACAGCAGGGTGGCAGCAGTCAAATCAGTAAAAGAGCAGAGAGCATTACCATGGCAGTCCTAAAATGCAAGTTGCCTTCCGACTCTATAAGTCTCCCTTCAACTGAGCACTAAATTGGATGTTATTGGGTGAACCCCAACTGCTCAACGCTTTTGTGAGTCCCACAGACCACAGTGTTATTGCTCATCCACGTTTATTTGGAATGCTGAGAGGTAATAAGGGAGGATAACAGGTCATTCCAAATAGACGTCTTCTTGCTGGGTAGAGTTGAATGTGTTTCTTTTCAATGGGAATTTTTCTTGCCTAATAGTTCTGTTTCTTAAGCGGTATTCAGGTGACCTCCCCACCACTAGTCAGTGTGAGGCCCTGGGCATCAAGAAAAAAAATATGATTCTTTTTTTCTTTATCTGCTTCCAACTCAGCATCTTCAGTCTTAGTCCTTATAAATAGGTGTGCGAAATTTTATGTCAGCCCATTCCTTTCTCGGTTCGTGCTTATTAATGGGTCACTAATGGTGGTACTGAATTGTTCCAATTCACTTAGAGCTTACTAGGGGGTAAAAGCAACATGAATACGGAGGACCCCAAGTTAACCTCCTTTTTGGGGTGATCATCAATGAAGGAGGGCAGCAGTAGGGATAGAAATGCATTTCTGAAAGAAAAATAAATGTCATTTTTATTTCCCTTTAAAATATTTGAAATAGTTTGAGGAGGCAGTGGGGAGTAGCAATTTTATCTTTTGGATATGTCTCCAGGATCAAATTAAAATTGGTTTTCAGCCCTGCACGCTCAGATTGACTGGCATATCAAGCGGGTTAGGAGAATACTAGGGAACAGGAGTTCTTGAAATCAAATGGCAGATACTCTACAGCATAAAGTCTTGTGCCAGTAGTAGGGAGATCACCACACAAAATTATTTGGTTTTAAAGCCTATTAGATGGACTCTCACAGCCAATAGTTTGAACCATCAAGTTTGTATCACGTAGCTGCACAATTTTAAATAAATGGGTCACGGATTGCGTTGTCTTCATGGAGTTCACAACATTAACCAAGCTCGCAGTATTAGTCTTCCACAAACACCCTTACAGATCTCAAGGCAGAATACCAGTCACGCAGGAGCTCATTCTTCCTCCTCTGTGGAGGAGCGCCTTTGAAGTAAATGAAGCTTCACGTGTGGAATAAGTGAAGAGACGCCTGCTTTGGGGTGGAAATCAGACTGAAAAAGAAGTTAACAAAGGAGAGATTTTCTAACTTGATAGTGAGTTAAGTGATTGAGGTCTCATTTAGCTATTCTGCAGACTTATGGTGCAATCTTTCACTTTATTATGTCTCCTATTTAGTTTTCTGTCTGCAAAATTAGAAGTAGTAATACTACACTGACATGTGGAAAATTCCAGGTTATCTCACCAAGCTTTGCAAATTATCACAGACACTTGGGCCTAAGGCTTGAAAGAAATTAGATCATGCCTAAAATAAATCATGTCCCGGGAAGATAACTTGTTTCATAAAAATCAGAGCTATTGCCCCTGGCAACTGCACTAGACTCCTCAAACCTCTGATAGTCACTGGACTCAGACCCCGACACTATTAAGCAAGAGAAAAACTACAGACAATTTGAATTAAATGAATAAAGAAGAATTAATAAAGATTAATTAAGCTTCTTCACAACTATTAAAAATCTGTAAAATAATCCTTAGCGATACCTCTTGAATTCAAGTTAGGAAAATCAAATCCATCTCAACCTGGGAGACTCTTTTTCTAAAGATTTTCTGTAAAGGAAATTCAGTGTTATCCTTCATTGACAGGTCCAAGCTTCCTATATATTTCATGTCCTTGTTGAAATAAATCAGTAAGAAAACTGAAGATAAAGCAACTTGTTGGTAGAAAGCACCCTGTAAATGCAGACTGGCTGGCCACGGCAGGGGTGACTCTGCTGGTGTTTTCAAACACCGATTCTGGTTTCTAGGGATTCTATCTACCTTTGACCTTCTGTTCTTCAAAAACTAGATGAAAGTAGGAAACTTCTCCCTCAAGAGCAGGTTTTAAGGAGATTTTGAAATTGAAAATCCTTTTTTTATTACCTCCCCAATTTTAAAAAGCAAAAACTCAAACAGTAGTTTAAAAAAAGCAAACATGAATAGCCAAGCAGGTAAGTTTGGCATTCCTATGCTAGGCAGGTACAACCGGGAGCTGGTTAGATAGGGAAGTGCTATTCTCAAGTGAGTCAGAAATATAACAATTGGGAATCTCAGTAAAGGGGACACCAGAACTCTGTGTATTTTACTACAACTTACACTAAATTTGAAATCGTTTTAAGATAAAACCCTTTTTAAAAATAGAAGTAGTTCTTAAAATAAAAACCAAAGAAAAAAGCGCCAAATGGGTTTCTAGATCAGTACTTCCCAGAGGGTGGTATTTGGCCAGCATCGTCACCTGTGAACTTGTTAGGAATACAAGTGTCACATTTAGTGAACAATCTGTTATTGGTTGTTGAGAGAAACTTTGCCACACTCAGAAACCAAAGGGGTCAATAAAGGACAGGATTAATATGTAAATATGCCTCTTGGTTAGTGGGAAGACATCTCAGGTGCAGGGAACAGACAGGAATTCAAGGAGAATAAAGTCTGAGGAAGTGGGTATGCAGGCAAACTAAATTTCTGGACTCTCTTTGAATCTTTATATTGGGGATTACCTGGCCTTTGTGAATATAGAAATCTCACTACTCAGGGAAGCTATAAATTCAAGAGCCTGTCTTTGGACAAGTGGCAGGGAGGAGGCAATGTGCTAATACATGGAGAGCACATGCTCCTTGGAAAACATCTGCATTTGTGCATACTGCCCAAAAATAGCACTTCTAACACTATACTGTCTGTGATGACTGATAAGGAGTTTTCCCTTTAAATCTGAAGGTCATATGTATGCTCATTGTTCTCATATAACTGACGATCACACAGTGAGCATAAGAAAAGTACACAGCAGCAATTATTCCACAAGAAAGATACACATCTCCATAGCATTTTAGTGGAGGGGCAATTAGCATTCAGTTGCACCAGAGGGTCAGAAAAGGTAGGGCTGAGTAGCGTTTGAAGTGGAACTAGAAAGCACAATCTTGAAAGACAAACTGCATGTTTCTCTCACTGGAATTTCTAATGAAGAGAAAAACTTCTGGTGAAGCGAACGGCCAGGATGGAAAGTTTCAGAATGCGCCTTGCATAGCAGTGGTTCCAGGAATCAGGATTATAAACCAGGACTGAGAACCAAGATAGAATTTGAGATTTTAGAAATTTGTATAGAAAAAAAGAAAAACATTTCACATGCAGAGACTCTGCAAAATAGTGATTGCAACAGAGCAGAGAGAAGAATTTGACAAACTGTCTGTGAGGACCAGACGCACAGTGCACAGAACTCCTAGACCAGGACCCAGAACATGGGGCCTACTCTCAGCAATGCCACTGGGTAACTGTGTGGTTTGCACAACTTATTTACCCTTTCAAGGGCTCAGTTCCTTCATTTATAAAATAGGAGGAGGAAGGAGGTCAGAATAATGATCTCTCTTCTTTCCTTCCTTGAAAGCAAAAAAGTAGTCAAGCTGAGGGGTAAGCAGTGAGGATAAAAGAGACAAAACATCTCCAGAACACAAGAGCTTGACAAATAGGGATTGACTTGAAAGACAACAGAAAAGGCAGTTCCCCAGGTGCCTCTGCAGGTGGTCTTGCAGAAGCAGGGGCAGGGATCCACTTGCCAGGTCAGCCGGGGCCTGCTGGCAGGGCCTGCCATGCACAGCACCTCCTCATACCTGGCCTATCTTCAGAGTTCACCATTTTTTGGAGAAATGACTTTAAGATGCAAATCCTAACACCATCAAAATGTGGCATCCAGAGAGGAACTAGTCTCTGCAGCCCACGATGCCAAAGTTATATTTTCTATTATAAGATAAACATTTTCAAGCAACCCACTTGAATATTAAGATCCACACAAATTAATAAACTGGTTGCAGAGCGTAATCCATTGAAAAAATTCATTCCTAAGCAGTTGTAGCTGAAGGCCCCAGTTTTACCCGGCAGAATGAGCCTGTGGTGAACTCTTCACTCTTCATCACCTTCAGACCAAGGCTTCATCCACCTTGAACACCTGGGCCCAATTAGGTCCTTCATTTTCCTTGCATAGTAAGTTTTATTGTCAAAATTATTGCTCCAATTATCCAGTATATTTTATCTGACTCTAGGCAACCAGAGATGCAAGCTGGAAATTACCTAAGAAATGCCAGTAGTATGGACAGGTGAAAAATCCAGGTGTTTCCTGTGACAAGCAGACTCTGAAGCCTGCACTGTCTTGATTGGTTGCCTGAATTTACTAAGAAAAACTGGGTAGAGCAAATTCACTTGAAATCTGTATATCAGTGAGCACCGGAAATTGTAAAGAGAAAATTCACACTGGAAAGAATATCATTTACTTTTATTTACTTTCCTGTATTAGTAATATGACCTTTTAATTTAGAAACCAAATTACTGTAGACAGACAAACCACCTATTGGTTAAGATAATAAGAAATATAACCTTCGGTGCATCATTGCCAACAGCTACTGTCTTAGAACTCATCATTTTAATAAGCAGTTTTCTTAATAGCATCTGTTACTAAATACAAGGACAAGAGGCCTCATATATTCAGTGTTTATAAACACTAATTACTAGAGACAATGTTCCAATTTTAACTGATACTTTTCTACTCTAAGAATATGAACACAGGAACACAGTGCTTTTTGAACATGCTCCTAATTAAATTTAGCTTGACTCTAACCATTCTCCCTTCTCCAAACAGGGAAAAATCCTAGAATGTTATACTTTCATAACATCCTCCATCAAAAAATAATATCATGTAAAATGTCTAAGTAACTATTATTTAATAACTTCATGTTTGTTGAATTGTTTTATTTTTATTATCAATTGAAAAAGTTAAGTCACAATATGAATTTCAGAGTCTTGTGTGGACTTTGATAGATTCAAGGAGTTGCTTTTGTCCATCCTAACTAGTCCCCAGGGAAAACCTGCTAGTGCCCCTTTGAACGGCAGGAAGAACTCACAGCACAGTTGTTCTGCTCTGTGATGTGAAAATACCAAGAGAATGCTATTCAGGAAGAAATTTGCTTTAAGAGCTGGTCTAATTAAATAGAGGATTACATGTGATGAAATATGGATACTCTCTGCTGGCTGAAGAAACTCTGGTCTGAAAGCCAACAAAGCATCAGTTAGAGTGAAGGCACCATTCGGAATGTTACTCTAGGTTTCTTATTAGCACGGGAAACACATCCATAAAGGAAAGTATTTCTCATCCTTTGCTTTCTGTATGCAAGATGCAGATTATTTTTACAGGTAATGAATAATGAATGGGCTACTCTCTTTCATAATATAAAACAAATTCAAAACGTCTTTTCTTTTACAAAACTGTTACTGACTCCCTATTTCCACTGTTAAGAAATGTTGATAGATTTTATTCTTGTGTGATAAATACACCAAAACTACCATAATCTTGTCCAGCCTGCTTGCAATGGACAAAATGAACCATATGTAGTTGAAGAGATGTTAATCTTAGATGACTGTCTTAAAAGATGACAAAAGACAAAGGGCTCCTCTAAGACAATGAGTGCATTAGTAGTCGAAGGATTAGCAAGATTGGCTGGCAGTGGGGGGGGGGGGGTGCAGAGATGATTCTAGATGGAGGTGGGGATTCTGTTCAACACACACTAAAGAATGAAGTTCAGAAAAAACTGGGAACTATAAAAGAATAGGTTAGTGCAATTTTAAAGCTTTTTGAAGGAAAAGATAGAAAAACAACTGGAGAAAGAGAAGAGCCAAACCAGGGTAGTGGAATAGGATGCTGTGACCCCAAAATTTAGAAAAGGCAATGTAAACGAATATTTGTAGGACACTTTGGCAGATCAGCATTCAGCTGATACATAGAAAAGGAATTACAAATAAAACTGGATATTGTGCCTAGACAAAAATATTCATACTAGTGCAGGGCATAAATAAATGATAAGGAAATTCCCTAGTGACCTGGAGTGAGAGATGGTTAAGAAGTTAGAGACCTTGGAAAAATTAGATGTCTGGAGGAAGCCAGTCAATTTAAAGGGATGTAACATGAAGATTTGGGGCACACATGTCACCTTCAGAGAGAAATTTCCCCTGCCTCAGCGCACATGTGCTCATGCATGTACATGCACACACACACTCACAAACACAACATTGAAACTTACCTAAACTTTACACAGGGTATAGTGACCAAATCATTTTTGGACACTTCTCTTTAGTGAAAGACTTTGAGATTCCCCTTCCAACAAAGAAAGCAAATGTGACATGGGCAGGGTATTGGATAGCACTTGTGAAAGAACTGATATTAAATTATTTAAATCAGCCATCCTTGAAAAAAAATCTATTTCTTCAATTAAGTTAATTACCTGAAACTAAAAATATAAAAAAATAATAATTTCTATTGTCTCTTTTCCCATTAAATTGTTTGTTTTCCTAAGTTGGGTTAGCTTTGGGAGAAAACAGAATGAGAGTTTTCTAGCAACTATGGCTCTTGCAAATAAAATCTAACATAACATCTGACTTTATATAGATAAAGCCATCATCACTACAATAATTTGATACACTTCAAAGTCAAATAATTCTTTCCAGGAATGAACATTTCATGACATAGTATTTGGACCCCATTGTGTCTTAGTCTTTCATCCAAAAAGAAACAATTTTGGGGGGAGAGAAAAGGAGAGTAGTATTTGTTTAATGATGCATTCCATTTTGAACTCTCTTTTTGGAAGCTAATCTCTTACTTGGAATTAGATGGAATTAGATGGAAAAGAGAGGTTGGTGCTCAAGGCAGTGATGCTCCATATACATTAGCATAGAGGTGTGAAACTGTTGGTGCATTCATTGTGGAAAGAGAGAAGCAGAGCAGAGAGTGAGTAGATGCAGTTAGGAAGTAGAAAGATCAGTCTTATATGAGAACTAAAGGAATTTGAACTGAACACTATTACCAGAACATTGAGAGAAATTGCTGGAGGATTAAACCAGGTGTAACTTCAACAAATTTTCATTTTAGACTGCTTGCTCTGTCTGCAATATGGAGAATGACTTAATGAGTAAAACCATAAGGAAATCAATATCATACACCACATTAACAAAAACAAGGATAAAAACCACATAGTCATCTCAGTAGATGTTGAAAAATATTTGACAAAATTCAACATCCATTCATGGTAAAAACTCTCAACAAAATTGGTGTAGAAGTAATGTACCTCAATATAATAAAGACCATATACAACAAACCCATAGCCAACATCATACCTAATAGCAAAAAGCTGAAAGCTTTTCCTCTAAAATCAGGAACAAGACGGATGCCCACTCTCACCACTTTTATTCAACATCGTTCTGGAGATCCTAGCCACAACAGTCAGATAACACAAAGAGATAAAAGGCATGCAAATTGGTAAGGAAGAAGTTAAACTCTCACTATTTGCAGATGACATGATATTATACATAGAAAACCCTAAAGAATCCACCAAAAAACTACTAGAACTAATAACTAGATTGAACAAAGTTGCAGGATACAAAATTAATACACAGAAATATGTTGCATTCCTATACACTCATGGTGAACTAGCAGAAAGAGAAATCAGGAAAATAACTCCAGTTACAATTGCCTCAAAAAGAATAAAATACCTAGAAATAAACCTAACCAAGAGGCTGAAAGACCTATACTTTGAAAACTACAAGACACTCATAAGAGAAATTAAAGAAGACACCAAAAAATGGAAATCTATCTCATGTTCATGGATAGGAAGAATTAATATTTCCAAAATGGCCATATTGTCCAAAGCAATTTACAGATTCAATGCAGTCTCTATTAGAATACCAACAGCATTCTTCAATGAACTAGAACAATTCTAAAATTCATATGGAACCACAAAATACCCTGAATAGCCAAAGCAATCCTGAGAAAGAAGAACAAAGCTGGAGGGATTACGCTCCCTGACTTCGAGCTCTACAACAAAACTACAGTAATCAAAACAATTTGGTACTGGCACAAAAACAGACCCATAGATCAATGGAAGTAGAGAGCCCAGATATAAACCCATACATCTATGGTCAATTAATATATGATAAAGGAGCCATGACATGAATATACAATGGGAAAAACACAGCTTCTTCAACAACTGGTCTTGGCAAAACTAGACAGTTACAGGCAAGAGAATGAAACTGAATTATTGTCTAACTCCATACATAAAAGTAAACTCAAAATGGATCAAAGACCTGAATGCAAGTCATGAAACCATAAAACTCTTAGAATAAAACATAGGCAAAAATATCTTGAATATAAACATAAGCAACTTTTTCCTGGATACATCTCCTCAGGCAGGAGAAACAAAAGCAAAAATGAACAAATGTAACTACATCAAACTAAAAAGCTTCTGTACAGCAAAGGACACCATCAGCAGAACAAAAAGCCATCCTACAGTATGGGAGAATATATTTGTAAATGACTTATCTGACAAGGGGTTAACATCCAAAATATATAAAGAACTTATACACCTCAACACCCAAAAAACAAATAACCTGATCAAAAAATGGGCAGAGGACCTGAACAGACACTTCTCCAAAGAAGAAATATGAATGGTCAACAGGCACATGAAAAGATGCTCCACATCACCAATCATCAGGGAAATGCAAATTAAAACCACAGTGAGACATCACCTCATGCCAGATATCACCTCTTTCCAAAAGACAAGAAACAACAAATGCTGGCAAGGGTGCAGAGAAAAGGGAACGCTCATACATTGTTGGTGGGAATGTAAATTGGTTCAATGGCTCTGGAAAGCAATATGGAGGCTCCTCAAAAAACTGAAAATAGAAATACCATTTGACCCAGGAATTCCACTCCTAGGAATTTACCTGAAGATAACAAAATCCCTGATTCGAAAAGACATATGCACCCCTGTTTAGCACTGCACTGTATGCAATAGCCAAGAAATGGAAGCAACATAAGTGTCCATCAGTAGGTGAATGGATAAAGAAGATGGAGTACATATGCACAATGGAATATTATTCAGCCGTAAAAAGAAAAGAACTCTTGCCACTTGCAACAACATGGATGGATCTAGAGGATATTAATGCTTAGTGAAATAACCCAGGTGGAGAAAGACAAATACCGTATGATTTCAGTTATTTTTGGAATACAAAAGCAAAGCAAAACAAAAGGAACAAAATTGGTATTAAACTCCTGGACACTGAGAACTGACTAATGGTTACCAACAGGAGGAGAGTGGGCAGGGGAGAGGGGGACTGTTAAACCAGTGTGATATACATTTGATAAAATAAAATAAATAAAAAAGGAAATAAATATATAATTAAATAAAAACCATAAGGAAAGTTATGCCAGGGAAGGATATGTGGGCATTGCCAGTGGTAGAAAACATGAGTAAAAAGAACAATGCCACAACACTGGACCTTCGATTCAGAAAACCCTAGAGGCAATGTCTGAAGTCCTGACGAGCCTGTGCTGCTTTCACCAAGCTTTGTGGCCAGGGACGGAACACTCCAGTTGGCCAAGCCTGAATGCTCACCTCCATCACCAAGGTGGCAAAGGACTATGACAGGCAAGCCTAAAACACTTGGAAAAGTCGTGGGTATCTGTTACCTAAAGGAAGGTGGGGCCCTATAAGTAGAAAGTGGGAAGAGATTTTGTACAGACAGAAACAGCAAATGTCCACTATGGTTTAGCAACTAAGTGGAAACCGACAAGAACATTAACTTGGGGAACGCTACTTAAAGAAAAGAGCAGAACTAAGAGATATTTAGGAAGCACAATTGACAGGACTTGGCAAGTGATCAATAGGATTGTGGGTAATCAGTTTTGAACCAGATAGTATGGCATTTGAATCTTCCTCTGTCAGGAATAGAAATACTGTAAATAACAGAGACCTAAATGTAATACAGCCATCACAGAAAAATGTAGTGCGCCTGGCATTTTGTTTAATAAATACTGCCACTAATAGAGTCGGGAGCCGGTGAGGAAAGGAAGAGTTAGAGGTAGCCATGAGTTACCTGACCAGACCGCCCAGCGGAGAGAGGTGGCGTCTGCCTAAGTCTGGAGTAGATAAATGACTGTGGCGGGAAGAGACTCTATTCAGCTTTGGGTGTGTCTGTGACATGTATTAGAAATCTGGCACATCATCACAAAAAGGGATAAGGAATTGGTGTCAAACTGTTATCCCATGAATATCCTGAACATCCATTTCAGAGCCAGACAAACCTGAATGTGGACCCCGAGGTCTGACTCTAAGCAAGTTTACTGTCAACCAGTTCCTCAAATATAAAATGGGAATAATTGCAACACCTACATCATACACAATGTGCATAAGTTCTCTGGCATGTTGAAAGAATTCAATAAATTCAAGTTCCCTTCTGACTGGTGCCCAAAGGAAGTATATTACCAAAGACTAAGAACTAATGCAAGATGCAAACAGGGTCCGTTAGCCAGTCCCCACTCTGTGCCAGGCTTTCTGAGTATACAATACAAAAAAAGAGATAAAATACTTCTAAGCTCAAGGAGTTTGCATTCTTAATGGGATTAACAAAAAAAGTAAAATTTCAGAATGTACAAAGTGTTTTTGAAGGAAATAAACAGGGTGATATGATACTGCTGTGAGGCTTACCGACTGACAGATTGACTACCCTGGACTGTGCCATCCTGGAGAGGGCAGAGATTTATCCTTCACAGGAATGACATCTACTCCACACATGGGTTTACCTTCCCTGTGCTCAGGACCTGCCCACCAGCACCACCACCTGAGGACTTACAGAATGACTGACTGGTCCATGTGGTACCTCACACAGCATTGCCGCAGACCAAATTACATTTTATGGCAAAAAAAAAAAGTGCAAGAATGGGAAAGTGACCACAGGATCCAACTGTGCTACCCTGTGCCGTGCCACCCTGAGACCGCGATGCGATGGGATGTTACAGACTCAGGAAAGAGATCTACTTGGGAGCCACGCCCTTCAGGATCGGGGGATATTCTTCAGAGTATAGTATATACATTGGGTCAGCAACTAAAACATACCAGTGCATCCCCAACAGCTAGAACACATGGGTCCAGAAACCTAAGGTGGGAATACGGTAGCCATACTCTAGTTCAGAGTAAACCAGTTTCACAAGATGTACTTCTCATTCCTGAAAACTTGGGCTCTGCTGAATAAGAGATCCTGGTTTCCAAAGCAGAATGTTTCCACTAGGAATAGTTCCACTGTAAGAGTTCCACCAACCTGAAGACACGGCTACCACCTATTCATCTGTGGCTGACAGGGCCAGTGGAAATGCAGGCAAAGAATGGAGTTCCTATATATTGTCAGTGTTAATAGATCCCAATTATTGTGAAGAAGCTAGAGTACTTCTGGAATCCGGGGGGTTAACCGAGGTGGTACCTGCTGCTTCTATGCCCAGTGATAACATAGGCAGGAAATTACAACACTTTGGCTCAAAGAAAGTAAGACAAATGAAGGCTCAGATGCCTTGTCGATGAAGATCTGTGTTTCCCTGCTAGGTAAGCAACCTCAGCCAGGTGAAGGGCTGGGTATGAATGACAGAAATCTAACATGAATAGTATAGGAGGAAAATAAGGAATACCAACTAATGTCACAAGTCCATAGGACAGAGACCATAAACTGTTACACACACACACACACACACACACACAATGACTTCCTGCCATAAATCTTTTACAGAGATTATAGCTGATTATAACATTGAAGAATCTGTGACTACTCAGACTCAATGGGGAACATGAAGAGATGAGCAATCCAAAGGGTAGATAATAACTCTTCTGCCTCAGCTCACACCCTCTCAGCCACTTTTTACTCCACCAGGGCTGCAGCAAGGAGTAACCTGAAAGCGTCTCACCTCAGCTGTCTGACAGACCTCCTGCTTTCTCCCCCAGGACTCCTCTAGCTCTATGATAAAGAATTTATGAAAATCAGCACCACAAGCAATCATATATGTATAATCTGTATGCAAAGAAATTAGTATCCTATAGGATAACTCTTTTCCAGTGAGGGAAGAGAGCTTGTCAGTGGTATCCGATGTTTTCTGTCCCTGGTGGAGGGAGGAGCAGAGAAGCAAGGGGAAAATTCTATGATACAGTCTGTGATGTAGTTCATCAGGTCTCCAGAGGATCAAGCCTAGCTGCCTGCAGCATTGATAAGGAACACACCATTTTGAATTGACTTTCTCTCTTTCCCCTCTTTCCTTCTCCCCTATCCTACGCTCTGATTTCTCTGAATCACCTCCCCAAATAAACAAGCCCTTGTCTCCAGTTCTGCTTTCTAATGACTCAAATTAAGAGCCTATCTTTTTCTCTAATTCCACTCTCACTCCTTCTTTGTAGATTATTTTTGCGAGTTCTATGCATTACTGTCCAAAATAGTGCTTGGCAGATACTTTGAGATGTAGCATAATGCAGCATGTGATTTTCAATGATTTTATAATAAACTTGACCCTCATACCTTCCAGTAACTCATCAAACATGACACAAAGAATTCTTTATTTTGGATGACCAATTTTGTGATATTTAATATGAGCTATTCTTCATTCAAGCTGAACAATTTAAATTGAAGTTTCCCTTTAAAGGATGTTTTTGGATTATGGATTTTCAGATTGCTATGAAATATAGTAACTGAACATTGGTCTCTGATCATTCAGCTAAAAATTGGGAGTCTAAAATGAATTCTTGATCATCCAGGTTAATCTACATGCTACTGAGAGGCTTTTTAAAAAGGCTTTGAAGTAGAGCAGGTATTCTCTCCAGATTATTAATGTTCAAGAGAGCTCACTGTTTGCCAGTCTGTGGGCTTAACCTTACACAAATATTATTTTAATATCTGTTAATCCTTTAAAGCCAAATGACTTTTTTTTTTCTTTTAAGAAGCAAAAATAAATTTACTCTTGTTCCTCTGATAACAGATAACTGGTCCTTAGACGAGGATTCAGGGAAATGCTGATATGGTGTGGTGGTGCCAGGCTGCTTGCACTGTTCTTGCAAAAGCTTGAGGCATGCACAATATGTTGGCTTTGTATAAAGATAGAGGCTTAAGAACTGGGAGGTGTGAAATGTCTTTCCTCAGTGTTGTTTGCTCACATCCTGGAGAGACCCACAGGCTGATAAAGCGGAGCAATTGTTCACTGGAGGCTTTATACAGGCTTCTGTGTGGGAACATTGAAACCTCGGCACCGACATGAAAAAATGTTAGAAGATGGCTTGAGAGAAGTCTCAAAGCACCTTTGAGAGCACGCCGAAAGGCACTCCTGAAGAGAACCGTGGATTGCACACCGGTGGATGAAAAGTCATGACCCTTGAGTCAATTGCCATTGAGTATACTTTCCCTTTTGTTTGGTAGCCTCTTGTGGGCATTGATGAATTGAACCCCAACCTAGACTTCCCACTTCCCTGAATAAGAGGTCTTTGAAGAACTTAATACAGATTTTCCTTTCACTTCTATGGCTTAAACTATCCTTACATTGTACTGTCTTCATTTCTATTATTCTGAAAATAGGAAAATAAAAAAATAAACTGCAGTGAGACCGACCATGGTACCAAATAAATGTTAAATAATTTAAAATTGCAGTTTCTTCAGCAAAAAGGGCTCCATACCTTGAAATTAAGGAGCCTTTACTCTTTGCAAACACAGCTGTGTTTGGAGAAATTTGTGTGATCCCTCTTGATTATGTGAGAAGTGTGCAATTGAAAAGACAACTGCAGGGAGGTCAGAACTCCAAATTCAGTAATGGCCCAATCTGACTGTCATTAGTGGTGAAAAAGTACCTACTAAAATTCTGTATTAACAGTGATGCTCATGGCTTTTTACAGTCTATTCTTAAATTAGTCAATATTTTAGAAGTAGTCGTGGTAATTGTTAAGATGATTCTCAGTATGTTTAATGGAAAGTTTGCCCTTGATGACTTGGGACAATAGATTTTTCTAATTGCTATGAATCTAGAGAACACTTTTGAACATGCACCTTTGCATCTTTGTGTTAAAATCTTTTCAACAACTTGCTGAAACACAGTTACAATATTGTGATTTCCTAATGTTTTCTCTCCCCAAAAAAGTTTCAAGAATATATGAAAGTCTAACATAAACCAGTATGTATGTCTATATCATTGGGAAATCTATCATTTTATTCTTTTTATTATTATTATTGCATTTTGTGTATTTATTATTATTTATTTTTGCATATAAAACAATTTACTTACCAAGAGACATACTGAGGGCCAATTTATGCCCAGCAAAAAAGGGGGAAAGTGTTGATTCTACAGTTCATTCAACTAATATTTATGGAACACCTACTAGAAGTCAAAGCATGATTTAATATTAGTTTTACTAAACATTTGCAATTCCTCCTAGCACTCTTTTAAAGCATTTGGCACAGTATCTTGCACAATGTAGACTCCAGTCTACATTCCATTCATGTAGGAATGAAGGAACAAATGGGACAGAGAGGAGAGTGGGTCCTTTTGTGTCTCGTATGGAGTAAAATCAATAGAAATGGCATTGTTTTCTGAAGTGTATTATCATTTAACTTCTAAGTTTCCACTTAATTTCTTGATAATATATTACATACATATGTTAGCCTGTATTTTACCTAATCTCTATTTTATTTACTGACCTAGATTTTCTTACAAATCAAATGAAATTATTTTATTAATGCTGAAAGTATATGAGAGTAAATAGAATTAACATGCCTAGAATAGGCTAAAGATGTATAAAACAGGCTTTGATTATATCTTGCTGTGTTAGGGGACATTATGGGCTCATGAAATATTTGAATCCACATGAAGTTAAAAGGAGAGATTTACTACAAAATTTAAAAGACTCTTATGAGAACCAATTTTATGCATATTTTTTCTTCCTTTGTGAGATTAAAGATGATCTTTGTTGTCATTTTTAAAATGTATTATTAATTAAAGTTATGTTCAGGAAAAAGAATTGAATTAACCAACATCCCAACAAATTTTGAGAGAAACAATGAAATAGAAAAATACACCATATCTTCTGTGAAAGGGGAGACAGTGTTCTTGTCTGCTTATGAACTTTCTCTGAGAATCATGATAATCAAGTCTTAACCATACAGCCCTGCCTGCATTTCAATTCTAATTTTTTCACTTTTCACTCTATCTGTGTGACATCTGATAACAATGCTGCAATCTTTACTTTCTTTTTAAGCATAAAATTCCTGAATTCCATGTAACCCCGGGAGGAAAATCCCAGGGCAAGTACCTTTGAAACTGAAATCAGTCAAAGGGGAAATAAAGTGGGAGAAACCCATTTATTTCTTACAAGCAGTCCACTGCCACTCTCCCGTGTCTCTTGAGACCCTGCTGCAGAAGAAGAGACCAAGACCCCATTCAACCTCTCAGGTCCAGATATGCTCTCAGTTGCCCTTGTAATTACCTATTGATATGGACATGGACTACTTCTCACCCCCCCTTGGAAACAACTCATTAATGTGGAGATGCACTAACGCCCAGCAAGAGATTCTGGAAATACTGCAATTTTACCTACACACCATTAGGACTCCCCCTATCTTCCACTTTCCTTATTCATCTTCCCCACTCTCCTCACCCCACCATGACAATCCATTGATCCAACTCCATCACACCATGACCTTTAGAAATTTCAGGGCCCTTGTCCTGCTCCTGGAACATTCTGTTCCAATCTCCACTGTCAACATTTTAAAAGTAGATTAAGAAATTCTTCCAGAGGACCGGAGGACTCATAACTACTGTCCTTAGAACCAAGACTTCTTTACCCCTCCTGATTCTCTCTTTACAGGAAAAGAGTTAGTGTTATTGAGAGAAGGTTCAACAGGAAAGGCAATGCTACATCCTGTTGCTTAAAACTCTTATCCCCTTGTCTTGCACTCCACCCTTTCTGTCCTGTCTACTTCTATATCTGACTTAACTGATGCCCAGGAATGAGGTCTGATCAACTTCTACTGCAAGAATAACATGACCAAGGATCAGGCAGAAAGAATGGTCTTTGGAAACCACTCTGCAGTATTCACAGCAGAATGACAATTAATGATTAATGACCTGTCCTTTTATTCATGAGGATAATACCACTGGCCCAAGACTGGACATCCCCTTTGAATTATTTTTTGGAAGTGAGGAATGACCTTACAGAATCCTCCACAGCCCCTTGCTCATTTGCTTTTTATCAGTGAGCTGCAGGTTGGCTGCCTGGGATAAATGAAGGCTGTAACCATATACTGGCACGTCAAGCATCTTTTTCTTTTAATGTGGAGGTGGTGTTGAGGGTGAGCAAAAATGAGCAAAAAAAGCTGAAGGGAAGCATTTGAGGGAAGCAGTTAAAAAGATAAAGGTGTATTTGCTGTCACAAGGAGGCAAAAAGGAATATTAACAAATGTTAAGGCATAAGAATCACATGCAAGACTTGAAAATAAATGGCCCAGCCCTGGCATTATGATTGCACAGCTCTGATGGGCCCCAAGGCTCTAAATTTTACAAACTCAAATGAGGTGGGTTCTCACAGAACATTTTAAGAAACAGTGGTTCAAGGATGAGGAAAGAAAGAAGACACCAATGTCCAGTTTTGCTGTTTGTTTTTGTCTATGCATACATTTAGCACCAATAGTCATTATTGTTAAGCACTAAAATAGTAAATTAAAAACTTAGAATATATATTGTAAGTAAATATTAAGTTGCTTTGATTTATAAATTTAAGCAAAGAAAATACGTACTAAAATTGCTTAATTTTTCTTTGTTTTTTTGAAATACCAGGTTTTGTTTATAATTATGTACATTAAATACTCAAAATATAATATTTTTAATAATACCAGTATTGGGGGGAAATTTGATTTGTTTGATAATATGATTATTTCTACATATATATATCTTTTATCCATATGGCTTTCTAATCTATAATCTTCCCAGAGCTACCCAAATGACTGGCAAAGAGCTTAATTATAACCTTTTTACTGATCTTTTGCTGTGTATGTATAGAGAAGTAAATACTGGTGAATCTGTAGTAGAGGAAAAAAATCCTTCCCATCTTAGGTTCTCCAACTAAGGCCCTGTAAATTAGACTGACTAGAAACCATTAGCTAGAGAAAAACAAATAGCAGTTTATTAATTTGAACATCACACAT
This sequence comes from Phataginus tricuspis, assembly GCA_029783875.1. Lineage (NCBI taxonomy): Eukaryota > Metazoa > Chordata > Mammalia > Pholidota > Manidae > Phataginus > Phataginus tricuspis. The sequence goes on along the minus strand of JAQQAC010009165.1, from coordinate 13,425,350 downwards.
ACACCTGAGACCATCCATTGATGAGTAACTCAAAGGGCTGGTTAGAACTTGGGCTTTTATACTATCTTAGGCTAAACAAAGGAAAAGGTGTTTGAGTTTCTGGACAGCAAGGGCAAGTTATGGAAAGGTGACCAGGAAAAATATGATAACCAGGGTAATTTAATAAACTTTCTAATGGCATATTTACATCAGTGCCTTCTCGCTTGATGAGTTAAGAGTCTCCCTCCTGATAAAGGAGAAGGAAACACTTTTACAAATGGGAATTTCCTTTATAAAAGGGAAACTTTTATTTTTAGATATTTTCCTGCATCAGCTGGATTTCAATAGCCTTTAGATCAAAATAATTCATGTGCCAAAGAAGCAAATTTTAGGGTGGCATATTCTGGTCCTCTCCAATCTCAGGCTAAGTATTGGTGCTTCCATGTTTTCTCAACCTTTGGGAGACTGTTCATTCATGGGGCAGTGGAATTAATACTATGAGGGCCAATCCTGGCATAGGGGCTATCTAAGGAGCCCTCTGATTCTATATCTCCATGAACAGGAGGTGTAAATAAAGACACTCCTACTCTTGGTCTAAAACTTCTGAGAGCAATTCACTGTTAGAGTGAGTCCAAATCCTTGAGACTGAATGCCCTAATGTATTCAAGTGAGAGCACTGATAGCTCTTATTTTTGGTTTGCCAAGATGTAAACAACTACTCTTTTTAAGTTCTTTTCAGTATTAAGCAAAAAGACTTTTTTGGCCAATGGAATAGTATCATGTAACACCCAAACCAGCTATCATGTTTGTCTCCAAAATTTCAACTTGCCTGATGCTTGAAGAACTAATAAGCTTTAGGTAGTAGGCAAAGGCTTGAATGAGGAGGTCACTGTCTCTATAGGAGATATATATATATATATATGAGATATATAGATAGGATATATAGACATAGATGGTATAAATAGATATATAGATGAGATAGAGATATAGATCTATCCTGGATAACCCTGGGTAACTATCTGCTTTTTCATACCCCAAAGGATTGACTAAAATGAAAAAAAAAAAATGCCTGGAATCTATTTCCAAAAATGTCTCTTGAAAATTCAGCCCTTTGTAAGCAAGAAAATGCAAATTGTTATATTACCACCTTATTGGAGCAGTGGCATTTAGACTTCTTTCTTGTTTTCTTTTTTCAAATTTCATCCTTGGAGACAGCCACTATATTTTCTTCCTTCTTTGCTTTGATTTTTTTTCTTTCATCTTTTGAACATACTGTTTCCATTTCCTATATCTTGATACCACTTCATCACATAGGTTTCTTTTTTAAACTTCATCCAAGATGGATTAAAGATTTCACAGTGTCTTTACAATCAAGTGTTGTTGCATCACATCTTCCTTATTTGTATACATGGAATTTTCTCTTGGTGGATTTGATCAGACAAGGTGGTCTTTAAAACTTTATATTATATTTCACAATCAAGTCTTGATTTTTTCAGTTAATCTTGACAGACAGAAATCCTCCTATCTTAATACTCAATGTGAAAGTATTATATTACTAATAATTTTGCACCTGAGTGTACAGTATTAGTATTGAATCACACAACCGAAATAGGAAATCCTATTAAAGCTTCTTTTCCTTTCATTACACAAAAGGCAGCATTGACAGCATATTTTGTCAACATTGAATACTGTGGACAAAGAATGCCAAATTACATTTTTAATCCATGACATCACCTTGAATAACATGGTATTCAGAATTTATCTAGATATTATGGGGAAATAGTAGATTGTTGTGAACAGAGTATATTACTCAGTAACTGGTGGCTAAAGTTTCAGGTGACAGCTGTAGCTAGAAAAGCTTTTCTCCTCTCTTTCAACTACAGACCTCCCACCCTCATTTTAGCAGTCTGTGAAATTTCCCTTGCATCATTAAAACACACTCTAAGTGGAGTTTTCTTTGAAGACCACCCAGAAGTTACAGATGGAGTAAAATGCAGCTATAGGTCCAATTTGCATTTATATGTAATCTGGAGAGGAACTAGGCCTATGTGGCTTTGAATGGTTTACTGAAAATGGCCTATTTGCTGCGGGACAAAGCGACAAATAAGAGTTGAGATCCCTTAGCTGTCTGCCTCCCAATTCTATCTAAAGTTAGGATGACCATATCATTTATCTTTCAAGCTGAAACACTTTCCAGAATTAAAAAGGCTGCCACTAATAACTCTATTCCAAGGAAACTGAGTCTGTTGGGGCAAGGCACAAGGCAAATGGGAATACCCAGGACAGATCTATAGTCACAGAATCCCTTCCCCAGTATGAGCTGACATGAATCTTCTGGCCGTCACCAAGCCATTGACACTCCACTAATAACATACACTGATCAGGGTTGCTCTGGTTTACATATGCTGATTAATTGTTTTTAGTATGTGGTTGCAACCTATGTTAAGCCTCATTTCCCAAGCCATAATTTAGTTAAATAAATACATAATATAAAGATTTTTTTCTATACATCTTAATTTCCTATTGCAGACAGTCCCTGACTTAACAATGGTTCAACCTGATTTTCCACTTTACAATGGTGGGAAAGTGATACACATTCAGTAGAGTCCATACTTCAAATTTTGAATTGTGATCTTTCCCCGGGCTAGTACAATGCAGTATTATACTCTGCCATAATACTGGGCGGGCACAGCGAGCGGCAGCCTCCAGCTAGCTGTGCAATCATGGGGGTAAACAACTGAAACACTTGAGCCGTTCTGTACCCATGAAACTATTTTGGTTTTCACTTTCAGTACAGTGCTCAAAAAATTACATGAGATAGTCAACACTTTATTATAAAATAGGCCTTTTGTTAGATGAGTTTGCCCAACTGTTGGTGAATATAAGCGTCTGAGCAGGTTTAAGGTAGGCTAGGCTACTGTTCAGTAGGTTAGGTGTATTAAATGCATTTTTGACTTATGATATTTTCAATTTATGATGGGTTTATCAGGACATAACCTCTTGGTAAGTCAAGAAAGATCTTGCTTATGTTTAAACTCTGTACGATTAAGAATAATTTTTTCTCACTTTTTTTCTTTCTACTTGATAAGAACTAAAAAATGGCTTATAGTCTCGATATGGCTAAATAAAACCATGAACTAACCAAAGGGTTTTTTTTTAATTTCTTTACTCTCCTTTCTGTGTCCTTTGCATTCTTTTACATTGAATCTTCAAACACTTCATTTGTTTTTCTTTTTCAAGCCAAGGAGAATTAAATTATTAAATGAGTCAGTTTATAGTGCCAACAGAAAATCCTTTTCCTTCCTCTTCATTGATCTTAAGCCTTTTCAAACCTCATCATCCAAAATGTATTTGCATATTTCATTTCTATTTTCTGAGATGAAATAACTGGATTTGAGTTTGACATTAATGTAATGTAATTTTAACATAGAAATAAAGCCTAAAATTGTTAGCATTACAGGAAGCTACTGTTCTTGGAACAGTATGCTACTCTGTGAAAACCCCAAACATTGTGCTATTGAGACATTAATCAATCAAATATTTATTGAGCAACCTACATGTCAGCTGACCCTATGATGCAAGGCGCCGCGACCTGGCCTGGGTGAGTAGGCATTCTGTGGTAAGCCGGCTGGTAACAGAATGTCAGAGCATGGGTGGGATGAGAGCTTCTGCATGTGGGAGGAACCAAGAACTGCAAAGGTAGCTTGGTTATATACAGGGAATAATATTAATGATAATATTGATGATAATGAAAGTCAAGTTTCTCAGTGTTAGGGAGGGAAGTTACAAGGAGGAAAATGAGACATCTGCCGTGAAGCCTAGTTTGAACTGGAATTGGAGGTGTTGGCATGAACTTACAATTTTAAAAACATATGCATACTGGGTGATGGTTATGTGCGTATATACACATGTCAAAATTCATCGAGCTGTACACTAAGATGTATTCATTTTATTGTATGTGCCTCAATAAATATATATATGTATATACACATAGGTTTAAAAATAAAGATGAAAATGTGTATGCATATATTTATTTATATTCATGTGTATATTCCCTGACTCTGTCCTCTGACACGTACCAGGAATGAGCAGCGGCATCTCTTGCCTAATACTGATTCCTACATGCCAGGGACCCCCAAAAGAAATAAGGGCTTCATCGAGAAATGACTGATTCCTGCTCATTGCAGCTAGAAAGGATCTCTCTAACCCCTGAATTCCCATGGCACTTTATGTTCATTAGTGGAAATAATGATGGCCTGCTTCGTGCCACAGGTATTGCTCACCCATTTCCCCTCCGAGAAGCGAACCATCTCTTTTAGATTTTTTAGACATTTCTGAATGCTTTAGAGCTCAGTGTGTCTTGGACATAATGGAAGGAAGGAAGGAAGGAACGAAGGAAGGAACGAACGAAGGAAGGAAGGGAGGAAGGGAGAGAGGAAGGGAGGGAGGGAGGAAGAGAGGGAGGGAGAGAGGGAGGAAGGGAGGATGGGAGGGAAGAAAAGGAAAGAGAAGGAAGAGAAAATACTACTGTCAAAAATACGACATAACCACAGCATAGGACAAGAGTGTCCAACAAGTAAATCAGGCTCTGCTGATAGATCTTGGAGACTTACCTGGTTGATCTTCAGCTAGGTGGCATTCTCAGTGTAATTTACCAGTGGATGAAGAGAAAACCCACAGGGCAGCTTTCACACTCTTCTAATCAAGAATTTCACTACCTCCTTCCCCACCTGCCCAGCTATTTAGCACCTTTCTTATAATTCCCTTGAAGAGAAATTTCAAATCTTCATGGAAATAAAAGTTATCACTTCTCAAAATCTCCACGGACTTCTGTCATAGATTAGATCTTAGATGTACCCATCCCATGGATGACTCTTCTGATGAAAAAACAAGATGCATGAACGGCTCAATTCCCCCTTCTACTCACTACTTTATGCAATTAACGTTTAATCATGATTTTATTCAATACAGTATCCATCAAGCATTCAAACAAAATTGTGGAATGTCAGGTATAATTTTTATTTATGGAATACTAAGATTGAGTACAAATAGTATGCAAGTCTAGTCAGTTTTAAGAAATGTTTGTATTTCCTTGTGAGTCTAATAAAATGATCTGTGTTGCACAGGTTGCTGTAAAAGTGTATGTAGAAAATATTGGATAAGAAGTTTAATATCCATCATTTATAAGTTAAGACCAAATAAAGAAAAATTTGGTAGACCTTCTGATATTACAGTTAAATATCTGGCTTCAGGTCATATTTATAAAACCATATTTATCAATGAGGCATTGAATATTACAAACTTCTTATTTTACAAATGGAGAAACTGAGACAAAGCAAGTTCCAACATCACAAAAATAATTTAGTAGCAAGTTTAAATGAGCCCATTGTTCTTCCCACTGCAGGACATACTTGGTTTCATACTGGTTTTGCATGTGCTATTGTCATACTTAGCAAATGTGAATCTTCTCATTTTGATGGCAGCTACACCTCTTATATAAATAGTAAAGAAAAAAGCAACATAACACTGAAAAAAGGTATTGATCTTAGCTCCCTGGTCACTTGAAAACCCTTTGTCAACATAGAAAGTCAAGACTAATTTGTGCCTAGTATATAGATTCTTTCATATGTAGGTCTTCAATAAATATGTACCAGTTGGATTTGTCTGTTTAATTTGAAGCAATTATTATGCCTTCGTAGTTGATACCATGTTCATTCATACTAGCAAAATAAAAATTATTTGAAGCTTCCAGCTTTTAAATATTCTATGAAATGATCAATGTAGTTTTTCTGGTGAAATACAGAAGGCAATGACAACCTGACATACCAGTAAACTATTTTATATTTTACTTAAATTATGACTCATAAATCTTTAATAATAAGTATAGGGAAGACCTACAAAAATAATTGCCAATACTTCCTTTTGACAATATATCATGTCTGTCTTGTGTAATTTTAAATAATGGTAATAACTAAGCTATATTTTGGAAATGTAAAACATCTTGGAAAAGACAATCATCTACTATTATCACTCAAAAATGCTACTTTGTTAGGCATTTTGAGATGTAATTGATACTATCCTCTCTACCCACATACCCACATCCCTATTTCCCCACAGAAGGTTTAATGAAATTATGGAGATGGCTAACTTATGCATAAATTCTTATGTATTTAAACTACCGGAATTACTTGGCTTAATTAAGGTCACAAACATAAAACCCAGATCATGAGGTTTTCCTGAGGCCTTCTCTTCAACTGCCTAAAGTAGAGCAATGTATCCTTTTCTCTAATTAATAGAAAAATTTATACAGATATTTAGATTAATTTTTCATGTCATAGACATCTGCAACTAATCTCTTGCATCAGACCCCTGTTTCTAGTCTTGAAAATAAATTTGAGGGTTTTTTGCCTTGTAATTATCTGTTTTTGTGTATTTCTCATTACATACCCAAGTCTAAACCCAATGTAAAATAGTGAGTGTAAAATAGAATTGGTGAAAATGTTGAATGTTTACCTCAGCATTCACAGTCCTCTGGATATTAGAATATCTGTATCAATATTAGAGCAGATGCAATGTAAACTCTCAGTACTGGAAAGATGGATGAAAGGTGGTTGGATGGATTATATGTATCATTCATCTTCAAAAATATATATGAGCAATTTAACTTGTATTTGTGAGTAATTAGATGTCATAATTTGAATTCAACAATAATTTTTGCATTATCAGCAAATATTCTTAAACTCCAGCCTTCTTGTTTCAAGCAATGAGAAAATTCCAGTGGATAAATAATGTGAACAATTTCATGAAACTTATTGTGCTAGAATTTGATTTTCATTCCTAAACATTGATTTATGACTTTTAACATATGTTTAGGTGCTAAAATGGTAGTGTTCCCAATGTCTCCTGGAAAAAAGTTCTAATAACGAAGATAGATTTTGAATGTTAATTCCCACTCTATTAGCGATACACCAGATGACTGAATGAATTGATTAATTTTTTTTCTTGCTGTTGCCTAGGACTGTTTTGGACCATTTTAATGACACTGTGAAAAATAGACAAGCCTATTTCTTTCATTTGTCATAACTACATGTATATTAAATTAGAGAGCTGCAAAATAATGAATTCTGGCAAACGCCAAACTCCAATTTTTCCTACTGGTTAGGTCATGGATGGTTACGATTGCTTTAATTTTCTAATTATTGTAGTCTTAGCCTAAGGCTTTTTTTTTTCATTTCAACAATTTTTGTATAAAATCTTTTAAAAATATATTGATATTCCTGTTGCTACTCACAACATTGTAAGCTAATCTTTCTTTTTTGTGTGTGTATTCCAGGCCATCGGGGTTATCTTTATCAACATCAGTGATTTAGAGAGAATGATAGACACAGAAGATGTGGAAGAAAAATGCTGGGTATATACTGATCAAGACAAACATCCTAAGGCTGATTTTTAAAATTTAACTCCCTATGAGCAGCTTTGTTGATATGATACTTTCTCGGAAAAGACAGTTAAAATTTTAAACTCCCATTCATTAAGAATTCTGGCTAGGTGAAGCCAATGTATTACTATAGAAAACTCTGAGCATGCACTTAAACTTGCACTAATTTAGTTAGTGTTTACTGAAATGATTTTGTAATAAGTTAAAATGTGTATAATTAATTAGTGTCTTTATAGACTTCTAAACTTAAATAGAATTTAACCATAGATATTTCTTAGGCTATAGAGTAAGAAACTATTTTATGAAAAAAAATGTTAACAACAAACCAGCCAATTTCCTCACAGTATATCTAATAGAAAATACTATGCAGCAAAGTATATGTGGCATCTAGACCATTCCTAGCTATAATTTTTACCCATGTCAATATGCATGTGGTAAATTTATTTATTATGTTGTAGAAAGATAAAGGGAAAGCCTTGGTTAACATTTGGAATCAAAGTTCAAACACATCTTCCAATATCACCTGGTCTTCTCCGTGTCTTGCTCTCTTCTTCCTTTATACGTACATCGTAGCTCAGCTTGACCTCAAATTGTCTTGAAGTCAAGGACTTCTACACACTAAAGAAGCAAAACTGTGCCTATGGTCTTAGATATTCACTCTTACAACAGGGAGAGACTTAAAAGAGAAGGACAGTCACACGGCTGTCAGATGGAAAAGACTTTTAAAATTCCAAAAATGTCTACAAATTTGAAATAAAACAGCCTAATTCCATTTCTAAGCCTCATAGTTATTCTAAAATCATTACTGAAAAATTATTGAACCAAAAGCATTTTTAATGTATTTTTATTGTTAATTCATGTTGAACCACCCAGGAGAAAATCCTCAGAATGATCGCCTTTCCTGCTTGCCCAGGAAATACCTGGGCTGAAGAAAAATCAACTTCATCAATAAACATATGTATGCATGTGCCAACATAAAGGTGGCACACTGTTAGAGTCTCTCAAATTTTGTACAAAAACAACACAGTTAGCAGCATACTGAGCCTCCTAGCAGTCTGGGTTTCCCACACTGGGGTTCTTTTACTGACAAGAAGCTATGATTTATGTTACCAAAAAATGTCACCTCCTAATTTGGATGAAGCTGAGATGAATATACATAGGTCATCAGAAGCAGTGTGGTCTACGGTGAATGAGGGATCTCAACAAAATTCAACCGCTGACATGCTGAGTGCTTTGAATAAATCAATCATTAGCCATCTGCCTCCATTTAAGCATTCAAAAAATGAGATGTGCAGAGAACTAATTATTAATGTATGTCCATAAATTATTTTGAACTTCCCTTAGTAAAAACATCAAACAAAGAGAAAATACTCCTGTTTGCTTCTAATAACCATTATTTCATTTTCTTTGGAGCCAAAATATGTTTCTCTTTCTACATTTTTCTGGATCCCTGAGTCACTTTTGCCCAGCTGTTCCTGCCTGATTTATTTTCTGAATGATCATTTCTAATTCTTTCTGGTCATCTCTAATAGGATATTCTGTATCATTCCCTATCTACAGAATTAACAAAAGAAGCTGGTGGGATGGAGGGTATCTGCATTATTAGAGCATTTATGTCAAGCAGTGAAGAGGTTCCAGGTAAGGAAGACACAGTTACTTCTCTTTTCTGGAACGTAGGTGGGAAAGAATCAGGTTAGTTTTCTGATCCTACCTAGGAACTACCACTGAAATTAAATTCTAGTAAGTTTCTCAATATGTGAAATTGTATATTCTTTTTTTTTCTTTTTTTTTTTTAACAATTTATTTTATTTTAGTATCATTAACCTACAATTACATGAGCAATACCGTGATGATTAAACTCCCCCCTTCACCAGGTCCCCTCCACCAACCCCACCACAGTCACTGTCCATCAGCGTAGTGAGATGAGAATCACTACTTGTCTTCTCTGAGCTGTACAGTCCCCCCCGTGCCCCCCCACCCTATGTCTGCCAATCGTAATGCCCCTTTTACCCTCTTATCCCTCCCTTCCCACCCATCTCCCCAGTCCCTTCCCCTTTGGTAACTGTTAGTCCATTCGTGGGTTCTGTGAGTCTGCTGCTGTTTTGTTCCTTCATTTTTTTTTTCTTTGTTCTTATACTCCACATATGAGTGAGATCATTTGGTACTTGTCTTTTTCGGCCTGGCTTATTTCACTGAGCATAATACCCTCTAGCTCCATCCATGTTGCTGCAAATGGTAGGATTTGTTTCTTTCTTATTGCTGCGTAATATTCCATTGTGTATATGTACCACATCTTCTTAATCCATTCATCTACTGATGGACACTTAGGTTGCTTCCATTTCTTGGCTATTGTAAATAGTGCTGCAATAAACATAGGGGTGCATCTGTCTTTCTCAAACTGGGCTGCTGCATTCTTGGGGTAAATTCCTAGGAGTGGGATTCCTGGGTCAAATGGTATTTCTATTTTGAGTTTTTTGAGGAACCTCCATACTGCTTTCCACAATGGTTGAACTAATTTGCATTCCCACCAGCAATGTAGGAGGGTTCCCCTCTCTCCACATCCTCGCCAACATTTGGTGTTGTGTTTTGGATGTTGGCCATCCTCACTGGTGTGAGGTAATATCTCATTGTGGTTTTAATCTGCATTTCTCTGATGATTAGCGATGTGGAGCATTTTTTCATGTGCCTGTTGGCCATCTGATGAAATTGTATATTCTTACAAAGAAATCTAAGCACAGGCTAGGACTGGGACTGGGAATAGAGAAAAATGACACAATTTAAAACCATGAGACGGATAATGATAGATAGCTCAGCTAAGAATCAAAATAGCCAAGTATTACAGAGTTCTTCAATTCTAGGTGGAGGAACCATAGAGCTAAAATGGCAGTAAAATGAAATCCAGAATCCTGAAGGTCGTAAAGGCAAAGGAACTAAAGTCACCTGCCAAAAGAAGTGGTTCCTGAGAATAATGCCGGGAATTCTAGACTGGCACTGACCCAGCTAGCTTACAAACACATCCTACCGGTAACAGAGAAGTGCAACTAGAGAATCAATGGGATCTGTTCTAAAATAGGTATGATGTCCCCTGGGAAAGCAACTCACAAGACGTGCTTTATCTTCATATGTTTAAATCTGTGCTAACCAAAAGCTCCATTTTGCCTGTATCATCAAGCAAAATAAACAGGTTTTTGTATGACACAACTTGCATATGAAAAAATATAGCCGAGACTGGCAGTACAAGCCCAGTATACATGAAAGGTCAGCTTATACCTGCATTCCCAACTCATCTTCCTGAGGGAGCTTTGAGGGAACATGGTATGGGAAGAGAGAAACCATCCGAGTTGACATTACTGAAGAGATTCCAGTAGCAAAGACTTTTAAAAATGAAGCAGGAAAACTTAGTCTGAGCCACAGAAGAAAAATAAGACAAAAAAAATTTTCATAAACTGAAGTCTGTTTGTCTTGGACATTTTGCAAATGGAAAACATTATATTACATTAAATTTTAAGTTGTTTAAGGTTGATATTTTACATTTTGAATTTACACCACCAGTTCATAAATATCAAAGCATATCTGTTTAAACTTTTTCTTCTCTCATCCTCATACCATTATGAAAGCTAAATAGGAAAAACCATTCTGGCCCACTACAGGTAACTTAATTTATTCTTGTCCATGTTTCAATATGAAATGTCAGTATTGTGGAGAGAGAAGGGGGTGGGGAAAGAGCAGATCTAAAAATAATAGTGAACAATGCATATCTGTTGAGGATCTGGCCGGGAATGACCAGCAGCTGACCATTAAAGCTACCACCCAAAATTGAAAATATTGAAGTTGCCCAATTTTGAGTACTCTCATCCATAGCAAAACCTCATGGAATGCCAGCTGTCATTGTTTTGGCACAGGCAGTATTGTTTCTTCTCCTGCCAGACCCACACATCTCCTTTGCCTCCCCCAGTTATTTTTATAAGGCAGCCAGCCCTGCCAACAGCTCTCCCTGCTGTCTCTGAGGTGCAGTCCTTTTGAGATTTCCTACCTAACTTGTTTATACGTCAGTTAAAATAAACTAAAATGTACTGGTCATGAAAAGAATTATCATTATTATTATTATTATGATTCTAAAGGTAATATAAAAGAGATTCTAGGGCAGAGCCTCCACTTACAGCTGTGTGGCTTAGACTGCACCCCACGCGGTACCGTCCACTCCATGGGGCAATGCTCACCTGGACAGTGATGTGAACAGGGCCTCCAGACCCTGGGAAACGCAGTGGCTCTGTCAGATGAAACTGGTGCTGTCTTCTCAAACATCTTCCTAGTGTTCTTAAAAAGGTGTGTAAATCACTCTTTTATTTTCAAGCTGTTCAGTTAATCTCTGTAGAACAATTTCCATATTCTTTTGTGATGTATTTTTAAAAGAACTAAGGAGGTAGAAAATCTTAAATATCTAATTTTCCTTACCAAAGAGATTTCAAAAAGAGGGGTGTTTAGTCTGTTTTATTTTTCAGCTGGTGTATTCACCAGAGTTCAACAAAAGTCTTCTTTATTTTTAATGTGCAAATGTAGAAATTGTATTTTCTGAAGAGAACAGTTTAATTCCATGAATAATCTCTACTGGGTTATTATGTCGAGCGGCAATTTTAATTTATCAAGTTAAATTATTTCAGAGTTAAATGGTTCTATTCACATGTACTAACCTTAAGAGGACAAGAACTTTATTGGATTTAGTTTGTCCTTTCCCCAGTCAAATTGAATTCTGAGTCGATTGTTTACAGGTGCTATTGTAAATATAAAAATGTCTGTCTTAATGATGATCCACTATAACATTTAAGAAAGTAAAGGACCCTGGGAATATCTCCTTTTCCTATTCCTTCAAGCTGTACTGAAAAAGAAAAGTCCCAAATTTGTAAAAAGATCTCAGTGAGATCCCCCAATCCAAAGGATGCGGTCTGGTGAGGAGGAAAGCATGACGAGGCAGTGGATGTAGAATGTCCTTCTAGATCTGAAACCCCTTCCCCTCCATGAGGAGATCATAACACATCAGAAGCTGAACAACTCCCTAAATCGCCAATGTGTTTTCTCTCACTTAAAAAGAAGCAGGAAAGCCCAGTGTCGTTACTTCCCAAAAATAACTGTACCCATCACAAGTGCTTAGCAAAATTGAAAAAGAAAAAGGGGAAATAAAAACACACTAAAAGGTTGATCAACTGGGTGAAAGAAAATGAGAAAGCTTATGTGAAGATCATCTGTTTTGTTGCAGTCGAATAGAACCCGAATTACCTGGAAGAATTCCTAAACTTTTACTTCTACTTTCATCTCCACAGACAAAGGAAGGAAGGCAGAGAGACAACTGGAAAGAGGTGGGGGAGAGCTGCGAAAAGGGAGGCTTGGCAGAACAGAATCTGGAACCAAAGGACATCTTCTGAGAGAGAGGAATAACGTCTGATGCTGGTGAGCTCTGTGGAGTACATTGCAGTGTGTCCTTCAGATAGGCCACAGCCCAGTGCGCTCTCTTGACTCAAGACCATCTACTGGGTTTCTTTTGTCCCAGTGCTCAGCCCCATCGGCCTGGATCCTGAGAAAACTCAAGCCTAGCTATCTTCTCCATGTGCCCACTTGGTCTGCAGGAAGTCTCTCGAATGTTTCATGCCACCAAATTACTGAGTACAGCTTAGGTAGCAGCCAGCTCCTCAATCTTTTTCTCACCAGCAAGGAAACACACCAGCTTGATTCCTGCCTGGCAAGAGGTAAGCACAGGCCTCCTCATTTTGCAAACAGCTTAATTTTCTGGCTAGTTCTTTTGACTTCTTCCTCACTTGGCTTGAGGAAAAGGAAATGAACTGCCCTCCCTTTTCTTTACCAAGAACGTTAAGAAAAGAAATGCCACCATATTCTCTACCCTCCAAAAATTCTCTTTGAAGAATTCTCTGATAAATCTCTGGCCCCTCTAATGCGGACAAGAGTTGAGTGATGGTCACAGATCTATAGGGCACCTGCTGAGTGCATGCTGCCTAGAAGTATCTAGCATATCTGTTTAGATCATGAAGCACTTATCATCAATCGTCCTCAACTTTGAGGCTTAGCCAATGTTCTGAACCATCAGGATAAGTTCTATTTACTGTATGTTATATAAGATTTGAAATATTTTGTTTATAACACATGTTTGTGACCACGTATTTTGGATTGTTCTAACTCACATTTGCTAAACCAGAAAGCCTTGCTTTTCTAAAGAGATTAGGAAAAGTAAAGCATCTCCCTATGCTTTGTTCTCATGAAGCGCCCCTACTTTGAGTTTCTGGGTCAGTGGATCATAGAAATGTCAAACAAGTTCTTTTTATTAGCTAAAACAATCAATGGTTGCTAAGTTTAATTTCAATATCATATAAATTGAATCTTCTCCTATAATTCCAGGTTTTCTTTTAAAATACCAAAAGAGGCAAGATATGGTTAGGTCTATTATAAGTATCTTCTAGATGTCATACTTGCCTTTCAAAACCAAACAAAAAGGTAAGCCCTTATGTCTGGAAGAACATATGGATGCTCAGATCTATGGACTTGCAGATATCTTTGGAGACCAAAAGTAAGAATCACAATATTGTAGGGGAATTTGGACTCTAATCTGTGTGACACCTGACAAGGCACTCAATTTCTCTAGATCTCACATTTTAAAATGTACAACAGATATGCCAGATGCTCCTCAAAACCCATGTTTCCCTCTTCTGGGTACACAGAAAGCCTACATTTCCCACTGTATTTGATGTTCTTTCTTACTCTGTTGCTGTTGTTTTTGTTTTGTTTTATGTTTTTATACTCCCACCTTCTCAAAGGGGCTACTTTTATTCCAGGGCAGAGATACTCCAACTCACATATATTTTAGGAAGAGAGTTTCCATTATGAAGGTAAGTATGTTACAATGTATTTTCTGTTATTTTTCATGAGTTCGTTCTTTTGCTTTGTTTGAGGAGTCAATCTGGTTAGCAGTAAAATGATGGAGAATATATTTATCTTTACTCAGAACATTTGAAGTAAGAAGAATGTGATGACAACTCTAGGTCAATAGCTTTAAAAACATGACCTTTAAATGAACAAAAACTTCCCCTGTTGTGTGAGGGAAATTAATTCGGTAAAAAGAACAGGACACAGATATTTGTGCTTCACATCTGATTCTGCAAAAGGAGTGACTAAACTTTCCAGAGGACTCAAAGAAAGTTTGATTCCTCGTGGATATTGAACCCTCTGCTTCCTTTCTTTGCCCTCTTTATGCCAGGCTTCTGTTTATGTTTTGAGCCCAGATTTAGCAACCATCTCCACTTATTAACCATATCACTTTGGACAAATAATTTAAATTTTTTTAGTTTCAACTTTTCACCATAAAATGTGAATAGTATTTACTTCCATAGGTTGTTGGGAGGACCAAATATGATAATGTGCTTAGAATATCCTAACATATGATTTGTCACAATAGTAAGAACTCAGTAATATTTCTTTATTGCGAGGACCCTCCATTTCCTTGATTTCATCTCTCTGTAAATAATTGAAACTGAGTCAATATTGAGCATTATCAGGAAAGGTAGATCATATCTGGTTGCAAGTAAGAAAGTTGAACTATTCTTGCCATTTATGTGTGAGGGTCCTGAGCCAGGAGAGATCTCTACTATCTGAGTAAATGGACTGCTTACAAATGTCTGTTTTGATAAGCCCAGTGCTTCTGTTAGGAAATCAAGTCCTGCATTAATGGGTTTGCCCTCTTTCTAGGTCACATAGGGAAGTATAGAATCTGTCCTGGAAGTTTCTCTATTTTTTAAATTGTTGCAAATTTCTGCATTTATCTTTCAAAGACAAAGCAGAATGCATTAAGAGAAGTCAGGCAAGTAGAAAATAAACTGTACTGTAAGATACTGTCTCTTTATTGGCAACTGAATGGAGACAATTAAGTCAAATGGTAGATAATTTAGTCAAATGATATGAGTGTGATTAATGTTCTAAGCAATTTCTAACTAAGTCAAAGCATGTGTTTTACTATTTGTTCATAGCCCCTAGGGCCCTTGGTCCAGTTACTTTTGATAAGCTCCATTCAGAATCCTTAAAAATAAACAAAGTCACTTCTTGGGCTAGAAATAAAGGTAAATAATGAGGTAAAAGTTGATCATTTGTGTCCTTGTATATTTTGTATCAATTTCTATCCCTTATTAAGCTCACCTTGTAGATATGTCACATAGTCTACATAGTCTGTCTCTCTCTACACACACACACACACACACACACATATGTACATCTATAAAATGGGATCATGTAATCATATTACTGAAAAGGGCATCTAAAGACTCTGCAGGATGCTGTGCTGTCTCCCAAAAGGCCAAAAGTTCTAAATCAATTAATATCTAACCTGCTCTTATAGGCAATGCCCTTCATTGGTCACATACTCTAGTATCTAATAATCCCAGTAGTTGATAAATAAATAAAACAAAATCAAATAGGTTGTTTTTTTTAATCTATATATGGTATCCACTTTAATTCAATTAATATCAACAAACATTGGCTGCTTACATTTCTTACCATCTGCAGACAAGAGTATGGGGTGCTGAGTGTACTTTATTCAGTTGAAGCATAGTGCTAGGAAGTCACATTTGCAAAATCAAGCTCCCAAATGGTCCAGTTAATACAGATCTGTTATCTGATCACAGAGAGCTTTCCTAATCCTAGAGCTACAAAATCAATAACATCCATTCCTTGGATAAAAGAAGACCAAGTATGAGATTCTGGTTGCAAAACAATCAAGGCACAAACCTTACAAAGAGTGAGCGGGTAGCCTTTCGGGGTCATCTATCCACTGTCAGTCCACCAAGTTCTCTTCTTCCACAGTCCTGGTAGAGAAATTCTGATCACTAACTAGGCACCTATAATCTGAGCTCTTTGAAGCTTTAGCCATATTAAGCTTTCTTTGATTTACTACCATATTTCAATAGCAGTCCATGTGGCAGGACTTGGAGCTTCATTTCTGACCCTCAGAGGGCAGCAACTATTCAGTTGTCTGTGCTTAACAGTCTTATTTATTCATATGCTGCCTGACATCATATAAATAGAGACCCTATTACATCCTTCCTTGCAGTTTACCCTAATGGATACTACAGATAAATATTTTTTAAAAATAAGAACTTTCATTCTGGGAAGATGGCGGCATGAGCAGGGCGGCGGAAATCTCCTCCCAAAATCATATGTATTTATGAAAATACCACAAATATAACTATTCCAAAAAGAGAGACCAGAAGATACAGTACAACAGCCAGGCTAGAGCTGCACCTGAGGGGACTCAGCGCCTCACAAAGCGGGTAGGATACGGGGCCGTGACCTGGCGGACGGAGCGCTCCCCCACCCCAGCGCACCAGCGGGAGGAAAGGATTCGGAGTGGGGAGGGAGTGGAGGCATGGGACCGCCAAATACCCGGTCCTGGTGATCTGCGCTGGGAGTGCTGACACACATCGCGCGGTGTATTGGAGATTGGAGAGACAGAGGGGCAGGGTCTGAGAGGGACGGCACAGCTGGGTCCTCGCAGCCGGCTCCCTGGGACAAAAGAAAAGTGTGCATTATTTTAAAAGTCTTAAAGAGACAAGTGCCCAACAACAGAACAAAATCGTCCCAGCATACTCAGCCCAGCAGACTGGGAGTCCTGGGGAATTTAGGACGCCTAGGCTGGCGACCGGACAAAGGAGCCCCATTCGTTCCCACCTCAGCCAGCGCCACAAAGGGTCCCGCAGAATGGAACACTGGAGCAGCAGCACCACCTATAGCACCCTCATAGAATTTACTCCCGGAAGACGGTTGTTTTTTCCTTTTTTTTCTTTCTTTTTTCTTTTTTTTTTTTTTCTTTCTTTTTTTTACTTTTATTTTTTTCTTCTTAAAAGTCTTAAAGAGCCCAGCTGACACACATGGCGCCTACCAGAAACCACTTCTATTGCCATGAAAAGACAGAGGAATATGGTACAAACAAAGCTTAGCCAGACAACCCCAGAGACGGACCCTGATGGGATGGACATGCACAATCTTCCTGAAAAAGAATTCAGAATAAAAGTCATAACCATACTGATGGATCTACAGAGAAATATGCAAGAGCTAAGGGAGGAAGAGAGGGAAGTGAGGAAAGACAATGCAGAAATCAGACAAGCCATCGACGGGCTTAGCAGCAGACTGGACGAGATGCAAGAGACTGTTAATGGAATAGAAATCAGAGAACAGGAATACAGAGAAGCTGAGGCAGAGAGAGATAAAAGGATCTCTAGGAATGAAAGAATATTAAGAGAATTGTGTGACCAATCCAAACGGAACAATATTCGCATTATAGGAGTACCAGAAGAAGAAGAGAGAGAAAAAGGGATAGAAAGTGTCTTTGAAGAAATAATTGCTAAAAACTTCCCCAAGCTGGGGAAGGAAATAGTCTCTCAGACCATGGAAACCCACAGATCTCCCAACACAAGGGACCCAAGGAAGACAACACCAAGACACATAATAATTAAAATGGCAAAGATCAAACATAAAGACAGAGTATTGAAGGCAGCTAGAGAGAGAAAAAAGATCACCTACAAAGAAAAACCCATCAGACTAACATCAGACTTCTCAACAGAAACCTTACAGGCCAGAAGAGAATGGCATGATATATTTAACGTAATGAAACAGAAAGGCCTCGAACCAAGAATATTGTATCAAGCACGATTATCATTTAAATATGATGGAGGGATTAAACAATTCCCAGACAAGCAAAAGCTGAGAGAATTTGCCTCCCATAAACCACCTCTACAGGATATCTTAAAGGGACTTCTCTAGATGGAAGCACTCCTAATGCTAAAAAGATGTTATCAGAGAAAATAAAATCATAGCAAAGAGAGCAGACCATCCAAATACTAACTAAAGGCAAAGAATAAAACACCTAGTATATAAAGAATGGAGGAGGAAGAATAAGAAGGGAGAGAAATAATCATCAGACTGTGTTTACAATAACTTAACAAGAAAGTTAAGTTAGACTGTTAGATAGTAAAGAAGCTACCCTTGAACCTTTGGTAACCATGAATCTAAAGCCAGCAATAGCAATAAGTACATATCTACCCATAATCTCCCTAAATGTAAATGGACTGAATGCACCAATCAAAAGACACAGAATAATAGAATGGATAAAAAAGCAAGACCCATCTATATGCTGCTTACAAGAGACTCACCTCAAACCCAAAGATATACACAGACTAAAAGTGAAGGGATGGAAAAAGATATTTCATGCAAACAACAAGGAGAAAAAAGCAGGCGTTGCAGTACTTGTATCAGACAAAATAGACTTCAAAATGAAGAAAGTAGCAAGAGATAAAGAAGGACATTACATAATGATAAAGGGGTCAGTCCAACAAGAAGATATAACCATTTTAAATATATATGCACCCAACTCAGGAGCGCTGACATATGTGAAACAAATACTAACAGAATTAAAGGAGGAAATAGAAAGCAATGCATTCATTTTAGGAGACTTCAACACACCACTCACTCAAAAGCACAGATCAACTAGACAGAAAATAAGTAAAGACACAGAGGCACTGAACAACACACTAGAACAGATGGACCTAACAGACATCTACAGAACTCTACATCCAAAAGCAACAGGATACACATTTTTCTCAAGTGCACCTGGAACATTTTCAAGAACAGACCACATACTAGGCCACTAAAAGAACCTCAGTAAATTCAAAAATATTGAAATTCTACCAACCAACTTCTCAGATCACAAAGGTATAAAACTAGAAATAAATTGTAGAAAGAAACAAAAAGGCTCACAAATACATGGAGACTTAACAACATTGTCCTAAATAATCAATGGGTCAATGACCAAATTAAAACACAAGTCAAAGAATATATGGAGACTAATGACAACAACAACACAAAGCCACAACTTCTGTGGGATGCAGCAAAGACAGTTCTAAGAGGAAAGTATATTGCAATCCAGGCCTATTTAAAGAAGGAAGAACAATCCCAAATGAATAGTCTGAAGATACAATTACTGAAATTGGAAAAAGAAGAACAAATGAGACCCAAAGTCACCATAAGGAGGGACATAATAAAGATCAGAGAAGAAATAAATAAAATTGAGAAGAATAAAACGATAGAAAAAAATCAATGAAAGCAAGAGCTGGTTCGTTGAAAAAATAAACAAAATAGATAAACCCCTAGCCAGACTCATTAAGAGAAAAAGAGAATCTACACACATAAACAGAATCAGAAATGAGAAAGGAAAAATCATGACGGACCCCACCGAAATACAAAGAATTATAAGATAATATTATGAGAATCTATATGCTAAAAAGCTGGAAAACCTAGAAGAAATGGACTTCTTAGAAAAATACAACCTTCCAAGACTGACCAAGCAAGAAACAGAAAAACTAAACAGACCAATCACCAGCAACGAAATTGAATCGGTAATCAAAAAACTACCCAAGAACAAAACCCCCGCACCTGATGGATTCACCTCTGAATTCTACCAGACATGTAGAGAAGAAATAATACCCATTCTCCTTAAAGTTTTCCAAAAAATAGAAGAGGAGGGAATACTTCCAAACTCATTCTACAAACCCAGCATCACTCTAATACCAAACCCTAGCAAAGACCTCACCAAAAAAGAAACTTACAGACCAATATCCCTGATGAACGTAGATGCAAAAATACTCACCAAATTTTAGCAAACCGAATTCAAAACTACATCAAGAGGATCATATACCATGATCAAGTGGGATTCATCCCAGGGATGCAAGGATGGTACAACATTTGAAAATCCATCAACATCATCCACCACATCAACAAAAAGGAACAAAAACCACATGATCATCTCCATAGATGTTGAAAAAGTATTTGACAATATTCAACATCCATTCATGATAACAACTCTCAACAAAATGGGTATAGAGGGCAAATACCTCGACATCACATCATAAAGGCCATATCATATATATGACAAACTGACAGCTAACATCATACTTAACAGTGAGAAGCTGAAAGCTTTTCATCTAAGATCGGGAACAAGACAGGGATGCCCACTCTCTCCACTTTTATTCAACATAGTACTGGAGGTCCTAGCCACCACTATCATACTAAACATGAGCGACATCTTCATGAACATATCTCCCCAGGCAAGGGAAACAAAAGCAAAAATGAACAAGTGGGACTATATCAAGCTGAAAAGCTTATGTACAGCAAAGGACACCATCAGTAGAACAAAAGGACATTTGTAAATGACATATCCGATAAGGGGTTGACATCCAAAATATATAAGGAAGTCATGCACCTCAACAAACAAAAAGCAAATAATCCAATTAAGAAATGGGCACAGGACGTGAATAGACACTTCTCCAAAGAAGAAATCAAGATGGCCAGCAGGCACATGAAAAGATGCTCCACGTCACTAATCATCAGAGAATTTACCCTAAGAAGGCAGCAGCCCAGTTTGAAAAACACATATGCACCCCTAAGTTTATCGCAGCACTATTTACAATAGCCAAGAAATGGAAGCAACCTAAGTGTCCATCAGGAGACGAATGGATAAAGAAGATGTGGTACATATACACAATGGAATATT
The DNA here is from genome assembly GCA_029783875.1 of Phataginus tricuspis. Lineage (NCBI taxonomy): Eukaryota > Metazoa > Chordata > Mammalia > Pholidota > Manidae > Phataginus > Phataginus tricuspis. The sequence continues at coordinate 13,404,336 of JAQQAC010009165.1, read as the reverse complement.
ATTCAGCCATAAGAAGAAAACAAATCCTTCCATTTGCAACAACATGGATGGAGCTAGAGGCTATCATGCTCAGTGAAATAAGCCAGGTGGAAAAAGACAAGTATCAAATGATTTCACTCATATGTGGAGCATAAGAGCAAAGAAAAAAACTTAAAAAAAAAAAAACAGCAGCAGACTCACAGAACCCAAGAACGGACTAATAGTTACCAAAGGGAAAGGGACTGGGGAGGATGGGCGGGAAAGGAGGTACAAGGGGGAAAAAGGGGCATTACGATTAGCAGACGTAATGTTGGGGGGGCACGGGGAGGGCTGTACAACTCAGAGAAGACAAGTAGTGATTCTACAGCATCTCACTACGCTGATGGACAGTGACTGTAATGGGGTTGGTGGGGGGAACCTGATGAAGGGGTAGTTTAATCACCATAATATTGCACATGTAATTGTAGATTAATGATACCAAAATAAACTAAGAAAAATAATAAGAAGAACATTCCCTGTAAATAATTTTTCTATTGGATGAATCTTGGCTGCCCAAGAATAATAAAAGGGAACAAGAGATGGAGATGCCAGAACAGTTGACAGACTCTGATTACCAAAGTTTTAAAAATATGATTATATCTTTGAAGTCAGATACTTAATACTGTATTTTTATCACTAATGTCTTTAAATTGGCTTTTTAAAATGTGAATGTGAAAATATATTTTTGATACAATGTAGTCTGAATTACTGAGTGAGGTAATAGTTTGACTTATTTTGAAATTGAAGGTGCGAAGGGGGAATCTTTAATAATTGCAAATTTTTATATAATCTGTTAATAATTACTATAGTTTCATACACATTTTTTAAGTGCTCAAATTTTTTAATTTGAGCAATTTGGATTTTGGAAATAAAGAGTAAAAGTGATTTTAATATATCAAATCCCTCCAAAATTTTCTACAAGTTTTATTCAATAGGAGGAATTCATAAGTCTGTAAACTTCTGCACTTTAAATTTTCAGGAACTTATTCCATGAATTTTCTGGAATAGATGCACATTTTGCATGAAAGTAAATCCTCAAAAGAAGCAGCTGCTAAACTAGTCATATTTTCACTAACAGTGTTTCAAATAGGAGTATGTAATTAAAGATCACATTCTATTTTTTTCTTTTCACTTGGAATATTAGAAAAAGAATTGAAGATTTTACTGTGGCTGCTAAGTTCTAAGCACATACTGATTCCTATCAAGTGAATATGCAGTTAATCCTCATTATTTATGGATACTGACAAATTCACCTACTCTCTATTTATTTGTAACCGCAAAATCAACCTCACCGTGCTCTTGAGGTTATTCACAGACATGTGCAGAGCAGTGAAAAATTTGAGCCATCCAGTCACCACATTCCCAGGTGAAGCTGAACACGACGACTGTCTGCCTTTTCATCTCAGTTCTCATACCATAAACAGGTGTCCTTTTGTGGCCTATCTAGTGTCATATTTTCACATTTTTATGCTTTTTTGGGTCATTTTCCTGTTCAAAATTGGCCCCAAGCAAAAAAATTAAGTTCTGCTTAGTGTTCCTAAATACAGGAAAGCTTGATGTACCTTTCAGAAATAATAAAATGTTAGATAAGCTCCTTTCAGGCATGAGTTACAGAGGTGGTGGCCATCAGCTCAGTGTTAATGAATCAACAATATACAGTTTAGAAGGTGTGTTTAAACAGAAACACACATAAAAGAAGATTATGTGTTGATCAGTCACAGCATTGATCAATATGATGACCAGGGGCTCATAGGGACCTAACCCTGTTTTCCCCTAGTTCAGTACTCATTAATTCAGTGTTTGCAGCAACTACAGAACACCACTACTGCAAATGAGAATCTTGTGGTAAGGATTTGCCTACAGAAGATCAGACAAAGGGTATACTCTCAAGTTGCAAATCAATACGATCCCACAGCTGCCTTAAGCTAATCTTTAACTTCTTCCCTTTCAACCAAGAGCCTTGCTCACTTTACCTTCTACCCCTATCTCATTTTTGCAACCACTTGTAAACTTGGGGTCTCCTAGTCAATATAACAGGCACAAATCCCTATAAAAATGTGAAGCCCTCCTTGATTTCCATAAATAGCAATGGACTGTATATTTTCTTGGGCAACTCTGGCTCATTCTACTGGTTCTGATGATTTCATTCATTCTGTGGACTGTCTCACCATCCCATTTCCATTAAAAATTATAAATACACCAAAATCTCATATAAGCCATGGATGAGTTTAGCAATATCACCTAAAGTTTGGGGGCTGTGGAAAGAGTATAAAATCATAGTTCAGGAAAACAAGCAGTAAACATTACGCATTCTTATTCTTTTTTTTACTGAAGCAGAGTTTCAATACAATCTTATGTTGGTTTCAAGCACACAACACAATGTTTCAACAGTTACCCATATTATTACATCCTCGCCCAACTAGTGTGGTTACTATCTGTCAATATAGGGAGATGTTACAGAATCCTTGGCTATATTCTCCATGCAGTACTACCATACCTTGACCAACAAACATTATGACTGAAAATTTTTGTGCCGCTTTATCCCCCTCACCCTTCCCACTCACCCACCCTAATTAAATGTTTTCTTGCCTATGAGCTTCTTGAAAGGAGGACCCATGTCTTTTAAAGCTCTGTTTATCCAGGGACTAACACAGGGCCAGGCATAAAATGGATACTACATATTTGATTGTTGAATGGAATTGAATTAAGAAGACATTGGTGCAGTTGACTGGATCTGAAATGAAAAGGGAACACTAGAGAAGCTAGCATATGTGAAGAAAAATGGCATCTGTGAATGCCTGTTTTAACCACCACACGGCTCCCACTCATGTTTCTCCTGGTAACAACACCTGATGCTAGTTCTCCCTCCCCTCAACACATGGGTTCCAGGTGAGCCTCCACTTATAACTTAGGTGAGTGGCACAGACCTAAGCCAATCAGTGTGGCACATTATCTTACCCTGAGCTACATTGATTGGTTTAGTGATGGGGACCCGACCCAGTTAAAGACCAAGAGACACAGAAATCTGGGGACAAAGGTTCTCATTCTTCTGCATGGGATTTGAAGACCAGGCCATGAAAATTAAGAGCTGCTACTGATCACGCAGGGAGAGCCCTCCTGGGGTCAAAGTCAACTAGGTCAATATGGAGATGAGAGTAGAGGAAGAAATCCCAGCTCCACTTGGCATTTACTGAGCTCCTAGACCATATGTATGCTGGGCAGTGTTATTTTGAAACACAGCTTTCAGCAGAGAATGGGGAAACCATAGGATGTTTTCTGTATATCATACAATCTTTAATTTCTCTGCTTTTGCCAGATCATACTGATGTACCCCTTCCTCTTTTCCTCACTCATCTATGAATGATTCCTGGTGCTCACAACCTCCTCATTTTCTGTGACTCTGATCGTTCTACCCTTTTCTAAATGTACTTGTGTTACAGAATTGTCTTATTTGTGTGTAGGCCTGTTTTTCTCCTGAAAGAAGCACTCTCCCAGGAAAGGGATTATGTCTTATTCATTCCATATCCACAGAGCCTACACAACTTAATTTCTGGAAACTAGCAGGTACTCCAACTAATTGTAGAGACGGCTTGTGTGGAGCTGTGGTGAGCTGTCAAGTAAGCACAACTAGGTTCAAACTAGCTACTTCTCTACAGTCTAGAACACCTTGGCATCTCATTTTACCCATATGTAAAATAGGAATAATAATAATGTTCAATAATCATGTGAAAATTAAATAATGTTTTAAACCTGTATGTGATGCCTAGCTAACAGAAAGCCTCAGTAAATTAGTTTTCGACTCCATTCCCAATGAACATTGTATACATCCATAATTCAAGGTAACGAGAATATGATAGAGGACTCTAGTTAAGAGAAGACCAAATTTAGGAGATAAAGTAAAAACAACAAATTTTGGCAAAGGACTAAATAGAGCGAAACAAACAGATAATTAAATGTAACCTAGAAGATTTGAGAACTCAGAGAGATGGCCAGTGCTATCATCATGATGCAGACATAAGCACAGAGCGTGCTGGATGGTTAACAGATCCTCCTCCAGAGGTCTAACAACGTAACTTGCAGAGGTGAAGTATAATTTAACTGCTGTGAACATGTACTCAGACTCGAATTCTCTATTAGGACTTTCATCAGCCATTCCAGTAATTAATTGCCCAAATTTGTTCTAAGTATTGAGCTCACTGATAAACAATTTAATGATAACATACAGCATATAGCAACAAGAAAAAAGAAACAGCTGAATATCCAAAGTGAGGTAGCATATCTGTGAGAGGCACCTTATGGAAATTACCTTATTATTTAGTTGGTACCATTTTCTCACTAATTACTTAAGGTCCTTGGACTTCCTATAGAAATTCCACTGAACCCTTCTGATGAGATTTGCTGATAGAAACAACAGGAATAAGTCTAAATATCAAAATCAAGTAGAGACTGAAACATCTGTTTAGTATGTGGATACTGTACAGATCAGTGAGTGAAATATATTAGCCCACTAATCTTTTTTTCATTACTAGAAGACAGTTAAGCTTAATTATGACAGTGCATTTCCACTAAAGGAGTGGACAGTGCCAATAAGGCCAATGAGAGACATTTCTAGATTATCTGTAGTAATAACCATATTTATATTCAAGCAATATAAATCCATGCACCCAAATTTAGACAAAATATGTAGCATCTTCACTAGGGGACCCTTGGTGATGGATATTATTACTGGATGGCTATTTTTATTTGAAAGTCAATTTGGTAATTTTACATTCCCAGACTCTTTTATTTTATTTCTTTTGGGTGGAATTTTTTTCCAAAGTAAATCACTTACTTCCTTGACTCTTTAAACAAAGAATATTAATGACTCAAGGTTATCATTATAAACAACAATTATTAAGGCTTTATATATTTGAATACCCTTTAGACAAACATTTTGATTACCAGGAATTTATCTTTATAGCATAATAAAGATGCACAAAGATTTTGCTACAAAATTATTCATATAGGATTAGGTTCATAAGTGATTAATTATTCAATCTTTACTCAAAAGCCATTAAAATAGTATAGATAAATGATGAGCAAAATATGTACCATTTACAATACTTTTACAAAATGAAAAATGGTAATGATCATGTCACATGTTTAAAAACAAAAAATATACCTTTTACAATGAAAATATTGTGATAGTGTAATAATAGATACAGTGGTGATTTAAGACCTAATGATGAAGACCTAGAACTGTTTGTTCTAATACACACAAAATAATCAGGCTCTAGTATAGTCCTTTTCAGGTCTTGTGTCTGACTTTTGAAATGTTTCTGCCTTTCTCCATGAAGGCTGTCTGCTCTAGCTTCTCGATTTTGACGGTTGTACCTGTCCTTATCAGCCCTCCCGCTTTCATTCTTTTTGAGCCATGGGATTGAATAGGACATGAGTGATCCCTGAATCAAATCACCTTCCGAATGGGCAAGTCATCTCAATGACGACTGTCAAATGCAATCTAGCTGAAACTTGTGCTCATCCCATTATGACAGCTGATTGCTTCCTCTGCCTGCCTGGGGCTCCTTTCAGTTTTGTGAATTTCATATCTATTAGTTCCCTTACAATGTTAACCTTTTGGTTTTAGTGATAGCCTTTGAAACCTTTCAAATCTAAGCTCTTTTCCAGTTACAGTTCTTAACATATTTGAAAACAACTATCATGGTACCCAAAGTCTTCTCTTTTCTTGCATTTTTCATTCATTCAATGAATCACTATTTATAGCCTATTTTATGCTAAGTCCTGCTCTAGACACTGGGAATATAGTAATGAATAAGACCAATAAGCTCCCTATCGTCATCAAATTCACATTCTGTTGGGGAAGATAATAAACAAGAATGTAAATAAGTAAACAAGACAACGACACATCACAGTAGGTATCAGGAAGGACTGAACTAGACTTTTGTTCTACAAAAGTTCTTGGAGAGACTGAGTACATAGGGAAGGCATTGTATCTCAGTGGAGACCCGAGAGTTGAAGCGCCACTATGGGAAGAGCACTTCAGGGAGAAGGAACACAATGTGAATCACTTCTCAGATACCAAAACTCTCAAAGTGATCAGGGAACATAAAGGAAGTAACTATATGGCTGGAGAGGGTGGAAAAATAGGAGTAGCAAGGGTAGGACATGAGGTAGGAGGCGTGCCAGTACCAGGTCATGCAGGGACTGGGTAGAAGGCTTAGATTTCTTTCCAAATGCAATGGCAAGTAACAGGCATGGAAGTGATAAAATCTGATCTATGTTTAAAAAGATTACTCTGGTTGTCCGAACTTGTAACAAATTCCTGTAACCATTTCTTAACGATTTGCATTACTTCTCTTGGTCCCACCCCTCTAAACACTCTAGTTTTTCTGTAGTCTCCAGGAGGTAGCCAGAGTTGAAGGCAGTGCTTTGAGTGTGATTTTCTTTTGGTGGAGAGGAGAGGTGGGTGGGGTGGGGTTTTGCCAGATTATCAGCCTGGCGCAAGTTCACTCTTGATTCAGTAAGACCAAAAATGACAATGAAACTTTCTTGCAGTGAAAGGGTTTATACCGAACTTTATTCCTGTGGTGGCAGGTCAAGCGCCAGAATCCTGTCCACCTCAGAGCAAGTCTGCATGCTGCAAGCCGGTCTCTGCCTCTGGGCCTCTCCACCCACCACCACCCCCCCAATCCCGCAGCCATCTCGGTCTGTCCTGGGCGCTGCCACCACTCTGGGCGCTGCTCTCCTGCAGCCCTGCAGCAGCCCAGAGCACTGGGCGGAGCTCTTTATATAGAGTCAATAACAGTGCATTGCCTACACGTGTGTAGCAAACAAGAGGACCAGGACCAGGTGAGAATCCTGGCCATGGGAACTTTCATTTCTCTACGGGGTTGGGGGGGCGGTGATCATTTAGAATAAAGTGAAATAATCACCTCCTACCTGGGATGTTTATCTTATATTAACATAGCTAAAGATTAAGATTTCCTGTAAGGTTGGAAATTATATAAGGAAGCTTGTTAGAAACAAAAGTAAATAAACTCTGTTTGAGGGCTTAAAGCAGTGGGTCTCAACCTTGACTACATATTGGAATTACCTGAGGAGATTTGAAAAAAAATCCCTGGTGTCCTGAAAATATCCCAGACTAATTAAATCAGAATTTCTGAAGATAGTCGTTTGAACATCCCCAGGTGGTTTTATTATGCCCCCAAAACTGAAAACCAGGGCAGAATGGCTAGCCCTGTGCTTCCCACACTTTAATGTGCAGAGTAATCACCTAAGGCTCTAGTTAAGATGTATATTCTAATTCCATGGGTCTGGGGGAGGGCCCAGGAATCTGAATTCCTGGATAGCTTCCAGGCAATACCTTTGCGGCTGGTTTAAGGATGAGTACGCCCTATGAGTAGCAAGGGGCTAGCCCCAAATTCTCACAGCATGCTCCTGAATCACTTGGATGGTTTGTTAAAACACAGGTTGTTGGACGCCACCCTCAGAGATTCTGATTCATTAGATCTGGGTAAGGTCTGAGAATCTGCACTTCTAAGTTCTCAGGTGATGCTGACGTCGCTGGGCCAAGGACCACACATCAAAATTCACTAGGCTGTCCAGTGAGGGAGAAACACAAGCTGTAGGCGCTATAGACGTTTGGAGCACAGAGTTCATAGTTTTGACTTTCATTACCCAGAAAACCTTCATCTCTTTTCACTCTTCCCTGAATTCCATCTAGGCACACTGTTATGTATATTCTTTACTGGAAAATGCTAGCTAAAAGGCATTTTATATTTGAGAAAGAGAAATATGACAATGACAGGCCAGCAAATGTGCTTAGGTGAGACGGAAATTAATCTGAAACATTGAAGATAGCCCTGATGTTTTACCATTAAGAGGAGCTTAGGCTAAATTTTAAATTATGAAGTTATTATGAATTAGCTCCTTCTCATAGAATTTACTATAGTATGTAACCAGTTTCCTTACTTAGTAAACTGTTGACTGTTTTGAATTCTATTGTTTCCACTGTACATCTGCCTATCCTCTTCCTTGTTTGCTTTGTTTCAAAGTATCTTTGTGTCTTTCTTGTGAACATACTGCAAAAATGCAAACTAATAAAAATATATGCTACTGAAGTATAGAAAATTGAGTACCATAAATAGAAAATACAATGAATTGCCCTTTCAGGACCAAGTGTTTCTTAGTAAGCATTTTCCTGATAATACGTTTCCTTCAGGGTCATCAGCATACCAAAAAGTTGACAGATATATTACTCTTCATCTGTTGTATATATTTCTTTTTTTATTCATAGTTATCTTTTTATTTCTATGGAGCTGCTATCTATAACTTTTAAGACATAAGAAGTATTTTTAATTATGAGGATGTATGTAGTGAATTTACAATGCTTTTGTAAGGAATAACCACCTGGAATTTAGTTTTGTGTGACATAAGCTGGGTCATAAATACAATTTTTGGACACAAAAAAAGTCATCTGTTGTGCATATTTCTGATGTGATGTCATTAATTTCCCTTTTCTGTGTATCATTCCAGGAATTATTACTTAAATAGTTTTGTTAATAAAAATGTGTTTTAAAAAATAAACCAGCAAGTCTCTATTTTCCCTCTACAAATACTTATTTATTCAATAAAGTTTTGTTGATGTCCAGGAACTACAAGATAATATATGATTAGCCATCTAAAATGTAGATATAAAATCTACCAAGCTTAACACTCTTTACGAATCATAATTATCATATAATCAAAAGTATTTTTTAAAAATACCTAAAACAATTATGGCACAATTCACCTCAAAATAACTCATTCTTCAGCTCTGAATTATAATATGAAGATGCAATCTACATACTGTCAAACCCAATTTGGAAGGGTAGATGATTAGAAAACTCCAAGTGTTCTGTCAATTACCTGATGTCCTCAGAGCAAAGGACAGTGATAAAAGGTACCTAAGAGAGTTCTTTCTCCTGTTTGATTTAAAATGTCAAATTACTTTCTTTTTGGTTAGAAATCCTCTGCAGGATAAGAAGGAAGGAAGGAAGGAAGGAAAGAAGGAAGGAAGGAAGGGAGGGAGGGACGGAGGGAGGAAAGGCTCCCTTCGTGCTCTATTTTATTGAATTATTTTTAAGAAAATAGAAGAGAAAGATTAAATTGAGGACTTATTCATAATAAATTTATTCTGGCAGGAACCCAAACAGAAACTGGAAGTTTCATACTGGGAAAATGGGATTTGACTGACCTCTTGTTTGACATCAGTCTTGACAGTTCAAGAAAATAAGGGAGTTAACGTGGCATGCCTCGCAAAGAAGAATAGACAAAATCAAAGGATATACCGAGCCTCAGATTCCTTGTGATAAATGCTAGAAAGGTAAATTTTATACAGTGAATTCAATGATATGCTAAATTTTGAACTATCTCTTTCTCATAGACTCGAGCTACAGGCATGCAACCAGCTTCCTGACTTCTTTCTTGACTCACTTCCTGGAATACCCAGTATTGACCTGCTCCAGGATCCATGGCTGAAACTGCATTCTTGAAGTCACCAAGTTATGAAATTGCAGGTGCACACAGTCTGATTTTTTTTTCAGTGAGTTAGCCTTGCATGAAACTCTCAGTGGCAATCAGAATTTTGGCATCCGGGTAAGCAAAATGACCAAAATCACAAATAGCCTAAATAGCTCTACCTAGGAACTAGTATTTAAGCCAAAACATAGTGTGTGTTAATTTCTTTATCTCAAGAGATGCGAGAAACTAAAATTAAATTACTGGTTAGATGACATTACTTAAAAAAAAAAAGGCCATATGAGAAAAAAACAAGCCCAGAAAGTACTTATAAATGTAAGATATCCAATGGAAGAAAATGCTACCTAGAGTTCCATAGAAGTCCTTTAGGAACCAGTATTATTCACTATTTTTATTAAAAACTTGAAGTAGAGATGTTTGTATCAATAAAATTTATAAATCATTAGAAGAATTACAATGTTTTTGAAAATTACGGTTAAAATAGACTATAAGCCTGAGAAGTTGGAAAAAGGTTAAAAACAATTTATTTCATTCCATAAAGGCAAAAATTGAAGTGGCTCACAGAGAAAAAAGTACCGCAAAACACTACTGAGAAGAGCACACCAAAGAGCATGAGAAAAACTGAAAGACGTCCATAATGCATCACTAACACAAAAATTCCATAATACATTTATTCCTCATTAAATATAGTATTTAACACAACTGAGTGGATTTCATTTGCATTCCTTTGACTTAGTGGCAAGCGAAGTTCTTTCTGGGAGTATTATTAAATGTAAGAGACACAAATTACATCATTCAGAAGAGGATAGAAGCGTTAACAAAAGATTACAAGAAAAAAATATCTTTGATGCAGAAACTACAGGAATATGTTAGTCCAGAAAAAGAAGACAAAGTGAAAATGATAGAACTCATGAATAATACATAAATGGAAAATAGTACTAAGTGTAAATGGTTAAGAGACTTTATATAAACATGGGTTTGAATGCTACCTCTTCACTTCCTACTAGCCATAGAAAAAAAGAACATGATAAGTTACCATACCTTCTAAATTTCCTTATCTACAGAATGAGAAAATAATGGTCTGTAGAATTATACGATTGTTGTGAGAAAAGATAATATATTAGTAGGGTTTTGGTTTCTGAGTCTTATTTCCTCCTTTAATTAAGATAATTTAGTTATAACGATGCTTTTCTAGAGTAAAAACCAGGTAGTAATAAAATAGATCCCAACTATGGACTATTTTAAATCCGTGTCATCCTTTCCCCAAAATAAAGAGACTGGTCTAAATCAAACTCCCAAATTTGCAAGCAAAGTTTGTTGATAATATTTTATTACATTTTACAATGAAAACTGTAAATACTCGTCCTTGAACCACAGTTTGCTCTCATTCTTTTTCCTTTTGTGCCTTAAATTTAACTTCTAAGACTTCTAAACTCAGCTATTCTTGGTATCCTCACTCTTTTTCTCATTCCTCAAACATATAATTTGCAGTCTACTTTTCCCAATTTCTTTCCCAAAAGGCCTACATTTCTTATCACTTCTCTGGCTAGTTTGACCAAACTTTGGCTGTCCTGAATTTCATATGAAATGTGAGGTACTCTATGAGGGGCATTGGTAGGACATTTGGTGAAAATCCAACCCAATAACCTTATAACACTATAACCAAGTGCACCATTTCATGTATTTTATTATATATAATTATCAATAAAAGGTTTGTATGCATCTTTAGGAGACTTTACTAAAGAAAAGTATGGTTTTTCTAACAGACTGGACAACTAAGTGCCTAAAGGGGAGATAACACGATATGTGTGGGAGGTGAAAAAATGAAATCAGTCATGAAGAACACCCAGCAGCAGCCTTCTGGGACTCATGAGTCCTATCGCTGAGACACGGAATATCTGAAGTGTCAGATGAAGGAAAACTTGCCTCCAACTTCATTAAAATAGATCAATTAGTAATATGAAGGCTGGTATAAAAACAAAAATATTTAAGAAGCAAGAAAAATAATTCTGAGACTTCATCTTATGCCGAAATGAAATAAAATTGATTTCAAAATGTATTTTTACGTTCAGTGTGAGAATTCAGGGCTGGATACAGCAAACATCTTGATGTCAGGCAAGAAAATTTGAAAGGATTTTCACTAGGTAGACAACCAGAATTGTTAAACCTAATTAAGTCCAAAACTTAAACTTTTGCTATTCCCCCAGACAATATTTAATTTTACCTGAGCCCTATACTGCCACCACTTTGCATTTGAAGAAATGGCTCAGCCCAGGCACCACTTCGTCCCCAGATATTCCAAGATAATTTACCTCCACCCTTCCTCAGTGACTCAAAGAGCCCTCTCCATCCTTCCTCACAAAGGTGACCTGCTAACTCCCTTGTCTGTCTGCCTCCCTTCAAGGTCCTTTGCTTTTCTCTGAGATGGTTCTCAGTAACGAATGTTCTCTCTATTGCAACAGACTGAACAAAATCATCTCCTTAATTGTCTGGTGCATTTTGTCTTTTCCACACCAAAAGCCTTCCAACTCTTAGCCCAGGTAATGGCAATCCGTCTCGATGGTGCCTCTGGCGAACAGCCTCAGAGTCATCCACGACTCTTCTCTTGCTCTCAAGCATCCCACCTCATCAAGAAATCCTTCTGATTTAGACATCAAAACATACACAGAATCACAGAATATAACCAGTTCTAAACAATTCCTCTGCTACCATCATTGGTCTGAGCCACTAACATCTCTTACATAAACTATTGAAGTAACCATCACATTGAACTCTTAGCTTCTACCCTTGCCTGGCTATGGTATATTCTCAACAAAACAACATCAGTGAACTTCTAAAATTCAGAACATGTCAATCATCTTCCCAAAATTCTCCAAAAGTTTCCGAATTCAGACAGAATCCTTACAATGACCTTGAAGTCCTCCACGGTCTTGTCCCATGATGATGCTGAACCCATAACCTAACACTCTCCCCTGTTCATTCGATTCTGACAAAACTGGTCTCTTTTCTCTTTTTTGAATATGCCAGGCATGCTCCTGCCTCAGAATCTTGCAGAGGCCATTACCTCTTATTTGAACTCCCTTCCTTCAGAGAGCTACACGGATCATCCAATCAAGGCTTCCCGTTGTTTGCTCAAATGTCACTTTCTCAGCAAAGCCCACCTTAACCACCCTTTTAAACACTGTACATACAAACCAGCATTCCACATCCGGCTATCAGAGCACTTTACTCCTTTTAATATACTCTAGAATGTCTTCATGTTTGTGTTTATTGTCTGTCTCTCCCTCTAGGAAGAAGGAGGATTTTTATATTTTGTTCATGCATGTATTTCTTGTTCCTCTTTTCTCTTTCATTGATATATCCCTAGTGCCTATAAGAGTGTTGACACAGTACATAGTTCAATAAATATTTGTTGAAAGATTCATTGCCTGAAGAACTAACTGAATAAGTAAGTGGATATGATACTATCCATCTGTGTAAACTGCTAATGAGTGCAGTGACCAAGCTGTGTACTGGTGACCCCGGCTGTTTTCTCTATTGAACTTTTTCCACATCATTATTCCTACTTCTCTTTCCAGGTTCTGAACGTGGTAGGAAACAACTAGTATTAATGTGTACCTGGCACCATGGACACCCCTTATGTATTTCCATAGTCACACAGCCCTAAATAAGGAAATAATAAAGAAATGGTACAAATTAAGTTGAAGAATAGGTCCATAAGATAATTGTGCTCATAAATTCATTAGAAACTTAGAGACTGCCCATTAAGGAGTGTATATCAAAACCTGTCATCCCAGAGACTTCTGGGAAGATGGCGGTGTGAGCAGGGCAGCAGAAATCTCCTCCCCAAACTATATATATCTATGAAAATACAGCAAATGCAACTATTCTTAAAAGAGAGACCAGAATACACAGGAAAGTGCACAGCATGCAGCTACACCTGAGAGGCCTCGGCACCCCGCAAGGCAGGTAAGATACGGAGCCGCGACCTTTTGGGACCCATGCACTCCCCCACCCCAGCACACCAGCGGGAGGAGAGGATTCTGAGCCAGGAGGGAGTGGAAGTACACCCCACGAAATAACCAGCCCCGGTGATCGCGGGGAGTGCTGACACACATCGCACAGTGTAGCGGAGATTGGAGAGACAGAGAGTGCAGGACCTGAGCGGGCAACACACCAGGGTGCTTGCAGCTGGCTCCCGAGAAAAAATAAAAAAAGAAAACCGTGTGCTTTTTTCAGCGTTCTTAAAGAGACAGGAGCCCAGCAGAGGAGATGTTCTCCTGGCACACTCAGCCCAGCAGGCTGGGAGTCCTTGGGAGTTTCGGACCCCTTAGCTGGCGTCTGGGAAAGGGTGGCGGCACTTAGACTTCCCACAGAGATCAACAGCCTCCCATTCATTCCCACCCCGGCCAGAGCTATAAAGAGCCCTGCGGAGCAGTGTGGCCATGGCTGCAGAATAGTGGAGCACCACCTACAGCATCCCCACAGAATCTACTCCCGGTGGGCATTTTTTTTGTTGTTCTTTTGTTTTGTTTTGTTTTTTGTTTTTTCTTCTCTTTTTTCCTTTTCTTTTCTTTCTTTTTTTTCTTTTACTTTCATTCTTTCTTTCTTTTTCTTTTTTTCTTTTTTTTTCTTTTTAAAGTCTTAAAGAGCCCAGCTGATATACGTGGCTACTACCAGCGACCACTTCTATAGCCATGAAAAGACAGAGGAATATGGTACAGACAAAGTTTCAGACCCAGACAACCCCAGAGAGGGAACCTGAAGGGATGGACATGCAAAGTCTTCCTGAAAAAGAATTCAGAATAAAAGTCATAGCCATGCTGACGGATCTACAGAGAAATATGCAAGAGCTGAGGGACGAAGTGAGGGAAGTGAGAAAAGAATATGCAGAAATGAGACAAGCCATTAACGGGCTTAACAGCAGACTGGATGAGGTACAAGAGACTGTTAATGGATTAGAAAATAGAGAACAGGAATACAGAGAAGCTGAGGCAAAGAGAGATAAAAGGATCTCTAGGAATGAAAGAATATTAAGAGAACTGTGTGACCAATACAAACGGAACAATATTCGCATTATAGGAGTACCAGAATAAGAAGAGAGAGAAAAAGGGATAGAAAGTGTCTTTGAAGAAATAATTGCTAAAAACTTTCCCACGCTGGGGAAGAAAATAGTCTCGCAGTCCACAGAAGCCCACAGAACTCCCAACACAAGGGCCCTAAGGAAGACAACACCAAGACACATAATAATTAAGATGGCAAAGGTCAAAGATAAAGACAGAGTATTAAAGGCAGCTAGAGAGAGAAAAAAGATCACCTACAAAGGAAAACCCATCAGACTATCATCAGACTTCTCAACAGAAACCTTACAGGACAGAAGAGAATGACATGATATATTTAACGTAATGAAACAGAAGGGCCTCAAACCAAGAATATTGTATCCAGCACGATTATCATTTAAATATGACAGAGGGATTAAACAATTTTCAGACAAACAAAAGTTGAGAGAGTTTGCCTCTCATAAACCACCACAACAGGATATCTTAAATGGACTTCTCTAGAGGGAAGCACCCCTAATGCTAAAAAGATGTCACCAGAGAAAATAAAATCATAGCAAAGAAAGCAGACCATCCAAATACTAACTAAAGACAAAGAATAAAACACCCAATATATAAAGAAAGGAGGAGGAAGAATAGGAAGGGAGAGATAAATAAACATCAGACGGTATTCACAATAACTTAACAAGAAAGTTAAGTTAGATTCTTAGATAGTAAAGAAGCAACCCTTGAACCTTTGGTACCCACGAATCTAAAGCCAGCAATGGCAATAACTACATATCTATCAATAATCACCCTAAATGTAAACAGACTGAATGCACCAATCAAAAGACACAGAGTAACAGAGTGGATAAAAAAGCAAGACCCATCTATATGCTGCTTACAAGAGACTCACCTCAAACCCAAAGATATACACAGACTAAAAGTGAAGGGATGGAAAATGATATTTCATGCAAACAACAAAGAGAAAAAAGCAGGTGTTGCAGTACTTGTATCAGACAAAATAGACTTCAAAATGAAGAAAGTAGCAAGAGATAAAGAAGGACATTACATAATGATAAAGGTGTCAGTCCAAGAAGAAGATATAACCATTATAAATATATATGCACCCAAAAGAGGAGCTCCAGCATATGTGAAACAAATACAAACAGAATTAAAGAAGGAAATAGAAAGCAATGCATTCATTTTAGGAGACTTCAACACACCACTCACTCCAAAGGATAGATCAACCAGACAGAGAATAAGTAAAGACACAGCGGTGCTGAACAACACTAGAACAGATGGACCTAACAGACATCTACAGAACTCTGCACCCAAAAGCAGCAGGATACACATTCTTCTCAAGTGCACATGGAACATTTTCCAGAATAGACCACATACTAGGCCACAAAAAGAACCTAAGTAAATTGAAAATTATTGAAATCCTACCAACTAATTTATCAGATCACAAAGGTATAAAACTAGAAATAAATTTTAGAAAGAAATCAAAAAGGCTCACAAATACATGGAGACTAAACAACATTCTCCTAATTAATCAATGAGTTAATGACCAAATCAAAACAGAAATCAAAGAATATATGGAGACTAATGACAACAAAAACACAAAGCCACAACTTCTGTGGGACGCAGCAAAGGCAGTTATAAGAGGAAAGTATATTGCAATCCAGGCCTATTTAAAGAAGGAAGAATATTCCCAAATGAATAGTCTAAAGACACAATTACTGAAATTGGAAAAAGAAGAACAAATCAGGCCCAAAGTCACCAGAAGGAGGGACATAATAAAGATCAGAGAATAAATAAATAAAATTGAGAAGAATAAAACAATAGAAAAAATCAATGAAACCAACAGCTGGTTCTTTGAAAAATAAACAAAATAGATAAACCCGCAGCCAGACTCATTAAGAGAAAAAGAGAATCTACACACATAAACAGAATCAGAAATGAGAAAGGAAAAATAATGACAGACCCCAAGAAATACAAAGAATTATAAGAGAATATTATGAGCATCTGTATGCTAACAAGCTGGAAAACCTAGAAGAAATGGACAACTTCTTAGAAAAATACAACCTTCCAAGACTGACCAAGCAAGAAACAGAAAAACTAAACAAACCAATCACCAGCAACGAAATTGAATTGGTAATCAAAAAACTACCCAAGAACAAAACCCCCGGACCAGAAGGATTCACCGCTGAATTCTACCAGACATATAGAGAAGAAATAACGCCCATTCTCCTTAAAGTTTTCCAAAAAATAGAAGAGGAGGGAATACTTCCAAACTCATTCTATGAACCAGTATCACTCTAATACCAAAACTGGGCAAAGACCTCACCTAAAAAGAAAATTACAGACCAATATCCCTGATGAATGTAGATGCAAAAATACTCAACAAAATATTAGCAAACCGAATTCAAAAATACATCAAGAGGATAATACACCATAATCAAGTGGGATTCATCCCAGGGATGCAAGGATGTTGCAACATGCAAAAATCCATCAACATCATCCACCACATCAACAAAAAGAAGAACAAAAACCACATGATCATCTCCATAGATGCAGAAAAAGCATTTGACAAAATTCAACATCCATTCATTATTAAAACTCTCAACACAATGCGTATAGATGGCAAGTACCACAACATCATAAAGGCCATATATGACAAACCCACGGCTAACATCATACTTAATAGCGAGAAGCTGAAAGCTTTTCATCTAAGATCAGGAACAAGACAGGGATGCCCACTCTCTCCACTGTTATTCAACATAGTACTGGAGGCCCTAGCCACGGCAATCAGACCAAACAAAGATATACAAGGCATCCAGACTGGTAAAGAAGAAGTCAAATTGTCACTATTTGCAGATGACATGATACTGTACATAAAAAACCCTAAAGACTCCACTCCAAAACTACTAGAACTAATATCTGAATTCAGCAAAGTTGCAGGATACAAAATTAACACACAGAAATCTGTTGCTTTCCTATACACTAACGATGAACTAACAGAAAGAGAAATCAAAAAAACAATTCCATTCACAATTGCATCAAAAAGAATAAAATACCTAGGAATAAACCTAATGAAGGAAGTGAAAGACCTGTACTCTGAAAACTACAAGACACTCCTAAGAGAAATTAAAGAGGACACTAACAAATGGAAATGCATCCCATGTTCTTGGCTAGGAAGAATAAATATTGTCAAAATGGCTATACTACCTAAAGCAATCTACAGATTCAATGTAATCCCTCTCAAACTACCAACAGCTTTCGTCAATGAACTGGAACAAATAATTCTAAAATTCATATGGAACCACAAAAGATCCCAAATAGCCAAAGCAATACTGAGAAGGAGGAATAAAACAGGGGGAATTATTCTCCCTGACTTCAAGCTCTACTACAAAGCCACATTAATCAAGACAATTTGGTATTGGCACAAAAACAGACCCACAGACCAGTGGAACAGAATAGAAAATCCAAACATTAACCCAAACATATATAGTCAATTAATATATGATAAAGGAGCCTTGGATATACAATGGGGAGATGACAGCCTCTTCAGCAGCTGGTGTTGGAAAAACTGGACAGCTACATGTAAGAGAATGAAACTGGACTACTGTCTAACCCCGTACACAAAAGTAAACTCAAAATGGATCAAAGACCTGAATGTAAGTCATGAAACCATAAAACTCTTAGAAAAAAACATAGGCAAAAATCTCTTGGACATAAACATGAGCGACTTCTTCATGAACATATCTCCCCAGGCAAGGGAAACAGAAGCAAAAATGAACAAGTGGGACTATATCAAGCTGAAAGCTTCTGTACAGCAAAGGACACCATCAGTAGAACAAAAAGACATCCTACAGTATGGGAGAACATATTCATAAATGACATATCTGATAAGTGGTTGACATCCAAAATATATAAAGAATTCACGCACCTCAACAAACAAAAAGCAAATAATCCAATTAAAAATGGGTAGAGGATGTGAATAGACACTTCTCAAAAGAAGAAATCCAGATGGCCAACAGGCACATGAAAAGATGCTCCACATCGCTAATCATCAGAGAAATGCAAATTAAAACCACAATGAGATATCACCTCACACCAGTAAGGATGCACAACATCCAAAACACAAACAACAACAAATGTTGGCTAAGATGTGGAGAAAAGGGAACCCTCCTACACTGCTGGTGGGAATGCAAATTAGTTCAACCATTGTGGAAAGCACTTTGGAGGTTCCTCAAAAAACTCAAAATAGAAATACCATTTGACCCAGGAATCCCACTCCTAGGAATTTACCCTAAGAATTCAGCAGCCCAGTTTCAAAAAGACATATGCACCCCTATGTTTATTGCAGCACTATTTACAATAGCCAAGAAATGGAAGCAACCTAAGTGTCCATCAGTAGATGAATGGATAAAGAAGAGGTGGTACATATACATCATGGAATATTATTCAGCCATAAGAAGAAAACAAATCCTACCATTTGCAACAACATGGATCGAGCTAGAGGGTATTATGCCAGTGAAATAAGCCAAGCCGAAAAAGACAAGTATCAAATGATTTCACTCATATGTGGAGTATAAGAACAAGGAAAAAAAAAACTGAAGGAACAAAACAGCAGCAGACTCACAGAACCCAAGAATGGACTAATAGTTACCAAAGGGAAAGGGACTGGGGTAGATGGGTGGGAAGGGAGGGATAAGAGGAAAAAAGGGGCATTATGATTAGCAGATGTAAGGTAGGGGGGCCACGGGGAGGGCTGTACAACTCAGAGAAGACAAGTAGTGAGTCTATAGCATCTCACTACGCTGATGGACAGTGACTGTAATGGGGTTGTTGGGGGGGACCTGATGAAGGGGGTAGTTTAATAACCATAATATTGCACATGAATTGTACATTAATGACACCAAAATAGATTATAAAAAATAGATAAATAAATAAGTAAATAAACTAATGAAGATCTGAAAAAAAAATTTTAAAAAGCCTGTCATCCCAAGATGAAACCATAGGTTCCCGGGCATTTACTTAAGAGTGTTCATTCAAGTCTTGACAAGAACTGTACAGAGTGGCAGAATGTGTGTTGAGTAAATAAAAGAGACTCTTTAGCTTTCTGCACTTCTTGATTGGGCTAAAAGGGGATGACAGTTTAACTTTAAATTTCTAAAAATAATTCTTACAAGTTTTTTTCCAACTAGTTCATTTTTAATTCCCCTGTTAACCACACTCATTTTATCTATTGGTGGCTCAAAACTTTTATGATGAATCTTTGTGCATTCTAACACTAGGACTGTCTGGTAAATAATATAGAGTAATGAAGTCTAATGGAAACAACTAGACTTTAGAATCAGAAAAACTTGTTTCAAATCCTGTACCAACCACTTATTATGCATCTTTGGGCAAGTTTTTAAACCTTTCAACCTAAATGTCCTCGTCTTTAAAATGAGAACAATAATTCGTGTTTCAGAGAGAGCTTGTGAAGGTAGTTAGATCCTATGAGAGCCAGACATCAGGAGTCACTCCTAACAGTAATTAAATAAATGCTATTTCCGTTTCTTATCTTCCTGAGGTTTGGGAACAACCAAGAAATCTCCCTCATTCAAATGCCAGCTGGGAATTAAAGAACTGTGCCTTAAATTGCTAGAAATTCTCCCAGGTAAGGTTTTTTTTTTTTTGCCACAGTTTTTTTTTATGTTCCTTGAACACTCCAAGATTGTTCAGACCTTGAGACCTTGACCTCTGTCTGGAACCCTTTACCCCATATCATTACAGCCCTTAGCGAGATATCTCAGAACATCCTTTTCATTAATGGTGGCTCCTTCTCACCCTTGTTACCATCATAGCACCCGACTCCTTAAACTCTATAGCATTATTAAAGTCATTTTTTATTGACTTGTTCACCTGCTTACTCTCCCACCACTCCAACATATATTCTTAAGGGTCTTGTCTGAGTTGTTTAAAGCAGTATCCCCAGGACTTAGAAGACTGCCAGGCTCATTAGTGGGTGTGCAAATCATTTGCTTCATGAAAGTACTAAATGAGAAGATTTGTATTTGAACATATATCACTATGAGATCCTTTCTTTAACACAGAGCAAATATCCTGGACTCTGGTCGCTTACCAGAGGGTCTGGGGTAATCACCCATCTCCCTCATGTCCCCCCACCCCCAGCCTAGGGGGCAGGGGAAAGGGAAACTTCATCTAGTTCACATAGATCCCTGCACCAGTCATGCATTCCTCACATTCTTTGTTGATGGACAATCCCAGCTGGGACAGCTGAAGAGCACATTAACAAGTCAACAGCAAAACCTGGCCTCTGAGAATCCTCTCCAACTCCTAAGCTATTCTTTGCTTTTGAAACAAGCCCCACTCTTGAATTCAGCCAGATTTACTTCACTCAATTCCTGATGAATACACACTTTTCATCCCTGAGTTCATCCTCAGGCTTGAGTCTAAACTTGCTTCTGAGCCTGTTTATGTAGCTTAGACAATTTGAAATGATGGGGTGATGAAATATGAGAAAAAGAAAAGAAAAAGGAAAAACGTACTATTTTTGCACTTGTGATTATTTGAACACTGGTTTTTTTTGGACCCATTATTGTTTTAACTTTTTAAGTTAAAAAGTAGCTCCTTGGAATTTTCTCTAATATTGGTAAGGTATAAACATACCATCTATTATGTTAGAATACACCTGGGTTTTTTATTATTACTATTACTTAAACTCTTGATTGTAATATTGGCTATTAGAATTGAGAGTATCCAAATGTCCTATATATCTTAGATTTCATGGTATTTTTAAGGATTGTGGTATATTCCATTTTGTCACATTTTTATAATGTTCTTGCCACGTTGTATACAGGTAAGTGTGGGAATAGAGATTTTGCTTCTGAAAGAAACTACGAATTACCATGGCAAGTCTAAATTGGTTCATAGAAAAGTAACCTCAGTTATTAACCTCTCTAAAATGTTCTTTTCCAATTTCTTGAAGTTTATTTTTTTTACATAGCAATTGTAATGTAAAAGAGTGAATTTGGGGATGTATATTTTGCCTCTTAAGACTTACATGACAAGATCTAGAAAAGATTGTGTGTGTGTGTGTGTCTGTGTGTATGTGCCATGATCCTCTATTTTGCACATTGCTGAATGGCTAGAAGATTCATATCATAAGCTTTTCTAATAGCAAGCAGGCAAAAAAGTACAGCTTTTCTCCTGGCACTTCAAGGAGATTATTGTCTATTTTCTTTTTTATCACATATATTTTCATGAATATTGGCTTTTATGAATTCAATATTCATTCATTTACTATTTTACTGTGTACATATCAAGGAATACTGTAGAACTACAGGATTTTTCTAGAAAATCATGCACCCATTGCTGATAGAATGTAGTAACTTTAATCTTCCAAAGGAGATTCTTTCTTTTTAATTTTCTTCATTCACTTGTTATGTGTCCAGAGGTTTCATTTTTAAAATTTTGAATGTATCAGAATTCTTTACCTTAACCATCATATAAGCTGATATTTCAAGACAGCTGTCTTACATCCTTGTATAAAGGGAAAAAAGTAAAGCAAATCCTCACCCTTTTAAAAGTAGAAGTAGGTCTTAGATCCTTTATGTTTTTATTCAGTTTGAACAGTCTATAAAACAAAAAAGATCTTGATGAACATTTCTAGCCAAGCTGATGATTAGTGCTGCTAATATTTAAAATAGTGTAATTTCTTAGCAATAATAATTCTCAAACATTATGAGTAAGTAAAGGAATTATTAAATTGGTCATCAGTCTGAAACTAGAGAAGAATTTCAACAACACATGCAAGAGAAGCAGAACCAGAAGTGCAGATCATGGGTCCATATGCTGATCATTGGGATGATGCCCCCCTGCCCCCACCCGTGTGTGAAAGGAGAACCATAGAAGCATCAAAAATAAGCAAACTGTGACCTGGAGAACCAGAAGGGTGGATATACACATAAACTGAACATTTTTAAAGCTGAAGTTCTATCACATTTAAGTGGAAATTCAGAAGATAGTATAAATACGCATTGTATCATCAGAAGGTATCTTTATAATCAACACAGAAATGCTAAGTCAATTTTACTGAAATGTGATTTCTTGTCCTTTTTTTCTGTTCCCACCTGTGGTTAATTTTGGTTGGTGTAAGAAAAAATTTTAAAATGAGATAAAGGAAAAAAGATAGAAATTGGCAGAGAAAAAGATAAGCTATGTTCTTTTCTAATAGAACATCCAGGGTCTAATTAGAAATACAAATGTTTTTAGAAATACAAATATTTGAATGGGACGGTGGCGGGTATGCTTTATACAAATGAAAGCCTATGAACTGAACAAGCTCTCTGTATTTTTCCACCACTATTGCTTAAAGAACCGTTTTTCCCAATGAAAGTTACTTAAGAATTCTCTTTAATGGATAATTTTTTAGAGCGTGCATTGCTGTAAAAGTTAAACAATTCTGAAATTCTTTTGTTGAAACTGAAGAAGCAAGAGATTTGCACTTCAAAATGTAATACTTAATTATGAAATTTCACCCCTTTTTGTCCTGGTTTCAGAAAAGATTCCACAGAAAACAACCAAAGTTGCCTAAAGGGAGAACTAAGACTTAAAGTTCCAAAATGGGTAGTGAATTGAAAACCTGGAAAGTATGAGACTAAATTGATGAATGCATTTATATGATGATTGACAAGTTAGTATCCAGGTTCCACTAACCAATATTTATGGGAAGGAGTGGGAGAAAGGAGATCCTAGCAGCTTGTGCCTACTGTTTTTATGCTGTCCAAAGCCAGTTTATAAGTGGAGTGGTGAAGGACTGAGGCTGCATTAGAAAACGTCCTCTGGGCAGGTTCTTTGGCGTTTTTAAAACTCTTGTTCACCAGTACTTTACGTAGCAGCCTATCCTTTATTGGTGGAAGGCAAAAGAAAAACACAGGAGACTCACTGGTAGGTTCTAAATCAAAGCTCTGCTTTGCTGATTGCTGGACTGGCTTTTCCAAAGCAAAGCAAGCGAGGACATTAAAATTCCTTGTTTTAGTGCACCAGGCTTTTGGTTTGGTTTGGTTTGGTTTGGTTAATTATCAGCAGCAAAAAGACCATGTTTCAATGTATCTTACATTTACCTTAAGACATACTCAGTTTTTTTGTTGTTCAATTTGATCAGTACTTGAAAAAGATAAAGCAAGATGGGAAAACACTTTAAAAGATAACCTACGGAGGATGCGTTCCTTTCCATAGAAGTTCAGAGCCAGAAGGAAACTAGCCATTGCTCCTAACACAACTTTTCTTAAAAGTGACCCCAAGCTCCGAAGACATTAAATCAGTTGCCCAAGACTCCTTCTACTCATAATGTCAGGACTAGATCCTCCTTGCTGGCTTTCTACTTGCCCTCTTTACACTGCCCAATGCTGCCTCTAGCGGTAAACCCAGGAACTATAAGGAGGAGGGGCAGCAGGAGAAGGGAAGGAAAGCTGGGGAGGGTCAGAGATACTCCTCAAAAGAGGCAAATGGTGAAATGCCTAAGTCAAGATGCTTGTGAACATTTGCCTGGATAAAGAGAAGCAGTTTGGTCGTCCCAGGCATTGGTCGCACAGAACAATAACTAACGCTGGATACCTGTGATGCTTATTTTCAGCTTTGGAAGATCAGCCTAGGGAAGAAAGCTAATCCCTTCCCTCTCGCCTCCACACCTTGTACTCTTATCCAAGTGACTGTGGTCTGTCGTTCCTCGAACATTTTGTGGGCTTGTTCTTTACAACACAATTCCATTACCTGTCTTTGGTGTTTCTTTAAATCCTCTCTGTCCTCGTAATTCCCAAATCGTTATCCTGGTCTTTCTTAAACTGTAAACTCAATCCACACTGGAACCTTAGGGGGGGACAGGAAAGATCGCTGGATTTCTTATTTCAGCGAAACTCCAGAGGACCATTCCTACCACCTGCCCCCAACCCTGCCCCATTTATGCACACTAGGAAGACTTCAAAGATCATTTATGGAAAGGAAGGGCTGCATTTTGTGACCACTAGTGGACAGCTAGAGAAAGTGGTGGAAAGGAGGACGGGGGGGCGCATCTGTGCCCTCGCAGAGGCGCGGAATGGGAACAGCATTCAGGCGGCCGCTGCCGCCCTGCCCCGGCGACGGCTGACAGTCACCAACCGGGAATCGGTTGGTGCCGCGGGTGGGCCAAGGCAGCGTGGCCGGACTGGAGGGGAGGGTGGCGCTGGCAGCTTGAAAGGGGTCTTTGTGCAGGACTTCGGGCTAGGGTGGGAGGGTGAGAGAGGGGAGAGTGAGTCGAGATCTGGAGGCTGGGGTTCTGGGACGTCGCTTCCCGCTACTCCGCAGCCGCGCTTGAAAGATCGGGTAGTGCCGGCAGGGGGCGGTGTGGTGCCGGAGAGGTGGGGTGGTCGCCCCTAGGTTTGGCCCATTCTGAGACCGAAGGAGAAAGAAAGCAGCTTGGAGAAAGCAGAAGGGAATTAAGAAATTTGCCTCCCCGCCCCCTCCCTAAGTGCCAGAGAGACTGCGCTGGTGGAAGGGCGAAGCCCCTGGCCGGACGCTCGCTCAGCTGTCGGGGAACGAGGAGAACGGCCCTGGGGTATCGCGGCTCCCACCTGGGGGAGAGAGGCGGGCGCCGGGCTGCCTTCCCCCCGCGCCCCAGCCGCGTGGCTTGAGGCTTATTTTCCCAGCTGGGAAGCGTCGCGCTGCAGACAAGGGAATGCCTGTGGTGAGTTGTTTATTTTGTTGACGTGGGGGGCGAGCGGCAGGCAGCAGCCGGGACTGTTTTGTTTAGGTCTCGGTCCACCTGTGTGGTATAAATCTGCCAGCCTCAGGGCGGCGGGGGCCCAGGGTGAGAAACCCCAGCGCTGCAAAAGGTCCCATTTTTTCTCTTGCAGACCTAGAACCACATTTGGTTTCTCCACTCCTGGAATCCACTAGATCCTAGCTTACACTGCCCCCAGACCCCTGATCAGTGCTTCCCGTACCGCCGTGGACAGGGCTGGAGCTCCAAAGGGCAGTCTGCGCCCAAGACCCGGCGACAGCTGGCCATTGGAGTTCCTCCCCGTGCCCTTCCCCGTTCCTTGAGGGCAGGGTAGCTGAGAGTTTGATATGAGTGGCGATCGTGAAATTAGTGGGAACTTGTTTTAGCTGCTTCTGGCATGAAATCCGTTTAGGGTGTTTGGCAAATTGGGATGCGGGTTGGCCAGAGTTTCCAAGATTTCAGACTGGGGGGAGGTAAGCGGCTGACTCCTGGAGGAGCCCAGAGGAACCCCCAGGGCTGATGGCAGTCACCGCCTCGGCTGCGTTTGCCTGGAAGAAAAGCCTAAATACATTAGCGAGCTGGTAAAGCTTTTAAGGCCTTCTGGGGAGTGAGTGGCTGGCTAATGAGAGGTTAATTTTGTTTGGAAGGAAAGACTGCGCTGGTTTCCTGAGATAAATGGACAGGAAGCGCATTACCTCCGCGCGCTGGCAAGCGGCTCCCAAATGCTTTTTGCACCTGCCGCTTTGAGCCGCGCGAGCCACGGCGAAGCCCGCAGGAATCGCGGGAACCGGTTGTGCATGCTCGGGTGATGAGCCCCACGCACGCCCCGGGTCATCTCCTGGGGGCGCAACGCTCACGTCGCGCTCTGGGACTCTTCTCTCACACCCAGGTCCTGCGTGTTCCGGAGCTCGGGGGCCCCCTGATCCCGCCAAGCCCCCTCCAGGAGCGGAAGGGTTAAGAATGATGTAAGTACAATCCACTGAACTGCTTGCCGCTGGGCTGTCGGACTCCGGGCTATTTCAGCCCCTGATTTGCGTACACCATGGACTGGGTATCCGAGGGGAGCCCTTACTCTAGAGTGGTTTGCACAAATCGCAACCCCGAGCCAGATTCCTGGCTCCACTGCCCCAGGTGATTTGTAAGCAGACAGAGCCCCTCGTGTTAGATTTCTGGAAATGGAGATATATTAACAGGGGAGCAGTTAAGATATCACGTATAGGTTCAGGAAAAGAAACCGCATCTTGTTTAGAATCCATTAATGTTGCTGACATGTGTTTTAATTCTACCCACTTGCACATTCATACCATGGGATGCTTTGCTGGGTCCCCTCACTGCATTGCTCTGGTCTCATCTTTCCTTCCTGAAAACAAAGGCGAAGGGAGAAAGAGTACAAGAGGCAAGAAACCGGTATCTGTGAGTTGTGCAAGCTGTCACTTAACTGATTTTTTTCTCCTGATTAAAATGTAAAACTTTTATAAGTCATCAGTTTTATATATGTATTCTAGCTCCCTTCTCAGATTGTTCTTTGAAGAGTCTTAAAATTCTCATTAACTAATGCAGCATTTAAGGTGGAGGAAAGGATGCGCTATACGCGACCTTTCCCTCACGCTCTTGGGTTCCATGATCATTAGGGATCTTGCTAATAGTCCGAATTTACCTGCTAATAGTCCGAATTTACCCGGCGAGTGTGTCAACTGACCTAATGTCTTGAAAATTGGAACCACCTTGCGTTTTAATTGTGAAAATTAACATTTCCCCCCTGGACACTTAGGCAGCAATAAAAAGTGAATTGTTAGGCTTGTAAATCTTGAGCTTGTCAAATTTTACAACAGAGGAGCAATAAAGGACCTTAGAAGAAATTAAGTTTCACCCTTAAAGAACAGTTCCATTTCCACCAGGATTTGCAGTGACTCGAGGACGCCCTCTATTGATAAGAAAATCCAAAGCCCCCGTGTACCTAAGCAACAGGATGAGAGGAGGAAAGGGAAAAATATAGAAAGTCACAAGGGAAAAGACCCAAACTAAACTGAATTTGACCCTTAACTCTTGGTTATGTGTTCTGAATATGAACACAGTGGTCAAATTAAATCTTGAACTAAGGGAAAAGAAACATCTTACTGTTAGTCTTTGTTACCAAAATACTTTGAAAAAAATGGTCACATTTGATTACTTTTTAAGAGACGTTTACCATGATTTCATTAACTCCATTTCGTTGATTATATGAAAGTAAAATTTTGGTCTGATAGTATTTACCTCTACGGTATTATTTAAAGATCATAGCAAATAACTCCCCCCAAAAAATCATTTCTCCAGGCAACTCTGAAGCTATTACTAAGCATACTATGGATGTACACAGGCTTGGATTGTATCTTGGGCAGTGAAAGGTGTGTTTACCACTTGAGTCATTATACTGTGTAATAGTAATGAAAAGTTACAGTAAAGATGAACAGGCATCCTTCATTATGGACCTAGTGGTTTGTACAATGCATTACGTGTCTAATAAGTAAACTGGAGTGATCTAAGGTTTGCCCTCAATTATCCTGGTCCATTGATTAGCACATCGTAATATGTGGACTACTAACGTGTCCGTGGTTACACGAAAATCTTAATTAGAGATTCTAAGCAGCCGGTAGCAAACTAAGCTTTGGATGTTAAGTTTGAATTTAAAATGGCAGCTCTGAGCCATTTGGGGAACAGCAAAAGCGAGGATAGTATGAAGTGGTTCCCAGCCTTGAGGCTGTTCTTGAGATTAGATACCACTTCACACTTACTGATAACAAATTGTAACCTATCATCAACCTACAACATGCTTCCCTAAGTCTTCAGTCGGCAACCTCCTTTCTGGCAGACAATTCCCCCCCACCCCCCGCCTCATTTTGGGGCCATCCAATTCCAAGAGTAAAAGCTGACTCGACATTGAGTTAATCTGCTAAAAAACTATGAAAATTTGTGGGAAAGTCACTGAGCAACAACAAATCGTGGCATAAGTATTCTACACCGCATTAAAAACTACTGTCCCCATTAATCTAATTACACTGTAACCGAACACGTTTAAATTCGTCCACTCTCGTACCCCTCCCTGCGGCTTTCAGGAAGGGAAATGTCAAAGGAACAAGAACACCGGAGCCGCGCACAGCTGCCAGAGAATTCCGCTGGGAGCTGGCGGGCACCTTCCCAGCCCACCAGATCTCTTCGAGACCTCAGGTCATATTAGGATTCCCAGAGCGACTGGGTGTAAGCTTTACCAAATGTCCGCAACAGGCTGGGAACGCGGTCCCGCAGATGTGATTGGCTGTGAAGAGACCTGCCGCAGGGCTCTGGGTAAAAGCGCCTGCTCCTTACAAGGAGCCGGAGCTTGAGGCAGAGTGGGTTATTTGGAAAAAAAAAAAAAAAAACCCTGGAGGGAAATTGAACCCGGTCACATTAATTCAAGGAGGGATCAAAGGCCAGTTCTTTTGTAACGCCGGGAAGAAACAGTAAATTGCGGAAGGGGGCGGTGGAGGCGAGAGGAGAGGGAGCGGGAGGGAGGCTGGGCCCGGCGTAGTGGGCAGGACACACAGGCGGCGGACGCGGAACTCGGATTCACTTGAACAGGCGGGAGGCGGGAGGAGGCGTGGGGGACAGACGCCTTGGGACCTGCGAGTGGCGGTCTGGGCCCAGCCGACCGGTGCTCGCAGCCAATGAGACGGGAAGGAGGGGCGCTAACGGGGTGGGGACGACGCGGATTGGCGAGTGTAGGGTGGGCGGGGCGGCAGTGCGGGGCTGAGATTGATTGATCGTAGGGGCAGTCGCGTAGAGATCTCCGGGCCGCCAGCAGCAGCCCGCCGGGGCCGGGCGAGCCTCCTGTTGGTCCACACCCGCGGTCCACGCCCGCAGAACCCACGCTGGCTGGGGCCGGGGCGCCCGCGCGTTCGGAGCCGGGCTGGGCACTCGCTCACCGTCTTTGTGTCTTTTCTCTCCCGCCCTCTCTTCACCCGCCCGCCGCCTACGGCCGCCGCGATGCCGCTGCACCCCGTTGCCGTCGCCTCGCTCCGCCCGCGGCGCGTTTTTCCCTGCGGCGGTGGCGGCGGCCGGTTCCCGACACTGGCCTGAAGGAGGAAGAAGAGGAAACGAGGCGCGTCCCCCGGCCCATGCCGCAGCCACGGCCCCGAACCCGCCACGGCGCCCGCGCCGCCGCCCTCGCCGGAGCCCACGAGACCTGCATGGACGGGCATGGGCTTGAGAGCAGCACCTTCCTGCGCCGCCGCCGCCGCCGCCGCCGCCGGGGCTGAGCAGCGCCGCCGCCCCCGGCCTTGCCCGCCGCCCCTGGCGCTGCTGCTGCTGCTCGGCCTCGGGCTGCTCCACGCAGGTACGGGCGCGCGCTTTGTTCCCGAACCCCAACTCCCGCAGGCGCCGGCGGAAGGCGGCGCGGCGCGCCGGGAAGGCCTCCCGGGCGCCCGACGTGCACCTTCGCTTCGGTGCGCAGGGGCCTCACCCCCGCGCTCCGTCCGCCCACCCCGCCTTGGCCTCCCCTCCGACGGCCGCGGATCCGAGATTTAGCGGGCGGGGGCGGACTGCGCGCCTTGGACACACGTTCCGGATGCTTTATGGCTCTGCGCGCCGGTGTTTACTGAAAGCCAGGCTGGGATCAGGTTTCCGCTGCCGCCTCGCAGGGGAGACAAGGAGCCTTGTGCTGCTACTCTGGAGTTGGGGGTGGCAGCGAGGCGAAGAAATCTCATGAGATGGAAAGATTTTCACCAGGGTTTGAAAACCTGGGGGTTAATCTCGAAGTAACTTGAACTTCATTAAACGGATTTTTTTCGCATTTGTGAAAGCTGCTTTCAATTCCGCTTTCAACCCCTTTTGAAAAACTCGTGCTTTGTGGCGAGCCGACTGTTTGGGGGCTCCAGGAGGGGTTGACAGATCTCGTGCTGCTTCCTGGAGGCCAGTGCTTTCGCTCCGGAAGCAGCCGTAAAGAATCTGTTGTTGGCGAGCTAACCCTATAGATGAGCGTCCTAGCATGTGATACCTATTTTCTTTTAAATTGTTTCATCAGTTCAGTGTTACATGTCAATTATATCTCAAAGCTGAGGACAAAATCTAGGGTGCTCTTTACAAATAAGTAACACTTCTAAGAGTTTGTCTAGACAGAGTTTTTAATGCCAAATTGAAAGATAAGTTATCTTTTAGTTTGAAGATAACTGGGACATTAGATATCTTTCCAGATCTTCTTGCCCTGTGTTTGTATGACAGTAGTCACAGGGCTCTCTGATCGGTAGAATCCTGAACTTTAATGCCATCCAACTGTATGGATTAATTTTTATTTTTTGGTTAAGTCAACCAGACTTGCTACAAACCAGGAAGGTCTTTTAAGGAATGGGGAAGAAATGTGGCATTTGAGGAGACGACTTAATTTACTTTGGGAAACTTTGCGTTGTGATTTAACAGCTGCATTTTAACACTGTCGCTTGGGAAAGCAGACTGAAGCCTTAAGAAAGAATGTAATAAGTTTTACAGTGATTAAGGCTTTAAATTAGTAACTTTAGAACCTTAGAAAATAATGCCAATCTACGTGGGAAAGTTTTCATGATGTGTCAAAAAATGAATTCAGGAGTATTTTGTGTAAAAAATAAGTGGCTGTAATGGCAAAGTGTAGGGTTCTTGAAATGGAAATTAAAGTGCTAGGCAGGACAGTTGTCCCTCCTGACTGCTTGGGTATTGTTGCTATGAGGCCTTAGGACAAGATTGGAATGTGGTCCTTGATGATTTCTTTGCTGGCCCCATGAAAGTCCTAAGAACTAAGAAGTTAGTTTAAAGGTTTAGAAAATTAAAGTGCTTAGTAGTTCAAGAACTTGGAATGTGACACTTCTCTCAGGGTGTTAATGTGCCCTCTCTTAAGGTCACTTTTAGATTCTACCCAGAGTTGGCTGTAGTGAGTGATGTCTGTGGACGACCACTTCTTGGAGGGCAGCAGTTAATCTAGTTACAGAAGAGAGGGCTCTTTTGGAGATGTCTTTGAAGAGTGGTGCTGTTGAAATGCAGGGCTCATTTCTGCTGAGAGCAGGGAGTGCCTAGTGCTCCTTGCAGATGGGCTGCCCTGTTTTAGGCCTGGATCCATAAAGTTACCCTGGGTGCCCCATATGGCTCCCTGTTTCACTTAACTCAGCCTCAGCATATCTTGTTTCTTTTATTTTAAACTGATTGTGCTGCAGATTTCACACATGAAGTCTAGCATGGAGGAATCCATCCTGAATGGTGAAGTTTTTATGTCTGAATTGTTAACAAAAGCACTAGAACCACAAATGTAGTTTGATTAACTGGAGTGAAAATACTATCACACCTTTCACAGATGATCCATCTTGAAAATCAGAGATCTGTAACTGCACATTCTGAGCTCAGCCCTTGGAAAATGAAGAAAGTATATTTATTCCTTTTTTTTTTTCCTTTAAGCAAACCTCTGCAGTTCCTGAATAGAGATTCAATATGGGAGTTACTTGCTTACTCATAAACTTCATGGCCTTCTTGGCGACATCCTCAAGATTGTTTCTGCTCTGCATTGTCTTGGCATTTTGACAGGAGGCTTACTTTACTGCCTGTAACAGGCAGAGTGTGCATTGTCATTATAAATTCATGAAGCCTGGGTATTTCTGGATGTATGCTGCAAATTAGTCATTATTCAGGAGCCTGCAATGGGGTTGAAACTGCTGATCCAACTACTCGCTCTCTCCCTCCCTCTCCCTCCCTCTCCCTCCCTCTCTCCCTCTCTCTCCCTCCCTCTCCCTCCCTCTCTCCCTCTCTCTCCCTCTCCCTCCCTCTCCCTCCCTCTCCCTCTCCCTCCCTCTCCCTCTCTCTGTCTCTCCCCCACTCTCTCCCCCCTCTCCCCCCCCCTCTCTATCTGGTTAGCCCTCCTCCCTCCCATCATATCATTCAAAATGGAAGAACCCAAGGAGTTGTGTTTAGAGTAGGATTTTTCTAAAGGAATCAACACCTACGTGCTGTGAAAAGGGGGTGGGGGGCAGGGAGGAGACACAGACCAAAAAGGAGCTGGGAATCTAAATTCTGCTTCTCCTCTCTTCACTGTTGCATCTGCATTTCCATGCTGTTCTTACTTTTGCTGTTTTATGACTATTTGAAATAATTATAAGTAAATGTATGTTTGGATACATTTTATAGACCATAAAAAGAACAAATAGCCACTGCAGGTTTAGCGGAAAGTTCTTGTGCTGTCCTTTATTTGTGGGCTAAGAGCTGTTCGTTACAGAATGAGGTTGGCCCAGTTTTTATTTCCTTGCTTTCTGCTTGCTGTGTATCTGAATCTAAAAGAAAAAAAAGTGATACAGTACTGACTTGTCTTTGTCTAAGCTATCAAGTACTATTGTAAGAGACAGGAATTGAGGGGAGATGTGACATGTGAAGGAAGGAAAACGGGATTTGAGGAGAGGCACCACGTCCGGGTTTCATACTAGCCAGCTCTTTACAGTCCAGTCAGGACAAAGCCTTGAGTATCCCTTTGTCTTGATTTTCCCATCTGTAAAATGGCTTTAATGCCTTAGGGAATCGTGAATTCTTTGGGGGGGGGGGGTTGTTATCATTTCTGCTTTTTGAGTAAAAATAGCTGAAATGACTTGTTCTACTTTGGAGAGAGGATATGTAATATGAGGAGCTATATTATTGGGGCTACTTTTTAAGTACAATTTTAGTAATAGTTATAAATTCATAGCCCCAAAATATTAAAATGTTTTCATCTCTTTTACTCAAGTTAAAGTGAATAGCCAATGTAGACTTCAGCATTTTTCCTTTTTTTTTGTCTTTGAAACTTAAAAATCGGGGGAGGTTGTCATGTCCTACCCTTTCCTCTGCAGCTGAAGCCAGAAACAGAGATTATGGGCTATTACATTCAGGTGTAGAAGCAGTTTACTGAAAAGATTAAAATAATCTTTCTAAGATGATATTAGGGTTAGTTTTAAGTCTTTATTGGAAAAAGTCCTAAATCTTGATTTTATCCATGAAGTTTGTTATGCCCACATCTTGAAATAATTGTACATTTAATAATACTATACTGACTCTTGATATTTTTTTCCCCTGCCTAGAATAGGAATTATATTTTATGCCTGGAAAAGATCCCAAAGATCGTTTTAGAACCTCTGTGTCATTTCTCATATAAGGAGCCTAAGACTTACGAGATTGAGACTTCCTGCATAGTTTAGAGACCTGTAAAAAATATTTAACACAAATTCATGCAGTTCATTTCCATAAAATTTGAGGTAGATGATAAAGAAAAATATTTTTCTTTTGAGTAATTTTCGTGTTCCCACTTTATGGAACAGAGTATTAAGCTGGTGCACGCGACTAGCCTAGTGTTGGCAATCATGTGTTTTTTATACTTTGAGAGGTTTTATACATTTTTACATGAGAAGCATTGGCAAAACATCGCTTGAAAATTAACTTTTTAAGTAGTAGGGCAGTAATGCTTGGTTTTCATTACTTCATTTTAACTTTGCTTAAATCATTAAATTTATATGAATTGTTGATTTAAGGAAAAGAGAAAAAAGTTTATATAAACTCAGAATTCTGTGTCCTGTAGTTCTCTGGTTATGTTTCTAGAAAAAAAAAAAATCACACAGTTGGTAGAACCATCTGTCTCTGCAGCATGACTTCAGTGTTGTGTGCTTTTTGATCTTAGCGTACTTTTACTGGTGAACTGCTCAGGAGCTGGGATCCTAGGGTGATAAATGTTAAGGAAGAAGTGAATACATAATTTGGTCAAATGAATCATTTTTTTTTTTAAGAGAACATTTACACTTTGTGGAAACCAGGAGATTAAGTGTCAGTTTATATACAATTTGTTAATAAACATCCCTCAGGAAGTGCAGGATAACTCAGTACCTGAATTTTTCTTTTACCTTCTTAGCCTGTAGCAGTATAGAATCAGAAAGGTGTTTTAACTAATCATGCTATAATATAGACACTTCCCCCTACCTGAAATGTGGAAACTTTAATCATGGTTTTACGCATAGACGGTACTCTTTGAAGCAAATTACTGGTGCGTTTTCAAAATCAAAACAAAGTTCACGTCTTTGGCTTGGCATTAGAGCAAATGTGTCTTTCTCAAAATCTATGAACAATAGCCAAGTTGGTACAATACTTCATTTACCATGTCTTTTAATTTTAACCTAAGAACACTGGACTAGGCCCATGTTCACTCACAATGGCTGTGTTTTAAAGTTTTCAGTTAACTAACCACATGCAGTTTTTTGCCCAGTGGCTTAATTTGTGAGAGACAGAAGCACAATGCAGCCTTCTTTCTGAAGACCTTAAAATAGGAGTATATGAAACAGAACAAACAGTTCCCAGAGGGGAATGTCATTTTCTCATGTAGCTCAGGAAGTTATGTGCCATTTTAAAAATATTTGGTCTTATCGTCTTTGCCGTAGGTGACTGCCAACAGCCGGCCCAATGTCGAATCCAGAAATGTACCACAGACTTTGTGTCCCTGACTTCACACCTGAACTCTGCCATTGATGGCTTTGACTCTGAGTTTTGCAAGGCCCTGCGTGCCTATGCCGGCTGCACCCAGCGAACTTCAAAAGCCTGCCGTGGTAACCTGGTGTACCATTCTGCTGTGCTGGGCATCAGTGATCTCATGAGCCAGAGGAACTGTTCCAAGGATGGGCCCACATCTTCTACCAACCCCGAAGTGACCCATGACCCCTGTGACTATCACAGCCACACAGGAGCCAGAGAACCCTGGGGAGAGAACCAGAACCCTCCCAGCTACCTTTTTTGTGGCTTGTTTGGCGATCCTCATCTTAGAACTTTCAAGGATCACTTCCAGACATGCAAAGTGGAAGGGGCCTGGCCACTCATAGATAATAACTATCTTTCGGTTCAAGTGACAAATGTGCCGGTGGTCCCAGGATCCAGGGCCACTGCTACAAATAAGGTAAGTATACTTTTTTCTTAAAACTTTCAGATATTTGATTTGTCGGACAACTTTCGAAGTGTGATACAAATGACCTAGTTTAAAAGAAACTTTTCTTAAATCTTGGCAACAGG
This sequence comes from Phataginus tricuspis, assembly GCA_029783875.1. Taxonomy (NCBI): domain Eukaryota; kingdom Metazoa; phylum Chordata; class Mammalia; order Pholidota; family Manidae; genus Phataginus; species Phataginus tricuspis. The sequence continues at coordinate 13,368,954 of JAQQAC010009165.1, read as the reverse complement.
GTAGATAAAGGATTAAATGAAAATTATTTGGAAGGAATTTCTCACTGGAATTCTAAGGCTTCTGTAAAATGTGGGTCTAAATTTAAATAGGCAGTGGTATGAAAAATAAAAAGTAAACAGAGAAGTGGAGTTCTCTTGGGAAGAGGCTGGCCTCTTTAATGAAAACGTTTTTTTCAGTGATGTCTTTTTTGAGTGCATATATGTGATACTCTGGAAGAAATCCTTGTTCAGGTTTATCAGATAACTAAAGCGGTCGTTCTGAATAAAGGGAACTGCGAAGCCTGAGGCAATAAGCCATCAGCAAACATTTGTTATGGGAAATTTGGAAGCTATAGTGAAGTGCAGTGGTTGTGAGCCTGCTTCCTAGTGGCAAACCACTTGGCTGTGTTAGCTACTAACCTCCCGGTGACCTAGGAGGACGGGGATATCACAGAGCAGTCGTACATACCCCATGTCCTCTCAGGGTAACACTCAGTCAGAAGTTAAGGGAAAATCTGACAAAGTAAGTTAAGCTTATCCTGCCTAACTGCCAGCATCCATAGGTCTTGTTTGTTTTAAAGAGAAACTAATACAGAATAGACATCCTCTAAGCCACCTTTAGGGTCATTTGTTGTAGTTCAAGTAGGAGGTGAGCGGCTGTGAACTGAGTTTCCAGTTGCCAGTCAATGCCTATTTGGACATTTATAATAAACAGATCAAAACAGGTTTTCCACAAAAATAGTGTCCCAAGTAACCAGCTCCTTTCCCTGTCTTCCCCAGCCACAGAATCACACATACAAACTATGTCATCTTTTTAAATGTTCTTTATTTTATCTATTCCTATAAGTTGGTTTGGACTAAAATATGATTCAAGGATTAAGCTTTTGTAGGACTTACTATGATGGTTCTTTTGCTTCCACAACATATCCGTGCCTCCAGACGGATGGCATATTTTTTAAGTGGATTTAAATTATTTTACTTGGCATTTTGTGGAGGGAACTTTACAGCACCTCCGGAGGTATCTGGAGACACCCAGGGGTGTCACAAATCTAAGATTAGAAGTCATTTTTCTGAACAAAGAAGACTATTACATTGGTCTGGACATCTTAGGGGAACTCAGAAATGTTTACACTTCAACTCCCAATAAAAGCCCAAACCTGCTTTCCAAACCCTACATCTCAAACTTACTTTCTCTGGTTTTTATAAATATGCAAATAATTTTCCCAATCTTCATATTAAAATACGTATTCGTTGTAAGTTGTGGTATAAAGTTATACAATTAGGAAGTTATAAGACAAACTATAGCCAAAAATCCATCATTGCTGCCAAGTCATAGGGCATAAAATCTGGGAATAGTCTTTGGGAAAACATAACACTGAAAATTCAAGATGGCAGTTCCATTGGGAATAGAGAAAATCATCATCAACTGTGCAAATAATTGAGATCTTGGAAGGGTCACCTTCAAACAGTGCTATGTGTGTGGGAAAATACTGGTTCTTTTCACAAATCCCAAATTTTATTTTTCATGCCTTCCATCTGATTACATATCACTTCTATTTGTTAGTCAACCTTTCAGAATTACATGCTTTTTAACTGATCATGGTGAAAATATCTGAGCACAGCCACTTACCTTATGAGTGTTAATTGTATGCAAGTAGCACAATTGACCCAGAAGTACTTAAGATCATTCCACTTCAGATGGAATTGGATCTGTCATAATTTTCAGCAAATAAATAAGAAGTACAGCTCTTGTTCTCTCAGCTTGGTAGGATCAGAGGTTTCACCCACTCCAGAAAGGAGGTGGGGTGGGGGTTGTCCTCCGACATACATTTAAGCAGATGATGAGAATGCTTGGCTTTTACTTACACTATTGGAACGTACTTCCCACATCTGGTGACTGTCCAGCAACAGATTATGGCTTCACGACTTCTCCTCCTAGCATTTGTTTTGTTTTGTTTTTTCTTTTTGTGACTTGCAAAGCCTCTAAAAGCATCTGGAAGGTTACAGTTGAAGGCCTGTCTCAATGCTGCTATGACCTCTGACCTGTGCCCGTGAAGCCAGGCAGAAGCCTAAGATTTTGCAGTGTGGTTTCCTTTTACCTAACTCAGTCCAAAATAAAATCTTTGAAAAAGTCTAAGCAATGAAAAAAATGTTGGTAATAAAAATAAAAACAATATGAGGCAAAAAGTACTTAGGAAATAAGTTCCAAAAAGGAGCAGACCTTTTTTTCCTTGGTGTCTACTGCAATATTTTATTTTAATACAATCTTTCAGAAGAGATTTTTGTATGAGTCCCAGTTTTACTGAGACCTTAAACATGTGCATAGACCAGTTGTTGGATAACCCAGCCCTACACACTGCAGATAACTGTATCATCCAGGGGTCAAGCATTTTAATGACCCCTTGTGCTCAGTGTTACTAGATTTAAAGACTGACCAGTGATATCCTAGAGGCCAGCTAGGCAGCCTTTGATCTGAAGTTGTTGTACTTAAGCATCCCTTCATTTCACGGCCTTCTGCACTGAACTAAAGTGCTGGGCTGGGGTGTTTTGCTCAGTGAGGTCCCTAAGACAGTTCCTCAGTGCTGGGCACCTGAACCTGACTTGTTGGGCAAGCCAGCTGTAAGCCTGTCTTTGTGAGCCTACTAGCCCCTAAGTTCCGCCTTTTCCTTATCACAGAAAGACAAGTTTAGATGGAGAAATCTAAACAGAATGAAAGAAAATGAAGTCATTGTACTCAAGGGGCCTTTTATTAGCTAAGCCTTTTCCTTTTTCCACATGGCAGGCTGTTTGTTAGGGCAGCTTGGCCTGCCATGCTGGACGGTGTAGTCTCCTCTGCCCAGTTTACCTTCTCGCCACTTCCTCGGGAAATGTAGGGTGGTTTTCTAGTTGATCATGGTGTGTGCAGGTAAGCTTTTTCAAGGCTGCCAAGTTTTTGTTATGCTCTCTGCCAGCCAGCCTGTTCGGCTCCCTCTCTCCAGAAGAGTCTTTCTGGTTGGCCTCCTTGCCAGGTAGATGTTCCCAAAGGGGAGGCTAGGGCTCATGTTTCATCTCTGCACCACCCTGGGCTGCAGGGGCTCCTGGCACACGCGCACCCCTTGGCTGAGGCCCACCTCCGCTCAGGGCCATCTTCCCCACCTTTGGCTGTGTGAGGCGGCTTCAGGCCTGAGGCACTGGAGGGGAGAGAGTAGAGGCACAGGCTTAGAACTGGCAGAGTTGAGGACACAGAAAAGAAAAGCAGTTTCCGTTTTGGGAGAAGGAGGTAGCCCAAGTGTTTCCACTCCAGAGGACCCATGTCAGGTGCTGCCCAAGTGTTTCCACTCCAGAGGACCCATGTCAGGTGCTGCCCTGGTCTCACAGAAAAGTAGAGCAGGTCATCTGTGGGGATGCAGGATTTCTGTCCTCCTCTTCCACATTCTCTCTGCCAGCCCCTTAGTCTCAGTTCCTGTTTACTTCATTCTGTGTGTCTATCTGTGTTTAAGTGGCTTTAGTAAGGGTTTGTATACATCATGATTACACAAGGTGATTTTGGAGTACATTATTTCATAAAAGGATTCTACACGTTATAAATTCCTAGTAACACACATTGAAATCACCAGTCTCTCAGGTGCACTTGAAATGATTCTTTTCCCAAAAAGTTTCAGGAATGTAGTTATTGCACACCTGAACACTAGCAATATTTCTTAAAATTAGTTTTTACAAGTAATTTAGATACTTTTGCTTTACTTTTTGTTCTGTTTTAATGTAATCATGTGTTTTCCCGTCACTCCAGCTTTCTTATCCTATCCTTCAATCTCAGTAAAACAAAATTACAGGTGGGAGGGGAGAGTGGGGATGACAGTTAGTCCTTGTATAGATCTTCTGCTACAGATTTTTCCTTGCTTCACCCCTTAGTGAGAGAAAATGGTTTACCTTAAGGCATTTTGCATTTGGGAAAGAGATGTGTTCTGTGTGCTTGACCAAGCCGGATGGCTGTTGGCCAGGGAGCGAGCACTCTGTGGTCCTCCTGTGCTTTTGTGGCTGCCATGGGCCACCAGTTCCTGGTAACCCTGTGGACAGCAGGGCTCAGTGCATCCAAAACACAGCAAGAGGCCTTACCTGTCAGGTATCTTTTAAAGTCCACAATTGTCCCTAATTCTCGAACTCTAGCTACTTTTGAAAAATTCTGGAGAACTTCCACCGTTTGATACCAGAGATGTAGGAAGACTTAGCACATTTGGTTCATCCTTGCTCACTGTCTTCGTCAGACTGTGTAAACCAAAGTGCTCTCCTGTGACGGGAGCACTTCTCACTTGTGAGCTCCTCCATCCTAAGTTGGGTCCACGCCTCCTTTCTGATGGCCCCTTAGCACGTAGCTTTTATTCCGTAACAGTATGTGGGCATGTAAACCAGTGTTCTGAGTCATTTTCTGTTGGTTACAAGATCAGAGGCAGACATGCCTGCATTGCAAAGGCTGAATTTAACTATTGTTTTAATTATATCTGTGGATCAAGGTTTAGAAATGGGTCCTCCCTCGACCCCAGACCTAGGGCATGTTAGTGGCCAAGTGTTTGTGACATATTATGTTTTTAGTATCTTTCTGGAGACTATGTGAACTACACAGTGGTGATCATCCTTACTTTTATGGATTAAGGAAGATGCTTCACCCTCGCCTTGGCAGGGCTGTTTTTTGAGTATAGGAACGCTGTTCCTGCCTGCAGCATTGCTCCTGAGGGGACACCTGCCCTTTACTCTGGTAATACGGACCCTTTCCTTCCAGAGAGCACAGACTGTCTGCAGACACATTGTAACTGATCCTTAAAATCAGAGACAGCTCTTTGTTATGATATTCTGTAATATAGGCGATTCTTGCCATTTCTTTAAGATTTGCTCCTTTTCATGGTCTTCCTGTTTTGCAAAAATGCCAAAAAATATAAGATACTATAAAATATTAGGTCTTATTAGGGCATTTTGGGGAACAGATGGGAAAGAAGGTAGCAGTTGTAGCTCCCTCCTCAGAATAATCATTTCTCTGATAAGATGTAAGCTGGATTTGGTGCTGCATTTGAACTGCCCAGCATGAAACGGCCTGTGTGTGGAGATGCAGAGGTGAATGAATGCAGGCTTTGCCTTGGTCTAGGCAGCTGTCGGTGGAGAATATAGGGTTTGTATGTCAAACAGCCATTTTCAGGGTTTCTTTCCCGCGTTCATAAACTGGTTCCAAGTGGGCAGGTTGTGGTGTGTGTTGAAGGGTCGGGAGAGTGGGCCAGAGAGCTGGGCAGCCGTACCCAGCGTGCCCTGCCCCCACTGTTGCCCTCTCTACCTCCTGCAGTCAGGTGGCCTCTCACACCCAGATTTCCTCACACCCGTGCTGCCAGCACAGTCTAGAACCCTAGTTACCCCTTTGAAAGGTTGTTGGTCTTTGATATAATACTTTAGGGTATATTATAAAGCTTTCTAGAATTTGACTGTCAAGTCCCAGTTCTTAGTTAATCCATTTTTCAGGCTCCAGTCTCATCTTAAAACTCACAAAAGCATATCTTAGATATCCTGCCTGAATTTGTTCATTGTAGAGACAATATTGAAACATTAAAGAGTAGCATTAGAAGAGCAGAAATTGGCTATAATTCCAGGTGGTTGTATTCTTATTTGTTGTTGTTTCCTGCATAGCTTTTTTTTGTACTGGATTAAAAGGTCTTAGGCCCAGGAACTACTCCCTTTGCTTCATATAATTTCTGCAAATTGTCTGGATGTAAAAGGATTTCCAAGTGTAAGAGGGGGAAAGAGAACAGAAAAAGGGGGAGAAATTACTAGCTGTATGGTGTAGCTTAGTGTGAAAGGTAGTTTTGTAAGACAGATGGACCTGCCTTGGTTATGCTGTACTTTCCAAACAGGATACGTCTGTATGTTGTCCAGACCCATTAAACTACTGTGGATATGAATCTTTTAGCATCCTTCTATTCTCTGGAATGAAGAAATGAAGAGAAATACAAAACGGTGGTAGAAACTGTCTAAAACCGTATAGAGTTTATATCTGTGCATCTTATAAGTCCTGTATTTTGAATCTCACGACGGTGCTGCTCCTCATTGTCCCAGGTGTGATTCTGAAGGAAGAAGGTACTTTCAGAGCCCCCGTTTGTAAGTGAAACGAACCCAGCTCCTGCCCAAGCCGGGCGGGCCTCTGCTGCTTTAAAACAAACCCACACTCCTCCATAGTTTAAACCAGAGGCATGAGGCCAAGTCTGATACACCGTTCAGAGTTAGAACTTCTTTTTCTGTCACATTTCCAAGTGTCTCTCTCTCCGCCCTGTTAAATTTTCTTTGGGTCAACATTCTTTGAGAGGAAGGGGCGAGAAGGAAACATGGGACGATGGGTCCTTTTCTAGTTGGCTTCGGTTAGTGCTAAGCCAGCAGTTCCTGCCTGTGCCAGTATCGTGTGTAAAGAGTTACCTACAGTGTTGAACAATGAAAAATGCTACCTTACCCATTTTGTCTTTGTTTGTTTTGACTGCAGTAGAACTTGCTCTTCCACTGTTTTGAATTTGTGTTCCCGTGGGTGGAGTGACTTAAGGACTTTTAAACTGCTCAGCTTGTCAGTAAGGGGGGATAACTAACAAGAATAGCAACACACCTACGATAGAGAATTTCACTGGACAGCCGTGCAGTGAAAACCCACTGCTGTTTGGTCTAGAAAGGACTTGGGGTGAAACTGGGTCTGTGGAGAGTTATCTGGTTATTTTAGAGTTGGAGCCAAAAGAACGTTTGGCTGCTTCTGGTGGACTTCTCTCAGAGAAGAGCCGAGTTGTGCACTGTGCCTGGAGTCGGTGTGATAACATTGAAACACTAGCCTCTTGTGCTCTGCATGCGCTCCTGACATGGGGGTCGGGGTTGAACCTTTCCTTCCAGGGCTGTATGTGAGAATGCACATTACATGCATGCACTTCCACGGTGGTGGTGTCTTCCCCAGTCCCCGCCACAGGATGTTGTTTTGTACACTCCAGTTAATGGATTTCTGAAATATATGGTCACCACCTCCAACTACCTTGTTCCTGAGTGGGAACTTGAAATTGAACTGAGGAGTACAGTGTGAGTGTATCATGAAGGCCTTCAAGCCCTTTCACTTTTGAAATCACCTCCCCAAACTGAAAGATGGTCAAAGAGACTGTGATTTGCTCATGCCATTGGTTTGGAGAACAGCTCTGCTGAACCGAGGCCCAAAGATTTGGCTGAGGGACCTGCTGGACCCTCAGGGTCTGTGGCCCTGCCCTCCCCACCGACTAGGAGGGAGCTTCCTGGGGGCAAGACCTGCTACAGCCTAGAGTTATCTCCAGCCCTGGATTTCACCTTTCAAACTGTTTTTAGCCTTTGGTCTGAAGCAGAGGAGAGTGTAGACTGTAATTCCATGCCTACACATGCCTGACTTCATTCACATTCTAGAAGCAGTGAGTTCCCACATTTGCTGGCCTCTTGATGCAGAGTTTGAACATGGCAAACGAGAAGTTTACTGTGTAGTTCTCTAAGTGGCTAAGACTGTAAGGAGCAGGGCCCTTTCTTCTCCCACTCAGCACAGCATTGCTCTGATCAGTACAGGGAAGCTGGCCAATCTCCCTGTTCCTGAGCCTATTTATATTTCCAGCCTTCCTTGTTTTAAGGGTACAGAAATACTTTCTGGGAGTCGTTTTTGTGCCTCTCTTCTTTGTGTCATCCTGGGCTTGCCTCCCTTTCACTTTCACATGCCCCTTCGAGCCACTGAGGGTAAGGCATCTGCCCTGGACCACCCCGGCTGCCTCCGCTGTGGGGGTCCCTCCCTTCTGGTTGGGTTTCTTTCTCCTGCTGCCGCCGGGAACCCTCCCAGCAGCCAAGGCTGCCTGTTGGTACACTGAAGGATAAGTAAGTCTGGTCCACCCCATTTCCTGGGAATCCTGTGAGTGCTCCTTGGACACATCTCTATGGAAAGAGACTCCACAAGGGTATGAAAAGCCTGTTTTGATGAACTTTTGAAGATAGTCGATTCTCACAGTCTCATTCTAGCCCTAAAAAAAGTGTAAGGTAAAATTTTTAATTTGCTGCCCTCCTCTTAAAACACATACACTCTCTGCCTTCCTGTTAGTATCTTGTCCTAATCCAGTAAAATGACTAAACAAAACATACTTTTGTAGGTCTTAAGTCCAGCTACCCTGTAGGTCAATATTTGATACATAAGCTGAGTAGTGATTATAAAATGAGAACCAGTTCATTGAGTTCACCGCTTCCTAGGAGATTTTTTCCTTAATTTTTTAGGAAAATCAATGACATCAGTTATTACTCCAGCCCAACATCTTTTCTTAAATATGGCACATATAACTACTTCTGTGGGCTTCATATGAAGTTGTTCAAAGTTATTCTAGATGAATATGCTTTTTTTCCCGCTCCGCAAAATAGGGACAGACACAGAGTTCTCCCATGTTAGGTAACCAAAGGCCAGTGGCCTCCCAGCTTGGATGGATAGCTCTGCCCCAGATCAGACCCACACTTCCGGCTTTCCCTATCATGTTGGGGGCAAAAGGGGGCTGAGACAAGGGAAAACACTCGTAGGAAGATGCCTTCAAGTACCCCTGCTTCTTTGTGGTGCTTCAGAGCTTTCTAGGCTCTGCCTTCTCAACATTTAGGAAAATTGACCCTAGAAATAAAGATGAGGTGTTTTAGAGTTGGAACTAGAACATGGGTATCTTTTCTTCTTTGAAGCTTGTGCTCTTGTTGGAAAGGTTTGGTTTGCGCTTACTCTAGCGGACTGAATGTGGAGGCTGTGTGCACTTAGCAGTGTAAGAGGAAAAGGGGCCATGAGCAGTGCTCTTTCTTCTCTTCTCCCTGAGAGGCATCTTTTTTTTCAGCCTGTAATTGCACCCACAGGACCTGATGAAGTAGACATATCAGCTAATTATATGCAGTAAAATTCGTTTTAGCTCCCTTTGACACATGCAGAATTTTAACCATGTACATACCAAAATTATGTTTCCTTGTGTTCTAAGATAATTTCTGTTACTGTTTAGTTTGCTGGCCCATCTTAATCTAAGAGATGTGAGTCCCTTGTTCTAAAAAGTACAGTTCTGATATTTGAGGATTCCAGTGAGGTCCTGCACTTGCAGTGCCAAATGGCCCGATTAAACACTGCTAAATGTTTCTTCCAAAATACAGCAAGCACAGATAGAGAAGTGCACAGCCTTTGGGGGATTCTGCTGTTTGAAAGGCCCGTGAAGCACTCCGCATGGCTGTCGAGCCTGGGGGAGATATGCATGTTGGCAGGGCAGTGCCTGAGTTTTCCTCTGTTGCCTATCTTGTTTTCATTTGGCTTGCATGCCTTTCTGGTAGAAAGGAGAGGCATGTGCCTCTAAGTTTTGATATTTCACAATAAACTTTAAATCATTATTGCCTTTCAGGTGTGGAAAGGTTGATTGTGGTTGCTGTCTCTGTCTTCCTAATAGACCATGTGGGTGGTGAAGATCTTAGGGACTGAAACATTAAAAATAAATCAGGACAGGAGTAGTTTGTCTGAGATGGGGGCTGAGAGGGATTGGGGGGTTAACAAAAGGCACTGATGTCTTAAATGCACAGAAATGCCATCCATCAATAATAAATGGTGTGGCATAGAACAGATGTGCCAAACCGAGTTATTACAGCATACAGATTAGTTCATAGAGGAGGAGCAAGCAGCACGGCTGGTGTTTTTTAAATTACCTGTTTGACGGCATTAGACTACAGTTCTGAATAATGTCCTGTTTTTACACTCTGATAGCTCTAGTTGGAAATATAAAATATTTGGAATTCCCAAAAATTCTGATTAAATTTTAAATGTGTTTAAAGTAAGAATTATTAAAGAATGAGTAAATTTTGTTTTTCTTAAGAGAGAGACAGAATCTGAAAATTAATTTCTAGCCTCTGGCTGACTGCTTGTTTTTTCAAGAGCTTGTGTTGTAATTCTATGAGGAGTGAAATTACTTTGCAAAACTTGTCATATGAAACTGTTTTCTCCATTTACATTGATTATATCTCTGTGCTTCGTCAGTACATACTTAAACTGCAGAAAACCACTCAGGAAACCCCTCTCGTGCTTTGAGACGAATTCATCACTGTCAACATTTTGATGCAAGGGCCAACTCCGTACTACGGTCTGTGAGAATTATTTCACTCAAAAGAGAAACAAGAAAAATGTCAGCTTCATTGTCTCATACAGAAAATCACTCCTAGGAAATTGGACAGGCAGACAAAAATCTGTTAGTTTATGAACTGGAATATTTTTAAATATAGATACTAGTGCAGAAGTCAGGTTTTGAGTTTTGCTTGAGCGTATAGAGGCCTGGGAATTACTGTAAGTGTCAAAAGCCCAGCAGAGGACAATATTGTGCAAGGTGTTTGAAATGACTTCTGAGTTGGAATTGGTGTGCTAAATGAAAACAGCAGAGACGTGGTAAGACATGGAATTATTCCACTCACCTCCTAGTGACCCTTGCTTGCCTTTTTGGAAGCTTGTTTGGAAGTGAATCTCTCCACTTTGTTGTCCCAACAAAACTAATTCCCCTTTGTTTTTCCTTAGGCGAGCAAAAAAGCACTTAACTCTTGCAAATAATGCCAAATTGGTTTAAATTGACATTTATTAGACTAGAAAGACAAATTACTTAGCTGTTATAGAAGAGTGCATTTAATCTTTGAGCATAAACTAGTTGAAAATGAGGATAGTGATTCTATGAAAAATCTTTTACTGTTATTTTAGCCATGTGTATTAACTTTCAACTCTTTCATACAGAGTTTATGTGAATTCATCTTTTCACTTCCAAGGGATCTTAGCTTGCCTTTAAAAAGCACTTGTCAAGATGTTGTTAAAGCCGACAAATAAATCTATTTTACGTTCCCATTAGATACCTAGCTCAAAATCCCATTCACTGTAGAAGGCCCTCTGGTCAGATGCACAACAAATGTCCTGAAATCTTCTCCCGTACACCTCCTTCAGGTTGTTAAGGAGGTGTTGAAATATGAGAAGGCTGGTAGTGAAATTAAATTGTTGCTCAGTGTAATTAGGAAGGGAGAAAACCAAGCATTTTCATAGTACATTGTCTGGCTTTTAGTTGCAGCTGCAAACAACGGATATGAATTTAACCAGTTGTTACAATGCAGCTGGTTCAGATCTGGCTTTATAACTGGCTGAAGTAAATGAAATGGCTGGAAAATTCCAGTCAAGTAACACCAGTGGGAACATGTGGAATTAAACAGTGTGAGCAAATGCTGGCCAAGTTGGGGAAAAAACTTGAGACATAAACTCGAGGGTGGTGGTGAGGACTTGTAGAGAGAGGGGTGGGAAGGAGGGGGCTGGGGCATTTTCTGGCCCTTTTAACAAGGGTATGTTGTTTTGATTGGGTCCCTTGCAAGGAGGTAGGAGGTTTCCTCCATCCAGAATAATATGTAGAGGGTTTGGCTTGTCTACCTTCCTGATTGACTGAAGTCATCTGATGGTTTTCTTTTTAAGAAGGAAAAAAAAAGCTGTTATGTCAGTTCACTGACAGTAACACAAATGTCCGAATGTCGTCTGTCTTCTTCAGGACAGCTTTCCTGCCTCGTGGGACCCGGAAATCCCTGTCTCTTGCTCCCACCTGCAACAGAGATCTTGAGTAGGTTGGAGGCAAAGTGCTCAAATTTCAGTTTTTTGATAATTGTTCTAATTAAGGAAAGAAAATGAGCTAATTAAAGGGAAGCTTTTGTATTTTCAGTAGTTTTCGCTCCATGAATTGCCTGTTTGATTTGGAGAATTGAGAGTCGGCTGGGGGAAGAAAATCCTGAGCAGTTAAAGGGCCGCAGCTCTGTTGCAGAAGAACGTTGCTGTAACTAGGTGTGGGGTGTTTATTCTCTGCCTGTTGCCTGTGCGGGGTGGGGGGTGGGGGGGAACTGCATTTGCCGAGTGATTTCCCAGCCGCGGGATGAGTCAGTCACGTGAGGCACTTCTTCGGGAGACCCGGAGAACCTGGCTCAGCACTCCGTCGGGAGCGGTGCTGGGCCGGCTCCCTCCTCAGTGGCCTGCTTGTCCCTCGTTGTTTCTGTAGGTTTGCAGTGATGAGTCATGGGAAGGGTTTTATAGTTCAATGAAGAATCTTTTTAGAAATCAAAGTTCCAGTAAGTATATCATTAAATTAAGTCCCTTGAAGTTTCTGTATAACTTAGAAATCTTTCTTTTCAGAGCTATTATACCATGGCTCATCTGTTTTTAGGAGACAAGATAGAAATTATCAATAAAAATTTCACAGATCTCAGCAGCAACACTGTTCTCAGGAAAGTAAAGTTTTTCGCTGGAATTGTGTTACATTTTCATTCCAAATACATAGGCCTTTTCTACTTTCCCTCGCAGAGCCACCATTCCCTAGGTGAGGCGGGAGCGAAAGGGCCGGCTTGGGAGGCTCTGTCTCCAGCGGCTCCACTCCAGAGCGGAGGGGGGCGCCTGCGGCCCAAGGAGGCGCCGCCCGTTTCCCTCCCGTCGTCTCAGACCTTGTGCTCCTTCCCGCAGATCACAATCATCTTCAAAGCCCACCGCGAGTGCACGGATCAGAAAGTATACCAAGCTGTGACAGATGACCTGCCAGCGGCCTTCGTGGACGGCAGCACGAGCAGCGGGGACGGGGACTCCAAGAGCCTGCGCATTGCGGAGCAGGAGAGTGGCCGCTCCGTGGAGATGCACGCCCGCTACATAGGGACCACCGTGTTTGTGCGGCAGCGGGGGCGCTACCTGACGCTCGCCGTCCGCATGCCTGAAGACCTGGCCATGTCCTACGAGGAGAGCCAGGACCTGCAGCTCTGTGTGAACGGCTGCCCCCTGAGCGAGCGCATCGACGACGGGCAGGGCCAGGTGTCTGCCATCTTGGGGCCCACGCCGCCTCACGCCTCCTCGGCGCAGGCCTGGCCCGGCTACACGCTGGAGGCTGCCAGCGCTCAGTGCCACGAGAGGATGCCCGTGAAGGACATCTATTTCCAGTCCTGTGTTTTCGACCTGCTCACCACCGGTGATGCCAACTTCACCGCCGCGGCCCACAGTGCCTTGGAGGACGTGGAGGCGCTGCACCCAAGGCGGGAGCGCTGGCACATCTTCCCCCGCAGCGGCCCGGGGACCCCGCGCGGGGGCAGCCGGCCGGCTCTCAGCCTGGGACTCGCGTGCTTGGTCCTTACTGTGTTTTTGTAGGGTTGTCTTTCGTTTTTTATTTTTTTGTTTAACAAAATTTTAAAATATATATATTGTCATAATATATTGAGTAAAAGAGTATATATGTATATACCATGTATATGACAGGATGTTTGTCCTGGGACACCACCCGATTGTACATATTGTGTTTGTGTTCACGTATGTTGGCTGTAGTGTTCTTTGTATCGGTTTTGTTTTGCAGTTTTGTGAAATGTTTTATAATGTCCCTGCTGGGGGACCTGTTAGAAAGCACTTTATTTTTTATATATTAAATATTTATGTGTGTACCTGGGTAGTATGTATAGTACATATACACAGACAGCACACAGCGTCCCCTTGAGGAGAACCAGTGGCGTTGTTTGTGGCTGTTCTCTCCTGCCCGACCCCATTGCTACTGATTTGCCGCACATCCCCCGGGCAGCCACCTCGTCCCTTGAACTAGGTCCCGCCCCTGCTGGCTTCCCTCCGTAGGCAAGGACCACGTACGCCCCTTCCCTGCACCCTGGGCTCCGAAGCACTGACCTCTGGGAAGCCCTCTGCGCCTTCGTAGCTGTCACTTTCAGAGGTGAAGAGAAAACTACACAGTCCGCACCGGTCGTTCCGTCTGAGCGGTACAGCACAAGGGCTGTGGGGGCGGTTTCTTAGGCGTTTTCCTGGACCCCAGAGCTTTCAGACATCCTCATCCCACGTCCCTGTTTGAACTGTAGTTTTTCCTTCTTTTAACTCTAGTCTACATTAAACCCCACAAAAACAAATTCAGTGATCATTTCTGCAAATGCACGTTCTTAGCCTTCCCTTCCTGGGCTGCCGGGGCCCAGAGACACACGGCTCCCCATCCCCACGCGTCTGCCTCCCCCTTACCTTGTGAGTCCAGGCATTAGGGGTTGTGGGCTTCTTGAATATCAACGCCCAGATCCCAACGCAACATTTTCTGCTCCTCCTCGCCCAGCACCATGGTCTCGGCCACGGTCTGACGGGCCGTCTTCCACCACCGTGCGTGATGGAACTGGTGTGGGCGTCAAGGGCAGAAAAGCCTCGTTGCCCCGACTCCCTGTGCGGCTAACTGGCTGCTGGTTAATCCAGACACTGCCATTTGGCAGTGTTGCTCCCCCAGTGGTCTCTTTAATCAGATAAAGCTCACCTACGGATTCTAAGGGGGAGACTAGTCAGTTGCTTATGTAACCGGGTGAACTTCCTATAAAATATCTCCTTGCCTCTTCCATTCCATTGTTACAGAAGGGAAACACACCAACAAAGGAGAAAACAATAGCTGGGGAAGTGAATTCCAGGATAGGTAGCTTTATATTGTTACATCCAAAATGTAAATGTTTGGGTCCAAGAATAAGTGATACAACTTGTGCTTTACCTTAATTAAGTTCGTGCACACAAAATGCATAAATACAACAAAAGTTACAGAACTTGGAGTACCACGATAATGTGGGTCGAGACTGGACCTAGCGTGAGTTGGCCAGGTGGCTTCCTCCGTTTGCCATGTCCCACTGATGAGCGGCACTGCCAAAGGCCCGTACTGGCAGGAAAAGAGGATGTCATTTTGAGAAGTTCTTCACGAACTAGTTTATCCCATCACAGGAGGGAACTGTGGTTTCATCTCAAGGTGGCAAAGCACCCCTCTACCATCTTCTGGTATAGGAGAGACTGGCCATTCTGGGAAATCATGAAGGCGTCCTGCTTTTCTTGATAAGGATGCAGTGCCAGTTGAAACCTAAGCCTCTTAATCCTCTCATAAAAACTGGACTAGGGACCCACCACCATCAGCTCTGAACTGCGGCTGCTTTTGTCCACCTATGGAACCACGTGCCAGGCTCAGAAGCTGTAGTTAGCTAAGTCATTTTGTTACATAATGGAGTAGAACGAAGGAAAAATATTTAGGGTACTTCTAACCACTATTTTTGTGCAAATAGTATAAAAGTGAAATAACAATAGACGTTTCTACAGTATCTGGATTTAGAGTGTATATAATTAATATACCTTTGTCCTTTTTAGGGAGAGCAGAACAACCACCACTACTAATAGAAGTTGCGTTGTTTGGCCCTGTCGTTTAGCTGGAAAGGATGCTTGAAAGCGTCCTACATCACTAGAATTCATGGCAGTGTATTCAGCTAGTCTCCGTTTATAGCCACTGTCCCCATACAACCTTCATAGTTCCCACAGATAACTTTCAGAAACACAGGTACTTCTCTAAAGGGCCAGGTTTATTTTCTCCTGTTTTCTAGGATTTCTAGAGAAAGTGCTAGTTGGACATGTTTGTGAAAATCCTCCTTAACAAGAAGAGTTTCAGGGTTTCATGCCAACACATGGAAGCTGTAGCTGTTCACAGGTTTCCTGGAGGAGTTTTCAACTTGGGGGAAAACACTGGTTTTCACAGACGTGCCACATGGCTGTCTTTAAAAGACTCAAAATATTTTTTTTGTCCTTTGTTATGCTTGGAAACCCCCATGGTGTGTCGAGTCTTTGCAAAGAAACCTTTAGATGTGGTTTATAGGTGTATGAGTAAGTATCTGTGTAAAACAGTGAGTGCATAGTGTGTAAATACTTTAAATTATTATGCTAGAAAAATAAAGTTGCATACCATGCTGTGGAATGTTTGTGTGTGATTATAGTGACGCCTGCTGGAAGAGCTGAGAGACTCAGCAGCAGAAGGAATGAGGCTACTGGTGCAAAGTCCTTTCTGGCTGCCAATACTAAGTCGAATCCCCTGCCCACAATCCTACTTATTTTTTAAACTATATCACTGTTGGGCTTTTTCCCTTTTAAATTCTAAGCAATTATAAATACATCCGTACCTGTGACTCTGGTCTGCTGGTATTATCCTGAAGGTCTGTCTGTGGCAATAGCTTTGGTCCATTGCAGTGGACTTGCCCTTCAGTTCTTTAAGGCAGCGTGGACTAACTGCGCAACTTATTCCTGGGGAGCACCTTGGGAGCAGAGTCTTCTGGCTTTAAGAGACATCACAAGATCACAAGTTGCTTCATTCAAGCAACATACCGAAGGGTAGAAAAGCTTGAAAAAAAGCCCAACCGAAGGAACAGGAAAGCACTAGGCAGACCACTACGTGGAGCAAGTGCTGACTGGGGGAACAGGTAGCCCCTAAATGGAAAGCTTAATTCTTACACTTAGTGTTTATGTGGAGGAGTTCAGAACAATTAAAAATTACACCAGCTGAACCACACAAGTAACAGTGACAGTGACACAGCCGCTGAGAACCTAGTGCATATGTGTGTGCTCAGCGAACGCGAAGTCATCTACATTACAGTGATGTCTGTGCTTAAAAGGCAAAAATTCTCTCAATATACTTGATTCATGTCTAGACCTCCACTTTTGAGGGATTGAACTTGAGCAAAGGTCCAAAACCTAAGGAGGCATTTATTATCTTAAACAGCATAGAGAGGCTAAGAAACCCTAAGTTACCTGATTTTGTTTTATTTTTGCCACAGTATTTAGCCACATTCTAGTGCCTGGAATCAGCTGGACTAATGCAGTCCTTTCTGGGCAAAGGTACTTTGCTATAACTTCCCCTGTTCCCGTAAACACGTCTGTTTGTGGGTGAACCGAGGAATAGGTCCCTCACAGAAAATGTAATCAAGACATTAGAGAGGAAGCAGTTCGTGGTTCTGTATTACTTCACCGCCTGACTCAGCATGTTGTCTAGGCTTCCCCTCTCTGTGTGTCTTCTGAATAGGCAGTGCTAGTCACACCATTATTACTCATTTCTATTTCTATTCCTTTGAAAATACCATTCCTTCCTCTTCTTCCCCCAAGTACTTTTAGTAAGCCAGGTGTTTGACACCCATCAACTAAGCAATAGAATACAGAGTCCTTTGTATCCAAAATGTGCTATCTGTGTGCTTAAAGTGGGGCTGTCTCTGCATCTCCTCTCCCTCATTCACACAGATACTGGGGCATCCAGGGCCCAGGAGAACGTACTGACATCTTACAAAGATGGGATGTACACCCTTGCCCTCATTGGAATGATGTTCAAACCAATTGAGCAAACCAGTCCTGTCAACTAAAATGTATTAAAGTAGGCCCATCAAACTCCAGCAAGAGGAAAGCAACAGGACAATATTTTCTAATTGAGAGTTCTTCATGAATGACAGTTCTATGACATTTTTTATTTCAATAATGAAAATTCCAACTCTGGAAGAAGAAAAAAGCCAGCATTCTGCTGGCAGATAGAATATAGGAGACCAAACCACACACAGATTAACTAAATAGAATTGCACCTGCCGTAAATGACATTTTTTAAAACCAGGATTATCTCAACACAGCACTGCCAAGAGAAATGGTGCTATTTGACGGTGTAAAGGGCTTCCAAAGCCTTCTGACAGGAAGCAGGAAGGTAGGAGTCATACAAAGGGAAGATGAGGGGACCAATACACTTTCAAACGAGACCCACTATTTAACTGCCAAATAGCAATGCCACTGATGCCCTGCTGGCCGTGGGTGCGGTGAGGACCGGGAAGAGCTGTCGATTGGCTTGCTCTAAATACAAGGGAAGGATTCTGGGCCAGAGCCACCGAATATTCATCTTCCTTCCTGGGAAGGAAAAGAAGAGTAGTGAAATAACTTGCGATGGCACAAAACATAAGATTCTCAACATTCTGTCAAGCCAGAAAATCGGGTAATGCTTACAGGTTGGGAAAGAAGTAAAAGCTTACCTGGGGAGCTGGGAGGAAGGCTGACAACAGGATAGGAAGAGCTCAAAATTAGAATGACAAATAAGGAATGCATACCTACTACCAGGACTATTGTTAAGGGTTCACTTTTGTGTAAATATTTATTTTATGTATTTACATTACAGGAGGCAGCATAGCATAGTGGTCAAGATTAAGGATTGTTGAATTGCACAGTTCTGAGTTCAAATCCTTACACTTCACCTGTTGTGCAGCCTCAGACATGCTAAACCATATCCTCACCTTTAAAAGTGGGATCCTAACAGATTCCACACCGTAAACATCCATCGTGACAGCTAATGTGTAACCACGTCTAACGTTCATAATACGGTACCTAGGATAGACCTAGCGCTCAACATACATTACTCAAAAATGAGATGCGGAATTGCATGTTCAGTTTGGGGAACTGGCAAACCCTTGAGCTATCCCTAAAATTAAATTTGCATTTATGTGCCTGTGAGCATTCCAGAATTTAGGGCTGGGTCAAAGTTCTATAGATGCCTGAGTTTAGGCATATCCATGAGGGAGATGAACTCTGTGTCACGGCTCCTAGGAGAAGAGGACCAAATGCAAAAGCCATGCATAGCAGATGCCTCCTCACTGCAGCCACCCCAGAAATGCCAGCATAAACTCAGTAAGGCCCTTATTAAGAGAATCATCATGACTTGTGAGCAACCATTTGCCCTGGACAGGACTTCAAGGCTTAAGGGCATCCTGGAGACAGGAAGAACTCTGAATAAAAGCTGCAACCCGTGAAATTATCGCTAGAGATTTCTGGTCATTTTTATACACCTCGGTGAACGGGAGTCCCAGTAGAGAGAGATCCAACTTTGGGAAAGGACAGTGAGATGTCCTCAGAGGCTGGGATGCATGTAGAAGGATTGGAAAGAGGGCCCTCAGTGCTCACATAATACCTTTAACTCTTATCCGTACCTCCCTTCTAGTTGTTCACACTAGAATTGCTTGTCGTAGAAACTGGAGAAAGGACAGAGGAGAGGCCTACCCAGGTGGCTGGCAGACTTAGATTCACCCATTTGGGCAAATCCTTCTGCTCTCTGGTCTTAGGGTTTTTTCAAATAGAAGAAGTGAGAGTAGGAGTTGTAAGAAGTCGCACAGACACTCAGTAAAAAGGCAACATGTAAAAAGTTAATAAAAAGAAAGACTACAAAAATAATAGAAATGGGAAAAAGAAAGAAAAAGTGACAAAGAAGTACAAGAGGAAGGAGAGATGATTGAGAAAAATGTACAACTAATAAAAACATGGAATAGAAATACAAAAATGCAGCCAGTGCTTGAAGTATTTATGAAGAAAAGCAGTCGCATGGAGTAGTCAGATATCCTCTGTACTAGGCAGGGCTCTCCAGAGAAATAGAACAAATGGAGTATGTATAGAACCTCATCCATTCATATATATGCTTGTATATATAATCTTAATATAAACATATATATAAGGAGAGAGAGACTTGCTATAGCAATTGGATCACACAGTTATGCAGGCTGAAAAATAGCACCATTGGCCATCCGCAAGCTGGAGAGCCAGGACAGCCAGTTGTGGAATTCACTCTGAGGCCAAAGGCCCAAGAAAATGGGGGCAGGGAGTTGCTCTGGTATAAATCTGAGGGCCTAAGAACCAGGAACTCAGATTGAGAGCAGGAGAAGATGGGTCCCAGCTCAGGAAGAAGAGATTTTACCCTTCCTCCACATTTTTATTCCATGTGGGCTCCTAAGGATTAGCTGATACCCACCCAGAGTGGTGAGCACAGATCTCTACCACGTCTACTGTACCAAATGCTAGTTTCTTCCAGATACACTGTCACAGGCACACCCAGAAATAATGTTTACCAGCTATCTGGGCATCTCTGAGCCGAGTCAAGTTGATATGAAATCAACTATCACATCTTCCTTTTATATATTTGCTTTGAAATTTTATAAACATCCCTCAGGCACTGGAGTGCGGAACAACTGATGAAGACTCTTTGATTTCCACAAATTCCCATTTGAACAACCTCAAGCACAAAGGCAAAAAGGAGGGACTTACTGTGAGTTGGCAGAGCTGTCTAATGGAACCCAGGGCGGGAGTGGAGCCGGGCCCACAAAGCTGGAAACACCTGCGAAGCTGTTAGGCTCTCCTTCTGCTCTGACTCTACAAGCGCTTCCTTCCCTCGTCGTCCCCAAGCTGATTTCTCCACTTCAGGGAGATCATGGTGGAGCACGGCCACCTCCAGGAGTCATGGTTCCTTCCGCCTGCAGAGAATTCACACTCCTGAGGGTGGGGGCAGGTCTCTGACAAGTCTGAGCCTGACATGGGAGCATAACACAGAATGGGCAGCGGGCATCTCCCTCACTTCACCACAGGCCTCCGCGACGTGTGGCCGCCACGGAGCTCCAGGGCACTGGTGGCGTTCAGGCTCTGCGAGGCCCACCGTGAGGACTCTATTTAAAATGATACCCCTTCCTTCTCTCCCTCTGGACTTCCCAACCCTGCTTTGTGTCTTCTCTGTCTTACCATATACTGCGTTTCCTGTTTGTGTGCTTATTGTCCGTCTGCCCTGCTAGAATGTAAATTCCATAACAGCAGCGATTGTTTTCCTACTTACTATTCCCAGACATGACAATGATGCCCACAGTGTATTAGCAGAGTACTTGTGGAAGGAGGACAAGGTGAAATTCAACTTAGTGATGCCCTAAGAGTAGAACGAGGACTGAAATTAGAAGAAACAGAGAATGGAGGAGTCAAGGCTAATGTGATAATTGCCATCAGTAAGACTTCAAGTTTATGGAAACCACTTTTTCTGACACATACCGATCAAGAATATCAAGATGGAGGCTGTATGAAAGGGGAAGAGTTGATTCTAGAACTGGGCTGATTCTGCATCCAACAGAGAGGAAACAAAAGGATCCTATTTGTTGATCGCCTATTATATCCCAGACCCAATGCAAGCACCTTACTATGAGCTGTAAGGAAACTGAGCTGAGAGGTTGAGTGATTCGATTGTGATCACCGAGCAGTGAAGGGTAGAGCTGACATTAGCATCCAGGCTCCCTGGGACGGTAAAGCTCACCCTCCAGCCCCATTAGTGCTTCACTGTTGCTGTGTGATTTACAGTAAATCATAGTACTTACTTGAAAGAAAGTGCTAACAAAGTCCAAATAAATAGCCTAGTAGACAAATCTTTTGTGAATAAATAAATACAATAAATTACCATTTGTTTGCTAACAAGGCATCTAAAATATTTGAGATTATCATAAAAAGATAAATAATACATCTAAAGTCTTACTTATCATTTGGTTTAGTTATAAAAATGAACTTCATTATCCTTGTTTGAATCAATGAGGCCAAAATTTAAATGTAAATATATATGTTTATAAATATATAGGTATATGTATAACATTAATAAAGCCTTACATGTATCAACATTACTAATCACCTTATAAAAACGTGCCAAAACCCGACAACTCATCAGAAACACATTCTTTGGCAACCACAGGGCAAGATTATGAACTCAATTTATAAAACATCTCACGACGACTGAAGAGGGATCTCAGTGAGTAGGAAGATTGGACTGTTACATGAAAGGGAAGAGTTATTCATTCATCAAACATTTATTAAATACCTACAAAGTACAAAATCATTATAGAATGCCAGCGATTCAAAGCTGAAAATTCCTATTTCCTTACTTAGAGGAACTTAGAGTCTAGTAAACAGGCATATTACATGTTACTCCCTCAGGGCTCAACTTTAAAATCAAATGCCAGACATCCAAGATGGCCCATTCAAACGGCTGATGGTCAGTGGGAGCCGAGTGCAGGTGGGACTGTGAACTAAAGTACCTGCACCCGGCTTTTCCATGTGACTTTGACTTGGGCTTTTCATACACGGCACGGGGACTCGGAGGGTTGCACCCTGAGAGTAAGCCTAGTGCAAAAGCAGTGCCTCGATGTCCAGGGGAGACAAATTAAATGCAGTGAGAGCCACGTAAGGAACTAGCAAGTGTCACTTCCACTTTATTTCATAGGTCAAAGCTGTCACAGGGCTTATCCAAATTTAAGAAAATAGGGAAGTAAACTGTCTGCTGATGAGGGTGTATCGGGACACACTGCAGAAGTGGATGTGGGACTAGACCTCTCTGTAGATGTCATTGGAAAACCCCATCTGCCACAAAATGAAAAGTCATTATCTGGAGCAGTGTTTCATTTCAAATTATTTTGACCTAGCACTAAAACTTCCAAATGCAGTAAATGATTACCTATCTGGCAACTGAGGTTATCCTACCTACACTTTCCTCAGGGGAAGAAGGAAATGCCTCATTTGGGGAAAGAGCTCCCCTCAGATGGTAAGACCACAGCAGGTCTGATACCCAAATTAGACCACCACACAGAGACACACCCCACAGAGCACAGGAACAAGTCTTTCATATCCAGGACAAGATAACAAATCCACATTCAGTCTTCAGTGGTAATAAACTTAAACACTTACCTTAGCACCTTAGCATGTCATATCCTTTCAGCTCTTCATCAATGCAAACAGAAATTAATCCACTGAAATTATCAATATGATATTGTTAAGTGTTTTGGGCTGTATAAAAGCTGATAATCCAGAAATCATGCCTTCCTGGAATTTACAACCTATACCATAGGGCAGGAAAATACTATCTCTTTTCCATGATTACTCTCAGCAGTGGTTGATGTGTCCCTTATTACTGAGTGTTGTTTTCTCGGCTTTTTTCCCCAAACAGCTACCAGAATAAGTTGCATGAAATGCAGGATTAATGTTGAGGAGGCTGTCTTTTAACCCGCATTAATTTAAAAACAGGTTCAAGCATCTCTTATTTACTCATCAATAGAGACAAGATCACTATAAAACTCTCAACATTTTCCATAGTGCTCCGTATAAAAGAGAGATAGGAATAATTTTCACAATGACTAAGATAAATTAACTTTGGGGAAACTTACCAATTCTTCATGGTTGAATGCGGTCATTAGTAGGTTTGGAAAAATCCCCCAAATTCTCCTGATGCTTAAGAGTTTCTAGGTCTCTGTATGTTTTAGTCTTCTTAAAAAGGCAATTTACTTAAGTAGGGGCCTAGAAAGTCCCAAATGGTATTCTACAGGTTCTACCATGGCGGGAAGAGAGAAAAGTGTGATTGAAGGCTGCAGTTTTTTCTAGCAAGAACTTCCTCCTGCCTCCCTTTTTGGTACATGGGAGAGAAATGCTTCCTTTGCCTCCAGTTCTCCATGAGCCGATTCAGTCCCTTGGCCAGCCCCCAGCCCCAGGATGAACCTTGCTGCCATTCATCAGCGCGGCAGCCCTGGCGGCCCCAGGCTCTCTGACGGATGTGGCTACGTGGAACTTGCGGGCTGCGGGTTCGCTGGATGGTACTTTGAATCAATTGTGAACATGTGTGGCGTCTGTAGGTCAGTGAATCCTGGGCGCGGGCTCAGGTGGCTCAGTGAAGGAAGTTACTTTCTTGGGCTCCTTTTAACATGATCTTAAAGTAAACTGAGAAAGCAATTGACAGTGCAATTATCACCCACTATGAAGCCCACTTTTTTCCAGGGAAGTGATGCATTTCAATCTTTGGGAGGAACTTGACCGGCCTAATGTGGTAGAAGTGTGGGAAGAAATTTCAGAAGCAAAGATAAATGGTTTGTATTTTAGAGGAATATATGGGTCAGTGTTCCAAACACTCCATTGCATTAATCAAGTTGGTAGAACAATCAACAATTGATTGCCAGCAAATGATTATCTGATTATAATGGGAAGAAGAATATCCGCCACTAGGTAGAGTGTGGACTAAATTTGATAAGATTTTAGAATATTCAATGTGTTCTTTTCTGTCAGTGGTATGTTCAATAACACTTTATTTTTTATCCAGGAAAAAAAATCCACAGGATTTGCTTCTTTTTATAGACTATCCCTTGTTGTCTTTAGAATCTTACTCCACTTTTCAAGTTTTCTCAGCTACATGGATCCACTTAAAAAACTGAACTGACCTAAGTTATCCTTTTTCATGATGACATTCAAAATGAACTCCTTTAGGTTATGTGTTACAGTGGCCGTGCATTTTACTCTGACATTCCAAAATATCTCCAGGCACCAAGAATGGGGATGGGGCTCCTCCCAGCCACACCTGCCATGGGGAGGGGGCAGATGGCCCTGCCTGCAAGCACACGTGTACATCGGCCACATCGGGGGCCCACCCACCCCCTCGTGTGTTCCCAGCAGCTGTGCCCCAGTCACCACAGGAGGGCATATGGTGCCACAGAGGGGACACCCATGGAGACCCTGGTTCTGGTGACCAGAGAGCTTGTGCTTCTGGGCTACGTAGGACGCCTTCTATGTAAGATCACTACCTTTAAGACCAGGAGTAGTAGCGGACCTCCCTAATACATAGGAACAAACCATAAAGTTGGGCCAATCGAGGAGATAGAGAAATATGTTCTACATGAAAGAATAAGACAAAACCTCAGGAAAAAAACTAAATGAAATAGAGATAAGCAATCTACCTGATAAAGAGTTTAAAGTAAATGGTCATAAAAATGCTCACTAAATATGTGAGAAGAGTAGATGAATTCAGTAAGAACATCAACAAAGAGACAGAGAACTAAACAGCTGAAGAAAGTACTAACTGAAGGGACAAATACACTAGAGGGAACAACAGATGAGAAGATGCAGAATAGATCAGCAATATGGAAGACAGGGGAAATCATTCAAGCTGAAGTGAAAAGGATTTAAAAACTGAGGACAGACTATTGGACCTCTGAGACAACATCTGGCATTATGACATTTCCCTTACAGAGCTCCAGAAATGGAAGAGAGTGAGAAAGGGTTTGAAGAAAACGATTTGAAGACATGACAGCTGAAAATTTCCTCAACCTGGAGAAGGAAACAGACATCTGTGTCCAGGAAGCAAAAACAGCCCTAAACAAGATGAACTCAAGGAGGTCCACACCAAGACACAGATTAGAATTTCAAATATCAAAGATAAAATGAGAACCTGAAAAGTAGCAAGAGAAAAGCAAACAGTTAAGCACAAGGGAAACCCCATAAGGCTATCAGCTGATTTTTTTCATCAGAAACTTTGCAGCCCAAAGGGGAGTGGCAGGATATCTTCAAAGTGCTGAAAGGAAAGAAAATAAAACAAAAACCTTACAACTGAGAATGTTCTATCTGGCAAGGTTATCATTCGGAATCAAAGGAGAGATAAGAAGTTTTCCAGAAAAACAAAAGTAAAAGAAGTTCATCACAACTAAACCAGCCTTATAGGACAATGTTAAAGGGATTTTTTTTAAGTAAAAGAAGTCTGTAAGTAGAAGAAAATTATGAAAAATTTTTTTCACTGGTTAAAAACAAATGTATAAAGGTAGATCAATCCCTTATCAAGCTAGTATGAAAATTAAAAGACGAACATAGTAATATCAATACTAATTATAGTAGTATCTACTATAATTAGTTAAGTGATACACAAAATTAAAAGATATAAGTATGATGTCAAATATATAAATTGGGAAATAAAAATGTAGTGCCTTTAGAATTTGTTTGAACTTAAGTGATCACCAACTTAAAACTGACTGCTGTATACATAGGGGGTTATAGA
The DNA here is from genome assembly GCA_029783875.1 of Phataginus tricuspis. NCBI lineage: Eukaryota > Metazoa > Chordata > Mammalia > Pholidota > Manidae > Phataginus > Phataginus tricuspis. Next base: position 13,343,512 of record JAQQAC010009165.1, on the reverse strand, counting down.
TGAACCTCATGGTACCACAAATAAAAACCAATAATATATAAACAAAAAAATTAAAAGAAAGAGATCCAAGCATAACATTGAACAAACTCATCAACCCACAATGGAAGAGAGAGAAGGAACTACAAAAACAAGCAGAAAACAGTTAACAAAATAGCAGTAAGTACATACCTATCAATAGTTACTTTAAATGTAAATGGACTTAATATTCCAATCAAAAGACATAGGGTGACTGAATGGATAAAAAAAAAACAGAACCACAGTATGCTGTCTATGAAAGACTCACTTCAGATTTTAAGACACATACAGGCTGAAACTAAAGGGATGGAAAAGGACATTCCATGCACGTGGAACATACCTCAACATAATAAAGGCCATATATGAAAAACTCACAGCTAATATTATACTCAGTGGTGAAAAGCTGAGCTTTTCCCCTAAGAATAAGAACAAAAGAAAGGATGCCCACTCTCATCACTTTTATTCAACATAGTACTGGAGATCCTAGCCACATAATCAGACAAAATAAATAAATAAAAGGAATTCAAATTGGTAAGGAAGAAGCAAAACTGTCACACTTTGCATATGACATGATACTACATATAGAAAATCCTAAAGACTCCACCAATAAACTATTTGAATGAATAAATGGATTCAGATGCAGAATACAAAATTAATATACAGAAGTTTGTTGCATGTCTACACACTAATAATGAACAAGCAGAAAGAGATATTTTAGAAACTGTTCCATTTATAATTATATCAAAAGAATAAAATAGCCAGGAATAAATTTAATCAAGTGGGTGAAATACATGGGCTCTGAAAACTGTAAGACATTGATGTCACAAATAAATGGAAAGATATAGTGCCTTTAGAATGTATTTAGATAGGAAGGATTAATTTTGTTAAAATGTTCAGAGTACCCAAAGCAACTTACACATTCCAAATAATCGCTCGCTATCAAACTATCAATAGCATTTTTCACAGAATTACAACAAATAATCCTAAAATTTGTATGGAACCACAAAAGACCCCAAGTAGCCAAAGCACCTTGAAAAAGAAGAACAAATCTAAAGTTGTCACAATCTCAGACTTCAAACTCTACTACAAAACTACAGTAATCCCAACAGTATTGGTACTGGCACAAAAACAGACACAAAAAATCAATGGAACAAAAGAGCCCCAAATGAACCCACACCTACATGGCAAATTAATCTATGACAAACGAGACCAGAATATACAGTGGGAAAAAGACTGTCTCTTCAATTAATGATGTTGGGAAAACTGGACGGCTACATGCAAAAGAAGGAAACTGACCACCTCTTACACCATGCCCAAAAATAAACTCAAAATGGATTAAAGACATGAAAGCATAAAACTTCTAAAAGAAAACATAGCCAGTAAACTCTTGGATATTGGCCTTAGCAATATTTCTCTGAATCTGTATCCTCAGGCAAGGGAACCAAAAAGCAAAAATAAACAATCAAGAGTACATCAAGTTAAAGAGCTTTTGCACACCAAAGGGAGCCATTAACAAAAAGAAAAGGTAATCTACTGAATGGGAGAAGATATTTGCAAATGATATATCCATTTGCAAATGATATATCTTTATATATAGCCAAAATACATAAATAACTCATATAACTCAACATCAAAAACAAACAATCTCATTTAAAAAATGGGCAGAGATCCTGAATACATTTTTTTCCAAAAGAGACATATGGATGGCCAAGAGACACATGAAATGATGCTCAGCATCACTAATCATCAGGGAAATGAAAATCAAAACAGAGATATCCCTTCACACCACTCAGAATGGCCAAAGAAAGACAAAAATTAATAATAGTAATAACAAGTGTTGGAGAGGATGTAAAGAAAAGGGAACCCTTGCGCACTATTGGTGGGAATGTAAACTCATGCAGCCACTGTGGAAAGCAGTATGGAGGTTCCTCAAAAAACTAAAAATAGAAATACCATATTAGCCAGCACCTCCACTTCTGGGTATTTATCCAAAGAAAACAAAAACACTAATTCAAATAGATATATGTGCCCCTATGTTCATTACAGCATCATTTACTATGGCCATGATATGAAAGCAACCAAAATGTCCATTGATAGGTGAATGGATAAAGAAGATGTGGTACAAACAAGCAATGGGATATTACTCGGCCATGACCAAGAATGAAGTCCTGTCATTTACAACAATGTGAAAGGACCTAGAGGGTATTATGCTCAGTGAAATAGCCAGAGAAAGTCAAATACTAAATTATTTGGCTTTCATGTGGAATCTAAAAAACAAAACAAATGAGCAAACAAAACAGAAACAGATTAATAAATACAGAGAATAAACTGGTAGTTTCCAGTGGAGAAGGGGGTAGAGGGATGGGAAAAAAGGCAAAGGGGATCAAGAGGTACAAACTCTCAATTATAAAATAAGTCCCAGGGATATAAAGTGCAGCATAGGGAATATAGTCAATACTATTGTAATAACTTGTATGGTGATGGCCAGTAAGCACACTTTTTTGTGATGAACATTTCTTAGTGTATTTTTACTATGTGGTATAACTGAAACTAATACTATAGTGTATGTCAACTATACTTCAATTGAAAATAAAAATTAATTGTAAAAATTCATCTGAGCCACCAAAGGAATCTTACAGAATATGTGCACAAAATCTTGTGCATTTTACTCATAGGAAAATTTCTCTGGCCATCACTCACGGCCTATTTACTTCTGTTTTAGAAACAATTCTTACATGCTATTCAATCAACTTCTTACTAAACATCAGAAGAAAAGCAATCAATATGCAGAGGGAAGGAAGAAGGCTGGTGGAAGCAGGCACACTGACAATAATAAAAAGTAAACCTGTCAACTTCCTTTGAGGCAGAAGCTAGCACTTTAAAACATGCATCAGAAAAAAAGGCACATCATTCCAAATCTGAGTGTGAAAACAAATAGACATGCATTTCAACATCCCCGAAGCGACCACTGGCTTTACATTACAGTGGAATGTACATCACATTATACTGTTCATTACAGTGGGACTGAGTCATCAAGAAAATGTAAAATTATATTTTGAATTTACCAAAAAAAGGCAGAATGTGTATTGCCTATTATATAAAACTTTTCAATAAAAATGGCTGATAAAAAGGGTTGATTCATTCGTTTATTAAATAGACATTGAGTGCTTACTATGTGTCAAGTTCCTCTGCCATCCCCTGCCTTTTGTTTTCAGTTTTAAATTGTAGATAAACTCTCTACTTATTCCTAAGGACAGTCTCAAAGTTACTCCTGCACTGAGCCAGGCTGTAAAGACAGTGTGTAATCGGCCCACAGCTTCCTGCCTTCCGCCAGTTTGCTGCAGCCCAGGGTTACTCTCAATGGATTGCTTATGATGTGACTGAAGGGCATAAAGAGACACAGCCCAGTAAAACCTGTTGCTTCATTAACCATGAGAAACTTAGTGGAAATAATACATACAGGCAACCGTGGGTGCATTTCTCTGTTCTTAATATAAGAAACAACACTCTCTCTTGTTTTTGGACTGTATGGATCATGTAACTGAAGCCCTTCCTGCTTGGCTGCAGCAGCCAGAAGCTCAGAGTGAAGACGACCCACTTTTCTCACTAATGCCGGGATTTCATGGGCATTAGTTTACGTACCGCATTTTGTTCCCATACCTTTTGTTTACTGTTTGCTTCATCCTTCTCACTTATTTTGAATTCATATCTCTTCACTATATTGTTTTATTTTTCAAAACTAGTTTGGAATTTACCATGTGCTAGGAACTGTTATAAGCAGTTCACAAATACGAACTCATTTATTTCTCATAATCATGCCATGTGCTAGCTACTAGTGTATCCTTTTATAGAGAATTAAAAACTGAGGCACTGAGAGATTAGTTGTCATATGTATCTTTTAATCTATATAAAATCTCTTTGGAAAATAAGAAACACATTCATTAATTGGAAAATTTACTTGTATGTATATTCTTATTTCCCAGCAGGGTCAAATATACCAGAGATGTATATAAATGCTTAAATTCAAGTAATTTTAAAATGCTTATTGGATTCCTAAATCCCTTAAGATTCCCCCTGATCTAATCCAAGGCACCAGAGTAGGAAATCCTGGGGCCTATACACGCCCCAGTGAATGGCCCCAGGCCCTCATTGTCTTGGTGAATAGTGCCATTAGCTGTCTGAATATAAGTAATCCAAGCTTCCAAAAATCTTGGGAACCCAGGAACAGTATTTCCCTGATTGCCCTGAGGATTCTTCTTGAGTTTTTTAGTGCAGTATGCTGCAAATAATTTCTTTAGTTATTGAAAATAATGGAACATCTGGGTCAACTATGTGAGTCAATGTGAGTGACTCCTTCACTCCCAAAGCTCAGTGCTCCTCTCCTCCAGTCAATACTAGGCCCTTGAATTTGGCCCTGGACAATCAGAGGCTGCAGGCGGTGTTATCAGCTCAGACAAGACTGCACTCTCAGGTACCAAATGGCAAAGAAAATAGCTTTGACCCCTTACTCACTTTAAAATCAGCCCCAAAATGAAAACAGAAAAGAAACAGATTTTTGATGTTACTAAAATAAGTCTATATTCCCTGAACCCCGTGTAAGCCATAAGTGAATAGGGGAATGGTCATTCATCTGCCAGAGTGGAGAAAAGCCCAGTGCAGGTAAAGGCAAAGGCGGGACACGGGCTCGGGGTGGCGGGACCTGAGGAGTGGGAGGCACCAGGACCAACGGACGCCTGGGTGATGCTGTCAACATAACACATGGAAACTATGCATGAATCAGAAAGACCCAGGTCTCCACTCAAACCCTGGCCCAGAAAAACAGCCCCTAGATACCACCATTGGGGGAAACCAGTAAAAAGTAACAGCTGAACACCCTGTGTCCCAGGTGAAAACTCACGTCCCAGGTGAAAACTCCTACTGACCCACTCTGCACACCGAGCAGGAGTACCCTGAGTCCCCGCGCCTGGGTAGTGGCGGGAGGCCTCGGACACCCGCGGGTCAGGGCCCCTCCCAGGATGAGACCAACCCCACCTCCATCCCAATCCGACCCCAGGGTTAAAAAAAACAATGCGGGGAGGGGACAGGGAAAGAGAAAGAGAGGAAGCAAATGGGGACAATGAAGGGAGGCCATCCCCAGACATGCAAGATGTCACATCTGTAGCCAAGGAATTGACTCCGTTTTTTAAAATCAAAAGAATAAGAGGCTCTGGGAAATTAAAGGTATGATAGCAGAATTAAAGAGATCATTAGGAGAATTAGAAAATAAATTTAGGAAATCCAAGAAGATAGAATAGAAAAACAAAGTGCTAGACAATGGGAGAGAAAAGGTTTGCTCTGTTTAGAGTATTAATCCAGGACGTGAACATTGACTCAGGAGTTCCGGAAAGACTGAACTGAAAAAACAATTTGGAGGAAGAGATTTGAAGAATGCCAAGCAAATGAAAACATGAGACAATTAATTCCTGGGAGGTCGGGGTCCGGGGGAGGTTGTACAAGGAAAGTTGTCATGATGCACTAATGGGCCATTGAAGAGATATTTGAAAACTCTAATGGAAACATGGTAAAAATTAACTAAACTCATGATCATACGATACTGGAACAAAGAGATAGAAGAAGTATCTGAGGGCAAAAATTAGCAGCCATTATTAAAATATAATAGAAAATGCTTCAAATTGATGAATTAAGACAAAGCAATAAATATATAGAAATATGGAAGTAAATATCAAGGGAACAAAAGCTAAAAGTTTACAATACTTACTTTTGGGGAGTGGAGTTTGGGTGTGAGAGGGTCATAGAAATTGTGTATAGGATTAAAAAAAAACATTTTAGTAGTTGAAAAATTTAAAAACCAGGAACATGATTACTCTAAAGTATTGAAAATATGATGAAAACATCTACACAAACTTCTCAGGTCACAAAAAATGACTCTCCTTTGGTAGATGGCTGCTGTCCACTGAAAGCATATGGACGGTATGATGACACGTCACTGGGGATTTCCTGGGTGATTGAAATTTAATGTCAGAATCTAGATATGTCTCCAACTGAGGTTAGTATAGCTCTTCTGTCAGCTTACATGTCTTCAGATTTTTACAGTTCTATTTCACTGAGGCATAGTACAGGTCTTTTCAACTCTGAAACTTAAATTTTTTTTAATTTGAAAAAGTTTAAAAATTTTAGGACAGGACTATCCAACATGTTTTCTTTGGATCCTGGGTAGTTCCTGATGGTTTATAAAGGCTCCTCAGCCTGTTTGGCAATTAATACATTTTTAAAGCTTACAACTATTCACATATACTTCATAAATTTGAAATACAAGATTATATTTTTGCTAAAATATCATTGTGTTCTAACAATTTCTAAATTTTTAGGAGTTGTACCTGTGCTATTTGGACTATACTTGATCAGAAACTCTTGCTTAACATTCAGCTAAATTGAAATATTGTCCCTTTGCTCACGGTTTTTTCAAGTCAATTGAGTATCACCATTAAAAGTTGTTAAATTTGCATTTTTCATGTTATCATCCTAATTCAAAGAAAGCATATCCATTGCTTAAAAATAGGTCATTAAAGATTAGAAGGAGTGATGAAAATGGTAATGTAAATACTATGACTCAGAATGGCTGTGGGAATATAAGTAGGGAGAACTCCGGTGTGAATGAAGAATGTGAAGCTGCATGAGTGACAGCAAGGAAATCTAAGCATGTATGATTTTGCACAAGCTTCCCATAAAGAAAAATGCGATTAAATACAATGATGAATATAAGATAAATGATCTTTACTGGAAAATTAATTCTGCTGCCACCAGTTCCAGAGTTCTCTATGAAAACACTTGTCTATAGTGGCATATAGCCCCGGAGGGTTATTTCATGTACAGTGACTGTTCTTGTAAAATCAATCCCAGTTTATAAAATTATGCAAAATAATGCAATTCAATACACAATTGCTTATATTTTTTTCTGATGGCAGAAAAATGACCAAACTACATACAGACTGATATTTATTCCTATTTATATGCCTGCTACCCTTTATTGCTGTGAAGACTTTAAACCAAAAAAAGTCAACATCATATGTGATAACGGAGAGAAAGCAGAATATTTTTGAAGAAAAATATGCCTAAACACATTTTACCAGGTATCAATAATTTACATGACACCACAACAATAAAAACAATGTGACAGTACCATAGAATGAGAAAAATAATCTAGTGCAAGAGAACGGAGGCCAGAAGTTGACCCAGGCACTCATAGGAAGTGGATCTACGATGGAACTGATCACTCAGAGCAGTGGGAAAAGCCGGAAGTTTAAGCGTGCTTCAATTGCTGCTTATTTCCTTGCAGAAACTAACATTGTATCCTTACCTCACTCTACATGAAAATAAATTTCAGATGATTTAAAGATATAAATGTCAAAAGAAAAACCTTTTTAAATGTTAGAATATATATATCATCTTAAATTAAGTAAGAATTTCTTAATATACTAAAGGCACAAGAAACAAACTACATGACGAAAAAGGTTGATACATCTCAATTATTTAACTTTGATAGGAAATCTTAAACATTTCACATTTGTGTACAAAATATATTTTAAAGAATCATTATTAACTTGGGAGAGGCAAGAAGGGAAACATCCAGAGAAGGTATTGAGGAGATTTCATTTATACATATAATATTTTATCTCTCAGAAATATATAACTTAAGGCTGCTCTCCGCCTACAGACAGCCACTCTCTCTTTCAGCCATTAAAATCTCTTGCGTGGGAATTTGAGCTGCCTTGGGAGCCCTCACTCCCCGATCCTCCTCCACAAACCCATCTTCCATCTCCCCAGTCGCTCAATCTCCCACCCAACGCCGGCCTCCAATTTGTTACTCCTCCAGGACTATCAGGGCCTTCTCACAAAGAATAATGAAACCAGCCCTGATGACATCATGAATCATCTCAAGATGCCTGCCCTTCCAACTCTACAGCCATGGCCAACCCCAGAATCTGCACCTCCTTCCAGCAGGAAGTAGCTAGAGAATGAGATTCTATGCCCAGTTCCCCAGAGGCCCCTATTAAGAAAAGAAAAATGGAAATGAAGGCAAATTCTATCCCGCTAAGACCCACCACCCGTTAAGATCCAATCACCAACATCCCCATAGCAGAACGCACCCTACCCTGTACTCCTTAAAAACACGCTTCCTCATGCATGAGCTGCTGCTCTCTGCCTAGAGATAGTCACTTTCTCTTCCAGCCATTAAAATCTCTTGCATGGGGAAAAAAAAAGAAATATATAACTTAGGCACATATGGCAAAATGTTATGGTTTGACAAAATTGACTCACTGGTGTGAGATATATTGTTTTCTATAATCTATTTTATGCATACAATAGTTATATTTAAAAAAATAGAGTGTTTAAGAGACATGGCAGAAAGAACATAAATCTTGTTTTTCAATCTGCCTAAAAATTGGTGGCTACAGTAATCAAGACAATTTGGTACTGGCACAAAAACAGACCCACAGACCAGTGGAACAGAATAGAAAATCCAAACATTAACCCAAACACCTACAGTTAATTAATATTTGATAAAGGAGCCCTAGATATACAATGGGGAGAGGACAGCCTCTTCAGCAGCTGGTGTTGGCAAAACTGGACAGCTACATGTAAGAGAATGAAACTGGACTACTGTCTAACCCCATACACAAAGGTAAACTCAAGGTGGATCAAAGAACTGAATGTAAATCATGAAACCATAAAACTCTTGGAAAAAAACATAGGCAAAAATCTCTTGGACATAAACATGAGCGACTTCTTCATGAACATATCCCCCCAGGCAAGGGAAACAAAAGCAAAAATGAACAAATGGGACTATATCAAGTTGAAAAGCTTCTGTACAGCAAAGGACACCATCAGTAGAACAAAAAGACATCCTACAATATGGGAAAATATATTCATAAATGATGTATCTGATAAGGGGTTGACATCCAAAATATACAAAGAACTCACGCACCTTAACAAACAAAAAGCAAATAACCCAATTAAGAAATGGGCACAGGACATGAATAGACACTTCTCTAAAGAAGAAATTCAGATGGCCAACAGGCACATGAAAAAATGCTCCACATCACTAATCATCAGAGAAATGCAGATTAAAACCACAATGAGATATTACCTCACACCAGTGAGGATGGCCAACATCCAAAACACAAACAACAACAAATGTTGGCGAGGATGTGGAGAGAGGGGAACCCTCCTACATTGCTGGTGGGAATGCAAATTAGTTCAACCATTGTGGAAAGCAGTATGGAGGTTCCTCAAAAAACTCAAAATAGAAATACCATATGACCCAGGAATCCCACTCCTAGGAATTTACCCCAAGAATGCAGCAGCCCAGTTTGAGAAAGACAGATGCACCCCTATGTTTATTGCAGCACTATTTACAATAGCCAAGAAATGGAAACAACCTAAGTGCCCATCAGTAGATGAATGGATTAAGAAGATGTGGTACATATACACAATGGAATATTACGCAGCCATAAGAAAAAAACAAATCCTACCATTTGCAACAACATGGATGGAGCTGGAGGGTATTATGCTCAGTGAAATAAGCCAGGACGAAAAAGACAAGTACCAAATGATCTCACTCATATGTGGAATATAACAACAAAGAACAAAACAAAACAAAAAAACTGAAGGAAGAAAACAGCAGCAGACTCACAGAACCCAAGAACGGACTAAT
>JAQQAC010009165.1:13298173-13329291 GCA_029783875.1 Phataginus tricuspis | reverse complement strand
GGGTTGTACAACTCAGAGAAGACAAGTAGTGACTCTATAGCATCTCACTACACTGATGGACAGTGACTGTAATGGGGTTGGTGGGGGGGACCTGATGAAGGGGGTAGTTTAATAACCATAATATTGCACATGTAATTGTAGATTAATGATACAAAAAATAAATTATATAAAATTAAAAATAAATAAATAAAAAATAAAAAATAAGTGAAATCATATGGTATTGGAATTGAAAAACAAAACCAAACAAATGAACAAACAAAATAGATATAGACTCATAGACTCGGAGAACAGACTGTTGTTTGCCAGAGGCAAGGTGTGTGAGCAAACTGGTGAAATAGGTGAGGGGAATAAAGAGGAACAAACATCCAATTATAAAATAAATCATGGAGATGAAAAGAGTACAGCATAGGGAATACAGTGCATAACACTATAATAGCTTTGTATGGTGATGGATGGGAACTACACTTACTGTAGTAAGCATTTCATAATGTATGTAATTTTCAAATCACTATGCTGTATATCTGAAACCAATATAATATTGTCTTTCAACTATGCTTCAATTAAAAATAAATTAACACAAAACAAAATATTGCTTAAGTGAGTGAACAACTCTAATGAATGCGTAACAACCATTTCACAAATCAAGTAGTTTTCAATTCTTTCCTACCACAAAATAAGAGGCTCTCATCCAGCAGGTATACACTAATAGATTATGGAAACATTCTGATGATCAATCACTGTGTGGCTTTTGGCGTATAACATGTGAGGAGTTCAAGAAATTTTATAATGACTGAAAAAAACTCCTTCCATGTCTGTCTACTTATTTATGTGCTCATGTTTGTCAGAGTAATAGAAATAAAAAAATAATAAATAGTGACTCCTCATTCTAAAATACATCCTCAACCATCTCAGTATCTACATTTTAAATATTATTTTATCTTTTAGGTTCAAGAATTATTTGTCAACATTTATAATACACTTAGGCTTTTTTTATTAAAGTATCATTGCTATACAATCCTATGAAGGTTTCACATAAACAACATTGTGATTTCAACAGTCACCCATATTATCAAGTCCCTCCACCCCATCGAAGTCACTGTCTATCAGCGTCGTAAGATGGTATAAACTCATTGTTTTCTCTGTGCTGCACTGCCTTCCCCATGAGCCACCTATATTGTGATTGCTAATTATATATACTTATGCTTTGGTAACTAATCATATGTTAGTAATAACTATAATTATAGTCACTTGAAAATTTAAAAATTATTATATATATATTATATAAAATATATGTATGTATGTTGTAGGGAAGTATGAGAGTTTGATCAAAAAACCCTGCAAGTATAGATGTTGTGATGGAAGTGGAATTTTATATACAAATTAAGAAGAAAGTAGAAAATACAAATTTTCTGACTGCTAAAGAAAGTTTTTCCATATAATTTTTTTAGGGGCTAAAAAAGAGGTTATTTATTAAAAAGAAGGAGGAGGCCAGGCAAGGCAGGGGCAGGCAGAGCACCCACTTAAAGCCCAAGTTCCTTGGGGCCACCCCTCTCCTGGAACCCACCATATAAATTTTAAATGGATGGTAATGGGTATCAGACTGTGATGGTATTTAGATTCCTTGGGCATATGGAAAAGGTGAGGTAAATTTCATCTTGAAATGTCAATATTTAAAACATGCCAAAAATGATATCCTTTGCTATAACACACAAACATTATTTCTCTTGAAAATTTTTAGTGATGAACAAACCATCAGAGGAGATTCATAAGACTTGAAATTACTGAAAATCCAAATGCAAAAATTTTGCAGAATACTTATCAAAAGTAGACTTTTATTCAAAAAAGTAAACAAATCCTTCTGTGGTTGAGTTTAATGGGTGGATTCATACTGCCCTCTGATGGTTACAAGGATTGAAACACATGAAGTACATATTTGGACAAGTGGCATTTTAAAAACACAGGAATTCCATGTCCTTTCTGTTGCATTGACTAAATAGCAACTCGTAGGCATGACTACATCTCAAATATTCTCCCAAGTTTTATGAAAAGCGGATATAGTAAAATAGTTTTGAAAATTATGATTGTGTAACCCAAAACGTCTGAAACTTCAGCTTGTCTGTCTATAATAATTATGATTTGGCCAAGCACGATTTGCTTTCCAGAGACATCCAGTATGCACGAGTCCAGAAACACGACACAGACACTCTATCGGCTGAATGCAAAATCAGCCCGTAGGTCTGGGTCGCTCTCCATGCAGCTGTGGAGGTTTACCCTTGTAAAAGTCTCCACACAGCGTCCTCGCTCCCTGCCCACCTCTGCCCCCCGGCAGTCCACGCCCTGGTGCTGTTGATAACTACGATGTACACGGTTATGAAGGGTGGCATAATGGAAAGAGCAGGGGATGATGAAATTTGACATTCGAAAGAATTATATCTAAATAATACCATCACTAGCTGTGATCTTAGGGGAATTAACTTCTCTTGGTTAGTTTCCAACAAGAGTGAAATGGTTAACATACTGGCCTCACAGTTGCCATGTAAAGCTGTAAAAACACATAGGTAAGGTTGCTCAGTAATAACGGCCAAGTGTAATTATTGCTATTTCACACATTTGAAAGATAAGCAGGTCCGTCCATTTGCAGGAAGAATACAGTCACAGAGTCACTGCTAGGGAGTCGGGGTCATTTCTACTCAGTCACAGCAACACCATCTCACGTATTTTCCTAAGTGTTTTCTTTCCCATTCCGAGAGCATGTTTCACTGTCTCACCTTTACTGAGCTTTCTCAGGGGGCTGAGCTTGGTGTGTAGCGAGGAAGTAGGTGCGGCCTCCCAAACTGCCACCCTGTGGGCACCATGCCCACATCCCGCCCTCACTTATTTTACTGCAGAGAGTAACTATCAGGGACCAGTTCCTCCCCATGTGCTCAGAGCCTCAACCCTTTCACCCTTCTCAGGCTTGGCCCTTGAAAGTATCCCCTCTGTGTTGTTTTCTCCTCAGGATCATTTCCCTCAAAGGAAAATATCCTCAAGTATCTGCTTCTCTTTCCAAAAGCCTCTGCCCATCCCTGCAACACAAAATGAAACAAAAAAACCCAAACCCTGCTTGTACACAGCCCTGTAGATAATCACTTACTTGTTTGTTCCCTTTCACCATCAAACTTCTTGAAAAAATTATCTGGGTTCACAGCTCCTATGTCCTCACCTCAGGTGCTCTCCTCAGCCTACCACCCCCATTGTGGAAAAGTCTGCTTTCCTGGGAAACCTTGGCTAATACAGTCACAGAGAACAAGCTTGGCCATAGAAGTCTCCCCTGTGATTGGAGAACAGGTTTAGGAGACAAGATATGGGCAAAGTGGCCCAGCTATGTTATGCTTATGATTACTAGAGCATCTGAGACTTATTTATAGTCAGTCGTGTGTGCTTAGAGATTTGCCAACAATATCAAAACACTAGCACCTAGTCATTATTGTGACAATTTAAATAAATAAATATTCTCAGTTACATAATTAAAATTTGAGTCTTCTTTAAATAATTTGCCTATTGATATTGACATTTTATTACTTCAGAATCTAGAGTTAAAATAGAAAAATACTTTGGAACCCTGTGCCTTCTTATAGTGAGAGGTGATAGCTTCAAAAGATATCCTATATACATAAGAAAAGTTCATGGTACTGGAGCAGAGAGGAATTCAATTTCATGCTCCCGCAGCAGGTAGCTGCTAGTAGACCTATGCTCTTGCTCTCTTCTGTCTAGAATAGCTAAAAATATCTGAATTCCATACTAAGTATAAAATATTTATTCATCCAAATGCTAAAATTACTTAAGAAATATAGATGGGTGGTGTTTTGTTTTTGTGTGTCTTATTTCCACATCATTTGTAGTTAGAGTAAAACCATAATTAACTGGAATTCTACTGCCAGAAAACAAGTTATGCAGAAACTGAGGTGAGGAGAAGTGGTTTGAGGAAGGAAAATGGGTTGCTAAAAATAAAACAGAGCTTCAGGTGCTTGAAGACCAGCAGATGAAAACGTCCAGTGGGCCTCTGAGAACAGCGCTCTGGAGCTCGGGAGACGTCACCGTTGGGGAGACCGTGCACTGAGGCATAGTGTTTAAAGCCGCAGAATTCGGTGGGATTGCCAAGGGAGAAGGTGTGAAGAGAAAAAGTAGAGCTTGGTACATTTCTGAGGACTTCAAACAGCAAAAGAGGTCTGACATAAAGAAGATAAAATCCCTGCACTGTAGAAGGCACCACTATTGGCTTCTCAGGGGCATTTTTCCTCTTTGATTCTTGTTGTCCAAGTCCCAGTTATTCCATTTTGCCCACTTCACTCGGGGAAGGGTGAGCTACCATCAGCTCCAGGGGTAAACCCTGGTTTAGGCATATACATATACCCGGTTCTGGCCAGTCAACTATGACGGGCAAACCTCTGTAGGAACTGCTGGGAAAGGTATCTTTGCTGCTAATGAGAAACAAAGGAGAAAAGGAGCTCCCGCACATTGCTCCTCTTTGAATTGCAGTGACAGCCTTAGAGTGATGAAGGAAACTAGCTTAAAGATGGCAGAGTAGAAAGTGGAAGGAGTCTGGGCTCTTGATTATATTATCAAATTATTGATTAACTACCCTAGAGAAAAAGTACTTCAGACCTATGTGAGATAACTTTTCAGTGTTTAGATTAGTTAAGATTTTCTGTTACTTTGCTTGCAGCTAAAAGTGCAACTTAATACAAAAAATATAGTCAGAGACTTAATCAAGGAGAGTAAAGATCAACACTGTCAATGTTCCTGATAATTCAAGAAGAAAAAGAGTCATTATTCTAGATCCAAACTGGAAAAAAAACCTTTCGTTTTGTTTAATGTACATGTTATATTAAGTGCACGCAGCTTAGGACATTTTAATAACACTTGTGTGAATAAATGAAAACATTTTCTCAGTCACAGTTTAATCAGAAAAGAAGAATGACTAGGAGATAAATAGCTGATAGATCATGGACAAATGGAGGAAAAATAGATGATGGGTAGCGGATGTATGAAGGGGAGGGATGGGGGAGGGATTGAGAAAGAAGGGGATTTGATCTTATTGATTGTCAGTCTGTGGAAAGCTGTTGGCTTCATATCTGATGCTGGAGCTTGAAGTTCACGCAGCAGACAGTTGGGAAAGAAAAATAATTGTGAACTGAAGAGCAAGAATAACCCCAAACTCACAGGCATGAGCTGGAGCCCAGGAGACTGACAAATGTGTCCATTCTAAGCTACCTCTCAGCTTAATGGAGGCTCCTGCAGAAACTAGGGCTCCTCATCAAGCCAAGGAGTCGGAGATGCTGACTCAAAGGGAGGCCGTGACCAGTGCAGGCCTGGCCACTGCCTCGCTAGGAGGCGAGCCAGCAAATAAGTAGCAAGATGTATAATGCACAAATGGCTGCTTCCTCACTTCTGCTCTCCAAATCCCCCACAGAAATCTCCCTTGTGTGTGTGTGGCCCACCCCAACTGGCAACATATAGGAAAGGAAATTCTGGGGAATGTAATGTAGCCTTGCCAAGTTGACACATTACAAAGTCACTAAAAATTGCCAGTCTCTTATGAAAGAAATAGTCTATATTATCATGTTACTAATTTTTCATAATCTTATATGATGACCTTAGAAAGAACATTTAAAAATGTACATGTATCCTCACCAAAGACTTTTAGTAGCATCTGTTCTATAAAATACTTGCACCTGTTTAGGCGTCCTACCATTCCATTCTGAAGTTATAAATAAGAGCATTTATCACCACTGAGCTTGGTGAATATGCAGATAGTGAGAATGTGCATTCTAAAAACAGTTTCTTTTACAGACATATTTCTTGCTTTAATAGCAAGAGACTTCTACCAAAGCAGCACCCTTTAGTCTCAATTTTGCCCAAATTGATGAAAACTACTATTGTCCCCACTCTAAAGGTTTAATCTCATAATGAGGATCATACAGGGACCAACTTGTTTAATATCTGAAAAACCTATTTTTCTAAAAATGTTTTCCTGTGTTATAATTAAACCAAAGACTCAGCAGCAAATAAACCATAGATAGATTCAGAACCATGTAACAAAGGCAAAGTTAAGAAATATGTCTTAACTACCGAATTCACCAATAATTAACCTGTATCCACTTAAGTAAATCAGCTTATCTCTTGGTGTCTCTATATACTAAGTGGGATAAATGAAACACATTCAAAGATTAATTTCTGATTGATTAAAAAAATCTCAAGATATGTTCTATATATTTAGTTCTAAAATACTTAAGTATAGAACAATTTAAAATATAAAAATACTTCCACAACTTGCTCTGACTCTGGCTTAAGTATTCTATAAACATATCATTATAACATAGTTAATGCTTATGTTAACTATAATGATTTGCATAGACCAAAACCCATAAATCTAACCAGAGAAATTCTGCATCAAATATATCACACATTTCATTTTTCCTTATACATTAATTTGTACAAATTAGAAACCTTCAGGCCCAAATAGAAATGTACAAAATAAACCATATTTGCCTAAAGATACATAAGTATCCATGACAGCTTTGAGAACAGCAAAGACAGATTTGTCCTACTACATAGTAACACTACTGTGGTATAATAATGTCAGACTAGTGCATTACTGAAACAAAATAGAAAGCACAAAATTAGACTCATGTGGACACTCTCACCATCTCCCCATATCAACACTGTATCAGTGGTCCTATCTAATGCAGTAAGGAAGAAAAAAAAAGTATACAGATTAGAGGGAACGAATTAAGTTGTTTTTATTTGCAAACATGATCATGTACATAGAAAAATCAAAGAAATTCCCCACCCCAACCCCCACCAGGCTACTATAGTAATTGAGCATGTTTCCAGAAAGCAAGGTCAACACAAAAAAGTCAATACTATCAAAAACTACACTAGGATCAAAAAATTGGTAACTGAAATAAAATATGTACAAAAGCATCCAAAAATAGTACACATGTAGGGATAACTTTAACAAAATAAATGTAAGTCCAATTCACTGACAACTAAAATACATTGCTGAGAGAAATTAAATATATAAATAATTGGAGAGAAACCATGTTCCCAGAGAAGAAGACTCAGGATTTTTAAGATGCTGAGTCACTCCAAATTTATCTATGAATTCAATGAGGTTTTTTTTTTTTGGTAGAAATTTATAAACTGACTCTAAATGTACAAAGAAATATGTGAAAATAAACATGGGAAACCACATTTTAAATGAAGTCAGAAAGCCCTCCAGGGAGAGGTCTCAAGCACTGCCCCTCGTTCTAAGAAGCGTACCTCATATTCCCCAGAAGGAAGCAACTTACTTTACATACCCCCCACCCTCCCACCCCAACAAGAGGAAGGATTTCTCCTCACCCAGCAACAGCCCAGCCAATAAAAATTCAGTAAAACATCTCATCGTAGCCTCCTCCTTTCTGCTGTAAAACATTATATAGTGACCAGAAGTGGGATCTAAAGGTAAACCTCAAA
Organism: Phataginus tricuspis; assembly: GCA_029783875.1. Taxonomy (NCBI): domain Eukaryota; kingdom Metazoa; phylum Chordata; class Mammalia; order Pholidota; family Manidae; genus Phataginus; species Phataginus tricuspis. The sequence continues at coordinate 13,321,791 of JAQQAC010009165.1, read as the reverse complement.
AGAACTGAGTGGGGTGCCCATTTGAACCCCTTGGGCTCTCTGCTGCCATGAGCCATCTTTTTCCTTTTGGTTGAGTCTCCTCTCCACTCTGAGCTTCATCCTTTTTGGTTCAGCTCTTCAACTTTTATTCAGAATCTACTTACGACCTTTCTGTGTAAAGTCTTTGTCCTTTCTGGTGAGTACTCATTAGTTTTTCTGAAGCTCTGAGTTTGAGGAAGACATCCCAGTCTACTAAATTCTCAGGAGGGTCCGCCTAGGATGATTTAAGATCATACTGGCCAAAATGAAGAACTTTTAAGATCCCCAAATTAACTTACTTGTATGTATAATCAGAAAGAGGATATAAGACCAAACAAAATGAAAGGGAGCCGATTTTAATTGGTACCTGGATCCCTCTAAACATAATCTGGAAAAATTGCTTCCATTCAGGCTGTTAATCAAAAACTTTGAGATTATCTAAGCCTTAGAAATGCTTACTGAAACTTTTGAGCTGTTTCAGTCTTGGTCCTCCACCAGCCTCTCCCTCATTTACCACCTCGAAATCCTTGTTGATCTTGCAAAACTACAAAACTAGAAATGTGGCTATTTTTGCCAGTCCCAAACCTCACCTTTCAAATTGCTTGTAGATATAAAAGATCAGGATGCTGGAGGAGAACTGTCCCGTACTTAAGGAAAAAATGTTAAGTAGCAATTATCCCAAAACTCTTTTAAAAAATAGGATTCTTTCCTTGACGTTTACAAATCTTATCCTGATTTGAAATAAACACAGCCCACCATCTCCTGAGACTGAAGGAAAAAGGCGGAAAGGCCTTTTTAAAAACACAAACTTATGCCCAGACTCTAGCACCTCTGATAAGAGACAAATATGCCCCCAAAACTCCACCTGCCTGAGAACTTGGACATTTAGATATAAATATTCTACCCCATCTTCTCTAGAACCTAAGAGCCATTCTTTGAAATATAAACTTTAGTGAGAAGTTTCTCATCAAAAGGAAAAGAAAGAGAGAGAGAGAAGTGAAATATTTAGAAATTGGGCCCATAATGTCCTCCTATAAATGTTGGTAAAAATAAAAACTGTAAAATATTTGTTTGAATCTGTATTTATCTATGTGTGCCCATGTTGTAAATATAGTTTTCTACCTTCAGATATTATTAAAATTAATTTACAGAAGAGCTCCCTTTAATTGAAATTTCAATTAATATCAAATAAATATTAAGATAAAAAGTCATAATCTTTTCAGTTTCCCCAAACCTTTTTGATAACCTAAAACCTTAATGTTTGCTAAATTAGGCTAACTAATAAATAAGCTAAATTCATCAAATATTTAGGTCATTTCCAAATAAGATAAAATAAAATATCAAGCATTGAATATAAGTCCACCTACTTTGGGATTTTCAAGTTTTACAGAGAGAGAAAGGATATTTGGGTGTACCAATAAACATGTTTAATGTCACACTGAGAAGAATCACTATGAGGAAACATACTTCTAAAAAGTTTTATATGTATTTGTAAATTTGCTAATCTTCTACAGGATGCTAATATATGACAGAGAATTCAGTTTCCTGCTTCTTAGTTTTAACTAGAAGGCAAATATTATAAATAATTTAAAAATTGGAAAAAGCACTGAGATTAGAGAAGGAACACATATTTTCCACAACTCTGCTAGTGTCAGGGCTTGCAAAGCAAGATACTGAGTTGAAGACTTTAGTGTATCATTTTGCAAAGCAAGAATGGCATAAGATGCCATGGATTAAGATCTGGGCATTTGTGACAAAGTCTGATTAGGACACCAAGAGGTGGAAATAGTAAGAATGAGAAGGAGGATATTATGGTGATTGATGACAAAATGGATTAAGATTTTTAAGGGTTAAGAAAGTAGGATGAGTGTCATAAGTAAAAGAAGGTATAAGGAATGGAGAAATATTTTCATCAAAGGAAAAAAAGAAAGTAATTTTGTCCTCAACTGATTATCCCAGAGAAAGAAAGGAAAAAGATAGAACAAAACCTAAATAGATGTAGTAAGTTACAGAAGGTTTGTGAAAAAGGAATCTTAAGGTATTTTATGCATGGTCAAGCTAAGAGTAGAATAGATTTGTTTTGAAAAAGGAGGAAGAATTTTAATATAAAAAATGTACTAATACAAAATTAAAATTTAGTTTTCTCTCTGTTAAAATGACTTTTATATTATGGGTCTATTTTTAATAAGAAATTATAAATAATGTTTATTTCTTTAAATACTAAGAAAAATAACTGAATCTACTCTACAAGAAGAGATAAATTTTGTTAACCATATGACCTTCTACATTCATTGTGAAGTCTTTTATTGTCACTTCTATTAAAATGGATAACTAAATATTATTTTGTTATGATCTGTGATTCTACTTAGGCCTGGTCCTAAACCTATTTTATTATTTTTACAAACTTCCCTAAAATCAAATTTTAGTGAAGTCTTTTTAAAATTGGCTAGGAAGGATTATCAAATAAGTGATGCTAAATTTTTAGCTTTAGCTATTTAAATATATGTTGTTAAGATAAGTTTTTCAGAAGTTTTATGTCATACCTAGAATTCTGATATGTCCTGATATGTTATCACACAATTAGTTATTGCAATGTTATGTATTACAGAAATAACTGAATTTCCTTGTTGACTAAATTATAACAAATTTTCATCAGATGTTTAACCATGGCCATTTTTAAGTATTTTGTCATTTACAATTATTGTCTTAGTCAGAGGCTTTTACAAAAATGTTTCGTATTCAAGGAGATTCTAAGGACTTTTGATAAATACAATTTTCTGAGATTTTTAAGATGAAATAAACTAGGTGAGAATTTCTAGAACTAGTGGAAAAACTGGATTTTAAGCAGAAAAAAATTGATAACATGAGACTAAAAGCACTGAGAAGGATATTTATAATTTTTGTAAGTTTTTTAGTCATGATTTTTTAAATGCTTTGTTTTTCCAAATTAAAAAGAACAAAACTTTTCCTCTTAAGCTAACTATGATTTACTAATAATTAGCTTAACTCTGATTAAGCTAACAATTTGGCAAATTACACCTTTATAAACAGAATTGAAACATTTATCTTTCTCTCCCTATCTGACATCTCAAGAATTTAGTTATGCTCAATGAACATTTTTATGACAGTATAGTTATTTCAATAAATTTAATCTGTTCTCCTTGTAATAGGAAATAATTAGACAAATCCTTGGCTTGGCTTTTTATCCTAAAGAGACTTTAAATTTGAATCAATATTTCATATATATTTCTTTTAATTCTAGTAAAGCAGATTTAAGACACTGTGATGTGTTCTTTAATATGCAACAATAGTATTACACACAGCAGTAATAGTAGTATGACTCCGTTCAGGTTCCTGGACCCGATTCCAATGTATGTAAGTGTGTGGGAGGGTGTCTTCCTACACATAACACCGAGCAATTCTCAAACACCACCATGGGTCGGAGAGCTCAATTCAATTCCAATGCTATCTGCCTGGAGAAAGCACCAGATTCCCCGGGTTAAGGGCTCTGCCCTGCAAGACTGCCCTCCACCCTCAACTCCAGATGCTGGTCGCAAGGCCCAGACTGTTACCTGTGCTTCTGACCTACCAGCTGCAGACCAGAGCTTCACATGACCTCCCCCTTAGGTTTGATCAATTTGCTAGAGCGGCTCACAGAATGCAGGAAACCACTTATGTTTACCAGGTTAATGAGGGACCCCCTTGAAGGATAGGAGCTAACAGCCAGGTGAAGAGATGCACAGGGCAAGATCCCAAATAAAGGAGCTTGTATCCTCATGGAGCTTGGGGCCTGGCTCGGCAGCATGTGGAGGCATTCTGGTTTCCCCAGTGGAGAAGCTCTCTCCGACAGAGAAGTAGGATCCCAGAGCACGAGCAACCAAATACATATTTCTTACAACTCATTATATCGCAGAGACCCTATATGATCAATCACTATTCTTACTACTCTTATGTAAATCATCAGGCCAAGTTTATTGAAACTAGACTTAATCTGCAAACAAATTTGTCTTACTGTGATTGTCTTTGACAAAAAGGGATAATTATAGAAATACATTTAGTAATAGACCTTTATGGGTATCAGATTCTAAGTTAATTAACCCTGAGGTATCACTTTCTACCTGTAAACTGAACTAAATTCTGAATTCTTGTCTCCTCCTATATCTGGCTACAAGTCTCCAAACATTTTCAATTTTTCTCCCATTCTCTGTCTTGGAATCACTGGAGAACTAAAACTGCTTTCTCTGAAGCTCTACAAACTGAATGTGAACAGCTTTGTGAAGACCAGAAAGTCCCCAGGGCAGTTCATATGCAGTCTTCATGCCTGTTACTCTGTAGGCCACTCAAAAAGACCACCAGAGATACTCAAACCACACACCCAGAACATCTGGCAGATCGCCACTGCCTATCCTCTATCCGAAATGATTCCAGCCTGACATCTAGAAATCTTTACTACCACCCTGAAAACTAGTTCATAGCTTGTTCCAGTCATTAGCCACTGTTGTTCTTTTAACTGAAACATCTCCCATTTAATACCTAATTACTTGAACCATAGGCCTAATTGTAGGAACACACCACCCTTTAAAATGAGTTTAGATAAACTGACGTATTGTGAGGACTAAATGACGAGGTCGACAAGACAAAACAATCTACCAGTTTAACTTATAATTGAAACTTCCAGGGAAATTTCAAAGGATGGAATTCTAAGGCCAAGGGCAGGTGTCATGCCAATGGGTTTCAGCCCCGAGCAAGTTCGCTATGGATTCAATGTGACCAAAGAAATTGACAGCAAACGTTCTTTGGGGTGAAAGGGTTTATTACCCGACTTGTTCTCCCCGTGGTAGGTCGAGCACTAGCATCTCTGCCTCCACCCAGAGCACTGGGCCGAGCTCTCTATATAGTGCAATAATAGCTTATTGCCTAAATGTGTGGAAGCGGTAGCCTAGCAGCAGGCCAGCTACGTCATCAGGTGGTTTAAGTTTAGTGAGGATCCCGGCCATAGGAGCCCCCACTTCCCCACAGCAGGCCACCCCAAATTATGCCACTTTCACATATTTAAAATGAACTCAGTCATTATAACATATATGCTAAACTTTTCTAAATACCTTTGACAGTAAGCCAAACCATATTCTGCTAAATATCAATTCAGAATTTCTTGGTCTTAATTTGTACTGATGGATTAAGGTAGGGCATATAAAACATGGGGATAATGGGATCTTAAAAAATTGTGATAGTCTCTGATATTTTCAGCTGACTGCCATCAGGGCTCATGGTATTCCTATGATTGGGCTACAAATTCTGTCAAGTATAATTTTAATCTGTTTTTCATCTTTTTAACTACGAATGCTTCTTGTTGCTATATCATGACCCAAGTTATTTCCTGAAATTGGCCTAATCTTTTCAGCTAGTTACCTCCTGGGCTTGGAAATCTATTGCACCAAGGTCTCCAACTGTTCTTCCTAATTTTGTTTTACTGTTACTCACATTATTTATACAGGTTAAATCGCCCCTGACCCCTAAGTGTATCCAACCCTGAACTATGAGAGTCACATTGACCCACATCCTCACTTCTCAATACAGTGCACCTTAGTTTCCAAATGTCAGGCAGGCAAACCCACTCCTCCCATTTAAAAATGAAAGTCACTTCTCTCTGAAATATGTCTGACTCTGTCCCAACTCACACACTTGTTACTAAAAACTGTCCTAATATGCCTGTCTTGCCAATGGGTTTCAGCCCCAGGCAAGTTTGCTATAGATTCACTGTGACCAAAGAAATTGACAGCAAAGGGTTCTTGGGGTGAAAGGGTTATATCCAACTTTATTTCCAGGTGGCAGGTCAGTCACTAAAATCCCATTCACTCAGAGCGACTCTGTATGGAGCAAGTTAGTCTCTGCCTCTAGGCTCCTCTGTCTGCACAGTTGTCCCATACAGCCATCCTCTGGGCCTCTCTGCACAGTCGTCCTAGGCACTGCCACCACTCCAGCCTCTGCTCTGCTCTCCTGCAGCCTTGCAGCCATACCACCATGTCGCACGTAGAGCACTGGGCGGAGCTCTTTATATAGAGTCAACAGCCATGTATTGCCCACAGATGTGCAGTGAGCTAATCAACCAGGGCCAGGTGAGAATCCTGGCCACAGGAGCTCTCATTTTATCCACAATGCCCCAGCTGCCACCACACCAAACACCATGTCACTCCCTGCCCTGAGAGACTAGGCAGGAAATAAAGCCTTCCTGGTAATGAAATGGGATCCCCCTTAAAAGAAAAAGAAAATGATCATCAATACTATCCACTGGACAGATTTGAACTAAAAGGGGGAAACGTAAACATGCTGCTGACTTTTCTTTAGAAATCAAGATGGAGTCACACTTTTCAGTCAAGTGGAGTTGACTGACAAGTCAATCATTATTGATATAGGGCCAAGCACATCCTTACTCCAGTGCAAACTTGAACTTTAAGCTGTGCTAAACCACAATGTCTGAAGGACCAGTGGGACCAAATTCTGCTGACTGCAACCTTCCAGCTTTTTCAAAATACCAGCTGCTGACTCTAACTTTGTAGTTCTAATATTTCCCCCATCAATCCTTACTTAATAAGCACCTTCACCTCTTGCCAGTATCAATTACAATTTTTGGCAGCTTAGATGGTTTTCCCTAACCTTGCAGTTTGCCTGAAAGATCCTCTATTCTGTAGTCTGATGGGGCACAACTGAAGCGCAGCTTGAATCTTTGCCTCCCAGGCTGCAGTCCTAACAAACCCTGAATAAACTTTGTTTAATCTGACTAGGATTTTTGCTCCATTTCTTAGTTGAAAATCCACAGCTCTAAAATAAAACAAGCTAAAAGGGAGCAGAGACAAGACTCTAAAATTACCTCTTCACAAAATGCCATTTCTCAAATGACTGAGGCAAATAAACACGTAAAAGAAAGATAAAAGAAAACAAGTAAAAGAAAGAGGCTCTTTACCTCTTCACCTCCTGCACTATCCTTTTTCCTATCTCACGTCCTCTGTACATTCCACTTCTTCCTTCATCCCAGTCCTCTCTCTGAACTTCGCTTTTCACCGCATCCCTCCCTGCTTCCTCCTCCTCTGAACCCTTTGGAACTGGACCCACTGAGGATCTTAATGCTAAGTCCCTAATTTCCTATGTCCCCTGGACTAAGGCTGAAATATGAGCCACAGTCAAAGATTTTTGTTTTTCCAAAGTAACTGAGGCTCCCCACAGATTTGCTGAGGAATTTAATATAGTTGTTCAGACTTACCAACCAGGATTCTCAGATTTGTACCAGCTAGTTCTTCACATGCTTGTAAGCAAACACCCAGCCCTACGCTGGATGAAAACAGCTAGCCAGGATGATCCTGCAAGATCGATCCAATGGCAAATGAGAGACCATCCCCCTGCCTGTTACAGGATTGGGTCCAGGCAGTCGCTAAACCAGCACACCTGGCAATGACCTAGTCCTTTCTCAAACCTGTTCATTGGAATAGGATTCCGACTTGCCCTCAGAAACTCAGTAAGCCTGTGCATGACTACTGTAATCCACTCCAAACTATTTTTAAGGAAAATTCCGGCCTTCCTATGGATGTTGAACCCAGGAGAGTCTTCAGCTCTATGTTCCTCAGTAGGATGAACTGGGATCTTCCCTTCTAGTTCACAGGACCGGGATAGAATGGGAAACCATGCCTACTTAGTTTAGGCAATCAGCTTGTCCTCACTCTAGATAGCTCAGTGAAAAAGAAGACACTAAAATCCTTCATTTTAAGCTCCAACAAAGGGAGGCTGTGAGAGCAAGAGAAACTCCATTTTAAAAAGGCCATCTTAAGAAAGAAGCCTCAACCCCGACCTAGTTCTAAGAAAACTTTGTTCCAGTTACTGGAAAAACCACCCGTTGTTTGTTCGAGTAACCTTCACCCTAGATAGTTCCCTAGCAACGACCTCAAGGTCCAGACACTCAAGGTCAAATCATCCAATCAGTAGAGGCCAGGTGCAAGTTCCTTTCTTCCTGCACCTTGTAATGCATAAAAGCTTTGTCTGCCCTGAGCTCGAGGCTCACATTCCTGACCCGCTGCCTCGGTGAAGGTTGTGGGTCCGAGCTCGAGCTTGAAATAAATGACCCTTTTGTGTTTGCATCAGAATCGGCTCCTTGGTGGTCTCTTGGGGACTCACGACTTGGGCACAACAAGGCCCCTGAACAAAACCAAAACCTCTCATGGTCTTTGTCATTTTGCTGCAAAAAGCCAGGACACTGGAAGACAGATTATTACAAATTTCAGTGCTCCAGGTGGTTTTAGCCCTTTAGCTAACCTTTCCCTGCTCATGGGACTCCCAGGAACCACAGGGGCTTTACCCAATCCTTCTCCACACTGGGAATGAATCTCTGTCCTTACGGATACCAACACCAGAGCTGCTCTCTCAGTGCGGAAACCCATTGTTAGACAGCTCCTGTCTTGGAGCACTGCAGTGGTTCAAATATGGGGGTTTCTGATAAGCCTCAAAAGGTCTTGTCTCTAAATTGATTCCCTTTTGTTGCGGTCCTCTGAGAGTTACTCCTCCTTGTACTGTTTGTTCCTCCACCCTTATTCATTCACTGGGCTGAGACTTTTCTCTCGAAAAAGATGTGTCCAGAATTTGATAGTATCAACCAAAATATTCAGCCAGGTAAATCAAATCACCCTTCAACATCTTTTGTTTTGTATGAAAATACTAGAAGTAATTTTAAGGATAGTAACCATTTGTTCCTATTGTACCTGCTCTAAGGCACAAGGACTGTAACAGATTATAAGGCTCAGAGCCCCATAATCCCTTGCCATAGGGAGAAGGTCAGCCAGTATCTCTTTGTCTTTATTTGTGAAGAAAAACAATACAACTGGACAGTAAAGCCCCAGGGTTTTACTGAAAGTCATTCCCATTTCTCCTGAATTTTAAAAGCAGATTTAGATGATACAAAGTTACCTGAAGGCTCTGCTTTATTACAATGTAGCTGACTTGCTTCTCTGCTTCACTTGTCAGGCCTAGCTCGCAGGAAGACAGCATCCATCTGTCAAAACTTTTAGTCTTCTACAGACACAAAGTCTCCAAGGAGAAATTGCTGCTTGCTCAGTCCATATTTGGGGAACCTGACTTCTGAACAAGGGCTATATTTACATCCAAATAGGCTTGAGGGCATCCTAAGCTTCTCCAATCCCCGAACTAACACTAATTACAAAATTTTCTCTGGCTAGCTGGCTACTATATTAAAAACTATAAACCTGAGATTGGATTAAAGATGGTGGCATGAGAGGTGAGACAGAGACCTCCTCCTAAGACCACATAAAATATGAAAATATAATTTAATACAACTAATCCTGAAAGAGCAACAGGAGAGAAGGCTGCATGAGACTGCATACACCTGGAGAAAAGAGCAGACCTCACGGAACAGGGTAATGTACCAAAGCTGTGACCCGGCAGGGCCCAAGCCCTTCCCCCACCACAGCTCACCAGAGGGAAGAAGAGAAATAGAACAGGAAGGGAGTAGAGGGCTGGGACTGCTGATAGCCTAGCCCTGGAGGTCTACTCTGGGAGCATGAACCTACATTGCATGATGCTCTGGTGATTTAGTGCAGTTGGAAAGCTAAGACAGGCAGAATATACCTGGAGAGATGGAGATTCCCACTGCTAGTGGAGAAGAGGGATTCATACATGGCTGATATGGGTGGGCAGTCTGAAAAACTTCCTAAAAGCAAGAGGGTTTCTAAAGGGGCAAGGATTGCACAGAGCTTACTGCTCAGGAGAAAGGACAGGTAGACAAAATTGTCCGGGTGCACTCTGTGCAGCAGGTTGGGAGCTTAAACAATCTTCAGGCACTCTATCCCTCTACAGGCTATGCAGCTCCAAGGCCCCTCACCGTGATATGCAGCCTCCTGTGTCTTCCTCCTGGCTAGCCTGCACCTGGCTCAGGCTTGCAAACTGGCAACCCCTGCTGTGGTGTCCAGCCAGCCAGAGGGAAGCCCTGCCTATGGCAGCTAAAAACACAAAGCATGGATGCTTACATCTGTGTGTTCGGCCCACTGGTTCTGGCAGTGGAGACAGGCATAGCAGCCAGGAAGCAGGGAACAGTTCTTTCCTCCCCACAAACACCAACACTGCTCCTCTGCGACCTTCGACATTGCTCCAGGGGCTGAGCAGCTCCAGAGAATAGAGCTTCTGGGCACTAGAGGGCGCCACAGACAAATTATGATATGTCAAAGGAACCTGGTTCAAAGCAAAATTATGAATACACCTGAGAAAGATTCAAATGAAATCCACATGATGATTCTTCCTGAAAGAGATTTCAAAATAAAAATCATTAACATGCTAATGGAGGTACAGAAAAATATTCAAGAACTCAGGAACCAATTTAGGATGGAGATACAATCATTGAAAAAAACAACGGAGGGTATTAAAAGCAGATTAGATACGTGGAGGAGATGATAAATGAAATAGAAATTAGGGAGGAGGAATACAAAGAACCTGAGGCACAGAGAGAAAAATGATCTCTAAGAATGAAAGAATATTGAGAGAACTGTGTGACCAATCCAAACAGAACAATATTCATATTATAGGGGTACCAGAAGAAGGAAAGAAAAAGAGAAAGTGTCTTTGAGGAAGTAATTGGTGAAAACTTCCCCAATCTTGGAAAGGAGACAGTCTCTCAGGCCATGGAGGTGCACAGATCTCCCAATACAAGGGACCAAAGGAAGACAACACCAAGACAAATAATAATTAAAATGGCAAAGATCAAGGATAAGGACAGACTATTAAAAGCAGCCAGAGAGAGAAAAAAGATCACATAAAAAGGAAAGCCCATCAGGCTATCATCAGACTTCTCAGCAGAAAACTTATAGACCAGAAGAGAGTGGCATGATATATTTAAAGCAATGAAGCAGAAGGGCCTTGAACCAAGAATACTTTATCTGGCAAGATTATCATTTAAATTTGAAGGAGGGATTAAACAATTTCCAGATAAGCAAAAGCTGAGAGAATTTATCTCCCACAAACCATCTCTACAGTGTATTTTGGAGGCACTGCTATATATAGATGGAAGTGTTCCTAAGGTTAAAGAGCTGTCACCAGAGGTAAAAAAAATGTTTAGACAAAGAGTACAGAGTATGATACCTAATATATAAAGAATGGAGGAGGTAAAAGAGGAGAAAAAAAAGAACCTTTAGATTGTGTCTGTAATAGCACACTAAGTGAATTAAGTTAGACTCTTAGATAGTAAAGAAGTTTCCCTTGAACCTTTGGTAACCATGAATCTAAAGCCTGCAATGACAATATGTAAATACCTATCGATAATCACTGTAAATGTAAATGGTCTGACTGCACCAATCAAAAGACATAGAGTCACTGAATGGATAAAATACAAGACCCAACTATATGCTGCCTACAAGAGACTCACTTCAAACCCAAAGACATACACAGACTAAAAATGAAGGGATGGGAAAATATATTTAATGCAACTAATAGTGAGAAAAAAGCAGGAGTTGCAGTACTTGTGTCAGAGAAAATAGACTTCAAAACAAAAAAGTTACAAGAGACAAAGACGGACATTACATAATGATAAAGGGGTCAATCCAACAAGAGGATATAACTATTATAAGTATCTATACACTCAACACAGGAGCACCTACATATGTGAAACAAATACTCACAGAATTAAAAGGGGAAATAGAATGTAAAGCCTTCATTCTAGGAGACTTCAGCACTCCACTTACTCCAAAGGACACATCAACCAGACAGAGAATAAATAAGGAGACAGAGGCACTGAACAACACATTAGAACAGATGGACCTAAAAGACATCTACAGAACTCTCCACCCAAAAGCAGCAAGAAACACATTCTTTTCAAGGGCACATGGAACATTTTCAAGAATAGACCACATACTAGGCCACAAAAAGAGCCTCAGTAAATTCAAAAAGATTGAAATTCTACCAACCAACTTCTCAGATCACAAGGGTATAAAACTACAAATAAATTGTACAAAGAAAACAAAAAGGCTCACAAACACATGGAGGTTTAACAACATGCTCCTAAATAATCAATGGATCAATGACCAAATTAAAACCGACATCAAGCAATATATGGAGACAAATGAAAACAACAGCACAACACCCCAACTTCTATGGGACACAGTGAAGGCAGTTCTAAGAGGGAACTATATAGCAATCCAGGCCTATCTAAAGAAGGAAGAACAATCCCAAATTATAGTCTACATTCACAATTATTGAAACTGGAAAAGAAGAACAAATGAGGCCCAAAGTCAGCAGAAGGAGCGACATAATAAAGATCAGAGAAGAAATAAATAAAATTGAGAAGATTAAAACAATAGAAAAAATTAATGAAACCAAGAGCTGGTTCTTTGAGAAAATAAATAAAATAGATGAACCACTAGCCAGACTTATTAAGAAAATAAGAGAATCTACACACATAAACAGAATCAGAAATGAAAAAGGAAAAATCACGATGGACACCACAGAAATACAAAGAATTACTAGAGGATACTATGAAGATCAATATGCTAACAAACTGGATAACCTAGAAGAAATGGAAAACTTTCTAGAAAACTACAACCTTCCAAGACTGACCAAGGAAAAAACAGAAAATCTAAACAGAACAATTACCAGCAATGAAATTGAATTGGTAATCAAAAAACTACCCAAGAACAAAACTCCCATACCAGATGGATTCACTGCTAAATTTTATCAGACATTTAGAGAAAACATAATACCCATTCTCCTTAAAGTCTTCCAAAAAATAGAAGAGGAATACTTCCAAACTCATTCTATGAAGCCAGCATCACTCTAATACCAAAACCAGGCAAAGACACCACAAAAAATTAAAACTACGGACCAATATCCTGATGAACATAGATGCAAAAATACTCAACACAATAATAACAAACCGAATTCAAAAATACAAGTGGCTCATACACCATGATCAAGTGGGATTCATCCCAGGGATGCAAGGTTGGTACATTTGAAAATCCATCACATCATCCACCATATCAACAAAAAGAAGGAAAAGAAAAACATGATTATTTCCATAGATTCTGAAAAAGCATTTGACAAAATTCAACATCCATTCATGATAAAAAACTCTCAACAAAATGGGTGTAGAGGGCAAGTACCTTAACATAATAAAGGCCATATATGACAGACCCACAGCCAACATCATACTTAACAGTGAGAAGCAGAAAGTTTTTCCTCTAAGATCGGGAACAAGACAAGGATGTGCACTCTCCCCGCTTTTATTCAACATAGTACTGGAGGTCCTAGCCACAGAAATCAGAGAACACAAAGAAATAAAAGGCATCCACATTGGTAAGGAAGAAGTCAAACTGTCACTGTTTGCAGATGACATGATATTGTACAAAAAACCCTAAAGAATCCACTCCAAAACTACTAGATCTAATATCTGAATGCAGCAATATTACAGTATACAAAATTAATACACATAAATCTGTTGCATTCCTACACACTAATGATGAACTAGCAGAAAGAGAAATCAGGAAAACAATTCCACTCACAATCGCATCAAAAAGAATAAAACACCTAGGAATAAACCTAATCAAGGAAGTGAAAGACCTATACCTTGAAAACTACAAGACACTCCTAAGAGAAATTAAAGAGGACACTAATAAATGGAAATTCATCCCATGCTCTTGGGTCGGAGGAATTAATATTGTCAAAATGGCCATCCTGCCTGAAGCAATCTACAGATTCAATGCAATCCCTATCAAAATACCAACAACATTTTTCAACGAACTGGAACAAGTAGTTCTCAAATTCATATGGAACAACAAAAGACCCCGAATAGCCAAAGTAATGCTGAAAAGGAAGAATAAAGCAGGGGAGATTTTGCTTCCCAACTTCAAGCTCTACTACAAAGCCACAGTAATCAAGACAATTTGGTACTGGCACAAGAACAGACCCATAGACAAGTGGAATAGAATAGAGAGTCCAGATATTAACCCAAGTATGTATGGTTAATTAATATACTATAAAAGAGCCATGGATATACAATGGGGAAATGACAGCCTCTTCAACAGCTGGTGTTGGCAAAACTGGGCTGCTACATGTAAGAGAATGAAACTGGATTACTCTCTAACTCCATAAACAAAAGTAACTCGAAATGGATCAAAGACCTGAATGTAAGTCATGAAACCATAAAAACTATTAGAAGAAAACATAGGCAAAACTCTCTTGAATATAAACATGAGCAACTTCTTCATGAACATATCTCCACATGCAAGGGAAACAAAATAAAAAATGAACAAATGGGACTATATCACACTAAAAAGCTTCTGTACAGCAAAAGGCACCATCAATAGAACAAAAAGGCATGCTATAGTATGGGAGAATATATTCATAAATGATATATCCAATAAGGGGTTGACATCCAAAATATACAAAGAGCTCACACACCTCAACAAACAAAAAGCAAATAACCCAATTAAAAAATGGGCAGAGAATATGAACACACACTTCTCCAGAGAAGAAATTCAGATGGCCAACAGGCACATGAAAAGATGCTCCACATTGCTAATCATCAGAGAAATGCAAATTAAAAGCACCATGAGATATTATCCCACACCAGTTAGGATGGCCAACATCCAAAACACAAACAAGAAATGTTGGCAAGGATGTGGAGAAAGGGGAACCCTCCTACATTGTTGGTGGGAATGCAAATTAGTTCAACCATTGTGGAAAGCAGTATGGAGGTTCCTCAAAAAACTCAAAATAGAAATACCATTTGACCCAGGAATCCCACGGAATTTACCCTAAGAATGCAGCAGCACAGTTTGAAAAAGATATATGCACCCCTATGTTTATCGCAGCATTATTTACAATAGCCAAGAAATGGAAACAACCTAAGTGTCCATCAGTAGATGAATGGATAAAAATGTGGTACATATACACAATGGAATATTATTCAGCCATAAGAAGAAAACAAATCCTACCATTTGCAACAACATGGATGGAGCTAGAGGGTATTATGCTCAGTGAAATAAGCCAGGCAGAGAAAAGCAAGTATCAAATGATTTCGCTCATCTGTGGAGTATAAGAACAAAGAAAAAACTGAAGGAACAAAACCTCAGCAGACTCACAGAACCCAAGAACGGACTAACAGTTACCAAAGGGAAAGGGACTGGGGAGGACGTGTGGGAAGGGACGGACAAGGGGGAAAAAGGAGCATTATGATTATCACACATAATGTGGGAGGGGGGCATATGGGGAAGGTAGAATAACACAGAGAAGACAAGTAGTGATTCTATAGCATCTTACTACGCTGATGGACAGTGACTGTAACGGGGTATGTGGTGGGGACTTGATAAGGGGGCGAATGTAGTAACCACAATATTTTTAATGTAAGTGTATATTAATGACACCAAAACAAAAAAAAAAAGAAAGAAACAGGTCGTTCCTTCACTGCCCTGGAGAATAGCAGCCTGAAGTCACAGAGTTGGCAGAACTAAACTTTCTCCAAAGGTTCTTCGGAAGAACCCTTCCTTGTCTCCTCCTGGCCCAGTGGTGGCCAGCTATCCGTGGCAGTCCTTGTCTTGGAGCTGCATCAATCTCCAGTTTCTACTTCTGTCTCCATGTGGCTTCTTCCCTTTGTATGTCTCGTCTGTGTCTGTCTCCAAATCTCTCTGTGTAAGAACAAGTCATAAGTTTTGGGATCCACCCTAATCCAGTATGATCTCATCTTAACTTACTACATCTATCAAGACCATCCTATTTTCAAATAAGATTCACAGGTAACAGAGGCTAGGACTTCAACATATTTTGCATGGGCAGGTGGTGGTGGGGAACACAATTCAACCCACAATAGTAGCTAATAAATGTACTGAACAACAACAACAAAAACTATAAACCTGATCCTATTATCGGGGAAGATCAGGATGACGTCACCGCTGATGCCCTGAAGGAAAGCTTGATTAGTCCACTGCCCTTGGATATGCGAATCACCAACCTCCCCTTTGCCTGTCCCTCCTGAACTTTCATCCCACTTAACTGCTCCTCACATCACTAACCTTCACCCTGCCATCCCCCTTCCCTCCTGTTGTATTTCTCATGTTTGACTCTGACAAATCACCTCCTGATCCCCCACAGTGACTTAGAGGAAAATCCTTTGGATAATGGACTTTGGTGGTTTACCAAACGTTCTTATTTAAAAGATGAAAGTGGTAAATAGTGGTTGTGCCATGTGCCCTGGCACCTCCTTTTGAAGTCACTGAGGCAGCTCCTTTGCCCTTGGTTACCTCTGCCCAACAGTCTGAATTGTTTTACTTGGGTCTGCATTTCAGTCAAGGGCAAAACTGTCTCTGTAGGGCCAGTGGATGCCTTTAGAGCAGTCCTGGACTTTGGACTACAGTGAAGACCGCCACTCTCAAAGGGACCGGCAACCAAGCCCGTCAGGGTCCAAAGGGACATTCTCGCAAATGAAAATGCAGAAAATTAACTAGCGATGTTCCACAATCAGCCCCAGAACAGGAAAAACAATATTGGAAATCTAAGAACTGTTGATTTGATTAAAAAAAGAAAACTGGATTTGGCTTAATAATCCAGCCCTGCCAGAGACTCATTAGTGACTACTATACCTGCTCTGAATCACTGATCTACTGATAAAGTGATAATCTTTATGAGCCAATACTGGTGGGCAAAACTGACAAGGATACAAAGGTGGCCTACTTTGCTTGCCTCACCTGCCCCAAACACCATTCAAGAAAACCTGTCCATCCTGCTTCCAGGCACTGAATTGCTTAATGGACCACTGGAGGTTTGGCAACAGAATTTCATATAGCTCCCCCCACCCCATGGATACAAATATGTCTTGGTAATCGTTTGCATGTTTTCTCACTGGCCTGAAGCCTTCCCTCTTAGGCAGGCTACCTACTGTTACTTTGGTAACCCAAATCTTACTAAGAAAGATCAGCCCTACCTGGGCAGCTCCCCACCCCTGCCCTGGCTGAACTTCACAGTGATTGGGGAACTCATCTCACCACTTCAGTGTTTGATGGGTCTGTGCTGTTTGGGCAGTTTTACACCACTTCCCCTGTGCTGACCACCCTCAATTCTCAAATGCACCAGCAGTACTGTTGAAATTCAATTGGCAGAATTTGTAGAGAACCTTCAAAAACCCTGGATGAAGGCCCTGCCTTAGTCCTTCTAAATCTCCAGTCTACTCTTTTGGCAACATTGTAAAGTCCTGTTGTATTAACCATGCTTTAGTTGAACAATGTATATGCAGCGCACTCCAGGGAGAGGAAGACCTTAAACATCACAGCTTGCAGCCCGGAGATCTCATCATTGGAAAAGATAACCTCCAGATTCAACCCTGTCAGAAGGGCCCTGCTCACTTAGTTAACCAAACCTTGTGCCGCCAAACTGCAAGGAACAGAACCCTGGATCTGCTGCATCTAGAGAAAGCACTAACTCTGACTGGACCTGCACGCCAACTGCGTGTGACATGAAAATGAGATTTCGAGGAATTATAGTAGCTGAAGGAGACAGCCTTTTCTAGATGGTGGAATCACACCTGTATGTCTTTTTCTTGTTCTTCCTTCTTGGCTATTTCCTCCCTTTCTTGGCCCAATCTATTGCAAAAGGG
This sequence comes from Phataginus tricuspis, assembly GCA_029783875.1. Taxonomy (NCBI): domain Eukaryota; kingdom Metazoa; phylum Chordata; class Mammalia; order Pholidota; family Manidae; genus Phataginus; species Phataginus tricuspis. The sequence continues at coordinate 13,304,147 of JAQQAC010009165.1, read as the reverse complement.
GGAAACTTTTCTGATAGCTTAATCTGTCACTAAAAATTACAATCTGTTCATAAAGTGAGATTCCTTGACTTTATCTGTAACCAGTTCCTCTTTGATTCCAAATTATACCCAAAGACTTAGCAGGTTAGGCTGTTATACCAGGTGTTCCCATAACAATGTTTCAGCCTTTCTCCAACCATATTTATACCTCTTTAGCTGGTGGCCTTCAGGTTTGGGCTCCTGGTTTAGGACTATTATACATACAAATGGGTCATTTCTATACTATATAACCATTTTTAAACTTTGTACCTGTTGCCTATCAAATCTCTTCAGAAATGATACACCGCATAGGGTGATGTTAGCTTAGCCCTTTGAATGATTTCTGACACTTGTGTTGTGACCTTGATAAGATATAGACCTCAGGTGGGAAAATGCCTGATCGTTTTCCCTTTTACTGTTATTCAAATTGCACTTTCTCTGCAAAGTGGAATATGACAACCAGGAAAGGTCCTCCCTGGCACTGGAGGATGAAACAGTTAAATATGAAAAATCTGACTCTTGATCAGTGATGATCTAAAGAGGGGAATGTGGAAATAAATAAAGGAAACCTCATTTAAAGTGAAGTTGGCAGGCCTTAAGTGGGAGCTCTTGTGCACTACCACTTGCCATGGGAAGCATACCTCGCATTCCACAAGCAGCAGCTTACTTCACATACCCCAGCTGGAGGAAGGAAGAACGTCTCCTTGCCCAGCAACAGCCCACCAATGAGGACTCAGCAAAAAATCCCCTCAGCCTCCTTTTCCCTATAAAAAAGCAAGCCCCTCTTCTCCAGGCTTGCCCATGGCTTATATAGTTTGCTCATCCTGAATCTTAATTCCTCTGCTACTCTCAACTTCATTGTGCTGGTAAAATAGCTGTTCTTGTTTTTTAAGATAAAAAAATACAAAGAGGACCTAGAGTAGCCAATTTGGAAAATACACAAAGTTGAAGCACTCTTAACTACCTGACTTGAAGAATTACTATGAAGCTGTAACAATCAAGACCATTTGGCATAGGAAAAGATATGTAGTCAGAACAAAGCAGAATGTCTAGAAACACACACACACACCTGTTACTAAACACCAAGTTTTAATAAAGGGGTCAAGTAATATAATGAGGTAAGGTCTCTTTTCAATAACACTGGAGAAACTGGATATCCATATGAAGGAAAAAAATGAACTCCAACTCTTACCTCTCATCATACAGAAAAATTAACTTAAAATGGGACAATGGCCTAAACATGAACACTGTAACTCATCCAGAATAAGAAAATATTTGCAACCTTAGTGTAGGCAAAAGTTTCTTAGATGGGATACAAATTATATATGAAATATTAAGGGAGAAAACTTAGGAGCTGTATTTCATAAAAATTTAAAACTTCTCTTTCCAAATTACTGTTAAGAAAAAAAAGGCAGGCCATACATTTGGAGAAAATATTTACAATATAGGTATCTGATAAAGGACTGGTATTCAGAATATATAAACAATGCTTAGGATGTTGATAATGGGTGAGATTATGCATATCCAGATGCAGGGGTATGTGGGAAATCTCTGTGCTTCCACTTCATTTTGTTGTGAATCTAAAACTGTTTTAAAAAATAAAATACATTTAAAAATGCAACTAAAAAAATGCTTAAAACTTAGTACAAGAAAACACCCTAATTACAAAATGGGCAAATGATTTGACAGTTATTTCACATAAGACATACAAATGGCCAAAAAGCACACTAAAAGAGATCAATACAGTCATCAATAAAATGCAAATTAAAACCATAATGTACTACATACATTAAGTATTATAACAGCTTTAAAAAACTGACAATAGCTAGTGCTGGCAAAGATGCAAAACAACTGAAACTTTAATGTATTGTGAAACAGTACAGCTATTTGGTACAACAGTTTGGCAGTTTCTCTAACAGTTCAATAAGTACTTACCAAATTACTCAGAAATTCTTTTCCAAGGAATTTATGCAAGAAATGAAAACATGCACAAAACAACTTGAAAGGAACAGTCAAAGACGTTTTATTCAAATTAGCTAAAAACTGGAAACTTACTCATTAGGTGAGCAGTACATCCATACAATGGAATATTGCACAGCAATAAAAAAGGAATGAACTAGATACAAGCAACAGCATGAACCTCAAAAAATGCAAAAACACTATGTTGAGTAAAATAAGTTAGACAAAAAGAGTTCATACTGTATGAGTTAGTTTGTTATTAATCTCTAGTTAGACAAATCTAATCTGTACTCATTTGAAGCAGATCACTAAGCGGGTTTTGGGCCGCAGTTTTAAATATGGGGATTGACTGAGGAGGGGCCCATATAAACCTCTGGGATAGAAGGATTCTATATAATGATTATGCTAGTGGGAAACATGTCTAAAACCTCACCACACTGTATGCTCACAGGAAATGCAATTTACTGTCTGTATATTATACTTAAATAAAGTTGATTAAAAAAACACACCCATCTGAGACTTTCCCTTCTTCTTAGGATATAGATAGCTGTAAGAGAACATTCTTCTTATCCTAGTTAAAAAAATGTTAATCTAAAAAATTACAGTTTCTTTTGAACCCAAGCAAGAGCCAAAGTCACAAAGCAACCAAGTGAACTGAATTCTAAGACAGACCCTCCAAAAGGAGCTGATATACAGGAACCATATATTGCATTCGACATTGTATGCTAAGAAGATAGTGCATGAAGCAGGTAAGAATAAATCTGCACCAAGGTATTAGAACTAATTAGTGAGTATAGCAAGATCATAAGTATGAAGGTCAAATTAAAAAACCAATGAACACTTAAAAACTGAAATTAAAAGAAATCATAACAACAGAAAAACACAAACTACTAAGGAGTAAATATAACAATGTATGTACAAAATTTGTACACAGAAAAGCCGCAACACACTGATTAAAGACCTAGAAAATGGAGACATATATTGTGTTTATAATCTGTTGTCTCAATATTGTTAAATTATTAATATTCTCCAAACTAATTATAGATTCAGTATAACGTCAGTCAGAATCCCAGCCAACTTTTTGGTAGAAGTTGACAAGTCAATTCTAAAATTTACATGGATTTATTTTGGGCTCTCTATTCTGATCCGTTAACCTATATATCTGTTCTTGTGTCAATACCATACTGTTTTGATCACTGTAGCTTTTAGTATAGTTTGAAATCAAGGAGCATGATACCCCCAGCTTCATTCTTTCTCAAGAATCCTATGGCTATGTGGGCTCTTTTATGGTTCCATACAAATTATGGCCAATTACGTAAGATAAAAGAAGCAAGAATATAGAACGGGGAAAAGACAGTCTCTGTAATAAACAGTGTTGGGAAAACTGGACAGCCAGATGCAAAAGAATGAAACTGGATCACTGTCTCATACCATACATAAAAATATACTCCAAATGGATTAAAGACCTAAATGTAAGACTGGAAAGCATAAAAATCCTAAATGAAAACATAGGAAGTAAACTCTAGGACACCAGCCTTAGCAATTTTTTTCTGGATATGTCTCTCTAAACAATGGAAACAAAAGCAAAATAAACAAGTAGAACTACATAAAACAAAAAACTTTCCGCAGAGCAAAGGACACCATCAACAAAATGAAAAGGCAACAAACTCTATGGCAGAATATATTTGCAAATGACATATCCAATAAGGGCCTAATATCCAAAATATATAAAGAACTCATACAACTCAACACCAAAAAAACAAATAATCTGATTAAAAAATGGCAGATCTGAAAAGTCTTTTTTACAAAGAAGACAGATGACCAACAGGCACATGAAAAGATGCTCCACATCACTAATCATCAGGGAAATGCAAATCAAAACCACAATGAGTTATCATCTCACACCAGTCAGAACAGCTATTATGAAAAAGACAAAGACAACAAATGTTGGTGAAGATGTGGAGAAAAGGCAACCCTTGTGCATTGCTGGTGGGAATGTAAATTGGTGTAGCCCCTATTAAAAAGTATGGAGGCTTCTCAAAAAATGAAAAAGAAAAATGCCATACAACGTAGTAATTCCACTTCTGGGAATTACCAAAGAAAACAAAATCACTGATCTGAAAAGATAAATGCCCTTCTATGATCATTGCTTCATCATTTATAATAGCCAAGATATGGAAGCAACCTAAGTGTCCACTGAAAGATGAATGGATAAAGAAGATGTGATATATACATACAATGGAATATTATTCAGTCATAAAAGAAAATGAAATCTTGCCTTCTGCAACAACATGGACGGACCTTGAGGGTATTATGCTAAGTGAAATAAGCCAGGCAGAGAAAGACAAATACCATAGGATTTCACTTTATATGTGAGATCTAGAAAATAAAACAGACAAATGAACAAAACAGAAATGGAGCCATGGATACAGAGAAGAGACTGGTGTTGCCATGGATAAGACAGTTGGATGAAATAGGTGAAGGGATAGAGATACAAAATCTATTTATAAAATAAATTAGTTAAAGTGGATGAAAGTACAACATAGAGAATATATAGTCAATAATTATTGTAGTATCTTTGTATGTTAACTATACTGATTATGGTGAATATTTAATAATGTAAGTGTCAAATCATTACATTGTATAACTGGAACATTGTATTTTGACTATACTTCAATAAAAGATAAAATGTATGTGAAAAGTAAAGGAATTTAGAGGAGAACAATTTTGAAAAAGAACAAAACCTAGTACACTACCTAATTTCATAACTTACTATGTAGTAATCAAAATAGTGTGGCACTGGTTTAAGGACAGAAATATAAATTAATGGGACAGAATAGGGAGCCCAGAAACAGATGCTTACATAGACAATGTTTTCAATACAGCAAAATAAAAATTCAGTGGAAAAGCACAGTCTTTTAAACAAATTGCTGGAAAACTGGATATACTTATCTGAGTAAGAAACCCAAAAAAGATACCCACCCACACACTTTGATCCATACCTCACACTACATACAAAAATCAACTTGAAATGAAACATAGGCTTTAAAAAATGCAGTTCCTAAAAGTATAATCCTTCTAGAAGAAAATGGGAGAATAATCTTTGTAATCTCAAGTTAGGCAAAGATTTCTACACAGAAAGAATGAGAGAAAAATATGGATACACTGGACTTTATCAAAATCTTAAAATTATGCATTTCAAAAGACATTGTTAAGAAAATGAAAAGACAAGCCACAGGCCAACAGAAAGTATTTGTGGTTATCTGACAAACAACTTGTATCAACAATTCTATTTCATAAAATTGGAAAAAATTTGAAGAGAATACTTTAACAAAGAGATTAAGGGTGGCAAATAAACACATTAAAAGATGCTGAATATTATTAGTCACTAGGAAAGTGTAAAGTGTTTCTACAATACACCTATCAGAATGGCTAATGAAAAAAACTTCTAATACAAAATGCTCATACAGAGTAATAAAAACGCTCATCTATAGCTGTGAGAATGTAGTGATACACCCGCTTTGGAAAATAGTTTGGCAGTTTTTATCAAGTAAAACATATACTTTATCATATAACCCAGAAATCCCACTCCCAAATATTTACCATAGAAAAATGAGAATATGTCTACCCAAAGACCTAATGTTGGCAGCATCTTTATTATAATAGCCAAAAAACTGGAAACCTTGTTGGTTAATGGATAAACAAATTGGAGTATATGAAATACAAAGAATACCACTTAATAATAAAAAGTAATGAACTATTCAACCATTGTGGAAAGCAGTATGGAGGTTCCTCAAAAAACTCAAAATAGAAATACCATTTGATGCAGGAATCCCACTCCTAGGAATTTACCCTAAGAATGCAGCAGTCCAGTTTGAAAAAGACATATGCACCCCTATGTTTATTGCAGCACTATTTACAATAGCCAAGAAATGGAAGCAACCTAAGTGTCCATCAGTAGATGAATGGATAAAGAAGTGGAACATATACACAATGG
>JAQQAC010009165.1:13251854-13298073 GCA_029783875.1 Phataginus tricuspis | reverse complement strand
TGCAGACTCACAGAACCCAAGAACGGACTAATAGTTACCAAAGGGAAAGGGACTGGGGAGGATGGGAGGGGAGGGAGGGATAAGGGGGAAAAGGGGCATCACGATTAGCAGAAGTAATGTTGAGGGGGCGCGGGGAGGGCTGTACAACTCAGAGAAGACAAGTAGTGATTCTATAGCACCTCACTCCGCTGATGGGCAGTGACTGTAATGGGGTTGGTGGGGGGGACCTGATGAAGGGGGTAGTTTAATCACCATGGTATTGCACATGTAATTGTAATGATACCAAAATAAATTATAAATAAATTTTAAAAAAACGTAATGAACTATTGATAAACACAAAAACATGGATGAGTTGTAAAAACATTATGCTAAGTGAAAGGTAGGCTCAAAAGCCTATATTCAGTGTGATTCCATTTATATGATATTATGGAAAAAATGAAACTATAGGGACAGATCAGTGGTTGCCAGGGGCTGGGAGCAGAAAAGTGGCATCTTTTGGGGTGGTGGAAATGTTTTATATCTTAAATATGTTGGTGGTTGCTTAACTGCATAATATATCAAAACCTACCACACTGTATACCTATATAAAGTATGAATTTACCTCATGTAAACATGACCTAAATATTTTAAATGGGAAAAAAGCAAGTAAGAGCAAAAGGGGAATTTTTCTGCTTTTTCACGTCAAAAACATTGGAAATGCAACGTATTTGTCTTGCATTATAGAGTCTTTACAAGTTGTGCTCTTTCCTTTAGTTGTGAGTAGGAAAGGATAGTGTATCATATCATCTAAAAACATTTCCTTTCAAATATAAAGGTATAAAATATAAAATGTTTTTATTTTCCTATTACATGCCACATCTCTGAATATCTCTTGCAAAGTATCATTATATTTCCTAAGTAGTCATTAAGTTACAGAAACCAATTTTTTATTTATATGTGAGCATAAGCATTATTATTTAAATAACGGTGAAATTAACCTGTATTATTCAAGCCAGTGAAATGAATATTAAAATCCCTAAAATCAAATTACTTGGGGCCTTTCTCTGCCAATTTCAATTCCTAGAAATGAGACATAGGTGCTTCTATAGTTTTCAAGTGTCTCAGGTGATTTTTATTAGTAAGTTTAAAGCCTGGAAGATAGTAGAGACTAACAATAGAGATAACTGATAAGGCATACAAAAGTTTCCAATAACAGTAACAATCAGGTAACAATGGCAAGACAGAATGTTTGGTTAATGTTGGCCATTTATGGGACATAGCATTTCTGGAAGACACCAAAATAATGGACAAAACACAATTGATAAGTAAGGAACTGTCTTAGGAACTTGGAATATAGCAGTGAACAAAATAAAACCACCTGCCTCAATGGAACCCGCATACCAGTGAGGAGACAGTCAATGGCAAATGGACAAGTCAAATGAAGGTGAATACCAGATGAAAAAGCAAGATAAGGAACATAAAAATGATAGGGGGAGGTACTAATTTGGACACCTGAGATGACATTTGAGCTCAGACCTGAATTGAGAGAACAAGCTTTGTACAAACTGGAGATAAAAACATTTTGATAGAAAAATAGTGTAAACACCCAGAAGCATTCTTTGGTGTATTCTAAGAGTAGTAGGAGTGAGGCAAAAAGAACAAAAATAGCTAGAGGGAAACTGCCCTAGATTATAGAGTTGTGAATGTCAAGTCCATTTAATTATAAAAAATTATGTAACACTAGAAATTAAAAAAAAAATTTATTGTCACTGGTGAAGGGCTGAGTCTAGTTTTATGTATTTTAAGATCAGATTCCTAATAGATATCTAAGTGTAGATGAGTTCAGGGGAGTAATGGAGGCTGAAGACACTGCACAGAAATGGCAAGAAGGGAAAATAGTAAAGCTGTTGAGGACAGAAACCAAAAGTCATATGGTAGCAACACCACAGAAATTTCAGAAAGTAAAAAGAACTGTCCAAGAGGCAAGACCTGAGCAAAGAAAACAAATAACACACTTAGACTCAGTAAAGTGAAACTGCAGAGCACCAGAGACAAAAGATTTTAAAAATAAACAGGAGAAAACAAGTAATGAGTGCCATCTACAGACTGGAAAGCTAACAGTAGCCTACAATAATGAAATCACAATGCAACCCACATTTCTGCTAGATAAAGAATGCATATGTCATTAATGCAACCAATATCCTTAGCTCATTTAATAGAATCCCTATGAGCTGGGTTTTTTTTGACTATTTACAACTCTTTAATATTTACATCAAGAATGAAATGTAGAGTGGAGCATAGAATTAAAACATCTCATTCATTTGGGAGTTAGAACTACCAATCCTGTTTCAAATAAAGGTTGGGTAATTTTTTAAACTGAAAGACAATGTGGCTAATAGCCTTTTAGGATCGAAAATTTGGCACATGAAGACCCACTGGGTTGGAAAAATCTGGGAAGTATTTTTTAATCCTAATTTACAGAGTAATCCTCCTCTTTCATTATTTAACATAGCTAGTATTTCCTATTCCCAGGTCCTTCTTTATAAAGAATCCAAAGACTTCCTGTAAAACATCAACCTATTAGGTTCTAAAAAAAAAAAGAGAGAGAGAGAAGACAATATTAGCATGAAGTATTCTTACTACAGACATTGCCAAGAGATAATATTTCAACTAAATTGTTTTCCTTTAAATATCTAAAATTGAGAATTTTAGCACAGAAGTCTTGACATTTTTGTCTCAAGGTATTTTTGTTCTTCTACAACTTTCTAGCTGCTTCTTCGCCTTAAACACATACTCCAACCATCACAAACCTTGCATAAAGTGCTGCAATATTTTGTTTGTATTTTTAAATTTAATCTTGAATTTAAAGTCTGTTTGATAGAGGCATCTATATTAGTATGCTTAAGTACATTCCAGACATTTAAAAATATTTTTTGCATTATTTGCTATATAATGATCTACTCAAAATTTTGTTAAGCCACTATTACAAGTTCACATTTGTTTCTGATAAAACCGACAAATTCTAAATAACAAAAAAATTACAATTTAAATATTAGTTGCTTTTCCAACCCTCACCCACATCCCACCCTCCACCCCAAACTGTCATAAATCTACAACAGTTATTTTTTTATGGTCTAAATATCATTTTCTCATCAGAAACAGAGTAATGTGGTGCAAAGATAAGAATTATGCCATTTACCCCTAGCGTATATTCTTGATAAATCTCAAGGAAATGAAATCTGTGCAAAACAGTATATAATCTATACAACCCTTTCATTAATCACAAAAACAGGTTACAAAACAAAATAATCATAAAGGTATAATCTACTTTGTTTTATGCAACTGTAAAGGTTCTAATTTCATAAGCCACAACTTGCTCTGGAATTAATCATTCACATTCATTTTCCAGTCTGCAAATTATTTTCTAATATATCCTAGACAAATAATATTTTCTTTATAAGCAAACAGGCCATTTTGCTTTTAGTAAGAATCATTTATTGTAAATTAAAGTGGAGGGTTATTTGGTACAGTACTATGCATAGTCTCTCATTCTTGAAAAATTAAACACAAATGGATGAAAATAGCAAAGCAGAATGAGCATGTAAAAGACAAAAATTAAGCATATTTTATAGAGCATCTTCCCTGTCGAATCAATGTATTAATGCTCTCCATTGTGTCTTAGTAAATTTATGGCTTGTTCCTTTTCTACATGATTGCTGACTTCTTACAAATAATGAACATATTTTCCATCAATTAATAAATGTTACATACAGCTTTAGGTTTTTCATTCAGCTCAGCTAATTAGTTGACTGAAATATTCAACTAAATGTAGCAGTAAGAAAGTTAGAGCCCATTTCATTGTCTCAAAAATGTAATATTGTTCTTCTATGAAATTTGCACAATAGGATATAATGCAAAAGTCCCAACTACAAAGTGATGAATTAAAAATGCAAACCCTGACCCACTTATGATGTTAAATTATGAGCTTCATTAAGCATTTTAATTTTTTGTTAAATGCTATCCTGTGGAATAAAATCCATCGTTTATACTAAATATAAAAAAAGTGAAAAAGCTTGAAAAATGTGTACTGGCATTGAATTGTTTTATTACTTTTATATGTAATGTTCAAAACTTGAGTTATTCCTATGTTATCTGATATGCCAGGAAAAAACAGATTACCATTTTTCAGAGTAACTAAAACAGAAATCACTGCTTTAAAGAAAAAGGTGGGAGGTGGGAAAAGAAAGCTTTTGTTTTATACACAGTGTAAATTTCAGACCTAACTGAATAAAAGGAAAATATTAATAAACCCACATGTGGACCAACCACTGTATATTGCTCCCACAGCTAATCAATAGGGACACATTTAAGAATCATATAGGATTATATCAATATACTTATGTATTTGTCAAAGATTCAAATTTGTTACGTGTCAGCACACATCAAAGAATGTATGCCATATGATTCAAAATTCCCAATGAATATAACAAAATAAAAATCTGTGAATAAATACAGGACATTCTAAAATAATATCTGCAAGAAACCAAAAAGATTACAACAAAGATTTCTTTGATCTAAATTTTACTTCATAGATTCATATAGTCTTCAAAATAAATTTAGTTGTAGTGCTAACATTAACAATATTAACTGCTCACCAAAATATCCTTTTTCTGGAAGCTAAATGTTACTACTTAAAAAAAAGTTAATAAGTGCTTGATGGAATAAGAATGCAGCAGAAAATTACAGGAGCCCACATATCCTTTTTCTTAAATTTAATTTGTCATATATAAGGTTTTTATATACAGTCAGTGTGCATTTTAACAGTTTATATTAAAAGTCAATCAAGTTTATCTAAAATGTTACGTGGCTGCATAGCACATTTGACATTATTGCCCACATGAAAAGGGAAAACAAGTGGATTTACAATAACTTTTGGCCATTTTGGATTCTGAAAGTGTTCATACACCTACCCTTTAAACCAAATGCATCTGAAAAAAGTTTCCAGAGCATGCAGTTTAGATTTTATGTATTATTTCACCATTCTGTTACTACAAACACAATATTGACTATAAAAGGAAAAAAAGGGAAGCAATAACATGTATCTAATAAAAGTCAATATAAAATGAGGACTAATGGAATTAAGTGGCCCCTTTCCCCATTTTTTACATTCTAAACAAGGATTCCATCAAGACAAATCATTAAAAAGTGTTATTACACTGATATATATTTTTAAATGATAAGAAGGCCTGAGTTGGTAGGGAAAGGAACAGTCAAAAAAAGCCTGAGAAGGGGAAGGAAGTAAGGAAAGCTCATTTAATCCATTTACAATAATTTACAGCCATTTTGTGTGTGTGTGTGTGTGTAAAAAGGCATAATAATAGATCACAAACAGGAAATTCCTGGCTATTTTACAGATATAAGTACAGAATTTAAATATTCAAGCTTGTGATGAAAAGCGGCAAGGTGGTCGCAGTGTACAATGTAAACAAGTAGCTTTGGAAAGTGAACAAAGTCCTTGAGTGTTTTTTCTTTATTAAGAAAAGAACTCTCTTTCATTCCTTCCTGAAACGTGATCACAGGTCAGAGTAAAGTTCATATACAAATATAATTTAAATGGAGGTCAGTCTAAAATCACTGACTTAAAAACAGTTTTATCCAGTCTGTATGGAAGGGCAATGTTGAGGTCCCTGTAATAGTAAACATTTTCCATTTCTTTAAAAAAAGAAAAAAAAAAGTACTACATTTGTAGTACAGTGCAGCATAATCCTTAAATATAAAAATATTTTCTCTTCTGTTGGGATAATAGACCTTGCATTCTGGAAAGAAGTAACAATACTGCTACTGATAGAAGATCTGTTTATATTTTTCAAGTCATGTAAGGCAATTACTGTGTTGGTTTATGATATATGGCTAAAAGAAAAGTCCAGAAAGACAAAGTATCAGTTTTTTTATGTTTTCCGACTACTCCAGGTATGCTCAGGTGTACTTTTGTGTTCAATTGAGTGTTCAAATGGAGATCTGGAGCCATAAGGAGACCTCTGATCTAGTGGTGATCTGGGGCCACTATTGGAAGCTCTGTAGTCCATTTGCCAATCTGAGTGATGCCTATAATCCCTGGAAGATTTATGGTGTATATATTCAGAACTTGACCGATGGTCTGAGTGAAAGCGATGATCAGAATGAGATCTATCTTTTAAACTTCCTTCCAACCTGTGATCTCTACTCCTGTGATCATCCACTTTTCTGCGTTTCTCTCTCTCACTGTAATATCTAATAAAAGAGAAATTAGGAAATTTTAATTAAATTAATAATGCAAACGAGGTTTCCAAACAAAAATCATATTAAAAAATAAAACACAAAAATACTTCAAAGCACACTTTTAATTGTATACAAGCTCAGTGCATTTCATTACAAAACTTCATGAGTGAAGTTAAAAATGACTGGAAATACCTCTGTATGCCTCTGGAAAAACTATTTGATTCATAAAATCTTTTAAAGTGAACCATGTGGAACACCTCAGATAGCCTTTATTTTCATATGCCCATTTTAGGTTTGTTGGCACTTTTTATCTAAGCATGACTCATAGTAATGCATATTAATTATCTGGATGTTGGAATTATGGTAACTGCAACTACCTAGAATCTTTTCTTTTACGACCAGAGTCTTTGATGAGCCTCTAAGCAGGAAAAAATAAAGGTCTCTGAAATGCAGACTATAAAATAATTTTGTAAAGGAGAATTTTCATTGTTGGTAATGCCTTTTAAAAGCTTCATTAAATTGGATTTAGTTATACGATAAGAATTGACATACGAATCATTAATGTGACATTTACTCCATACAAAAATGTGGCAGTTTGCTAAAAAAATAATTATGGCAGTTTAATGAAGAGTAATCTATTAAATGTTTGCCTTTTCATATAAAACACACTGAACATAATTTAAAGTATTTTGGTTCATGAAAGGCCCTTGTTACAAACAACTATATTCTGTAAGTCTGTGAGACTGTAAATATTTACTATACACAAACATAGCTTTTCCTTTTCATTTTGTGCCCTTTTCTAATTATGAGTGTTTCTCTTATTGATGAGATTATGTGACTGCGTCTCAGAGAGAAGAAATTACCTCAGAGAGCACAGTATATGTTCATAAATACAAAGAACATCTACTAATTTATTTCTGGTCTTTACTTTTATTCTCAGTGATCAGTAACTAATGAAAACATTCCTTTATTAATAAAGTGAATAAAATGTATTGTTATTAAGTTCAATTGTTTACTACTTAAAAGGCTTCAAAAAACAACAATAATAGAGAAAACTCTTCCTGATTTCAGGACTATGCCAGATTGCTGTGGTTTAACCTCAATTATGAGGTGTTTTCACAGAAAGTTAATTTACCCCCATGAATTTTTTTAATGGAATGGAATACAGAATTCCCACCAAATTTTAGCCATATTCCATCAAACTTTTATTTATTCTATTATATTTTGAAGAGTATTTAAGCCAATATTCTCCAGCAATTACTATAAAATAGCAATAATCTCATGACATAATTATAGAACTTCCTACATTTTCCTTTTATTAAACTTTGATCTTAAATTTATAACCATTTATAGAGAAATCCAGTTCTTAATATTAACAAAAAGTACTACATACTGTTTTTTCTTATTTATAAGCAAACACCTTTATTTTACCATAAGACTTTTGATTACTTGAAGACTAAATTGCCTAAGTCAAATGTGGCAGATAAAACCAGAAAGAGAAAGATATGAATTGACACAATTTCAAATCTGATTGTTGAGTTTACCTGCTGTCCTGTTTGTAGCGGTCCCAGTCACGATGGTCTTTACCATTACTAAAAGAAGAATAGGGCCTTTTCCTAGAGTCACTCTTTTTGTAAGAATCTCCCTGATGTCGGTCTTTATGATGATCATGATACTGAGATAAGTGTCTATCAGACGAATAACTGTCCCTGCTGCTATCATCGTGATTTGTATTCTCTTTTAATCTCTCCACATCTGTTAGATAAAAGAGTCCAGCTTTTGTTAATGACTAAAAAAAAAAAATACATGATAAACAAAAGTAACTTTGTTGCTAGATTGTAAGAAGTCCCGTTTCAACTCCAGCTAAAAATCGGCTACCAAATACAGGCAGTTCTAAAAGCATTTAGAAACTGTCTTTAAAAGCAATACTAGGGGCTTATAAAAGGATCACTCTACTCTGAAAAATCACAACTGAAAATATAAGGCCCATTTCCTTCCCAGACAGACTATGTTTTTTTGACTTCTGTACAGAAAGAATGTATTATTCCAAATATTTTTAAAAAACACATTCATTTTAACAATTATTCTATGATTTCTAGAGACCAGTAAAAGATTGACTTATGGAATGGTTAATAAGTTAAAAAGGATTATTGTTTAAGATAACAGATTAAATATAATAATGTGGGTATGGATTATCTAAAACAAACCCCCCAAAAGAAAAATTTTTAATTACTTTCAAAACAATTAGTAAGACTACTTACCTGGATTTCTAATCACTTGAACATTCAAGTTGCTGTTCTGCTCACTGTTTTGCTAAAAAAAAATGCACATATGTAAGAATCTTTTGAGTGGCTTCAACTATTACAAAACAGGAAAAAAAATTCCTAAATAGAAAATCCTGAGGCTGAAAGAAGTCCTCACGTTAAGATATTAGAATGTATGAATGTAACACAGGCAGGTATCTTTTTTTAAAGCATAAACTATTTGTCCCATGACTTTTAAAAAACTTTTGACTCTGAAATTTAGACTTAAAGAAAATTTGTAAAAATAGTACCAAGAGCTCCCATATGTCTTTCACCCAACTTCTTGTAATGTTAGTATTTTATATAACCATATTATAATGATCAAAACTAAGAAACACTGGCACAATGCTATTAACTAAAGTACAAACTTCACTCTCATTTCATATTTTTCCACTACCTTTTTCAGTTCCAGGATCCAATATGGAACTCCGTAGTATATGTAGTTTTCATGTATTCTTAGTTTCCCCCAGTCTAGGACAGCTTAGCTTTTTGTTTTTTATCTTCCATAACCTTAACACTTTTGAGAAGTACTACACAGTCAGAAGTGATGTACCTTTCTCAATGCATCGTTATTAGGGGGTTCATGTTTGTATTTGTATGTCTTCTTACTAGTGATGTTAACCCTGATCACTTGTTTACAGTGGTGCCAGGTGCCAGGCAGGTTTCTCCACTATAAAGTTATTATTTTTCTCTTTGTAATTAGTAAAACACCTTGGAACAGTTATTTTTTAATATGTCCCTATCTTGTTTCCTTGCCTACCAATTATAGCTTTCTTCAGAGAATCTTACCTGTAACAATTTTTAATGTGGTGCTCTAATGGTTATTTTCTATTTTCTTTATCCTTCTATATTTATCAACTGAATTCTTCTGTAAGGAAGAATGTCTCAGTTTTAATAACATAAAGAAAAAAATATGATGCATTAATTTACCTGAGATTCCTGCCGTTTTTTAATAGCATGCTTATATAATTTATGTAATTTTCTTGCATCAAACTCAGTAAACTTAGATACAAAAATCCACAGGTTTCTAGAAGAAGAAAAGGTGAATTAGTCCAGTGGGAAATACTTCACTTTTTCACGGAACCTTTGCATCTAGACAGCAACACACATACTTAGCCCTCTATGGAACAGTCTAAAGAGATTATTTCTAGCATTTTTTCACAACTTCATGTATGGTTAAGACTCTAAATAAAACTAAACATTAGTAAGTTTTACAGTTTTACTTCTCTTCCAAACACCTTCAATTTATACTATTTGGGGTGAAATGAAGTGATCAATCCTAATTTGAAATCAAAGAGATGTAAAGTCAGAAAGGGACTCATATTGTAATTCAGATAAGGTATAAAAAGAACTAGAACTAGCTACTTAGTAGTCTGAATAAAGATACCATCAGATGATACAGATAAAGCTTGTGAAAGAAGGGTGCTAACTAATGCATTAAAAAGAAACGTTTGGAGCCACTGAAAGACAAAATTTAATTTTGCATCTTGAAAAGAAAAAGGGAATTTGGCTCTCTATTCCCATTTAAGCCTAATATATATAATTGAACTTCACTGTGTTCCTGTTCTATGTCTCTGTGCTTTGGGGATGATCATGAATTGAATGAAATTGAGAAGGATGGAATAATTCTGTTTCATGGTATTTAAAGAAAGCATTAAAGCTCCAGTATATATATTCCAACCATAAGTAAAAGATTAAGTGAGACACTATGAGTACAGTACTTAGGGTTATTTTATTGCCTCATTTCTCATAATGTATTGTATTATCATTCAATAATTGAAAAAAGTAGTGCCTTACACTTTACAAGAGGCTTTAAGTACAGATGTTGCCATTTTACAGATGTTTATACTGAGAAGCTCAGAGATATTGGTAACTAACTGTTCAAGGTCACAAAGCCAAAAATCAGTCAAGATAGGGATGAAGCATGTCTTCTGATGCAAACCCCAGTGATCATTCTGTGGCATTCTAAGCACATGCCTTCAGGATGTTATTATTGTCCATGCATGACTTCAATTTCCTTATATTGACATGATAATTCAGTTTTATGTGTTTCAAAAGCCTAGTGATCATGATCAACTTCTTATCTTCTCTCTAAAAAATGGGTCCTGGTTGAATTTAAGGAGAAAGAGGACCAGAATAGTGTTTGTTTTTTTTTAACTTTAGTATGATGGTCATCACTCCTTCAGAAGTATGTCACCACAGTTTTTTGTTTTGATGTGTAGCTGGCACTGCATATAGCAAGGAAATCGGTAGACTAATATACTGATAGGAATGACTGTATAGTCAGTTTTTTTTTGTCTAGTGGTTTGGCTTAACTCTGATTTGGATTTGGTAAAATCATAAAGTGATTTGTATAACAGTATAGCAGCTCAGATTTATAATTTTAAGATCAACTGTGCTACTGCTGCTACTAAAATAAAGGAGAAATTAGAAGTCTGCATCTTACAGTGCTTGAGGATATTAATTTTTTACAAGGTTTTATGCTCATACCCAGAAGATGAGTTGCTAAATTTATTTGGCATACCAATTTCTACAGATACTACTGAGATAATTTGGTGACTTGCAGAGATTTAAAAAAATGAAACAATCTGAATTTTAATGAAAAGGCTTTTACTATTTTTTGTTTAATGCCACCTGTAGTTTATCATGATGCATAATTAATTGATCACTCACAGATAAAAAGTTTTAAAGTTAAAGGAAAAAAATAAAAACAATTATCCACAGGTCAACGCTTTAGAAACTATTTGTTACCTAAACTTCAGAAGTAGAAAAATAAACTGAAATACAAGAGATGAAAGATGGTTGCATAATTACAAATTTAACAATTCCTGAAAAGTACATCACTTACTTTCTCCATTGCTTAATTTGCTCAGGATTTGAATACTCTTTCAGACATTCTGTGATATGGTCTCCAATTTTTATTAAACACTGTCTAGTATGCTCCAGTTGTTCTCTTTCTGACAGGCCTTTCTCAGGCCTATCGAGTTGTTTCAGAGCTGCTTTGACAGGCCTCATTCTTTCTTTACACTTTAAAAAAATGGGAAAATAAGAACATAAATAGATGAATCAAAAAAATGAATTCAGCAAAGAATTTCCTTCAATGATAATTACATGAGTAAATACAGAATTGTCTGTTGCTAAAATAAGTATCAAATATCATTTAATAGCTCTTAGTATCAGGAGCTTTTCCACTCACATATTCTTCAGAAAGCAAGGTTTTCCCTTATTTAAAATCAATCTTTGTGTAAGTAAAAGCTTTGGATTTTACTTACCTTCTGTAGAAATGTTTCCTTTTTATACTACAGCAGTCCTCTTTATACTACTTTTTAAGCAGTCTTAAACACATGTTGAATGATAAAATCTTTCAAAGTATAATTTAATATTCTATATTCACTATAATACAGAATGTAATGTAAAAAAGTAAGGCTCCTTATGTAATAAAATTACTGGCAAAACTAGTAAAAGCAATACAGCTACAAGTATAAAGTGTCTGTTCTTCTAAACCTTTGGGACAAAACAAAATAGTTAATGATGAATTTTGCTACTATGATATTTTGGGTGGTCAGAGAGTCAGCGGCAGTTGACAGACACCAGCTTTTTCCTTAGCCTACATATTACAGGCAGGCTAACAAAAGAATGATATATGAAAAATTATATAATTTAGTCAAAGTCCAATTTGTGTAGTAAAAGCTCTAATTTAATACCAAAATGAGAATGAAAATATTACTAAGAAAGCAAACTGTGGATAAATTTTAATTATGTATATAAATGTGAAAATAAATTTAAAACTAACAATAATTATATCGACAAGTAGCAAGTTGGGTTGGTTCTAGAAATATAAGGATGTATGTAGTACAGACAATATATTTAGTTGATACAACACCATTTATTTTAAAATAGAAATCCTCATATCATTGCTGTGAAGGACTACTCTTATTGTAAATTAAGTGTCCATATATGTGTGGATTTGTGTCTGAGTACTTTATTCTGTTTACTGACCTAACTGTTCAAGTCATTCAGAAAGTTTTCCAACTTTTGTCAAGAATAATTTAAATAATATTGGAATTATATACTAAAGAGTACATAAATCAGAATTCAGTCAGGTCTGATATCTTTTTTTGAAAAGGGAAAAACTTTACCTTCTTTTCTAATTTTTTACTGATATTCAAATCTGTTTTATATATTCCCTGTTTCTTGTTCAATTTTGGTAGTTTATATTCTGCTAGAAAATTACTTATTCAGCATATGTAATCTGGGTGCATACTATGTTCTAAGCATTGCACTAGACCCAGGAAATAGAGCAGTAAATAAAAGAGAGACCCTGCCTTTATGGAACCTGTATTCTAGCAGGAGAGAGCCAATAAGTAAATAAGACATAGTGCATTAAATGGTGATAAATGTGACTAAGAAAAATAAAGCAAGAAAAAGCTGGGAGCTTTCTGCTTTATATAAGACTTCAGAGAATGATGATGTTTGAGTTGACATCTAAAGAAAATAAAGGCTTATGACATTTAAAGCAAGATCAAGTACAAATGTCCTACAACTTGTTTGACATATTCAGGGGAAAAATAAAAATGGCATTGTGGCTGGAACCAAGTGAGTGAGGTAAGTAGCAGGAGATTATGGGAGTAAACCAGACGTTTTATCTTTTAGGCTACTGTTATGAAGGTTTTAAGCAGAAAAGTAATATGGGGTGACTTTATTCTCCCTGTAACAGACACTATCACTCTGGTTGCTGTGTACAGTACAAATTGGGGTATCAAAAGGATATGAAAAAGGGAAGGGTGGAAGTAGTGAGAACAGCCATGAAGCTATTCAGCTAATCCAGGAAAGAGATGGCTGTGGCTTGAACCAGTGTGGTACCAATACGATTTGCTCATTGATTGAATGTAGCTGGAGAAAAAAGAACCGATGACTAAAATCTAAACTAAGGCCAAGGCCTGAAGATGGGGACTGAAGCAATGATAACTAATATTTATAAAGCCCTTATTAGGTACCAGAGACTGTGCACTGCAGCTAATACACCTCATTTGATTCTGACAATAGACCTTCATAATACCATTTATTCTATTTTTTAGAAGAAATTGAAGCTTATAAGGATATACATCTGTCGAACCCAGGTGTGACCTCAAACTCTGTACTTTGTTAAATTATACTGATATTTAAGAAGACAAATCAATTAAGACACAAGGAAAATCAAGAGGTGTCAAATGTGGCAAAGATGTCAGAGAAAATGAAGACTGAGAAATGGCCACTTAATTTCTTAATAATTAGAGCTATTCTCAAGTAAAATTTATATAGCAGTAAGATCCTAACCATGGAAGCTCAGAAGTATGGCTCCAGAGTCCATGAACTATTCCATATTTCCACTCCACAATACAAGAGATTTTAAGATCACTTATGAAAGTTAATGGAGAAGAAATTCATGCATTGGACACAACAGAAAATTTTCCACTCAGCAGTTCTATGAACAAGTCAGAAGGCTAACTAGGAAATGTGGGCAAAGATAAGAAGCAAGAACTGAGATTTCACCTAACTCAGTAATGGAAAAGGTACAGCAGGGGAAGCAGCTGAAGAATTTAATGTTTTCACCTCAGAAAAGCAAAAGTATACTATCACTTCCCCCAGAGAAAATGGATAAAGAGGCTCAGTTAAGATCTAGATCACAAATAAAAATGTTAGCTTTAGAAAGTTGCCAATGGAATTCCAGCATGTGAACCTGGAGAAGAGATAAATATGAAAGTCCAGAGATATGATATGTGTTTGAGTAAATAAGATGGAAGAAGCAGCTTATATTTGAATGTCCCTAATATTCTCAGAGATCAGAGGGATGCCAATAGCCAAAAGTGAGGAAGACAAAAAGTTGTGGTAGGAACTACTGTATTTAAAGAGCATGAAAATTATCTGAGGCTGTATTAAGGTATATCATGGAATCTGTAGGGAATAAATGGGTTTATTAATCAACATATATTAGTCAGGGCACAAAATGGGAGAAAATGGGACAAAAAGGTGAGCTGGGGATCTAGAATGGCATACTAAGTCAAACAAACAGTTTTATGTGAAAATTTCCATCTTTCAAGTACAACATTTAATTAATACCAGTAATAAAACTGACTTTACATTATATCCATGTCTAAGAAATGACAGAAGTATGTTATTATCTCCAAAAAGTGTAAAAGATTCAGATTCTAGAAATACCTGAAGACAAAATATTCTTATATGAATATGTATTTATGTACATTTGTGCATACTATAAAAATGTATATACATACGACATATTTTCACACCAGACTATAAACACATTTTTCCTTCAGTTGCTACCTGTAAGTATACACACACATAACACGTACAACTGTTTAATATTATTTGGTCTTCTTTACTCTACAATTTTACTCCTTCCTGAGTTTGTTCTGTATCTGGACTTAATCATCTGATCTGGACTTAATCATCTGTTAACCTGCTGGCATGTCTG
The DNA here is from genome assembly GCA_029783875.1 of Phataginus tricuspis. Lineage (NCBI taxonomy): Eukaryota > Metazoa > Chordata > Mammalia > Pholidota > Manidae > Phataginus > Phataginus tricuspis. Next base: position 13,283,061 of record JAQQAC010009165.1, on the reverse strand, counting down.
AATTCCCTAACACCTATGACAACTACTACCAATTTTTAATGCAGAGCACTGGTCTGAAAACTGCACGTATCAACTCATTTAATCTTCATACTTCCCTAACAGCAGCACTCTGGCTCCAGAGAGCCAGCATACTTAACCACTAGACAAACATACATACTGCTTTCCCATAAAGCAAAAATTTTCTTCAAAATTTCATCACAATTAATTGCACAGTTCAGACCACTTTGGGTTCCTGATTATACCCAGTAAATCAACCCTTTGGAAAAAGGTCAAGATAGATTCTCCCTTACTTTGATGAACATAAAAGCATGATAGCATGTTAAACCAGTGGATTTCAGACCAGTGATACTCAAAGTATGATCTATGAACCTTTGCTAATCTACAATGGGATAGGTACAGACATTTTAGAAACTTTTATATCAATTTGACAATATAATTTTATGTCTACTGATTCTAGTAATAAAACATTGGGGCTTACATTTTGAACTTAATTTTTCTTATTTTCATTTTTCTAGTGAAACAGTTTCACTTTCTGTTTTCATTGTTTTTTTTTTTCTAAAAATATTGGTCTGTAAAAGACTGGAAAAGAAGCTAATCCACTGTAGATGAGAAGCACTGGTATATAGATAATACGTTCAGAAATTGAAAAGTTTAACATTCTGAAGTTGGAGAAAAAAAACTCACTCTAAGTATTCCCTAAATATCTCTCCTTAAAGTCTTTAACTTATTAAGAAATTTTTCCAAGTTGATTCTAAATTTAAGACATCTTTCCAATTTTAAATCTACTGTTTTTATCAATCTGAACCGCAATACTACCAAATACATTTCTGAATTAAAGGCTCTAAAAGATGAAACTGTAATTTAAACAAAATGTTACATAAATTATTACTAATAGCCAGAAAGTCTGCTACTTACAATGCTGAATGTCTTCTGATCTAGCTCTTCAGATTCTTCAGATATGGGAACTGGTTCACCACTTGCAGTGATGTGAACTGGAGTATCTGACACTGAAGATTTCTTGGATCTTTCCTTGCCATCAGACTTAGATTCACTCAGCTGAAGAAAAAAGAGAAAATAAATGTAAAAGTGAACTCATGCAGTTCAAATCTGTGTTATTCGAGGGTTAACTATACTGTCTCATTTTACTCTACAATTAATTATTTACATTCAATATTGTTATCTATTTTATCTTTCCCCAAAATAAAGCTACTCTGTAATGTTACCCTATATAGGTAAGGCACTTCAAACAGAATTCAAACCTATTTCTTCCTCTACACATGTATTTTTGAAGAACTTAGTTACTGAGACTAATTTGGGCTGATAGGCAATTTATTTTCCTAAAATGTAAATATGCTGTTGTATCACTTTCTAAATTTTAAATTATGATTTGCATACCTTTTCTTCCTTTATGTCTTTTTCTTTCTGCATAGCTTCTTTTACTTTGTTTCCTCTTTTTTCTTTAAAATCTTTTTCCTTTACATCTTTCTTATCCTCTTTTTCTTTTATCTCCCTTTTAAGTTCTCTTTTATTCTCCTTTTCTTTTGCTTCCCTCTTTTCTTCTGTTTCCTTCTTTATAGAAACATCTGGCTCAGGTTTTTCTTCACTGTCTCTTTCTGTTTTAATTTTTTTATTTGGATGTTTCACAGAACTGATCTCATCCTGGAAAGTGCAAGTATGGCCAATGTATTACTAACCAAATCTTGACAAAGACTAGTTTATTTCATTTGCATGACTATGAACTGCATGTATGTGGATTCTGAAAGAAATAACCAAGAATCCCATTGATAATGTTACCTGCAACGATCACCTTCGTAAAGACGAAGCTAAGCTAATCCTACTAAAAAATTCATAATTAAATTAAAGGAGACAGAATTTCATTCAAATGGCAAATGTTTGAAAAGGAAGGACCTTTGTTCTAGCCCTCTACTGATATACTGTATTCTACTGGATGGTTAGAATTCTGTTCTGTAAAGGAAAAAAATTACTTTACTTTTACCTGTAAGTGGAAATTAAGGCCATCATTCAAATTTCAAATGTAAAGTATACTGAAACATATATGTTCCCTTTCTATATAACAGGTTGCTTTTCTAAAACACATTCTTACCTTTTCATCATCTTCATCAGACTGTTCTGAGAGCAGGGGAGAAGAATCACTCTTTATGTCCTCTTTCACTTTTACAGACTTCATTGCTTTATTCTTCTTAGTTCTTGCTTTTCTCTTCTTTAAACCTCCCTAGAAGTAATTATTTTTATTCTAACCAACTTCATAGATTTTATTAAAAAAATAAAGCTTCAAATACTAAATCTAAAAAGCTAAAGAATCAATCCTTAGTCTGTTGGTAATAAGCTACACCAATCTTAGACAACAAAAGTGATATGTAACTTAATAAATCAGTTTCACTATAATTGTGAATAAATGCTAACCATCTATAATTAATTATTCTTCAAAAAAAAGGATTAGAGAGAAGTACAAGTAGGAACAGGAGGGTTTTTCACCTTCCTTAATTGTTATCTTTAACTAATGTCAATGCTAGCAGAGACAGCACTAGAAAATTATTTTTAACGGCACATAAGTAGTTACTGACATCATGGTCATTGGTAAAACTTATAAAGGTTGCTTTAGTTTACAATTGCTTTAGTGTCTTCCTACTTTTTTGGATCCCCCTCATAAATAAGCTCAGTGATCTTTAATGCTGTCCCTTAAGCTCCACAATGTCTCCAAATAAAACAGTAATGGACACATGACCTCTCAAAAGGTACTCTACTCTAAGCAAGTTACTGCATTTTCTCTCCAAATACTAAGGAAAAAAGGACCCAATTTCTGAAAGGTTTGACTTGCCAGTTTTAACAAGAATGCTGAGATAATTTAAGGTAAAAACACTACCAGTCAAATAAAACTACTAAATTACGGAAAAATACACTTTCAGCTCCTATTAACCACAGATCTCTAGGGTGATTAATAAACTAGATTTGTCTTACTGAAGAGTTAACTGCTCTTAAGCATCCACATTTTAACTTACTGCACCAGAAAGTCTCTGAGCTTCTTTTCTTGCAAAATCTTTCAGTAATTTAATGAGGTAGTCTGCACGTGTCTGTAACTGTTTTGCCTGTGGTTTTTTATCAGGATCATCTGGAAGAATCTGAAAAGCAATTAATTTTTTCAGGTTATCTTCATGAGAAACTTACTGGCTAAAAATGCTTACCAACTTAAAACAAAAACAAGCCACTAACAAGTTACAATTCTTAAAATTTTGGGGAATAAATAACTTAGAATGCAAAATACATTTTTTATACCTATGCCACAGCCAAAGAATTAGTTTCCTTAGGAATGAATTCTAAAGAAAACAAATCTTTCCATTCAAAATGAGAATACAAAGTGTGAGGTTAGATATTTCTTTCCAATATACAATAGTGTATTTAACACCTGGTACTATTAAACATTACAGTATTAGGTTTCTTTCCTCTCTCACTAACAGCATATCTAACAAAGTCTACAAAAGTTCCTAGAATGCAAATTATCATCTATTTATAAGATGACCCAAAGCACACACTTTAGGGAAACTCCTACAGTGGGAATTCAAGCCATTTTGTTTTGTTCCACAGTAGCAAACGACAAAGCACCAATACCTGAAGGTTCCCATTTGTCAATGAAGAAATAAAATATAAAAAGATAAATTGAATGGTAGGAATAAGGCAATGCTTCCAGTGTTTTCCATTCTAGGCAAAGAAGGGATTTTAGCTGGTGAGGTAGCATCAAATCATCCAAAACCCTAAAACATTATTTGATATTAAAAAATATATATATTAAAGGGCAGAACCCTTTTTTGTCCTTGAATAATGTAATGATGGACTGAGAAATTTACCTTTAACCTAATAATATGAAGAAAAATACAACTATGTTTTAATAACAAAAATATAATTTCAGAAATAAAGTGATATTTCAGAGATCATTTAAATTCAATCTCTTCATGAAAACCAGATTCCTGACTCCCAGATGAGTTTATTTCCTAACATAATTTAAAGGCAAAAATTAAACTCAACATAAACTGTCGAGAGATTAAAAAATATTTAAGTACCTTGTGTGTTAGACTGAGATCAGGATCCATTTTAATCATTTCCCAGCTTCCATATCCATATTCATAGATACCGATTAACAAATTGGAATCATCTTCTTTGCCCCAGTCTATATCAAAATGAGCTGGCTTTGTGTGGCATGGGATAGTATACCTAGAATTAAGTAGATACCAATGTCAAGTTTATAACTGCCTTATTAAAAATTAATTTTGAAAAACATTTGAGTCATTAGAATTTCAAAATCCCCTATTTTTAAAAATATTTGATTCAAACTAACCAATGACATAACCTATTTACATAACTTCATATCCAAGTTACTGAATAACAAAACAAGTATTTTACAATGGAAGAAGTAAACAACTCACTGCTTTCTTTCTTCTGGATCTGAAGGAATGGATTTGTGCAACGGTATTAATTCTTCTTCATGGGAGATGACCAGCTTGGCATTCACCTGTACTCCTGATATTCGGAATGTTGGACCCTTCATTTTCCCAAGTCTACCACCTTAATTAAAAAAAATAAATAAAGAAGTACAAAGTATATAAGTCTACAAAATACAAAGCAAAGCATGCTATTACTTATATAGTTAAGTATTACTTATTTATGTATTATTAAAGGGGGTCTTGCTGTCCAACCTTAAATTTCACAAGATCTTTCAATATATACTAGTGATTATAATATTGCAGTTGTAGATTCACAAAAAGCACTTCACATAATTGTTCTATCAACTGCACAAGATATATCGATCTATTAATACTGTCAGCCTCTAAATAACAGTACTAGTACGATTTTTCGGTATAACGGATTACTAAATCTTATCTAAATATTTTTGTTAGGTAGATGAATCACAAAATAAGCAATAATGAAGTAACTATGCCCAAAAAACAGTACCATATGTAGGTATTTATGATAACTTTTCCCAGTCATCTATTCTAAAAGTATATTACAAAAGGCAGTAATTCCTGAGATTACCTCCCAGGGAGATAGACTCTATTGCCTTCAAGACTACAGTTCTGTTCCCCATTTCCTATTGTCTAGGATTGGTCTTGCTTTGTTTTATAAAGCATCTTTTAAGAATGATTAACAGGCAACTTAAGATACAATATCTACCTAACTAGTACATTTTGAAACTTCCCTTTACCTCTCTTTAAATTGCTCTCATTTTAGTATTACCTGTTCGTTCTGTTCCTGAAGAATTATCCTTTAAAGCTTTAATGCAACCATTGTGCACCAATTCTCCTAGTCGTCTGAGGTCTGTCTCAGACTTATCAACTAATTCAGCATCTCGAGCAATTGCATCTAATCTGCAATAAAATAATACAGTTTTCAGGTAAATATGCAGAATAAAGTGGTGCCATGTGAGATAGACTAAAATTTACTCTCTTAAGCTCTACAAGTCACTATTACATGCCCTACAAATTCTAGTTCACACAACTGGCATGAGATAATATAAAAACCAGGAAGATCTGGTGGAGAAACAATTCATTTATATACTCAGGGATAATAATAAAGTTAACCAGTTCTTTAAAGAGCAAATAGTATGCTCCAAATATGAAGAATATGTAATAATTCTGTGAAAGCTCTTCATAACTGATCAAATCTTAAGTTCAAAAGGAAGTGGTTAAGCATTATGACCATCACAAATAAAAAAGGTTATAAGTAAAATTCTGTAATTTTTTGTTACTATGCACTAAATAGATAATATGAATAATGATTAATGTTCAAACATTTTTTCATCATGTAAAATAATTATCCAAGTATTTCAGGCAAGTCATTTCAAAACAGAAAAATCTCTATTTTAAGATGGGGTTTGGAGGAGGAAAAACAGAATTAAACCTATTTTAATCTTTACCATTCTACATTCAGAGAATGTGCTTTCCTATAACAAAGGACAAAGAATATTCAAATCACCAACAATTATTAAGATTAACAGATAACTTAACAAAAACTGTCTTGACACTTTGATTTTTAATAGTTTGTATAAAAAGAAGCTGTAATTAAGGAAACTTAAGGAAACTTTCTCTTGTAAGGGAAAATAGAACTGGTCTTTAAGTCAGAATATTAGGTTAGCAACTAGGCTTCTCTATGGAAGAATTTGCTGTTTTGTTAAGTTTGTGATGAAAAAGATAAAACATTTGAAAAATGAGTAGTATTTTTAAACGTATTTTATAGAAAACTTCATAGATAAAATTTTAGAGAAAGAATTAAGGATATTATAAAAATATTTTAAAAATCGGTTAGAAATTTGCTTTGTACAGATTAACTTTGTAAATGCCTATTAAAACAAATTTTAACACAGTAGCTAAACTTTTATGAATATTAACATAAATAAAGCTGATAGCATGTAACACATTCTATAATTCTGAGAATGGCAAACATATTTACCTTTCCAGAGGGCCACCAAATTTCTTGTAACTCTTGATAAACCTAACAGAGAATAATTGTTTGGTTTAAGTGTGGGCTTCACTGTCCATTAAAAGATAGATGTATTTATAAATATACAGAAATAAGAAATTATTTGTTAGTGCAAAAATTAATTCAAGGCACTGTTACTAACAAAAATGAATTAACTATGCTAGAAACAAAAATGTTAAAACATTGATATACCAGTAAAACAAGACATACTTTAACACCCACGATGATGTTTAGAAGCCAATATAAATAAAACAAGAGAAGCTAAATTTTATTTTAGAAATTACTTTATTATTTTCATAAGACAAAAAAGATTCAAGGCTACCATGAAGTGTCTCCAGAGTTATCAATCATATTACATCTCACATTCCAAGTGTTGATAAAACTGCTGAATACAGCTTTAATTCAGAAGATGAATGGTATTATATCAGCAATGGAAAATAAAAACTTTACTTAGGAACAAAACTACGCAAATGGTTAATGGATGAGGGAAAATACCCAGGAAAAGTAGATGTTGAAATGCCTCTTCAACTAATGATAGAAAGCGCAACAAATCAGGTGGTTATAAAAGTACCCTTAATAAAATCTAACAATATGTTTAGTTTTCTGGTAGAAAGAATGAGGAAGAACTTTATTGGTAAGGTCTGTGACTTAAAAGAAAAGAGTTACAATGGCTTGAAAGAAAAATATAACAATGAATAACTTTATCACAAATTTCATAAGCAAAAATATTACATAAACAAAAGTAAGCTGTTATCTCATTCTTCTTAAATAAATTTGTATATACAAACAAACATTTCTGAAAGAAAACAATTGATCCTGTATCATCAATCTTACCTCAGTTCCCACTTGGACATATCAGAAATGCTTTTAACATAATTACTCTCAAAAAAGTAAATCACCTCAGTGTTAAAAAACTAGAAAAATATGGAACTAAATTATTCCCAATAAAAATAGTAATTCTGAGGGTCATAAATGTGGTACAACATTTTAATAAATACACCTAATGTATTGAAATATACATTCATTATTCAAAGGGGCCAGTATTCTGAGCCACATAATAAAACCAATAACTTTTGCAGTCTAAACAGACTAACAATAATTAAATAATATGCAAAGACTAGATGCCAAACTTTTATTTTTTCATAGCTATAATGAATATCCCAAAGCAGAACTACCCAATCCCTACACAATTATCATATATATTTGCCTCCTCTAAAACTTTGACTTTATTTTTGAAAATTATGGGATTTCTGTATTTTAGTTTCACCCTCTAATAAACGCAAGCTGAAGTAAAATGGTCTTATGTCATCTTACCGCCGTATTTCTGCATCACTAAATCCTTTAATATTCTCCCGAGGGATAGTCCGTGGCCTTCCACGTTTCTTTGGACTTTTCCTTTCTGAGATCGAATCACTATCAGATCCAGAGTATCTCCTACTTCTACTGCGCCTCCCTTCACTTCCATTGAAACTAATCTGGAATAGGAAATAAAAATTGAACCAAGCTTAGAGTAAAGAAGCCTTCTGTTGTAAGGGTAAAGAAAATACTTTAAATGTTCTTCTATATGTCAAAATTTCTCTATAAACAAAATTAAAAAGCAAATAGAGAAAAATGTTAATATATAAAGCATTCTTATAAATCAGTAGGAAAACACCCACTGTCCTTTTGTAAAAATATAAGAAAGGATACTGACAAGCAATTGATCAAGTAACAGAATTATACAACCTCACTGGTAAATTTTTTTAAATGCAAATGAACATAACAATGAAGTGCAGTTCTTTTTTTAATCCTTAATCAATACTAGAGTATGCAAAAATAGCCAATATTGGTAATGGTACAGAAAAATGGACAGTCTTACACCTGTGGTGGATATTTAAACTGGAACAGAGGGCAATTTGGCAGTTATTTTATCAAAAGTCTTAAAAATGACCATTCTGCTGACCCAGCAACATCACTCCTAAGCATTTTGTCCTCAGATGAGAGAACATGAAGGAACACTGGCCAACAGTCATTTATATCATAAAAGTGTTTAAAAAAGGCAAAAAAAGAGACTGGACAAATTATCTATTACAAAGGAAAGTTGAGATGCCACTAAAAACTGTGCTGTAGAATAATTAACATACATTATATACTGTCAAAGGGAAGACAGCAAGTTCCAAATTAATAAGCCTCCAATTAAATTTGGCAAATAATATATTTTTAAAGTATCAGAGTTATGTATACCATAATATAATTACTAATAGTATCTCTGGTTAGACAGATTGTTCACTACATACACAGTCACTTTTAGGCCAAACAGGCATTATTTGACTCCACTTCTACCTGGGATGTAGAAAGTTGGTAGGCTGCTCCTACCTTAATAACAAATCTAATCTACAAAATAAAACTTTTCTTAAATATATCAAAATCACAAGGCTGTCTAGTCATCTGAAATATAACGAAATATAGCATTTTGTAAGAAGAGGTGGGACTCAAAAAATTGGATCACTTGTGAAGAACAAGAATAGTGAACATCAAGTATCATATAAGCAGGTATAAGGAATTTAGCTAAAATTTGCTAAAGGCTGGGTGTAAGCTACCATAAAAGCATAGGATCCCTGGGAACCAAAGACACCGGAGGACCTGCACCCACTCTCAGGTGCTTCTCCACAAACCTCCACCAGGTGCTCATGAGAAAGACTGGAAACAGGGCAGAAGATTAGATAACATTTTCCTTCATGGTACAGGCATGGAGAAAGGCAACAGTCACCACTGAACCAACAAGCAGGAAGCCTTGCCAGATCCTTCTCACCCACTGTGCTGAGGGCACAGGAAAAGACCTAAAATGCAGGTAGGAAAAGAAAAAGAAAACCAAAAACTCTACTTCTAGAGAAAGGTAGCAGGACAAGGACTAGGCAAGTCCCTCATTTGCCTCAGTCAGAATTGAAGAAGGCACTAAAAAACTCAGTATTCAAGATAAAATAATCTTGTAGTGCAATATTCTAAGAAACAAAAGTTAATGCCAAAAAATCTAGTACTGTTTTTCCTTTTGCAACAGAATCCAATGTAGCTTAGCATGGCATTGTTACTCACTTAAAAATTTGACAGTTTGTTAATTTAGGCCATAAAATAAACATCAACACATTTTTAAAAACTCAACTCACACAAGGGATGGTTTCTGACCATGACAGAATTAAACCAGGAATTAGTAAGGAAGGTACTTGGGAAATATCCCAAATATTTGGAAATTAAACATATTTTTTACAAAAAATACCTATAGGTAAAGAGGAAGTGACACGAGAAATATTATGAAATGAATGAAAATGGAAACACAACTGATAGAAAAATTTAGGAGATTCAGAAAAGGTAGTACCTAGAAGGAAACTTGTATTAATGCTGATATTAGTAAAGGAGGGCCTTGATTCAGTAGTCTAAGATTATACCTTAAGACACTAAAAAAAGAAGAGCAAATGAAAGAAAAAGCAAAAAGAAATAAGAGCAGAAATCAATGAAACCAAAAAGTGGTTCTTCAGGGGATATTATGAATAACTTTAGGTCCATAATTCAACAACAGATAAAACAGACAAATTCCTAGAAGGAAACAAACTCCCACACTCAAGAAATAGGTATTTCGAATAGTTCTGTATTTATAAGAGAAACTGAAGTTACAGTTAAAAAGACCTTCTAACAAAGAGAACTACAGGCCCAAATGGTTTCCCTGACAAATACTGCCAAACATTTAACCAAGAAATAATAAACAATTCTACACAAACTCTTCCCAAATACAGATGTGGGAACACTTCCCAATTCACTTCATAAGGCTAACATTATCAAATCACATGAAGACATTACAAGAAAACTATGGACCAGTATTTCTCATGAAAGGATCAGTTCAATTGTGAATACTCTTACATTACAGAAATATCTTTTAAATTTAAAAATGTCACCTGTTTGGCACAGTTTCTCATTCTTGGGAGCATATAAATTTCTTCAAGTTCCTTTTGTCTTTCTTCCTCTTCTAATCTTCTTCTTTGATCTTCTGGAATGATTTCTTCCCAATTCTTTGAATTTCTTTCAGGTTCCAACTCAATGTCATCTTCACCCATATTTGAAAAGTTGGCAACCTGATAAGTTCCAGAATTTTAACAGAATAAGCATCAGAGAACTCCTCCTTAAATTATATTTTTCTTTTTTTTAGCAGGGAGGAAGCTGCCATACCAGAATAAGACAATCAAACTTAAATATCCTCAGGATAATGAATATGAATAGGGATCAAACCAAGTATGATTGCTAAACTAAGGTCCTTCTTTCATTAGGTCAAAGTAGATCAAACCAATGACTTCTAAGACTCTCTTCCAGGAATGATTCTGTTTTGCTCTGCTGCTTAACAAAATTATTATAACAGAACTAAAGGAAATCCACAGAACAACAACAAAGTAACATACTAGCAGCACACTAAATCACCTTGTAAAAGAATTACCATAACAGCCCATTAACTACTAAGCACTGTAAAACAATCCAATACTCTTATTTTTTATGACAATAAAAATAGTAGCTAATAAGCTACTGACAAGATACAATATTTACATTTCCTAAGCCCTGCTATTCTCTAGAAAAAAGGGATAATTAATAGCATACTAACATTTGTGAGGATTAAATAATACATTTAAGAAACTGAAGAGGCTGTTTCATAGAAAGCAGTCATTAAAGCTAACTGCTAATACTAGTACATTAAATAAACCTTACAGATAAATGATGAAGACAAGAAAGCTATCCTTATCCTACAGAAGGAATGGGGCTAAAAATAGTTTGTTCTCATGTCTATTATTTCAATGTGATGACAGCCTTAAAGCCAGCTGTATATGAGTTATTAACTCACTGGTATAAAAATAATCCATATTTACTGTATATTATTACTATAACTTACCAGTGACTTTTTTCAAATTGCCTATTAGTCAAAGTAAAAGCATATAGTATAACTTAATGTAAAGAAGAGTTAATTAGATCATATCCAGAGTGAGTGTCTCCCAGAAATCTTCATCTCTTACCAGTACTACTGAAACAGTCTTCTCATTTATTTCCCTGCTTCAATTTTTGCCCCGCTACAGTACATCCTCCATATTGCAGCCAGTGACCCATTAAAATTACAAAAGGTTTTATTCATTGTTGTTTTCCTATGCATAGCACATTGCAGATGCTCAGTAAATATTTGAATGAACAAATGATATAAACTGAATTGATTCTTAAAAACCTCAGTTCATGGTGAATGGCTAATATACAGAGGAACCTACTTTATACTAAACAATTCACAACTTACTGTGTATGGTTGGCTGACCTGTGTTGCTTAAGGACTCCTTGCAACCTTTTAGCCCTCACCAAACCAGGTGTATTAATAAGTATTAAAAGGAGTCTATTATTGCTTCCTTTGTCAGACTGATTTACTTGAGTTTTCTTAGTTGTGATAAAGCTCAATCTAATGATTAAAACTACTCCAATAAAACTCAGCTAAAAGTCTTTAATCATGGAAACCTAAATAACAGATCATATTCATTCATTTACCAAATTTTTGAGGACATGCTATTCACCAAGCACTTGTCTAGGTGCTACTTAGGAAATTATAGCCCTCCCCATCCCACTATATGTAATTATTTATAAATGATTTGGTACCTTTTGACTCAGGTTTATACTGGTTTATATTTGTCAGAATAAGGGAGGAAAAGCTATAAAAGCAAATTTTAGGACAAGAATATTAAACATTTTTGTTTAAAAATTATCTTGTTGATTGTGCTTAAAGAAGAGATTAACAAAACACTGAAAAAAAGAAAATCAGTCCCTCTCAATTTATACAAAAAAAAAAGAGAGAAAGAAAATCTACCTTGAACTGGGAAAGCAATTCATCTCCAACAGTTAAAGGGCCTGGTTCATTTTCATGAGTTTCAGCCCTCTTTAAGATTTCATCTATATCCATTTCCTATAATTAGAAACAAATCTTTATTTTAAATATACTTTAATATATTTTTAATTTTAAAGTATAACATAAATATAACAAATATATTTAATACTTTATAAAGTAAATATACTTTATACTTATTAAATGTAGTTTAAAAGATGGCACATTTTGAGGCAAGTGTTTTTTTTTTAACCTGAGGCTCTTGTTCTTCTCCTTCAGGTTCCTTAAAAAGTTCTTCAGCACCAAACTTTAAAATGGCTGATAACTCTTCTTTATTGAAAGGAGTGGAACTAAAATCAGGAAAAATAAAAATGCTCAACACTAATACTTAAAAATTTAAACACTTACATAGCACTTTTGTTAACACAGTCACCTTTACGACAGTTACATGACATATTTAGATAGGTAAAGTACTATTAGTATACTTGCTTTGAAACTAAAGGACTTGAGGCCTAGAAGTTAGAGATTTCCTCCAAGATAACAAAAATAAGGTGATGAGAATGTATGCTTTTGACTAAAAAAGTACTCCAGTGTGTTAAAAAATAAAAAAAAGGCCAACACTAAATATAATACTTTAATGTCCCAATTACCACAGGCAACATTTCAGAAAAACGAGTACAGTATGATTCTAAAATGACATTTTTGGGTAACTACCTTGAGGGGGCAGAACCTGTGTGTAGCACTGTCTTCCCAGTTGTGTCCATTCTTTGAATCACAAGATGATCTAAAACCATCTTCTTTTTAGCCCTTTCTAGAATATCCTCTTCAACTGATCCCTTTGTGACTAGTCGATAAATATTCACCTGTAAAAATACATGATAAAACACAAAATGCAGTTAAGAAAGATTTGCTTTGCTAATCTGAGGTGCCCAAATCCTGGAGTACAGACTGAAGCTCATCCTGTATGAACTACTCAGAGATCAAAATCAAAATGTAGATAAAAAAAAATATATAGCAGTATGTTTAAAGCTAAATTTCCTCAATTTAAAGATTATTTTGAGGTAAGTCCTTCCTTATATTTTGGTTAGGAGATTTTATTTGCTTTCTTTTTTTTAAAGGAATGACAGTAATTTAAAAATTATCTTTTACCTGGGAAAAAAAGGAAAAATGTTAAATTGACGACAACCTGATATTAGTTCCCTCAATTATGATTACTACTTCATCATTCCACATAATCTAAAATTCTATAAACCACTCTTCTAGTTAATGATGAAGCTCTGCTACACAATATAGCCTCCCGAAACAGACAAAAACTGATGTGTAGTAATTTTATCTAATTTCTTAAGGTCAGCAATTCTATAGCTAACAGTACCACCATATAGGAATAGTTTGCAAATTTATGGAAACAGTTTTAATTTTTATAATGATTAGTTGGGCTTATCAGCAATTACATCACAGGACTTGCGATACTAGATATTCTGCATCAAACTGGACATAAGAGCACAATGAAAAATTATCCTGAGTCTCCCAAATGACTTTTAAAGACCTTTGAAAATTACCTTAACTCTAAATCCTATTTTAATATAAACATGAGGCATTTTTATAATGTACAATATACACAAATTTTAAGGGTTGCAACTACTGTGTAACTAGGCAAGTAATTGGGTATTATTTTATTTTGTGCTACTTTTTGCTATCTCTTGCTTTGGAGAAGTTTGAGAAATATTACATTAGATGGAGGTAAATGAATTAAAATCCAAGAACCAAGGCATCATCATCAGGATGACAGATGGTTTTTCTCAAGGCCTATTACAATTGTGCCAGACAGTTGCACATAACCAGTAAAATGAGAATGGTTCTTTTGCATGGAGAATCTTGTAGGCACATGATAAAATGAGGCTAACAAAAAGGTAACAATGTACTAAGCAAAATCTCTTTCAATGGTTAAAATAAGCAAATGATATTTTAAAGTTTATAATTTGAATAAAAACATTATACTCTACAGCTGTAAACAGAATGTATAATCAGAAGAGAATGTGTGATCCTATTTAGGCATGGTTATCTCAGTTCTACAACTTTAGGTGACTTTGGTAAATATGAGTTCCTCTATATCCTAACTGTTTAAGGCAATGTTACTGCATTTAATGATCTTACCAGGATAAACCAAAATCATCTCCAAACACTGATCATAAAAAAAGCTTCTAAAAGAGTAAAATAAGGGGAATCAAATAATACCTGTTTCTTTTGCCCAATTCGATGAGCTCTAGCCTGTGCCTGAAGATCATTCTGTGGATTCCAATCAGAATCAAATATAACAACAGTGTCAGCAGAGGCTAAATTAATTCCTAGACCTCCAGCTCTTGTGGAAAGCAGAAAGCAGAAATCCTGTAAGGAATTATAAATAGGCACAATTTCATATTCTTCTAGAACTATGACTGTGAATAATCAATATGAGAGTTTTACAACTGATTTCTTTAAAAGGTATTTTCCCAATAAACTAAAAGGTAGTTTTTAAAAATATTAAAATATATAAACCTCCAGCCAACACAACCAACAATACTCCAAAATACAAATACACATGAGAATAATAACCATCCATTCAAAAAGAATTCTAAAGGAAAGTGGGCTAATTTATTTTGAAGCAAATTAACCATCCTCTGCTGAAACAATATTGATAAGGGCAATATTCTTCAGCTATAACATAGAATAATGAATTTAAAAACCCAACTTGCAAATCAAAAATGGCTAGCATCAATAGGCTTTCTTTTTTTAAACAAACTGTTAGGTATGACTAAATGACTATAACACACTCCTTACATGAATTTAATTACCAGGACAAGATTCTAGAATGTGTAACTGACCCCTTACAAGGACAAGAGGTAATCATTAAACATGGATTCATAAAGAACA
This sequence comes from Phataginus tricuspis, assembly GCA_029783875.1. Taxonomy (NCBI): domain Eukaryota; kingdom Metazoa; phylum Chordata; class Mammalia; order Pholidota; family Manidae; genus Phataginus; species Phataginus tricuspis. The sequence goes on along the minus strand of JAQQAC010009165.1, from coordinate 13,267,793 downwards.
GGTCCTGTCATATTTACATTTTTTGTTTGTCAGAAGCCCTTTATTGCTAGCCCTTTATTTTACAATTTAAAAAGCATTCATACCTCTGATCCTTCAGCATTAAAATGATCTAGAGCTTGTTTTCTCAGCTCCCCTTTTATTGATCCATCTAATCTCTAGAATAAAACATATTAAAATGTAAGATAAATAATTTAAAAAGGAATTAAAATCAATTACAAAATTAAGTAAGTATGAAAACGCAGCATTATTTTTGTTACGACTGTCAGAGTCAAAAGTACTTATTAGGCAGTAAAACCATGCCCAGACATTGTCTCCAGAATCTGTGCTCTTAAGTGCTAAGACTGCTTACTCTAATAAGTAACAACAACATTGGTTAACATTCTGCCTGAGACACATTGTAAGAGATACATTTTACATGTGAATAAGTAGACATCTGTACACCCAAAGTTTCATGACCCAATGTACTGATTAAACATTGATTAAGTCCACTGTGGTTACTGGACCAATAGCATCAATGTGATCTGAGAGCTTAGAAACTCAAATTATTGAGCCCCATGGTGCCTTGGGTATGTGACCTGAGTTTTCTCCTTGTTAGTTTCCTCCTCAGTAAGTGGCTATAATAATAGTAACAACAGTAATTAGTACTTCCTTCATAGAATACAGAGGATTCTATGAGAGAACATAGTAATAAAACACTTGCACAGTGCCTGACATACAATCAAGGGCTTATCCCAAACGTTATCTAAACAACAGATGTCCAGAAACAAATTGTAAATAGTGTTGTTTCTTTTTCACTAAAAATTACAATTAGTAAAACTTTTTTACAAAGTAGTGATGTATCATTTTATTAAGGTGGTGTGACCTGAAACAAAAGAATGTTAAAAATTCTTCTCTCCAGGAAGTGATTTGGGAATGAGGAGGGATTGAGGCAGTGTTTACAAATACTTCTGTACTATGTTTTTTTGCTTGACCATGTACACATAACAATTTGTCTAAAAACAAACCAACACAGAGCTGGGGTGGGAAAGGGAGTAAAATGGGGGAACATAGGGTGGTAGCTAAAAAGTAGGGTTTCTTTTGGAGGTGATGAAAACATTCTAAAATTGTCGTAATGGTTACATGTATCAATGAATATATTAAAAACAACCGATTTGTGTATTTCAAATGAATGAATTGTATGGAATGGAAATTACATCTGAATAAAGCTGTTTAAGAAAAAAAAGCAAACAATTGGCACTCTTCCTGTACTTTTTCCCCTAAATGACTACATTATTTTTCAATCATGTTCATATCACCAAACATCTGTCCTTCACAGCACTTACTATAGTTGTAATGTGATATTTATTTGTAATTACCTGCTTAATGTCTATGTCTGGATATCAGGTTGTAAACTCCAACAGAGCAGGGATTATGTGCACTGTGGTTTATCATTATGCTTCTACTTGTTTTACTACCTGCACTAAATATACATCATTTACTAGCTGTACATACTGTTTGCTGTTTCAGGCACTGTTCATAAAAGCACTAAATAAATATAAGATGTAAAGTACTGAAAACTAGCACCTGACTCTAATATTAAACATTCATCCATATTAACTTTAATCATGTTGAATGAATTTGAAAATAAATATTGACTAGATGGAATATAAGCCCATTTTCGTCTTTTGGGATGACCTAGTTTTATTCAGTAAACTATTCATTAGAATCATTATAAGCACACGGACCTTCAAAATCTCCAACAGTCCTAGTAGCATTCACAAAGAATGCTCTCTCTTTTCCTTCCTCAAACTAAAGCCTAATATATATGGCTGCCTCTTTAGATTTGAGCACAGAGGAGAACTAGAGAACTAAAGTAAAAAATTAAAGAAAAATTGTTTGCTGCTTAATATAAGGTCAAGAGAAAAAAAGGGAATAATGAAAAGTATTTTCTTATAGTACAGTTTCTATAAAAATCTATACATTTATTAAAGATTTTCAAAAGTAATTTTGTAGAACATGCTTAGGAATTAGATATAATTTAAATAAACAAAAAAAGACAAGATGAAATGCTTACTTGAAAGGGGAACTGACGGTATTTCAAATATTCTGCAAGTATATCTAACATCCGCACCATTTGAGAAAAAATAAGAACTCTGTTGCCTCGTTCTCTTAGGCGAATTAACAGCTTGTCAAGAAGAATCAATTTTCCGCTACTACGGATTAAGTGCTAAGAAAACAAAAGTTACTACTGTTATAACATGTTAAAAAGAATCAATCAAATTAAACAAATGCTTCACTTAACATTTTAATTTCTTTCATGATTTCAAATCATGACTTTGCTTTTTCATAACATTGAAAAACAGCTCATTTCAGTTTCCAAAGTTTTCTAGGACCTGTCATTTTGCTCTATGACTTAAATTAAAATTTTCCTTGCAATTTACCACCTAAATTTTTGCTGTATTTTCAGGAGGAAAAAAGCACTGTTTTACTCTATTTGCTGGTTATTACACTATTTCTCCAAAAACCTTAGCTGAAAAACAAGGCGCTGAAGAGAAGCAGCAACCAAACAACCAAAGGCTTAAAGAGTAAGAAAATGTGTTCTAATTTATACATATCAGTGACTGATCCCAGCACTGCTTAAAATTACAATGATCAAAGCACTGCTGTGGCTGGATGGCCATTTATACCTTCTTCATACTTCTCTTGCCTCCCAGAAGTGCTAGGAAAGGTAAGATCTGATGTCAAGATGTCCTTAAGACTGCCATTTGCCGTTACCATGAATTCAGCATAATCACTAGTAGTGAATTTTTTTTCACAATTAAGAATACACTAAGCGATTTTTGTTAGATAAATTATGACAGCCCACACTTAGAGATTAATTTTAAGAAAAGTGATCAAAATAATTGGATAAATTTATCCAATTATTTTGATCATTTTAAGGGGCTTAGAGACTAAAAAATAATGAACACCATTAAATATATCATTAACTAGAGTTTCTAACTAATATATTAAAGCACTGTGCCTTTTTCAGTTTTAACTAAAAAAAAATTCCAGAATTTTGTTTTATTACAAAGTAACAGTATTTTTAAATTCTTACTTGTAAGGCCTCCTGTTTATTATAGAATTCATTATTATCTGGTGGTTTAATGAGGTAGCAATGGTTACAACATTTCTTTAGCTCCATCATTATGTTCAAAAAGCCTGAGGTACTGCCCTTGGAGCCTTTGCTGAGGGCTTTGTAATTCCTAGTTAATATCCATCTGTAAAAAATCACAAAAATGTTGTTTAGCAGAACAATTACCAGGATGAAATCTAATACTATGAAAACAATCAAACACCAAAACAAAATTACACCATTACAAAGTTCACAATTAGACGTAAAATGGACCAGAATTTGTTCACAAGACTAATGAGAACATAACCTGTTATCTGAACTATTAACTATACACAGTAAAGGCTTAATGTAACATAGTGACTATAGTGTGTTAATCCTTTTCCCTTCATGAGGATACCTGGTTTAGCCACACTGCCTCCTTTAAATGACAATAACACAATACATATGTAACTTACAGAAAAATTATGAATGGTTATTTCACTACTTCCAACTATGTATATAGCTATATAATATTTCATCTTATATCACCTTTTATTTTCTTCCATTTTTACAAGCTTAGTCTTCAAGGGGACTTAAAACTATTATTACTCTAATTTGCCTGAAAATGATAGGGGTGGGGAAAGTGGAGATAGCGAAAAAATAAGACTGGCTCTAAGTTGAAAACTAAGCCGAGTGATGGAATGTATTACCCTCTTTTTGTGTTTGAAATTTTCTATAATAAAAATTTAAAATTAATTCAACAGATGTGCTTTTTAAATATTTGGCTCATATTGTACCATAAAATATGTCTGAGAATTCAAATGCATGTAGCAATTTTATACAATTAAATGTTTAAATAGATATTAGTAAGTAAGTTTTAGGACAGATACTCCTTTTTGATTCTTTGAAGTGTTACTTACTATATGGATCTGACATACATAAATTTATGCAAGATATGTATTACTATTATTATTATTACTATTCCTCAGTGTGTGTTGGGGGGCTAAAATTTTGTTCCACGTTTCTTTTTCTGGCTTCTACACCGCTATCTGTCAATGATGTAATTATCATTAATTACCTAATAATGCCTTAGCATCCTGGAAATCCTAACATAAGAAATTCTCTATAAGATAAGAGTATTAAAGAGAGAAAAGCAATTAATGATAAATCATTTAGTCTTATGTCACCCATGATCTTGAACTTGCCATTAAATCTCTCTTTGCCCCAATATACAATTAAATAAACCTATTCTGAAATTCAAGAATTGCTATTCCTCTTTAAGACCCTACTGGGGTGAGGGAAGCACCTTGATGAGACAGGGACAGGAGGGTTGTTTAGACTTTGTTCAGACATGTGTCTTTTTATAGCTTACTTGTAATATTGTTTCTGTAAAGCGCTCATTTCCATTCTTAGAATCTGCTCAACCTTGGCAGGAAGAGATTTTTCCACATCTTTTTTAACTCTGCGTAACAGAAACGGCTCAAGCTCCTTGTGAAGGCTTGCATAACCATATTCTCTGCCTTTGCCATGTTCTTCTTCAAAATCTTCCCAGGAAGAAAACCTTAAACATTTAAGAAAATGGAAGAATCACCGAAAAAAGTAAAACTGCATATGAGATTTTCCAGGGTAGTCATATATAAACAAAACATAGATTCTTAAAGAAAAATTTACTACTAATAATAACTATCCTTCCTGAGAAATCCACCATATATCTATAAGGAGAAATATAAGAAATTGTTTTATAAAATTTATCTTCTCCCTGAGTTAAATAAATATGGAAGCATTTTCAAATATGAAAGCAATTACCACTAAAATATTTCTCAAAAGAATAATTTTAAAGTTCTGAATCTATTGAAACAGAAAATGTATGCAACCTTAGACAAGTTATTTATCCTTATCTAGTCTAGTTTTATTTGCTATTGTTAAATACTAAGAACAATATTGTTAGTTTTTCAAGCAAGGTATACTCTGATCATGGGCAAAATCAACTGTTGTAATTTATTATACATGGCTCAAGCTTACTTATTTTCAAAATTGAAAAATTAAATTATTACTGAAAATATGAAATATTCCAGCCCATTTCCTTTGTACTCCCTACTTCTAAATAATCTGTGGTCCACTGTTTTAAGGCAATAAAACCTCTTTTTAACCTTATTAACTACAACTAATTATTTTCCTGTTAAACATAGCTTACAAAACATTAAAATTTTATATCCCAACATATCTTACTTTTCTGGCATAATGAAATGTAGCAAAGACCAGAGCTCTTTGAGGGAGTTTTGTAGAGGAGTTCCAGTGATAAGGAGACGGTGATTGGACTTAAAGTCTATTAAAGTTTTATATAGGAGAGAATCATCATTCTTTAATCGATGTGCTTCATCTACACCTATAAATGCCCAATTTAGACCTCCAAGGAATGCCTTAAAATGAACAGAAAAACACAGTTAATATTTTGAGAGAAAAACGGTATTGTAACGTAGCTTCCCATTTGACATGAATTCATATTATTAGTATGAAGCAAATCAAAATTAAAGACAAACTTTTTTTTTTTTACAATTTATTTTGATATCATTAACCTACAATTACATGTGCAATATTATGGTGATTCAACTACCCCGTTCATCAGGTCTCCCCCACCAACCCCATTACAGTCACTGTCCATCAGCGTAGTGAGATGTTATAGAGTCTCTACTTGTCTTCTCTGAGTTGTATAGCCCTCCCCGTGCCCCCACTACCTTACGTCTGCTAATCGTAATACCCCTTTTACCCTCTTATCCCTCCGTTCCCACCCATCTTCCCCAGTCCCTTTCCCTTTGGTAACTGTTAGTCCATTCTTGGGTTCTGTGAGTCTGCTGCTGTTTTGTTCTTTCAGTTTTTTTCTTTGTTCTTATACTCCACATATAAGTGAAATCATTTGATACTTGTCCTTTTCGGCTTGGCTTATTTCACTTAGCATAATACGCTCTAACTCCATCCATGTTGTTGCAAATGGTAGGATTTGTTTTCTTCTTATGGCTGAATAATATTCCATTGTGTATATGCACCACATCTTCTTTATCCATTCATCTACTGATGGACACTTAGGTTGCTTCCATTTCTTGGCTATTGTAAATAGTGCTGCAATAAACATAGGGGTGCATCCGTCTTTTTGAAACTGGGCTGCTGCATTCTTAGGGTAAATTCCTAGGAGTGGGATTCCTGGGTCAAATGGTATTTCTATTTTGAGGTTTTTGAGGAATCTCCATACTGCTTTCCACAATGGTTGAACTAATTTGCATTCCCACCAGCAGTGTAGGAGGGTTCCCTTTTCTCCACATCCTCGCCAACATTTGTTGTTATTTGTGTTTTGGATGTTGGCCATCCTCACTGGTGTGAGGTGATATCTCCTTGTGGTTTTAATCTGCATTTCTCTATGACCAGCGATGTGGAGCATCTTTTCATGTGCCTGTTGGCCATCTGAATTTCTTCTTTAGAGAAGTGTCTATTCATGTCCTCTGCCCATTTCTTAATTGGATTATTTGCTTTTTGTTTGTTAAGGTGCGTGAGTTCTTTATATATTTTGGATATCAACCCCTTATCAGATGCATCATTTATGAATATATTTTCCCATACTGTAGGATGTCTTTTTGTTCTACTGATGGTGTCCTTTGCTGTACAGAAGTTTTTCAGCTTGATACAGTCCCACTTGTTCATTTTTGCTTTTGTTTCCCTTGCCCAGGGGGATATGTTCATGAAGAAGTCACTCATGTTTATGTCCAAGAGATTTTTGCCTATGTTTTTTTCTAAGAGTTTTACGGTTTCATGGCTTACATTCAGATCTTTGATCCACCTTGAGTTTACCTTTGTGTATGGGCCTAGAGAGTAGTCCAGTTTCATTCTCTTACATGTAGTTGTCCAGTTTTGCCAACACCAGCTGCTGAAGAGGCTGTCATCTCCCCATTGTGTATCCAAGGCTTCTTTGTCAAATATTAATTGGCTGTAAATGTTTGGGTTAATGTTTGGATTTTCTATTCTGTTCCACTGGTCTGTGGGTCTGTTTTTGTGCCAGTACCAAATTGTCTTGATTACTGTGGCTTTGTAGTAGAGTTTGAAGTCAGGGAGCATAATTCCCCATTTGATTCCTCCTTCTCAAAATTGCTGTAGCTATTCGGGGCCTTTTTTGGTTCCATATGAATTTTTAAGTTTTTTGTTCCAGTTCATTGAAGAAAGCTGTTGGTAGTTTGATAGGGATTGCATTGAATCTGTAGATTGCTTTAGGTAGTATAGCCATTTTGACAATATTTATTCTTCCTAGCCAAGAGCATGGGATGCATTTCCATTTGTTAGTGTCCTCTTTAATTTCTCCTAGGAGTGTCTTGCAGTTTTCAGAGTACAGGTCTTTCACTTCCTTAGTTAGGTTTATTCCTAGGTATTTTATTCTTTTGGATGCAATTGTGAATGGAATTGTTTTCCTGATTTCTCTTTCTGTTAGTTCATCATTACTGTATAGGAATGCAACAGATTTCTGTGTGTTAATTTTGTATCCTGCAACTTTGCTGAATTCAGATATTAGTTCTACTGGTTTTGGAGTGGAGTCTTTAGGGTTTTTTATGTACAGTATCATGTCATCTGCAAATAGTGACAATTTGACTTCTTCTTTACCAATCTGGATGCCTTGTATATCTTTGTTTTGTCTGATTGCCGTGGCTAGGACCTCCAGTACTATGTTAAATAACAGTGGATAGAGTGGGCATCCCTGTCTTGTTCCCGATCTTAGATGAAAAGCTTTCAGCTTCTCACTGTTAAGTATAATGTTAGCTGTGGGTTTGTCATATATAGCCTTTATGATGTTGAGGTACTTGCCATCTATACCCATTTTGTTGAGAGTTTTAATCACGAATGGATGCTGAATTTTGTCAAATGCTTTTTCAGCATCTATGGAGATGATCATGTGGTTTTTGTTCTTCTTTTTGTTGATGTGGTGGATGATGTTGATGGATTTTCGAATGTTGTACCATCCTTACATCCCTGGGATGAATCCCACTCGATCATGGTGAATGATCCTCTTGATGTTTTTTCAAATTCGGTTTGCTAATATTTTGTTGAGTATTTTTGCATCTACGTTCATCAGGAATATAGGCCTGTAATTTTCTATTTTGGTGAGGTCTTTGTCTGGTTTTGGTATTCGAGTGATGCTGGCTTCATAGAAAGAGTTTGGAAGTATTCCCTCCTCTTCTATTTTTTGGAAAACTTTAAGGAGAATGGGTGTTATTTCTTCTCTATATGTCTGGTAGAATTCAGAGGTGAATCCATCAGGTCCGGGGGTTTTGTTCTTGGGTAGTTTTTTGATTACCGATTCAATTTCGTTGCTGGTGATTGGTCTGTTTAGATTTTCTGTTTCTTGCTTGGTCAGTCTTGGAAGGTTTATTTTTCTAAGAAGTTGTCCATTTCTTCTAGGTTTTGCAGCTTGTTAGCATACAGATGCTCATAATATTCTCTTATAATTCTTTGTATTTCTGTGGGGTCCGTCGTTATTTTTCCTTTCTCATTTGTGATTCTGTTTATGTGTGTAGATTCTCTTTTTCTCTTAATGAGTCTGGCTGCGGGTTTATCTATTTTGTTTATTCTTTCAAAGAACCAGCTCTTGGTTTCATTGATTTTTTTCTATTGTTTTATTTTTCTCAATTTTATTTATTTCTTCTCTGATCTTTATTATGTCCCTCCTTCTGGTGACTTTGGGCCTCCTTTGTTCTTCTTTTTCCCATTTCAATAATTGTGTCTTTAGACTGTTCATTTGGGAATGCTCTTCCTTCTTTAAATAGGCCTGGATTACAATATATTTTCCTCTTAGAACTGCCTTTGCTGTGTCTCACAGAAGTTGTGGCTTTGTGTTGTTGTTGTCATTAGTCTCCATATATTCTTTGATTTCTGTTTTGATTTGGTCATTAACCCATTGATTCATTAGGAGAGTGTTGTTAAGTCTCCATGTATTTGTGAGCCTTTTTGATTTCTTTCAAAATTTATTTCTAGTTTTATACCTTTGTGATTTGAGAAATTGGTTGTTAGGATTTCAATATTTTTGAAATTACTGAGGTTCTTTTTGTGGCCTAGTATGTGGTCTATTCTGGAAAATGTTCCATGTGCACTTGAGAAGAATGTGTATCCTGTTGGTTTTGGGGCAGAGTTCTGTAGATATCTGTTAGGTCCATCTATTCTAGTGTGTTTTTCAGTGCCTCTGTGTCTTTACTTATTCTCTGTCTGGTTGATCTATCCTTTGGAGTGAGTGGTGTGTTGAAGTCTCCTAAAATGAATGCATTGCTGTCTATTTCCTCCTTTAATTCTGTTAGTATTTGTTTCACATATGCTGACGCTCCTGTGTTGGGTGCATATATATTTATAATGGTTATATCTTCTTGTTGGACTGACCCCTTTATCATTATGTAATGTCCTTCTTTATCTCTTGCTACTTTCTTCATTTTGAAGACTATTTTGTCTGATACAAGTACTGCAACACCTGCTTTTTTCTCCTTGTTGTTTGCATGAAATATCTTTTTCCATCCCTTCACTTTTAGTCTGTGTATATCTTTGGGTTTGAGGTGAGTCTCTTGTAAGCAGCATATAGATGGGTCTTGCTTTTTTATCCACTCTGTTACTCTGTGTCTTTTGATTGGTGCATTCAGTCCATTTACATTTAGGGTGATTATTGATAGATATGTACTTATTGCCATTGCAGGCTTTAGATTCGTGGTTACCAAAGGTTCAAGGGTTGCTTCTTTACTATCTAAGAATCTAACTTAACTTTCTTGTTAAGTTATTGTGAACGCCGTCTGATGTTTCTTTATCTCTCCCTTCCTATTCTTCCTCCTCCATTCTTTATATATTGGGTTTTTTTTTCTTTGCCTTTAGTTAGTATTTGGATGGTCTGCTTTCTTTGCTATGATTTTATTTTCTCTGATAACATCTTTTTAGCCTTAGAGGTGCTTCTCTCTAGAGCAGTCCGTTTAAGATATCCTGTAGTGGTGGTTTATGAGAGGCAAACTCTTTCAACTTTCCTTTGTCTGGAAATTGTTTAATCCCTCCATCATATTTAAATGATAATCGTGCTGGATACAATATTCTTGGTTTGAGGTCCTTCTGTTTCATTACGTTAAATATATCATGCCATTCTCTTCTGGCCTGTAAGGTTTCTGTTGGGAAGTCTGATGATAGTCTGATGGGTTTTCCTTTGTAGGTGATCTTTTTTCTCTCTCTAGCTGCCTTTAATACTCTGTCTTTATCTTTGACCTTTGCCATCTTAATTATTATGTGTCTTGGTGTTGTCTTCCTTGGGTCCCTTGTGTTGGGAGTTCTGTGGGCTTCCGTGGACTGCGAGACTATTTCCTCCCCCAGTGTGGGAAAGTTTTCAGCAATTATTTCTTCAAAGACACTTTCTATCCATTTGTCTTCCTCTTCTTCCTCTGGTACTCCTATAATGCGAATATTGTTCCGTTTGGATTGGTCACACAGTTCTCTCAATATTCTTTCATTCTTAGAGATCCTTTTTTCTCTCAGTACCTCAGCTTTTTGTATTCCTCTTCTCTAGTTTCTATTTCATTTATCGTAAAGACAAACTTTTGTGTAGTTTTCAAATAAAAACTATTTCATTTCAAGATTTCATTTCAAGATTTATTGGAATCTTCAAGTCAAGTAATTCATTATGCAAAATGAAGTTCCTTCTGTAACTAATTTTCCCATTAGAAAACAGCATTAATATCAAGCCAAAGGTTTTACACTGGAAACGAAGAAAAACAATAGTATCATTTAAAATTTTTACAAAAGATTTTTAGTCTATGCCCAGTAGAAGCCTCTATTAATGCCAATTTGGAGTAAATAAGAACACTGTCTTACTCCAAGTGTAGATATAATTCACTCCATGATTTTCATGAACAGTGCATATCTAATATATAAATGTGGGTCTCTGATTTAAAACAGACACAGGCCTGACTCTGTTCCTTAATAGTTGTATGACTTTAAGCAAGTTCATTAACTTCTTTAAGACTTGACTTTTCTTTCCAATAGAGAGACCAATATCTTATAAAATAGTTGAGAATTATTTCAGATACTAATATAAAGAATTTAATAAAATAGTAGTTATAAAGCATTTAGCACAGTGTTTCACCCACTGATAGTTTCTTAATCCTGTTAGGTATCTTCCCTTCTTTAAAGACCTCACAAATCAATGCTACACAAACTATTTTCCTTTAACTCTGCAAGAAGTTGGCAAACTTTTTCTGTGAAAAGCCAGATGGTAAACATTTCAGATTTTGCAGAGAAATGTGTGGTGGGAGATCTCTGTTACATATTTTCTGTGGTTTGTTTCTACAGCCCTTTAAAAATGTAAAAATCATTGTTAGTTCACGGGTCATAAAAAAATAAGCCAGAGTTGGTCCACACAGGCTGTAGTTTGTTGACCCTTATTTATATTTTTATCCTATCCACAACATATGGTAAACGTAAAATTGATATACACTGAACAGAAAAATGTGTAATACATACCTTATCCTTCAACAGAATTTCATAAGTTGTTAATAGTATATTAAATTTTAACCGTTTGGTCTGGGGATGCATCCATTCATGAGTTCTGATCTATCAAGAAATTTTAAAGGCAATTTTCAGGCAAACATTACTTTGTAAACTTGAATGTACCCATTTAACTCTATTTTTTTTAGGTATACTTTCACTTGAGTATCTAAAATGAAATCTATTCAAAATACATAAAAAGCTATGTATGTATGTAATAAAAGTGTTAGTTATTTTTTATATAGTCCCAGCATATGTTGATCTTACCTACCATAAATAAAATACCACAGAACATTGAAACCTTTTATATATGAAATAAAGCACACGTTTTTAATCTATACCTTTCACCAAAGAAAGTTCTCCTTTAACAAAACACAAATGATTAACTCATTTAATAACATTTATAGATGAAATATTTTGGGGTTTGCTTCATAATTGGGAGGGAGGAAAGTACACTGTAGAGGTACAGAGGATGCAAAAATAGGCAATGATTAAAATTTTGAAGTTGTAGATGGACAGATGGATTTTTATTATACTCTCTGCTTTTACATATATCTGAAAATTTCCTATGACAGATAGGAAAAAAGATACATATGAAGTAACATTAAACCAAAAACTGATTTTTATTACAGCCAATTAAACATGTATTAAGCACCTACTCCAGCAAGTTCAAAGATAGAAATTAAGACTATAGATATTCTTAAAGACAAGCATGTCTATACTTTTAAATTTATGGAGAAGCAACTTACCATGTTTCTGCTGTTAATGTCGCCTAAATAAACCACAGCATTCATTTGAGAAGCCCATGTCTGAATTTCCCTTTGCCAGGAAGTGAGAGTGGAAAGTGGTACTACTAATAGAAAAGGTCCATATAATTGATGTTCATGAAACAAATAGTTCAGAAATGAGATCGTCTGTATTGTTTTTCCAAGGCCCATTTCATCAGCAAGTATGCAACTATTTCCTCTACAAAGTTAAAAACAAGATAATGCATGCATAAAGATTAAAATTTACAAAGAAACCTTTTTACATAACCCATGTCCAAGTTTATATTATATGAATAGTTAAATAAAATTAATCTGATAGGTATTATATATACCACATAAAACTTTCACTAGTTATCAATAATAAATGTAAAGTCCTTTGCAATAATGTAAGAGAAGCGGACAGAGTTTACCATAATTTCAGGTTAGAAAATGCACAGTATATCTTTAGTCAATTATGTACAAGTGGTAGAGTCCTGATATATTAAATAAGTAAAAAGTAAGAAGAAAGAGAACACACCACCAAAAATTACAGCTATGAGAGGTTAAAAAAAAAATGCACCCTAGGGTCACCTATATTCCTAAAAATAGAGGAGGGGACAAAGGAGAAAGGAAAAAAATACAGCTAAATGGGGGGGGAAATAACTGGGAGTAAGAAGAACAGTCCAGACTAGTGTGGGATAAGAATGTATATATATTTTGGTTTTCAGTTCAATAAAAACTTATTGAAGTACTGCAACAAAAAGGTTAACTCAAACTTCACTAGATTTTCTTCTTAGTATGTAATAAGTATTATTCACATACTGGGAAATTGAAAGACCTAAATATAAATACCAAAGGGTCTTAAGCTTCATGTTGGTGAACATTTTCCAAATCTTTTATTTGTAAAATTCTAACCCTGTTAAATAGAAGATTCCAAATATACTTACTTGCACCAAGAATGAGCAAGCCAATTTAAACCATTCAGTTGATAATCTCTTAGTTCTAATCCTTCATGTCCTCCAATATAGGATGGCTGCTTCTTTAGGGCTACAAATCTTGGCCTTTGTTTTAATACCTTTAGTAAAATAAATGTCATATGAACAACTATTAAATAAAAGAAATTATATTAGAAGATGAAATTCTCAGCTTTGATCATAAAATCCGAGATTTTATCTCAATTCATCAGGCTTAGAAATTCCATGACTCAAACTACACCTGAGGATTCAGTTGAAGATGACTGTTTCCTATTACTATAACCAGATGTAGAGTCAAATATTTCACCTTTTTTTTTTAACAAAAAATAAGAGTTACGTGTCTACTGAAATAGTTGGGTTTCATGTATTTCAAAAGCAAACAGCTATGTTAAATTCATTCAACTATTGCTCCAGCTGTTACCTAGAAATAAACCATAAAATTGGCTTGACTTCATCTTTGATTTCTGATTTCTAAATTACCATTATGAATTAACTTAATCTTCTAAGAAAACAAACTGTAGTACTACATAGACCCCTAAACTATCATTAATAGTAACTTTAAATACAAAGATGTTATATTACACAAGGTAGTCCTGGATACTTTCTTATGGGCACATCTCTCTTTTCCTTTCCTACCTTCAGAGAAAAGATTTACTACCCTTCATACCACACCTACTTTCCTAAGACTTTTTTTCCTATTGGGTTTGGTTTCCCTAGTCCACTCCCCACACCTACCACCAATTTATAATCTTTCTGACACAGTTTCACTCACCAAGGCTAAAAAGACAGTGCCACATCTAAGACTAGTTACAGGGACATCATTTCTTGTAACCCCTAGCAACCAAGCAGTTCTGCCCCTCAGCCTATCTGAAATCAGGATCCAACTCTCTTTTGGGCTTCTAATACTTATGATGCAAAAATAAACTTTCAGTAATTAAAAATGTTAAATAATACTCACTTTGCAATCTTTAAAAGGAGTGGTTTTTGATTGATTCCTGCTAAAATACTCATCTATGCATGCTTGAAACTTTTTGGAAATGAGAGCTCCATCTTCCCAGCTGCATTCTGAGTATGGAAGGCCCTGCCACTTGCAATAATAATCAGGATAACCAGCTGCTGACTTTTGATTGGAATGAGCTGTGACATACATCAAGTTTAAAAAAAAATAAATTTATTTTTTACATTACGCTTACCAAAGTAATAATTCTTATTAAAAATTACCCAAATAAAAATTAGTCGTCTGGTTTAATATCCTCTATTATAGTAAGAGCAAGCTACTGTATTTGATGTATAAGCAGTAAATTCAGGAGTTTTTAAGGATGATTTCAAGCATGGAAAGAGAAAAGTTTTTTGGAATCATTTATTACTAACCAATTATTCGTTCCACTATTTGATACTGTTTATGTAGATCATCTGTAAGTTCCTGCTGGCAATTATAATATTCCACATCTTCTGGAGAAGCATTTTTCAACCTGAAAGATTATTAATCCAGGAATAGACTTCAAAATCTCCTCTGAATAACCCACACCCCCAACTACTATGTATAACACAAATTCTTTTGCCAATTGTCATGTGAGCCAGTTGGCAAAATGAAGAAATTCAAACAGAAATAAAGCATCATTAATTTTTAACTTTAAAAATTTATAATTTAGGAGATTCATTCTAATGTAACTATTATCAGGGAGAGTTTAGAAATGGCTATTCCTAAGAAGTTTTACCTTGAGATAAAATACTGTAACTCTATGTAAAAATAGTTATTTTAGGTTATCATTTGATTGTTGGCTATGTATTCTTTTAAACAAAAAACCTTAGTAATAATTTTTGAACTATAAAAAAATTAAGCATAATATAAAACATATTTACCATCTTTTTGTCTCCTGGTCTTTTTTCTTATAATTATCCAATTTTTTCATTCCTCTAACATTCTGCTGCTTAAGGGTTTCTTCTGTCTCCCAAGTATTGTGGATATGGGACCATCCTTTCCATTTAATTAAATATTGGATCTCCCCTGGTTCCTTGTTTTTTTCAAATCCTGCATTTGGGTCACCATCTGCTTCGACTGCATAGATGGTTGTAGTAGCACCAGTAGCTGAAAAAGAGCATAATACATTCCATGTAATTGTGTTATATATTTTCTTTCAACTCAAAAGTTTAAAAGTATGAATTAAAAAAATGCTCTCATTTTTAAATAAGTAAAATATCAGGATACAAGAATTTATGGGAAATTATATTAAACATATATAAAAGAAACTCAATTTTGGAAAAGATGATCTAATTTAATCCCCTGTTTTAAATAAAAAAAAAAAGGTTAAAAAACAATGACACACCTAAGATCATATAGCAATTTATAGTAAGTGATGATTGGGAGACTGATAATTGGAAATTAGAATAATTCAAAATCATCTTGAAAAACTGCATGACCAGAATCACTATGCTGAAGAGATTATCTGCACCCCCATGTTCTATGCAGCATTATTTACAATAGCTAAGACATGAAACCAATTGAAGTATCCATAAACAGACGAACGGATAAGGAAAATGTGACACACACACACACACACAGAGAGAGAGAGAGAGAGAGAGAGAGAGAGAGAGAGAGAGAGAGAGA
>JAQQAC010009165.1:13187322-13251844 GCA_029783875.1 Phataginus tricuspis | reverse complement strand
AGAGAGAGAGAGAGAGAGAGAGAGAGAGAGAGAGAGAGAGAGAGAGAGAGAGAGAGAAACACTACTCAGTCATAAAAGGAAGTGCTGCCATTTACAACATAGATGGATATTAAGGGCATTATGCTAAGACAGACAGAAAGACAAATGCTGCAAGACCTTACATATTTGATAAAAACAACAACAAAAAAACACCTCACAGAAGAGATCAGATTTGTAGCCAGGGGTTGTGGGGGATACGATGAAGTGGTCAAAAGGTACAAAGTTCCAGTTATAAGACAATAAGTACTATGTTGTAACCATACAACATGACGACTACAGTTAACACTGCTGTATAGTATATCTGAAAGTTGCTTAAAGAGTAGATTCTAAAAGTTCTCATCACATCTATGAGATGATGGATGTTAACTAAACTTACTGTGGTAATCATTTTATAATATATGTTAAGTCCTTATGCTATCCACCTTAAACTTACATAATGCTGTGTGTCAATTATCTGTCAATAAAACTGAAAGAAAAAAATGCACATCAAGATCACTAAAAATAATCCACATATATGGATAAAGGAAAAAACAATTTAAAAACCAAACTGTGAAACTCAAAGAACCTACATTAACAAAAATATTAAAAAAAAAATACCTCCTTTTCTCCCAATCCGACAGTCCATGAATCGTTCTATTGTTTCAAATTCTTCTTCCTCGGGTTGAGGAACATCCTCACCACAGACTTCCAGTAGGTCATCAGAATCTGTTTTCATTTCTTCATCTTCCTTATAGCTAACATTGACAGTTGCTTGGCGACGAGAACTTCTTTTATCATTATCATAATCTTCTTCATCATCCTCTTCCTCCTCAGATGAATCAATCCGTCTCTTTTTTTGTCCAAGAATCTTCTTCCCATTCTTTGACTTAGATCTAGGAAAGACCAGGGGGAGGCGTTTTACAGAAACACTGGCATAAAACAAGATTTCAGAAATGAATACCTTCTGCAACCAACAATTTTCAGCATCAAACGGAGAATAGGCTATACTTACCTATTTTGAGATTTTCTGCTTTTAACTTTATTTTTTGGCTCATAATCAGATTCTGTTTCTTCACAACTGCTTTTATCTCCTTCTTCAGATTCTGAATCTGAACCAGACTGAGATAGAGATCCTGACCCAGACATCTGCCAATCTTCACTGTATATAAAATAAAGTATGTTTATTTTATACTTATATCACAGTAAATTTGACCTGATAAAATATAAAACTAAAATTAGACAAAATTATATTCCAGTTAATATAAAAAATATTGCTTTCACCCATACTAAAAATATTAAATTGTTTGTAGAATAAGAAAAATGCTGAAAAATATTATTTATAGATTTCTCCTACAAGGAAAATTTTGTTATTAGTCATTTAGTTACACCTCAACGAATGGCAAGTAAGTAAATGTTATTGTGATTACCATAAGGATGAACACATTTATTATTATACTTGCCCTCCCCAAAACAGAGATTCCAATCCTTTTCATCTTAATTTTCTGGAAACTGTGACATTTAAAAATATACCCTTTGTAACTGAATTTTAAAATAATGGATGTTCATTAAGCTTAAAATACAGTATAAAAAAATGTAAAAAAATATCAGTTCATCTAAACATTCAATAATTATCTTACCTTTATTATTATTTTAGTCTATTTAGTCTAATTCCAGTCAACATATAGAGAAAAAATATTGGATGCATATGCTACTATTCTGCTATAATATAAATTTCATATGAGAGACACACTAAGTTCTTATACATACACTATATCCTGTCTCACATAACTACTGCTTCTTCTCCACTGCCCACCATGTCTTGCATCAGCCGTGACCAGGCTAAAGCTTACATAAGCAAGCACATATGAATAAAATCTGATTTATGACAAAAACATAATAGAGTAGCAAATTCTATTTTACTTGGTATCTTTTTAGAGTTTGCAAATTCGAAGTAGCAATAGGGAGGACATATGAAAAGTCTCCACTTCATATTTTTTATAATGTAAATTACAATGACTTTTCTATCCAAGCAAGTCTATCCAAACATCCTAAAATATTTGTTTTTAAAAATATTTTTTGCCTGCACCATGCTAAGATTAGAAATTACCAACTCAGTAGAAGAGTTAAATAGCTTATGAGAAACAGTAATTGAAAATGTACTTAATAAACTGGAAGACAGATCTGAGGAAATTAGCTAGAATGTAGCACAGCAATAAAGGGGTAAAAAACATGACCACAGTAAGATTCATAATAGATAGGACAGATGATCCAATAGATACATACAATACCTATGATCCAATAAGACAGATATAATATATAATAACAGTAGTACTAGAGAGGTTTATAGAGTGAGAAAGAAAAATTACAGATAACAAGAACTGAATTTTCAGAAATAAAAGACACAATTTAGTATTAAAAAAAGCATAAAACAAAATTCATAAAGTGGGATAAATAACAAATCAAAAGCTAAGACACACCAAAGTGAAAGTGAAGAATATCAAAGACAAATAGAAAAATAAAAGACAATGGAATAATGTTTTTGAAAAAAATGAAGAGAAAAAAAAGACAGACCATCCAAATATCTGAACTGAGAATCTGAAGCACTCTTAAGACTTTCTGGGTCAAGATCTTTAGGATAGTGAGTTACTATATCAGTTCCATGAAGAAAATTAATTTCATGTGCAGATGAATAGTTAAGAATAGCTATTAACATAAATTAACATAATCACCCCAAATCCATCATCTGTTCATCCCTACTCCCTATATAGGTTTCCCAAGTCATTAAGATTTTCTGATATTATGCCTAGATCTTTAAAAAAAATATAGGAGAAAGGAGTTATGGGAGATACACAAGATAAAAATCTCTGCTGGTCACAGAAAGATAAATGTTAAGGATTAATGATTTAAATTAATCTAATAAATATGCCATGAACCAAGAATTTACAAAAGTCCACTTTTGGCAACAGTTTTTCATAAGGAGAGAAATATAAAATCATTAGGATTTTCCTGATTTGAAAAGCAGTAAATTGAACAAAAAGACATACTCTTTATGCTTTTTCCTTTTGACTTCACTTGAGTCATCAGAATCTTCACTGCTCAAAGAATCCTGTGGAGAAAAACAATGTTAATGTTATTAATGATCAGAATTTAACCATGGTATCAAATTTTTGCTTGCCATACTAGTTAACATTCATTTTGCTAATAACATTAACTATAAAGCCTCTGTTTTTTCATGCTGTTATATTTATACCGTTAGCACAGAGTAATTGTTAACATTTTTATTGCAAATTTATAACATAGCCAGTGAAATTAGGTAAGTATCACAATATCAGCATTTTTTTATAAAACCTTAACATCTACCATCTCTGGAGACTACTGATTTGCCTAGTATGGCCTAAAAAGAAATCCCAATTGGTATGTCAAGTTTTGATTAATAACATTCTTCTTCATTCGACAATTTTTTATATGGTTCTGACTGTTTTGTGCAAACACATGGGCATGTGTGCTGTCATGTACACATAACCTATGTTGTTTACAGCTGCAGCCTATTCTTTTAAAACTATGTTGAAAATTGTCATTAACATACTATATAAATGACAATAGTACTTAATATTTCTTCATTTATGTGTGCAAACTTACGTGTGTGTTTGTGTATGTATATTTCCATAGTATTCACATTTTGTTTAATTTGAGTTTTGCTGTGATGAGCAAATGCACACACATTTCCAATGCTTCTTTTGGATTAATCGCTGAAAGTGGAGTTATTGGATAAAAGTATATACACATTTCAAAGCTTCCAATACACCTATTTAAATATGGTTATTTCCTATTTTTTTGAAACACTTCTTATTTATAATAATTTCAAAAACACCTACACCTAGTTAAATGATTGGGCATCATGTCCACTTTTAAAATATTAGCTTTCTTAATGAAAACTCACCTCTTCTGATCCACTATTAGATGAGGCCTGCTGCTGTTGTTTGAGCACTGCAGATCTCTGCACAGCCAGAATACTAGGGCTGGACTTCCAGAACTGTAATGGAAATGTGAACCAGTAAAGAATGAAGTTTGTGGAAGATTTTTTTTTGAAAAAAATTCAATTTATTGAAAATAAGGTCCAACATTTTCACTGCCTCCAAATAAAAAATTAAGACTATTTTCCTTACTCATATGTAATACATACTATTAAAATAAAATGCTGAGCTTTATTGTATATAAAAAATTTATGGTGTTTTCACAAACAATATTAATATGTTCTTCAGTTTTTATAGTATTATTTTCAAAACAAAGTAATAATATGCAACACCAGTGCTACTCAAAGTTTCGTCAACTTTTTTTTAATTGGTGTGACATGAAAATGAAGAACTTGAGCCAGAATGCAAATCAACTACGTCACTAAGTACAGTTTTAAAATTCAGCTATTTTTTTTTTCTGGTAGCAAGATTTTTTTCCAAGGAAGTCGTATTGATCTATATTCTGGCTTAAAGATCTTATCATAACAGGTACTCTAAGTAACACTACTGTATGCTATTGAGGTACAGAAAAGTTTTAGTAAATCCTATAGTATTTTTTCCAAATAGAATAGTCCTTAGCCTATTCTACCAAGTATCTTCAAGAAAGTAGAGTTCTATTAAATTCTCCTGCTATTAGCAATAAATTATCTCCTTTGAAGAACCTGAAAGTAGAGATCAGGCACTGAAAATTAATAAAGACCTCACTAAGCCTTTACTTTTTATCCTTGAGACAATATTTATCAAACTCAATGTCTGTCTCATGAGGACGAAGAAAAAATTCTGTCTTTATTTTGTACTTGATGTTTTATAGTTATAGACCGCTTCCTCTTCTAAGCCAGTCCACAGACATTTAACTACAAGCTTGAGAATCACTGCAAGTAAATTTTAACATTAAAAATTAGTATTTTCTGAAAGCTAGATTAAGAATGCTATAAACCAGTCCTATAAATTTTCCCAAAGTAATAGAAGAAATCTGCCTTTCACTGAATATTTTATTACCTCAGCTCCATCGACTTTCGGTGGTTTTGCTTGAACCTTGTTTTCTCGGGAAGTGTCTGACTCGGACTCTGACTGACTGCCCGATTCAGACCCAGAGTCAGAGTCACTGCTACCTGACTGGCTGGTGCTTCCATCACTACTGCTTCCGGAAGTAGAACCAGAGCCAGAGCCTGAAGGTGACCCAGAATCATCATCTGATTGGCTACAATTAGAAAATAAAAAAGATTTCAAACAAAATTCATTAGAAATTTAATTCTTAAAAGTCAGGAGAAAGCCCCAGATCATTAAAGCCTTGTTTATTTCATATTTCAACTTTCTATAGCCAAACAAAGAGAAAAAGGAATTAGATTTAGTACAGCTTTGGCTAAAGCATAAGTAATCAGACCACCATCTTCCTCCAAGATAATGAGCCAAATCTACCAACTACAGAATCCTGGGCTAGAAACTTGGGAAGACAAGAAATATAGGCCACAGTCCCCATCCTTAAATGAGTGTTTAATTGTAGTAAATATAAAGTAGAAATTGTGTGAGGAAAACAGACTAAATGTGTTGAAAATTCTCAGGTAACACGCAGAAATTTATTTGTAGTTTCTACTTGTCTTCAAGTTTCTATGTTCTATCATTCTAGGGGAATGTAAATGATCATAATTAAGCTATGATAAAATATAGTTTATTAAAAAATAAAATCAGTAATCACTTCTCTGAGAAAATCATTGAATCTGTCATAGTTCCCAAAAGAATAAATCTGAGATAGTGAATTCTTACAACCCTTCTAACCTCTATATAGACACATGTGAAACAATTAATAGGTCATTTAGAAACTACCTTTTCCTCCATTATTAATTTTCAGTCAAGGTAGCCTAGAAACTGTCTGGACTCAACAGATGACTGTATAAATCACTATTATTTCAAAGGCCATTTGTTCACGTGGCATATACATCTGAATTGTTGAAAACTAGGATATTAAATTTTTTATATATATGGTACACCCAGCTGCTGATGTAACTGCATCTGCTTTTATGAGAAACAATAGGTAATGTAGTTTATGTATATTGTATACAGCAAAACTCAAGCTTCATATCCTCTGCAGTAATTTTCAGAAATACCACAAGATGGAGGTATTACTCTAAGAAATAAACTACGATATTAAAATTAATTCCTTTCTAAAAGTAATTTCTCCTTTCCTAGAGGAAGGAGTATTTCAAACAGGAAACATAAAAATTTGCAAGATGACTTCTGATTTCAAAAGTTAAATATAAATTAAAATACTTAAAATGGGAATAAGCATATGCTTATTTTTTAAATCCAGGAATCTAGTGGAATAAATGTTTTTCTGCATAGAAATGATAAAAATCTGCCTTTTAAAGAATATGATATATCAAGATCATTTTTGCCACAATTTCTAACCTCTGGTCATATGGTTCTGAGGTCCAAAAACAGCATAATGCTTCTCAATTTAAAACAAAAAAAATTATCATAATTTTACTTGGGTCCTAAGAGAAATTTCCGAAAAAACATTGGAAAACGTACTTTCCCAGAAACACAATTTTATGTCTCCTTTAACCCACTAGGCATTTTATTTCTTTAATTTATTCAATAAACTTTACTGAGAATGTGTTAGGTACAGGGAAGACTGAGATGAGACAAAGTCCTTACCAATAAAGTAAAATACCCTTAAAGTGGTATATTTTATTACCTAAATAAATACAAAGATCTGGGATGAAGAGAAAGTCATGTCCACCAATAAATATCATTTTGTGCTATGTTTAAGATTTTTGATCCAGGTATATGGTGAGCACAAAAATACACCTAAGTTTGGTATAGTCATGAAGTTGAACTAATGTTCTAGGAAAGAAGAACTAAGCAGAAGTGTATCACTTTAATTGCTTATAAACTTCTTGAGGGTACTGTTAATTTTTCCAGAGTAACTACAGTACCATACACAGGTGGGTGCTCAATAAACACTTGAAAAGCAGATGGATGAATGAATTTGGGAAGGACATTCATGGGCTTATATTCTTAATTATCTCTTGTTCAGTTCCAAATGAATAGCTAGTCAAAATTCCTTCTAAATAAATCAAAATTATAAGTGAGTGTAGGAATCTTTCTTTTCATATTCTTTAGGCATAAGTACTTCTATTTGGGGGTAAAAGCAAACAGCCTGAGCCTAGGCTATTCTAATGGCATACATAAGTTTATTATCAAAATGTCTTTAGCTCAGGTGTTAGAATTATATTTATCTGTTTAGTTGTTCTTAGTTAAGAATATACAAAGAATAAGTAAGGAATATAAGGATTACATACTGCCACAGGATGATCTCCAGGAAAGTTAAATTAAAAAGCAAAATAAGAATGTTTATAGTATGCTTCCTTTGTAAAAGAAGGGAAAAATATTTATACGTATTTGCTTATACTTTTAAAAAAGCAATAATGGCAGCATAAATCAACAGTTAAATTTAAAATAGTTACCTAGAGAATGAGGGAGTGAAGGAACATATTTGAGGGAAGAATTGAAATTATTCATCAGTTTCTGAATCATGTAAATGTTTTACATAATACATTTAAAAAGAAAATCCTAAAAACTGAACAATAAATATATATAGGTTCAGGAGAAAAAAAACTATATTCAGACATAAAATTTTCAGCTAAAATAGGTGAAAAGCCTCTCCCCAATAAAGTGAATTCTATTTCAGCCCACTGATGCAAATGGATCCTTTCTAGAATAATAATCTGAGAATGGCCTAACTTTCTTTTCTTCATTGTTTCTATAACAAAGTTCAAACACCTATGAGGCCTCAGGAATTTGTCACTACCAGCATAGCTCCAGCCAGTTTCCCACTTAACCGCAGTTCTAGCAATGGCAAACTACTCATCTTGTATTTCTCTGAGAGCCAGTTTTTCTTTCTACTTTTTGCTCTTGCATACTTCTTTTTTTCTGTTGTAATTCCTACTTAAGCCTCACCTCATGGCTACTCCTCCAACAAAATGCTGGGAGTACTGACTCCATTCTAAAGCCAAAATTAAGTTAAGTACCCTTTTTCAGCACTTCCAAAACATCCTATACATACTACCACCTTGGCTATGACATAGCACACCATGTAATGATCACTGTAGTTTTCTGTTTTCTTTTGATATTTGGTATTCTATCTCTGATGTTCTACCACGTGTTTGTCCTTAGAGTGTTGGGATATTTACCTGTTACCCTTTGAATGCCGAGCACTAAATAAGAGCACAATATATGTCTGCTGGGTGGATGTATTCATAAACAAATGAGATATGTATGAGTACATATTCTTATATAAAATTCAAAAATATAATTTGACTATAAGAAATATTTCTGAGCTCCAATTAAAATTAATTTACTTAGATAGTAACAACCAATACCACTGATCTTTTTATACAACAGTAAGTATCCAAACACCTAAAGAGTTATCCTTGTAATGTTAAATCTCACTAACACAATAGTAATAAAGTGGTAAGATATTAAAAACACTGAATTATTTTACTCACCTTTCTCAACTTTTAAAAGAAAACCTACCACTATGTATATATAGCTACTTTGATAAAATTATATTGTTTTCTTAGTGTATATTAAGTAGAAATACCATGTTCAAAAGATAAAATAGCAGTTCAAATTAAAGTTCCTTTTCAAGTTTTTTTATGCTTAATGTCAAATATAAACGAGCAATATAATGAATTACCATGTATCTCTCACCCAGCTTCACAATTATCAACTCATGCCAATCTTGTTTCAAATAAGTCAGCTTCCCATAGACAATCTCAGACATTTAAAATTTCATCCCTAAATACCTAAGTACTCATGTGTAAAAAAATAAACCCATTATTTTTAAACACCCACAATACCAGTACCATACCTTAAAAAAATCAGTTATTCCTCAGTATTATATGTGAAATTAAATGTTAAATATTACTGAATATCCAGTTCAGTTTACCTCTTCTTTAGTTGCATGACTGCTTCTTATAAATTGAATGAAAATCCAAACAAGGTTTACACACTGCACTGAATCATATTTCTTAAGTCACTCATTATTCTGAAAGTTTCCTCTTTTTTTTTTCACACTGTAATTTATTTTGTTGAATAAATTAGGTGGTTTTCCTGCTTTCCAGATTTTGCTGACTGCACCCCTGTGGTATTACTCAACCTATTTTTCTGTCCCTTATTTATCTTATAAACTGTTAGATCTCCAGGCAAAGATTTAAGTTCAGTTTTTCTTGGCAAGAATGTATTTTAAGAGTTACAGATTTTTTTTTTGTCAGAAGAAACTTCGTATTTGGTGTCTCTTTTCATGTGAGGTTAAGTTTGATCTGTGGGTTCAGGCATTTTCAGCCTTATCCATCCATTATACAGTTCCCCATAAGCGCTATACCTGGTTTTTAAGCAGCCACTGATCATATGGCTCCATCAGCTATTTATTCAGAAGCATTAAAGTGGTGATATTTATTATTCTTCATTCACCAATTATATTATTTTTTCACTAGTAGGTGGATTACTTTTATGAAGAAAAACCTTTCCCTCATCACATTTGTTAACCTTGAGGTACAGGTGATATAGGAGAAGCATTTTCATTTCCTTTCTTAACTGGTCAGTTTTCAAAATAAGTTAAATTGCTATCCTTTCAAAACAGGCTGATACTTTAAGTCTCATTAACTCAAAGGATTTGAAATTGATGAGTTTTCAACCACTGCCAATATCACTGTTGATGCCCAAACTGTCCCATGTTTACCAATAGGAAATCCTTTAATTCTTGAGTCTTTCTGACAAGACCTCAAATAGTCTTTGATAGCGTCCTCATTTTCTGGGCTGACAAGATGAACCAGGCTTATCTTATATATTTCTTGCCACAGAATGTAACTCATCAAAAAGCCATGCTTCTGTTTAAACTGGAAATTAAATTGGATTCTCATTCAGTTTAGAAGAAGCAATCATGCATCTAAAGAATAGTAGTATTAGGTGAGCTAGCAGTACTGGATTGGCCACTGTTTTCAAGACTTTTAAAAATGAAATTAGCTAGGATATGTGTATTTTTAGAGACAAAGTATTAAGAATTTATACTAGTTTTTCCAATGCAAATTCCTAAGTTTTTTATATTGGTTTTATAATATCATTTGGTTATAAATGGCACTAATAAAAGTATTCATTTGCTTTATCTTAGGGTATATAAAAGTTTCAAAAAAATCCAAAAAGCATTATTATTAATAATATGAGTACTAAATGTTAAGATTTCCTTTCATCTCATTTTGTCCTTCAGGATACCTCAGCAAATTGCTTTAAAGTCAACTGACTTATGGACACCAATTTGGTTTAATTAGGGTTATTTGTTTTTTTCCCATTTTTAGGGAATGCATTTTATTCATTTGATTTAATGTTGCTTTATTACTTGAATCCAACCTGAGAGCTACAAAAGTTATATAAAGTCCAGCTTCTGCCTTGTCTCCTCCACACCATGTCCTCTCTCCCACTATAGTTAGTTTTAAAGTTTTTATTTTCCTTTTCTTCAATATATGCAAATTATGAATAAGAATGTTTACATATTCCCTTTCATAAATAATTATTAACGTATATGCACTCATATAAATGATATCATATACACATATTATATCCTGAAGATCATTCCACTACATATATTCCCCTTTCCTTTATGCAACTACATATACTCCGTTTGTAGATACATCAAGGTTGCAATTTGACCCTCAAAGATAAGTATACTTTGGATTGGATTAAAGATGGCGGCGTGAGAGGTGAGACAGAGGCTTCCTCCCAAAACCGCATATAATATGAAAATATAACTAATACAACTACTCTTGAAAGAGCAACAGGAAAGAGGACTGCAACAAACTGCATACACATGGAGACAAGAGCAGACCTCACAGAAAAGGGTAACATACTAAAGCTGTGCTCCTGCGGGATCCAAGCCCTTCCTCAACCCCAGCTCACCAGCAGGAGGAAGAGGAATGGAGCAGGGAGGGAGTGGAGATCTGGGACCGCTGAGTACCTAACTCTGGAGATCTGCTCTGGGAGCACAAACCTACATTTCATGGTGCTTGCATGATACTCTCGTAATTAGGGGGTTGGAAAGCTAAGACAGGCAGAATTCCTGGAGAGACTAAGATTCCAGCTGCTTGTAGAAAGCAGGGATCCATATCCAGCTGTCTGGGACAAAAGAAAGGCGGGCAGTCTGAGAGACTTCCTAACAAAGAAGCCCTTAGCAAGAGGGCTGCTAAAGGGGCAAGGATTGCACAGAGCTTACTGCTCGGGAGAAAGGACAGGGAGACAAAATTATCCGGGTGCACTCTGCCCAGCAGATTGGGAGTTTTCACGACCTTCAGGTGCTCCAGCCCCCTGGCAGCCTATACAACTCCAAGAACCCCATCTGTGACAGGCAGACTAGTGGGCCTGGCCAGCCCCACCAGGCTTGCGAACTGGGAAACCCTACCCTGGTGTTAGGCCAGCCAGAGGGAAGATCTGTCTACAGCAACTAAAAATGCAAAACACAGAGGCTTATACCTATGTGCTCGGCCCACTGGTTCAGGCAGTGGAGACAGGCATAGCAGCCAGGAACCAGGACACAGCTTTTCCTCCCCTGAGGCACCAACACCACTCCCAAGCATTCCCTGACATTGTTTCAGGGGCTGAGCAGCTTCAGAAAGTAGAGCTTCTGGGCACTAGAGGGCACCATACACAAATATGAAACGCCAAAGGAACCTGGTCCAGAGTAAAATTATGAATACAACTCCTGAGAAAGATTTAAATGATATGGACCTTATGACTCTCCCTGAAAGGGAGCTCAAAATAAAAATCATTAATATGCTCATGGAGGTACGGAAAGATATTCAAGAACTCAGGAATGAATTACGGTCGGAGATCCAATCATTGAAGAGCACAATGGACGGTATTAAAAGCAGATTGGATACGATGGAGGAGACAATAAATGAAATAGAAATTAGAGAAGAGGAATACAAAGAAGCTGAGGCACAGAGAGAAAAAAGGATCTCTAAAAATGAAAGAATATTGAGAGAACTGTGTGACCAATCCAAACGGAACAATATTCGCATTACAGGGGTACCAGAAGAAGAAGAGAGAGAAAAAGGAATAGAAAGTGTCTCTGAGGAGGTGATTGCTGAAAACTTTCCCAATCTGGAGAAGGAGATAGACTCTCAGGCCATAGCGGTGTGCAGATCTCCCAACACAAGGGACCCAAGGCAGACAACATCAAGACATAGTAATTAAAATGGCAAAGATCAAGCATAAGGACAGACTGTTAAAGGCAGCCAGAGAGAGAAATAAGATCACATACAAAGGAAAGCCCATCAGGCTATGATCAGACTTCTCAGCAGAAACCTTACATGCCAGAAGGGAGTGGCATGATGTATTTAATGCAATGAAGCAGAAGGGCCTTGAACCAAGATTACTTTATCTGGCAAGATTACCATTTAAATTTGAAGGAGGGATTAAACAATTCCCAGATAAGCAAAAGCTGAGAGAATTTACCTCCCACAAACCATCTCTACAGTGTATTTTGGAGGGACTGCTATAGACTGAAGTGTTCCTATGGTTTAACAGCTGTCACTAGAGGTAATAAAACCACACTAAAGAAAATAGAACAGCTAATTACTAAAAAGTGCAAAATTAAATTAACTATCCCCAAAGTCAATCAAGGGATAGACAAACAGTACAGAATATGATACCTAATATATAAAGAATGGAGCAGAAGAAAGAGGAGGAGGGAAAACAAATAAACAAACAAAAAAAGAACCTTTACATTGTGCTTGTAATAGCATATTAAGTGAGTTCTTGATAGTAGGGAAGTTAACCTTGAACCTTTGGTAACCATGAATCTGAAGGCTACAATGCCAATAAGTACATACCTATCCATAATCACCCTAAATGTAAATGGACTGAATGCACCAATCAAAGACCTAGAGTCACTGAATGGGTAAAAAAACCAGACTCATCTATATGCTGCTTTCAAGAGACTCATATTAAACCCAAAGACATACACAGACTAAAAGTGAAGGGACGGAGAAAGACATCTCATGCAACTAATAGGGAGAAAAAAGCAGGAGTTTCAGTACTTATATCAGACAAAATAGACTTCAAAACAAAGAAAGTCACAAGAGACAAAGAAGGACATTACATAATGATAAAAGGGTCAGTCCAACAAGAGGATATAACTATTATAAATATCTATGCACCCAACACAGGAGCTCCTACATATGTGAAACAAATACTAACAGAATTAAAGGGGGAAATAGAATGCAATGCATTCATCCTAGGAGACTTCAACACACCACTCACTCTGAAGGACAGATCAACCAGACAGAAAATAAGTAAAGACACAGAGGCACTGAACAACACATTAGAACAGATGGACCTAACAGACATCTACAGAACACTACACCCAAAAGCAGCAGAATACACATTCTTCTCAAGTGCACATGGAACATTTTCAAGAATAGATCATATACTAGGCCACAAAAAGAGCATCGATAAATTCAAAAAGATTGAAATTGTACCAACCAGCTTCTCAGACCACAAAGGAATGAAACTAGAAATGAATTACACAAAGAAAATAAAAAAGCCCACAAATACATGGAGGCTTAATAACATGCTCCTAAATAATCAATGGATCAATGATCAAATAAAAACAGAGATCAAGCAATATATGGAGACAACTGACAACAATAATTCAACACTGCAAAATCTGTGGGACAAAGCAAAGGTTGTGCTAAGAGGGAAGTATATTGCAAAACAGGCCTACCTCAAGAAAGAAGAACATTCCCATATGAGCAGTCTAAACTCACAATTAACGAAACTAGAAAAAGAAGAACAAGTGAGACCCAAAGTCAGTAGAACGAGGGACATAATAAAGATTAGAGCATAAATAAATAAAATCGAGAAGAATAAAACAATAGAAAGGATCAACGAAAGCAAGAGCTGGTTCTTCTAGAAAATAAACAAAATAGATAAACCCCTAGCCAGACTTATAAAGAAAAAAAGAAAGTCTACTCACATAAACAGAATCAGAAATGAGAAAGGAAAAATCACGACAGATAGCACAGAAATACAAAGAACTATTAGAGAATACTATGAAAAATTATATGATAATGAACTGGATAACCTAGAAGAAAAGGACAACTTTCTAGAAAAATACAACCTTCCAAGGCTGACCCAGAAAAAAACAGAAAATCTCAACAGACCAATTACCAGCAATGAAATTGAACTGGTAATCAAAATCCTACCTAAAAACAAAACAACTGGACCAGATGGCTTCACCGCTGAATTTTATCAAACATCTAGTGAAGACCTAATACCCATCCACCTTAAAATTTTCCAAGGAGTAGAAGAGGGAAAACTACCAAACTCGTTCTATCAGGCCAGCATCACTCTAATACCAAAACCGGGTAAAGACACCACAAGAAAAGAAAACTACAGACTAATATCCCTGATGAACATAGATGCAAAAATACTCAACAAAATATTAGCAAACCAAATTTAAAAGTACATCAAAAGGATCATCCATCATGATCAAATAGGATTTATTCCAGGGATGCAAGGATGGTTCAACATCCGAAATCCATCAACATCATCCACCACATCAACAAAAAGAAGGACAAAAACCACATGGTCATCTCCATAGATGCTGAAAAAGCATTTGACAAAATTCAACATCCATTCATGATAAAAACTCTCAACAAAATGGGTATACAGGGCAAGTACCTCAACATAATAAAGGCTATATATGACAAACCCACAGCCAACATTATACTTAATAGCGAGAAGCTGAAAGCTTTTCCTTTAAGATCAGGAACAAGACAAGGATGCCCACACTCCCCACTTCTATTCAACATAGTACTGGAGGTCCTAGCCACAGCAATCAGACAATACAAAGAAATAAAAGGCATCCAAATTGGCAAGGAAGAAGTTAAACTGTCCCTGTTTGCAGATGACATGATATTGTACATAAAAAACCCTAAAGAATCTATTCCAAAACTATTAGATCTAGTATCTGAATTCAGCAAAATTGCGGGATACAAAATTAATGTGCAGAAATCTATGGCATTCCTATACACTAACAATGACCTAGCAGAGAGAGAAATCAGGAAAACAATTCCATTCACAGTTTCATCAAAAAGAATAAAATACCTAGGAGTAAACCTAACCAAGGAAGTGAAAGACCTATACTCTGAAAACTATAGGACACTCATGAGAGAAATTAAAGAAGATACCAGTAAATGGAAACACAACCCATGCTCTTGGATAGTAAGAATTAATATTGTCAAAATGGCCATTCTGCCTAAAGCAGTCCACAGATTCAATGCAATTCCTATCAAAATACCAACAGCATTTTTCAACGAACTAGAGAAAATCATTCTAAAATTCATATGGAACCACAAAAGACCCCGAATAGCCAAAGCAATCCTGAGAAGGAAGAACGAAGCTGGGGGTATTATGCTCCCCAACTTCAAGCTTCACTACAAAGCCACAGTACTCAAGACAGTTTGGTACTGGCACAAGAGCAGACCCATAGACCAATGGAACAAACTAGAGAACCCTGATATAAACCCAACCATATTTGGTCAATTAATATATGATAAAGGAGCCATGGACATACAATGGGGAAATGACAGCCTCTTCAACAGCTGGTGTTGGCAAAACTGGACAGCTATGTGCAAGGGAATGAAACTGGATTATTGTTTAACCCCATACACAAAAGTAAACTCGAAATGGATCAAGGACTTGAATGTAGAATTCAACATAGGAGGCAAAAATCTCCTGAATGTAAGCATGAACAACTTCTTCCTGAATGCATCTCCTTGAGCAAGGGAAACAAAACAAAAATGAACTCATGGGACTACATCAAACTAAAAAGTTTCTGTACGGCAAAGGACAAAATCAACAGAACAAAAAGGCATCCAACAGTATGGGAGAATACTTTTGTAAATGACATATCCAAGAAGGGGTTAACATCCAAAATATATAAAGAACTTACACGCCTCTACACCCAAAAAGCAAATAACCCGATTAAAAAATGGGCAGAGGATATGAAGAGACAGTTCTCCAAAGAAGAAATTCAGATGGCCAACAGACACATGAAAAGATGCTCCACATTACTAATCATCAGGGAAATGCAAATTAAAACCACAATGAGGTATCACCTCACACCAGTAAGGATGGCCACCATCCAAAAGACTAAGAGTAACAAATGCTGGCAAGGATGCGGAGAAAGGGGAACCCTCCTACACTGCTGGTGGGAATGTAAGCTAGTTCAACCATTGTGAAAAGCAATATGGAGGTTCCTCAAAAAACTAAAAATACAAATACCATTTGACCTGGGAATCCCACACCTTAGAATTTACCAAGGAATGCAATTTCTCAGATTCAAAAGACATATGCACCCCTATGTTTACTGTAATACTTTTTACAATAGCCAAGATATGGAAGCAACCTAAGTGTCCATCAGGAGATGAATGGATAAAGAAGATGTTGTACCTATACACAATGGAATACTATTCAGCCATAAGAAAGAAATACTGCCATTTGCAACAACATGGATGGAGCTGGAGGATATTATGCTCAGTGAAATAAGCCAGGCGGAGAAAGACAGGTGCCAAATGATTTCCCTCATTTGTGGAGTATAACAACGAAGCAAAACTGAAGGAACAAAATAGTAGCAGACTCAGAGACTCTAAGAAGGAACTAGTGGTTACCAAAGGGGAGGGGTGTGGGAGGGTGGGTGGGAGAAGGGGATTGTGGGGCATTATTTTTAGTACACATGCTGCGGGGAATCACGAGGAAAAGAGTGTAGCACAGAGAAGGCAAACAGTGAATCTGTGTCATCTTACTACACTGATGGACAGTCACTGAATTAGGGTATGAGTGGGGACTTAATAATATGGGTAAATGTAATAACCACATTGTTTTTTCATGTGAAACCTTCGTAAGAGTGTATACCAATAATACCTTAAAAAAAAGAAGGTAAGTATGCTTTGCTTGTAGTCCTTTGATATTACAAATAGTAATACACAAAAGGGCTCTTTGCATGTAATCTTTTTGTATTTATGGCAGTGTATCTTTTGATTTGCTATTTATCAACCATTGTAAACACATCCCCTTTGACGTTTTAAATTACAATCACTTGGCAACTAAATTTTGATTTCTAACTATTATTCCACACTTAATAAACTAGGAGTCCTTTGAGAAATGGCAGATTCTAGGGCTGAGTCAGGGAGGGTACAAAATGAACCTAAATAATCTTGCAGTGCCAAAATGTAAAATGCTTTCAAAAAAAGGGTGGGGGTGGGTACCATGTCAAAAAGACAGGAAAAAAAAAAAAAAGACATGGGAGTCAACCTGAAAGGGCTTCCAATGACCATATCTGACTGAAACATCAAAACAGACAGTAAAGGATTATCACCTCGTAAGTAAAACAGGAATCCTCAGGTGCATGCTGATGATAGGTTAAGTAGATAGGCAGACAGACAGACAAGACAGGAGGGGCATCGATAAAGCTCTGAATGCCAACTGGTAAATGTGGACATGATGATTACCATTTGTAATCATCACAGAAAATACTGTTTCAGGCAAGAATCATCAAAGCTGCTAAATCTAGGGTGAGTGTTTAATAAGATCTACATAGTCTGAAAGTTTCTCATTAATTGCTTATTTGCTATATTGGGCAAATTGGAAACTACAGTGGAAAAACCAGACACCACCTTGTCCTCATGATCAAAACTAATTCCACCAATAGGGATAGAAAGACAATATGAGCTGCCAAATATACCTTAAAGAAAGACATATATATTGTCACTTTTTTACAAAGAACACTGGGCAGGGATAGCGTAGGAGATGCATAACATGGATCTAATTGTAACTCAACATAGGACAAACCCAAATTGAGTAATAATTCTATAAAATAACTAGCTTTTAGCCTTCAAAATATAGTGTTATGTAAGACACAGAAAGAGGAACTGTTCCAGATTAAAGGAGATCAAAGAGATGTTAACATCCAAATGCAATACGTGATCTTCGACTGTATCCTGTACTGAAAGATAACTGGGATGACTGACCAAACTAGAATACAGACTAAAGTTAAAGTATTACATCAACATAAATTTTCCTGAATTGAGTGACTAAAGAGGGCTTACGTTAAGGAATACCTTTGTTCTTAGAAAATACACACTAAAGTATTAATATATAAAGCAGCATGATTTTTGCAATCTACTCTCAAATAATTCAGGTAAAATATGTATGTAT
Source organism: Phataginus tricuspis (assembly GCA_029783875.1). Classification (NCBI taxonomy): domain Eukaryota; kingdom Metazoa; phylum Chordata; class Mammalia; order Pholidota; family Manidae; genus Phataginus; species Phataginus tricuspis. The sequence goes on along the minus strand of JAQQAC010009165.1, from coordinate 13,233,539 downwards.
GACACATATGTCATGTATATAAATATACACATAAAGAGAGAGAATGCCAGGCAAAAAGTTAAAAGGGAAATGGGGCAAAAGTATCTAAAGAAGTTTCTGGTACTATTCTTACAACTTTTCCACAATTTGAAATTAATTCAAAAATAAAAATACTAATAAACAAAAAAATTTATTTCCAATACTACAAAGCTTTTACCATAAGTCATTAATATTCAATACTGTGAAATCTTGTTTGCAGGTAGTAAAAGGTTCAAAGATGAGGATATTTAAAAGCTGCATGTCAAATGAATATGAAACAGGTGAATAAGTAAACATTCAGTGGTATGAAAAATAAAAGTAATACAGTCTGTCAATAAAATGGCCAAACCAGCAGATAGAAATATAAGAACTGAATAAAGCTATTCCTTGACAGATATGAGAAGGTCATAATATTAAGGAAAGGAAATTAAAGACCAACTGTATATAACAGCTGCCTCAGAAACTGCTGGCTGCCTAACTCAGCATGTCTTCTTTTCCTTAGTAACAGAAATCCCAGTTATGGTCATCCAGGATAAAACAGTGTATAGCATAATCTCTCTGCAGCTAAGTGTAGCTATCAGTTAAAGTTCTGACAAATGAGACATAAACAGAAATGTGCGTTGCACTTCCCAGAAGGGTGTTCAATGGGGGCTGACTCAGCTAGGAGGTACTCCTTTTTTTGGTCCTTCAGATGTGCCTTCAAAATTCCCAGCTGACAGGAGGAAAAAGGGAAAAAGCTCAAAATCCATGTCTGTACAAGTTCTTTTACTGTAGAGACTAATATTCTTTTCCAGTATTCTCAAGGTTATTATAAGTCAATATTCTTAGTAATGTGACCAGAAAAAAATGAATATTCTATTCAATAAAGACATGAAATCCACTTTTAAGTTGTTTTTGCAAGTTAAATTTTCAGAATTAGTGCAGGTATTGTCAATCATTTACTTCCTCATGAATTCCATAACTAAACTGTTAAAATTCCTTACCTGTGGATTAACTTAAAGAAATGTTTTTTTAAACCCTTAAGAACACTGCAATCACCACTCCTCTCCAATTCTATGCACCATCCTACAGCCTGTGATGCAACCAGCACTAAGGCTATCTTGAGGGTTTTAATGGCTTACCTTTGTTTGTATAACAAAATGACTAAAACCTGACCTTTGCTTACCTCTCCAACTTCATCTGAAAGTCACTCTTCCTGTCATTATTCTGCACCCCGGCCTGACTTCCTTCAGGCCTTGAATTTACCATGCTTTCTCACCTTACAGCCTTCGTATAAAGCAGTTCTCTCACCTGTAAAGTTTGTTAATCCTCACCCCACCTTCTTCCCTAGTACTCCTAACTCTACTCATCCTTCTCAAATCAAGCTTTTCCTAGACCTCCATCCCCAAAGTACAGGAGAAATCTAGCACAATGTCTGCCTTAAGACAACTAGTATGAGTGTAGGGATATTTTACTTAACAACTGTAACCCTACTTTAAAGCACTCTGACAAACTCTGAAAATACATGTTTATTAATAAATGGTTAATACTACCTCCTTTTTGCTTTTTATACATAACCACCGTAAGTCTAAGCCTTTCACACAAATTTTCTTATTCTTTCATCTTGGTTTTTCTGCATCTATTTTTCTTCTTTGAGGTTTTTCCTTTTGCCTACTGTTGAGTGGAACCCTACCAATAAAAGTTAACAGCTTTTGTATGTTAATAGGTAGTAAATACTGTATTCATACAATAAAGTAAGCTAGAAAAAAGAAAATGTTTTTCCAAGTATCTAATTTAATATTGTTTTGGGGAAAATATTTTTAAGAAGCTTCTTTTGAAGAACCATAAAATATGAAAACACTGGGCCCATTTCCCACATAGTCACAACTGTCTATCTCTAAGTAGACTGGTTACTTTTGATAATGCACATGATCTCCAATTCACTAGTTGCCTCCCCCCCCAAATGTCTTAATACCTCAATAGTTTAATTCGTTGGGTATCTGCTTGGCCCTTATGGCCCTTTCTCATTTATACTCTAATAAAGACAATTTAAAATAACTATTAATAGCCTTCTAAATATATTCATGCTGTTTTCCACTTTATCCTCACAACAACAAAAAAAACAGTCCTTGAAGGTATACAGTGAGTTTTTCTAGACCCTTTCAGAGGAGGCAGCCCTTCTAGGGCCCAAGATTTAAGGAGATATAGTTCTATAGTCAAATACTTAGTTCCAATCTCAACACCAAACTCCTGTCTGGAAGGCCTGTATCCCTCAAATTATCTCCTGTGCTACCAAGTTTACTCAAAGCTTACTGCTACTTATTGCTCTGGCTTTGTGTTCCCTTTTATTATTCCTGGCACATGAAAGTTTTCTCTAAAGTTCAGTACCTACTTTTCCCCAACTCTATTTTATTTAGCATTTCATGAGTATGTGGGTAGCAAGTGCTTCAGGATTGAAGGTCTATTTTAGCTCAGTCCAGCATATGACAGAGTAACATCTCCTTTCTCTGTACCAAAACTCCTCTCAAACCAGTCACTGAACTAAAGAAAACACTAATACTCATAATGGGTACATGAGAATGTATTCTCAAGTGAATAAACAAAGTTCTTGTATAAGAAAAAAAAAGTCTTCAAGTATTTTTTTGCTTTTCTATCATGGGAACTGGAAGCTAGTCTGCAATAACATAAAGGAAGAATGAATGAAATAATGATCTTCTAAGAAACTGATAGCAATAGTCAGTGGCTTTGTTTTAACACCAGATTACTAAAGAATAATCTGGCTCTCATACATCTTGGAATAGATAAAAAAAAGTCAATGGAGTAGGCATGGAAATAAATGAGGAGGAATGAAAAGAACATCTCAGAACAGCAGGACTAAAGAACAAGAAAAAAAAAAGATTGTGTGTAAACATTTTATGTAAATTAGACTACCTTAATCAAAAGCTTAGATCCATAATTTCTTAGTTTAATTTTATCAAATAATGTATCCATTTATTTACTTCTTTTGTTCCTAGTACATACAGATTTTCTTTCTAGTGTATCTCAATTCTCTACTTTTTGTCTTTTTTTTTTTAAACTGATAGTAGAATTTAGATGGGTTAGACTCTGGGGAGAAAGGGGAGGGATGCTTTAGGATACACTGATATAAAGTAAACTAATTTTCCTCAGAAATTATTATAATAGAGGATTGTGTGCCTAACACAGTAATTCATACATGAAGAACTGTATTTACCACTATAACTATAAAAAAGATGCACATTACACTAAATTCTAACTTTCTGCCTTGTTCCTTTCTCCCTTAACTACTGCTTAAGTGTCACTGTCATTCAAAAGAACTTCACTCAGGAGTTTTTGGGAGAATTTTTTGATAGACACTTGTAGGGGAAATTCAAGACTAACTTGATGGTATTCTGAAGTTCAATCCTGACTTTTCTCCTAGCTGTTGAAAGCCCTTTCTTTTCATTATAATTACAGTTGACCACCAAACAACACAGAAGGAGGTGGATGGCGATCGAGGATGTAGAAATCTGTATATAATCTTTGATTCCCCCAAATCTTAATAGCCTACTGTGGAGAGGAAGCCTACTAGTAAGAGTTAACACTTTTTGCATGTTAGTAGGTAGTAAATACCGTATTCTTACAATAAAGTAAGCTGGAAAAAAGTAAATGTTTTTCCAAACTGTCACAAATATCTAAATATTTTTTCAATATATTTATTGAAATAAATCCTCAAGTGGTATAAGTTTAAGAACACCACCATGCAATTCAAACCGACACTGTTCAAGGGTCAACTGTTTATTTTTATCTGTATACCCATTAGACAAACCTCAGGTTCCTGCCACATGAAAATAATAAAAGTACTTAAGGATTACTGTCAAAATTAAAAGAGATGTAAAACATACTGTCTGATATATAACAGGAACTCAACACTGATAGCTATTAAAAATAAAAAAAACTTTGGGGCTCAGGATTAAAGATGCCAGCGTGAGAAGCGAGACAGAGACTTCCTCCTAAAACTGCATATAATATGAAAATATAATTAATACAACTAATCCTGAAAGAGCAACAGGAAAGAGGGCTGCACCAGACAGCATACACCTGGAGAAAAAAATAAACCTCACAGAACAGGGCACCAACACCACTTCCCTGAGACCCAAGACATTGCTCCAGGGGCAGAGCAGCTCCAGAGAGTAGAGCTTCTGGGTACTAGAGGGCGCCACATACAAATATGAAATGTCACAGGAACCTGGTTCCAAGGCAAATTATGAATGCATCATAGAAAGATTCAAATGAAATCGACCTCATGAATCTTCCTGAGATTTCAAAATAAAAATCATTAACCCGGGGAGCGGCTTAAAGATGGCAGCATGAGAGGTGAGACAGAGACTTCCTCCTAAAACCACATATAATACAGAAATATAATTAATACAACTAATCCTGAAAGAGCAACAGGAAAGAGGACTGCGCCAAACTGCACACCTGGAGAAAAGAATAAACCTCACTTAAAAGGGTAACATACCAAAGCTGTGGCCTGGTGGAACCAGGCTCTTCCCCCACCCCTGCTCACCAGCAGGAGGAAGAGAAACAGAGCAGGTAGGGAGTGGAGGCCTGGGACTGCTGAATACCTAACTCCGGAGATCTGATCTGGCAGCACAAACCTACATTTCATGGTGTTTTCATGGTACTCTCATGATTAGGGGGTTTGAAAGCTAATAAAGGCAGAATAGCAGGAGAGACTGAGATTCCAGCCGCTTGTAGAAAGCAGGGATCCATATCCGGCTGCTCTGGGACAAAAGAAAGGTGGGCAGTCTGAGAGACTTCCTAACAGCAAGAGGGCTGCTAAAGGGGCAAGGATTGCACAGAGTTTACTGCTCAGGAGAAAGGACAGGTAGACAAAATTGTCTGGGTGCACTCTGCACAGCAGGTTGGGAACTTTCATGATCTTCAGGAGCTCCAGGTCCCTGGCTGGCTACAGAGCTCCAAGGACCCCATCCTTGACACGCAACCTCCCGGCCAGCCCCACCTGGCTTGCAAACTGGCAAATCCTACCCTGGCAATAGGCCAGAGGGAAACCCCGTCTACAGCAACCACAAATGCAAAGCATAGATGCTTATACCTGTGTGCTCGGCCAGAACCGTGGAGACAGGCATAGCAGCCAGGAAGCAGGAAACAGCTCTTTCCTCCCCTCAGGCACTAATACCACTCCCCTGCGACCAGCAACATTGCTTCAGGGGCTGAGCAGCTCCAGAGAGTAGAGCTTCTGGGCACTAGAGGGTGCCATATACAAATATGAAACGCCAAAGGGACCTGGTTCAAAGTAAAATTATGAATACAACCCCTGAGAAAAATTCAAATGAAATCAACCTCATGAATCCATGTGAAAGGGATTTCAAAATAAAAATCATTAACATGCTCATGGAGGTACAGAAAAATATTCAAGAACTCAGGAATGAATTCCGGTCTGAGATCCAATCATTATGGAACACAGTATCAGAAATGAAACATACAATGGAAAGTTTTAAAAGCAGATTAGATATGGTGGAGGAGACAATAAATGAAAGAGAAATTAGAGAAGAGGAATACAAAGAAGCTGAGGCACAGAGAGAAAAAAGGATCTCTAAAAATTAAAGAATATTGAGAGAACTGTGTGACCAATCTAAACTGAACAATATTAGCATTATAGGGGTACCAAAAGAAGAAGAGAAAGAAAAAGGGATAGAAAGTCTCTTTGAGGAGGTGATTGCTGAAAACTTCCCCAATGTGGGGAAGAAGACAGTCTCTCAGGCAATGGAAGTGCACAGATCTCCCAATACAAGGGACCCAAGGAAGACAACACCAAGACATATAGTAATTAAAATGGCAAAGATCAGACTATTAAAAGCAGCCAGAGAGACAAATAAGATCACATACAAAGGAAAGACCATCAGGCTACCAAAAGACTTCTCAACAGAAACCTTAACAGGCCAGAAGGAAGTGGCATGATGTATTTAATGCAATGAAGCAGAAGGGCCTTGAAACAAGAATACTTTATCTGGCAAGGTTATCGTTTAAATTTGAAAGAGGGATTAAACAATTTCCAGATAAGCAAAAGCTGAGAGAATTTACCTCCCACAAACCATCTCTACAGTGTATTTTGAAGGGACTGCTATAGATAGAAGTGTTCCTAAGGTTTAATAGCTGTCACCAGAGACAATAAAACCACAGTAAAGAAAGTAGAAGTTAATTACTAAGCAAATGCAAAATTAACTATCCCCAAAGTCAATCAAGGGATAGACAAAGAGTACAGAATATGATACCAAATATATAAAGAATGGAGGAGAAAGAAAAAAAGAGGAGAAAAAAAGAACATTTAGACTGTGTTTGCAATAGCATACTAAGTTAACTTACACTCTCAGATAGTAAGGAAGTTACCCTTGAACCTTTGGTAACCACGAATCTAAAGCCTGCAATGGCAATAAGTACATACCTATCCATAATCACCCTAAATGTAAATGGACTGAATGCACCAATCAAAAGGCATAGTCGTGGAATGGATAAAAAAACAAGACCCATCTATATGCTGCCTATAAGACACTCACATTAAACCAAAAGACATACACAGACTAAAAGTGAAGAGATGGAAAAAGATATTTCATGCAACCAATAGGGAGAAAAAAGTAGGAGTTGCAGTACTTGTATCAGGCAAAATAGACTTCAAAACAAAGAAAGTCACAAGAGACAAACAAGAACATTACATAATGATAAAGGGGTCATTCCAACAAGAAGATATAACCATTATAAATATCTATGCACCCAACACAGGAGCACCTATACATGTGAAACAAATACTAACAGAATTAAAAGGGGAAATAGAATGCAATGCATTCATTCTAGCGGACTTCAATACTCCACTCACTCCAAAGAAAAGATCTAACAGACAGAAAATGAGTGAGGAGACAGAAACACTGAACAACATTAGAACAGATGGACCTAACGGACATCTACAGAACTCTACACCCAAAAGCAGCAGAATACACATTCTTCTCATGTGCACACGGAACATTTTCAGAATAGATCATATACTAGGCCACAAAAAGGGACTCAGTAAATTCAAAAAGATTGACATTGTACCAACCAGTTTCTCAGATCACAAAGGTATAAAACTAGAAATAAATTATACAAAGAAAATGAAAACTCCCACAAACACATAGAGGCTTCACAACATGTTCCTAAATAACCAATAAATCAATGACAAAATAAAAACAGAGATCAAGCAATATATGGAGACAAATGACAACAATAATTCAACACCACAGAATCTATGGGATGCAGCAAAGCCCATGCTAAGAGGAAAGTATATTGCAATACAGGCCCACCTCAGGAAAGAAAAACAATCCCAAATGAACAGTCCGAACTCACAATTAACAAAACTAGAAAAAGAAGAACAAATGGGGCCCATAGTCAATAGCTGGGACATAATAAAGATTAAAGTATAAATAAATAAAATCAAGAAGAATAAAACAATAGAATCAATGAAAGCAGGAGCTGGTTCTTTGAGAAAATAAACAAAATAGATAAACCCCTAGCCAGACTTATCAAGAAAAAAGGAGAGTCTACACACATTAACAGAATCAGAAATGAGAAAGGAAAAATTACTACGGAAACCACAGAAATACAAAGAATTATGAGAGAATACTATGAAAAATGAAAATCTACATGTTAACAAACTGGATAACCTAGAAGAAATGTACAATTTTCTAGAAAAACACTACATTCCAAGACTGACCCAGACAGAAAATCTGAACAGACCAATTACTAACAATGAAATCGAACTGATAATCAAAAAACTACTTAAGAACAAAACGCCAGTAACCAGATGGCTTAATCGCTGAATTTTACCAAACATTAGGTGAAGACCTAATACCCATACTCCTTAAAGTTTTCCAAAAAGTAGAACAGTAGGGAGTACTCCCAAACTCATTCTATGAGGCCAGCCTCACTCTCATACCGAAACCAGGCAGATACCACAAAAAAAGCAAATTACAGACCAATATCCCACATGAACACAGATGCAAAAATACTCAACAAAATATTAGCAAACCGAATTCAAAAATACATGATGAGGATCATCCACCATGATCAAGTGGGATTCATCCCAGGGATGCAAAGATGATACAACATTCGAAAATCCATCAACATCACCCACCACATCAACAAAAAGAAGAACAAAAACCACATGATCATCTCCATAGATGCTGAAAAAGCATTTGACAAAATTTAACATCCATTCATGATAAGAACTCTCAACAAAATGGGTATAGAGGGCAAGTACCTCAACATAATAAAGGCTATATATGACAAAACCACAGCCAACATTATACTTAATAGCGAGAAGCTGAAAGCTTTTCCTTTAAGATCGGGAACAAGACAAGGAAGCCCACTCCCCCCATTTCTATTCAGCACAGTACTGGAAGTCCTAGCCATGGCAATCAGACAACACAAAGATATAAAAGGCATCCAGATCAGCAAGGAAGAAGTTAAACTGTTCCTGTTTGCAGAAGACATGATACTGTACATAAAAAACCCTAAAGAATCCACTCCAAAATTACTAGATCTAATATCTGAATTCAGCAAAATTGCAGGATACAAAATTAATATACAGAAATCTGTTGCATTCCTATACACTAACCTTGAACTAGCAGAAAGAGAAATCAGGAAAACAACTGCATTCACAATTGCATTAAAAAGAATAAAATACCTAAGAATAAATCTAACCAAGGAAGTGAAAAACCTGTACTCTGAAAACTAAAAGACACTCATGAGAGAAATTAAAGAAAATACCAATAAATGGAAATGCATCCCGTGCTCATGGATAGGAAGAGTTAGTATTGTCAAAATGGTCATCCTGACTAAAGCAATATACAGATTCAATGCAATTCATATCAAAACACCAACAGCATTCTTCAATGAACTAGAGCAAATCGTTCTAATACTCATATGGAACCAGAAAAGACTCTCGACAGCCAAAGCAATCCTGAGAAGGAAGAATAAAGCTGGGGATTACGCTCACCAATTTCAAGCTCTACTACAAAGCCACAGTAATCAAGAAAATTTGGTACTGGCACAAGAACAGACCCATAGACCAGTGGAACAGAATAGAGAGCCCAGATATAAACCCAACCATATATGGTCAATTAATATATGATAAAGGAACCATGGACATACAATTGTGAAATGATAGCCTCTTCAACAACTGGTGTTGGCAAAACTGGACAGCTACATGCAAGAGAATGAAACTGGATTATTGTTTAACCCCATACACAAAAGTAAACCCAAAATAGATCAAAGACCTCAATGTAAGTCATGAAACCATAAAATTCTTAGAAGACAACATAGGCAAAAATCTCCTGAATATAAACATGAGCAGTTTTTCACTGAACGCATCTCCTCGAGCAAGGGAAACAAAATAAAAAATGAACACATGGGTCTACATCAAACTAAAAAGCTTCTGTACGGCAAAGGACACAATCAACAGAACAAAAAGGCTTCCTACAGTACGAGAGATTTGTGAACGACATATTCGACAAGGGGTTAACATCCAAAATATATAAAGAACTTACACACCTCAACACCCAAAAAGCAAATAACCCAGTTAAAAAATGGGCAAAGGATATGAAGAGACAATTCTCCAAAGAAGAAATTCAGATGGCCAACACATGAAATGATGCTCCATATCACTAATCAGCAAGGAAATGCAAATTAAAACCATAATGAGCTATCACCTCACACCAGTAAGGGTGGCCACCATCCAAAAGACTAACAACAACAAATGCTGGTGGGGATGTGGAGAAAGGGGAACCCTCCTACACTGCTGGTGGGAAATGTAAGCTAGTTCAACTATTGTGGAAAGCAATATGGAGGTTCCTCAGAAAACTAAAAATAGAAATACTATTTGACCCGGGAATCCCACTCCTTGGAATTTACCAAAGAATACAAGTTCTCAGATTCAAAAAGACATATACACTCCTGTTTATTATAGCACTATTTCCTATAGCCAATATATGTAAGCAACCTAAGTGTCCATCAGTAGATGAATGGATAAAGAAGATGTGGTACATATACACATTGGAATACCATTCAGCCATAAGAAAGAAACAAATCCTACCATTTGCAACAACATGGATGGAGCTGGAGAATATTATGCTCAGTGAAATAAGCTAGGCGGAGAAAGACAAGTGCCAAATGATTTCCCTCATTTGTTGAATATAACAACAAAGCAAAAACTGAAGGAACAGAACAGCAGCAGACTCACCAACTCGAAAAAGGGACTAGCAGTTACCAAAGGGCAGGGGTGTCGGAGGGCAGGTCGGGAGGGAGGGAGATGGGGATTGAGGGGTAGGTATTATGTTTAGTATACATGGTGTCGGTGGTCACAGGGAAGACTGTGTTGCACAGAGAAGGCAAATAGTGAATCTGTGGCATCTTATTACACTGATGGACAGTGACTGCAATGGGATATGGGCAGGGACTTGTTAATATGGGTAAATGTAGTAACCATATTGTTTTTTCATGTGAAACCTTCCTAAGAGTGTGTATCAATGATACCTTAATAATAAAGAAAAATAGAAGACATGGTGATCACTAATGGCTGTTATGTGCCAGACAATGGGCTTTTGTTTGATCCTTTCATTTTTATATAATAAGTAAACAGGCTCAGAGAAGGTGAAGAAAACAAATACCAGTATTATATAACAAGTAAATCATATGCAAAAAATGCAAGAAAATTCAGAAAAATCAAAGCCAGTAATTTCTTATGAGTAATTTATTTAAAAATATTTATGTTTGTGGCATACATTATGCTGTCGTCTACTTGCACACCCCCACTGATTCAGTACCCATTTTTTCTTTGTCCTTTAGTATTATACAAGTGTCCCTCCAGTTTTATCTTAAGATTAGATTTCTCAGCTTCTCTTTCAGCTAGGTGTGGCCATGTGAACAGATCTGGCCAATGGGTTATGGCTAGAAGTGATGTTGGATTTCTACATTATACCCTTAAAAATGAAGTGGCTTGACATAAATCCTCCCCAATCCCATCTAGTCTGCTGGCTGAAAAATAGCAATCACTGGAGCAATAGAAACCATGTTAAAAATAGCAAAGCTGTCCGTCCCACGGGCCAGAGTATCTGGATAACCTCACGGGGTAGAACTCACTTACCTGAGAGTGAAAAAGAAATAATTATATTTGAGCTCCTGTGTGTCAAAGTTTCTAGTATATACAAGTTAAATGGTTCTTTAACATACCTTTATGCAATAAAATTTTTGAAAGGACATATATATATGTTTTGTACATACATAATTTGAATGCATTTGCTCATCTCTTCAACTTGCAAATGTTGAGCAAGAATTTCTAATAGGGACAAAATACCATGGAGAAAACTAAAAACTTGTAAGTAGATACATTCCTGATTAAGGTACTAGATGTGGAAGAAACAGGATCAAGGGCAAGGCTTCTCAGAGAGAATGATTTTAGAACTCAGTATTGGTAGTATTCATCATTTTTTTCCCTCTGGAGAATGCTTCTTCTCTGAAGCAACTGATAAAACCTCCCACTCTTTAAGATCACTCAAACTTATCATAGCCTTTATGTCATCTTCAAATTCTCCAGGCATAGGTCATTGTTCCAGCCTATGTGTTTACAATACCTCACTTCTACATTATTAATAATTCCTTCACAATAAACAATTATTTTTATACATATCTCTCTTCTAACTACATCCTGGAATTCACAAAGTCAGGGCCTTTATTTTACTTATTTTTATAGACCATTATCCACTTCAAAACGACTAGATAAACAATATGGAAATTAATTAAGGTATTAATATTTACAATTTAAAAAACGAATTACTGGCCAAAGGCAATGGCTTTCAAACTTGTTGGATCATGACTTATAAAATACATAAATTTTATATCATGATGCAGTACACACACACATGCATGCACCTACAGACACAGCAAAAGTTTGATGAAACAGTAATCTAAAAAGAGAACACTGTATTTTTCAGTTTACATTATTCTCTTTCATTTAAAAAAAGAACGGATCATGATCTTCTAATGTACTGCTATTCAGTACTGAAATATATATTAGCCTAGAACAAGTCATTGGAAAATGTGAACAGTTCAGCTAGATAACTGAGATCAGACCTCCTTTAAATTCTTTAAAATTATATTAAAATTTTTTATCTATGTTATCTTTATTTTTAGGCCATAAAATAACTATCAAAGGTTTGAGAAAATCCAGAAAGTATCTATCCATCTGTATAGTTCTGAAAACCAGTTAGTGACACTGTTAGGTACTGAGCAGCAGACACCAAGTTTCTTTTAGCAGTCTAAATTACCAATCCCTGACAAAATTCTATTACAAGCTCTTCTTAAAGTACAGTGATACTTCTATCACCTTAAAGTCTCTAACTGAATAAATGAAAAAACTGCTAGAATAGGTGCTGGGATGGTAACATTTAGCATGAGTAATTTCAAAGGTGATTGTTTAATCGTTGAATCTGAGGTAAGAACAGTAAATTTGATTCTCTAGTAATTTGATGAGAAATGTGCATATACACTTGAAAGGCACTAAAGAATAGTTTCACAAAACATATATGAACCTTTTTATAATATTAATGACACGACAAACATCTCTAATTCTATAATTTATAATCAGTGTACAAAGCTTAATGACATTTATTTCCCCCTATTAATGTTACCTATCATGCAAAAGTATAACGTGTAGAAATTATATGATGTTTCAAAATAATCTTCAAAATAATGTGAGTGAAAGGGGAATAGTAAGCAGGATTTAGAGATTAAACTAGATTGGCCATGAAATAAATTAACCTGAAGCTAGATGATGTATGTGTATATGAAGGGTTATTTTACTCGTCACTACTTTTGCATACATTTGAAAATATCCACAAATTTTAAGTTACCATAACTAATAAAATTAATGTTTTCATTTAAAAATTCAATTTGAGATATTATCCATTTCACTAATCTGCTTTTTAAAAGAAAATTTTGAAATATTTGTATGTTTTTAAATTAGTTTAATACATTATCACAAAAAAACACTTCAAAAAAAAAGAAAAAATACTATATTTTCTAACAAAATTATTTATTATTTGGCATTTCATCACAGTCTACATATACCCATGATGGTGTGCTGCACATAAGAACCACCTCCAACTATGGTAAGTCATTTAGTTAAAGAAAAAAAGTGAAAGAATCAATGTAATATATAGTATTACTGAGATATAAGCTACTGCACACTAGGTAAATCTTTTGGTATAAATTAATGCTAAAACTAGAATTAAAAAGAGAAGATTTTTTTACATTTCACATACAGCTAATTGTAATTTTTTCCTTATAAAATTTCCTTTCAGATCAAACTACTTCCTTTTATTAATGTAATTCAGGATTTGGTCATTTGGAACTGGGCATACTTAGCAGTTGCATCAAATGGCAATCATCATATAATTACCTCAAGCATAAAACCAATAATCTTCTTTGAGGGAATTTAGACTGTTTACTCTTCAACTCTACTGTAACCCCATTCTTCAGCATAGTATTTACTGCCTTCTAACATAATTTTTTCTGGGCATAAAAATTACTCTAAGTCTCTCAAAATACCTCACCATCATTAAAGTCACTTACCAGGACACTTAACATACATAAAATTTAAGATTACCAGGGCTTAAAATGATCTCTCTCAAAAAAAAACAAAAACAAAAACAAAAACAACAACAACTCACAAAAAATCAAATACTTCACTCTGATATTGGGCTTGATGTAGAAATTTATCATTTGTCTTATGATTAAACTTCTCTCCTATTTTGAACTGCTATAGACTATCTCTATTTACCATATCCACCTGATACTACAAATATTTAAGGCTTAGGATTTTTTATTTCAAGTTTTACAGAAGAATCTCAAATTTAGTATTTTAATATTTTGTATCTACCACAAAGTAGTTGCTTAACCATCTAAATTAAATAACTATCTGAGAATAGAGAACTGAAAAGAGCAATAGAAGAAATGTGACTACCTAATGGGAATGGTTTTCTCAGTCATTCATACACAAGAACTTGATTCTGGTACAACAGATTCTTAGCACCTCTCCCTAAAACCAGTCCATTCACATGGGTAATGTACTCCCATGGTTGTCTGTCAATACTAGTGTTTATTCAGCTATACTTTCTTTTTCTCTCCTTTCTCCACATGGGACTAAATCATATAAAAACTTTAGAGTAACATCAGATAAACCTCAGGGTAAAGCCCAAAACATTCCCTTTATTAGGGAACTTGCAATTCTTTATTGGGAGATTATGACCTCTGTAAAAGCCTTCCTCTCCATCACGCTTCTAATAAAAATATGCTATTTGTTCTTTCTTCCTTTTCAAACTACATCATTTCTTATTAGTAAAATTACAAAAGTTAAAGAGCTCCATGAAAACTCCCCATAGGGCCCATTACAAATTCCAATAATTTGCCCAATTCCATCTTCTTTCACCTCACTTGGGCATACATATGTGGCCCCAAGAATTTGAGTTTACTCACTCGAGTATGTATTTAAATCTGGCTTTTCTATTATCACTTCTACAATATGATAATCTTTCTTCCAGTTAATTTATACAACATGGCAACATACTGAATGACTACAGGTGAGTAGCTTCATAAATGTGGTATGAATTTAATATGCATACAAATCTCCTGGGAATCTTGTTAGAAGGAAAATTCTATTCAGCAGTTCTGGGACACAAGGGGAACTTTTAGGGTGAAGGAATCTTCTGTATCATACTGGGGTGGAGGATAAATGATTCTACACATTTGTTAAAATCCATAAAATTTTGTATCAGAGAGTAAGTGTAATATATGCAGGTTTAAAAAAATCAACCTATATGACTGAGAGTCCCAGATTGGAATGTAACTGTGATAAATGAATCTAACTTTATTACAAATTTATGACATAAATTTGTCTTAAATTAGTGAAGGGGTTGGGGTGAGGGGCTAACTTGAGTAACTTTGGAGAATAGTGTTTGGACCAGAAACTGTAAAGAGTTGGAATCACCAGTACAAATTCATGCTTACATTGATGTGGATACAGATGGACACACACAGAAACTGTACATATATAGATATACATGGCTTAATATATATACATATATTACCTAGCTCTGCTTTGTCCACTGAAAGGGCCTAGAAACTATGAGACCTGAGTGGCAATGAACCTACCCAGCACCCAAATCTTTTTTTTCTAACATCCTTTTTTCCAATAAAAGGAAACTTTTTTCTAGTCTTTGGAAAAATGGATGATTCTAGGGCAAAAGGATAGAATTGTGTAAAATAGACACAGAAGCCAACTTAAAGAGAGCTCACAATGGGAAAGGCCAGAGTAATCTGAGTAATAAATAACTTACTGGGTTATAACCTAAAGTATAAAGTACATATATAGGCTGATGCTTATGTAAATGAATGATTGAGTAAATGGGGGACAAATAAGTTCTTTACAGAAGAATTTAATAGAAGTAGGCACTCCCTCCCAACAGGAGACAGAACTTAATTCCTACCTCTTTTCCACCCTCTTTAGAGTGGGCTAGACATTGTGATTTGCTCCAAAGACTACAGTATGAAAAAGGAAAAACAGTAGCTTTATAGAAAGAAAAATGGCAAATACTACCTTGGCCAAGTGATGAAGGTCAACATTATCAGCAATGCCACATGGACATTATGCTCCCTATACAATGGTGGGGAGATGGGACAGTCTTTCTAAAAACTGATAACCCTAGTTAATCCCAACAAAAACATCAGACAAACCCAAACCGGGGGACATTCTACTGGATACATGGCCAGTACTTCTCAGGACTGTTAAGGAATCAAAGTAAAGACTTACAAACTCCCACAGACCACAGGACACTGGGAAGAGTTGGCAATTGTATTTTGTTGGTTTCTTTTTTTTTGCATTAATTAAAAAAAAAATTGAAGTATAGTTGATATACAGAGAGTAGACAATTAAATACAACACGGTACCCAGGATTGAAAACGAGAATAGAAAGAGGGCATTCAACTGCAATCCCAGTAAAGTCTGAAATTTAGTTAATAGTTTTTTAAAGAAGATTTTTTAAAAAATGGCTATAAATCTGGTTTCCCCTTCTAAAGAGTGGGAATCACAAAACTGCATACATCACAGTTTTGTGAAGATGAACCGTGATAAATTCATGTAATATAACATGCACTATATGCACCATATCAGGCTCAGAGTTAAGAGCTCAACAATTATAGGTTGCCATTATCATTGTTCCTAGAGAAATGAAATTCACCCAGCCTCTTACTGGCATAGGCTATAACATAGTTCCTTGGGCATTCCTAGAAAATAAAAATCATGCATAATGAAAAAAGTGGCAATATGCTAAAAGACTCTACGCAAAAATCTTCATATATATGTGTATGAATTTAATATGAATATGAATCACTTGGGAATCTTGTTAAAAGTCAAGATCCTGATTTAGTAGGACCGGGGAGGGGTCCAAAGTTGTTCATTTAGAAAATGCTCCCAAGTGATGCCAACACTGCTGGTCCAAGGACCACAGTGGGACTTGCTACTTTTCTAATTCTTTATGTTCTTAAATTTTCTATTAAAAAACGAAAGAAAAAAGTTCTTTCCATCTATTCTTTATTTCTTCACCACGAAGAAACTCTTATTTTTGCCAGATGTAACCCACCAGTCACTGAGATCTTAAAGAAGCCCCACAGCTTAAGTGTGTAAATGGGGCAGCTACACATTACTAGATTTGCCCCCACACTCTCATGCCTACACAGATGAAAGAAATGTCTTTGAAAGACAAGTCATACACAATTTTCTTAACCCAACCAGTTAAAATTAAGTCTAACTACTTTATAGTAATCTAGATTAACCACAATTCTTGGAAATCCTGTGAACTTTTAATTGGCAAATTGTATTTAAAGATAGAATAACCAATTACTGATGCTCCTATTTAACAGTTTATTGCATTTTCAAAGCCTAAAAAATTATCTTAGATGCAATAGCATGTACAGCAATTTGAGGAAAGAAAAAAATAGGAAAAGATGAAGAAAGCACATACTGAACTGAGAAATAAGGATTAATAAAAAATGAGATGTAAAAAGTCATACTTTGCTACAATCAATGACATCACAGGAAATGTTAAAAGCCAGTTTCCTTAATTTGATAATTTCCAGCCACTCTACCTTTTGTTTCACATTTTCTTATCTTCTTTAAAATGCTTCTTAGTACAAATTTTTGAAATTCAGGAATTAACTGATTTTTTGGGGAAGACTAACTGCAAAGCTCACCATTTAACTGGTATTGCCTTTAAAAATTGTTCAAATTCATTTACTGAAAGAAACTAACTAGTTTTCATGGCAAGAAATCTTTCTGGTATGTCTATACATAAACGCAGTATTTCCAAAAATGGTATACCAGAGTAGTATTCAACAGGACGCTAACAGATGTATGGTGGAAAATGTGGCCTGTGTTCAAATTAACTCTGACTTGGTGTTCCTTAAATTTTACAGGTCATTTAGTCTATGGGCTTCTTAAAGTGTTTACAAAGCCTTTTCTTTAAGATTCTGAAATTCTAAAAAGGAGAGTCTTATTTAGAACATTTCTGTTGATTGCATTTCCTATTCACCGCCTACCCAAAACACTTTAGAAGTTGAGATCTAAATATTCTTGAAGCATAAAACGATAATTATTTTCTATAACCAAGGACATTTAAGTGCAACATAGAGTTCCTCTAAGTATAAAATATACACACACATATATAATAAATAAATATATTAAATCAATCATTGTTAATGCTATAAAAGCTATAATTAAAAGAATTCTAAAAAATCAGGTCAACAAAGCTCTTGTCAGCGATAGATTTTAATTCTAAATGATTAAGACCATTATAGCACATCACTTAACTATTACCCTCACTGTAAGATTTTTTCAAGAGCTTAATAATTCAAGGATTCAAATAAATTCTCAGATTTATGGAACCTCACATCACTGAAAAAACCTACAGGCAAGCAGAGAAATTCTTCTGAGTATTAAAGCATGCATCAATCATCCCTAAATTAACAAAATGTGACCATATATTTCTGATTTTTACCCATTAATCTATTCTTAAATAGTCATTCAAGATAACTTTAAAATAAAACATGTCTTCACCAGAATTTGAAAAACCGATTGCAAATTAACAATAAATTCACACAGCTGGAAATTGATGCTTTGAATTCTTTTAATAGTATCTTTAGAAAGTGTAACTTCAACTACATAAAAAAACTTTGTGCTCAGTTGAAACTGATGTACAGGTGCATCCTGACCCACATTTCTTAGTAAATAAGTTTCAAAACTGTCAGTTATAGCACAGCCTAAGAGACACTTTCCTCTGTATTCTTCTTCCTTTCAGTTAATGGTTATAGAGAGCTTTCCACATGGGAAGAACCAAAAAACATTTTTCACTACAAAGCTAATTATACCAACCAAAAATGCCAACTGACTTTTTGCTTAATTCTACTTCATTTTGTTAACTTTCACAAAGAAAAATCACAAGCAAAAACACATTTAAAAATTCGAGCCAATAAAAATCAAATTTTACTTTAATAACTATTTATGATGTATATCAATTTTAAAAGCAGAGCATATTTCTCTTCTTATAACTTATATTGATATTCAGTTATGGTAACCTTTGTTTGTGAGAAAATCCCTATATCTATAAAATTCACCTCCTCACCCTTTTGTACCCAATCTCCCTTCTCCATACTGCCTTATTAATGAAAGCTTGAGGTTGGGGGTTAGGTGGAGTGGTTTAGAGTTATTAACAATAATAACAGCAGAGCAAAGGGAAAGGATAGCATAACAGCAGTAAGGAAGAAAATGAAAGCAAAATAGAAGCAGGTCTTCCTTCTGATAAATACCAAGGCGGATGCAAGAACTAGGTAACAACCACACTTCTCAGGAACACAGAAAACCTGTATGGTACAAATAATAACTCAGAATAATTAGAAAATGTGCTTTGCAAATATTTAAAATGAGTGTGCATTGTAAAAGATTCCTTTAAGTCAATTTAATTTCATAAGGTTTTATTTTTTTCACCTATACTATCAGGTTTGACATCCTTTTGTTTTTAGATATGGCAGCCAAATACATAAAAGATTATTGGAACAGGTAAGGGGTCAGAATATAACAGCACCTGACCTCTCTGTATATTTCAATAGAGGATTTAGTCCCAAGAGTCTTATTTTGTGGGTAGTTTAGTTCCAGTATTTCCCCTAGATATTTCATCTATTATCCCTTTATTGCTCACTAATGAATAAGAGAATGTGGAAAATGTGACTCTCCTATTCACTTACAACAGTCAGTATACCTGTTAAGATTTTGAATCAAAGCTGAATTCAAAATTCTTCTAATTTACCCTCTCAACTCTGGAGATGCTGGTCCAACTTTGCTGTCCAAAACCTTATTACACTTCGTAAATTAAGTGATAGGATGAAACTGTTCAACTCTTATTTTACAGTTGAGAAATCATTCAGAAAACTAGTTAGTACAAAATGTGTGAACTTAGGTTTGTAATTCTTATACTTGCCCAAGTAAATCATGCTGCTTTCCTTAACTGCTCCTTATTCTCTGTGATGTTCTTGTTATGCACATGGTCTGCCTGTGAAAGCTGATAAAATGTACCTACTATGATCAGAACATCCCAAGTCTCAAGTTAAATACATATACTACTGCTTCATTTTCTATCCAACATTTTTCTCTGAAACCCTATCAAAACTTTCTTCTTTCTTGTCTTGTAAATTTCAGTATCACTGTAATTAATGTTTCAATTATGTAGTATCCTGTGTTACATAAAACATTATGCTAATTATAAGCAAATACTTTTCATTGTATTAGAAACTATTTCAAACTCTTTACAGTAGTATTTCACTTTATCCTCAGCTTTAAATAACACAGTAATCCCCACTTAAAGTGCAAAAATCAAAGCCTCAAAGGTTAAATACTTTGCCCTAATAAGGAGAACAAGGATGAGTTATCAGGTAGCATTACAATCTTGATACTCTTCATCTCTACAAATGATAAGTATATATAACTACATAAATTGTATTGTTAATGTGCAGATAACTCAAGATTTGGAGTCTACAGAAGAATCTAAAGGCTTTGTATTTGAAGAGGTTTCTTATATATTAAAATAGCTTAATATGGCTTAAAACTATATTATACCTTTTTTGCAAAGACATGGTGCAAGTAAGAACTCTTAACTCATTCATATATAATTAAAACTCAAAGTTGAAAAGAAAATGGAGGGCGGGGTAGGAAGGGTTGCAGCAATACTTTAACACATGTCCAATCAGCATTGTCACAAAGAATTTTTGCAGTGATACAAATGTTTTTTATCCATACTGTTCATTCTGGTAGCCAGGAGCCACATGTGGTATTCAGTACTTGAAATGTATCTAGTGTGAATGAGTTCAATATTTTGTAACTTTACTTAATTGAAACTTAAATAGCCACATGTAGTTAGTGGCTACTATATTAGACCAGATATAGAAGACAAAATTCCAGAAAATGAAGAACAAAGAAATTCTTACTGCTTTTATTTGGAGAATGAACTAATAAGACTCAAATCAATTTAAAAGTCTCTTTTCACTTGGTCTAGCTTCAACATTAACCCAAACAATATAAACCTTCAAACAGATTTAAGTAAACCAAACTTTCTATATTTATTCTTTGTGTATCTCAATGGAAAAAAAATAATTAAAATCTGTACTATCGATAAAGTTTCATGTATGAGAAACTTTTAAATATTTGGATAGCTAAGAGGACTAATCTGAATCTGAAAACTCTGCCGCCTATTACGTAAACTAAAGTCACTCAAGTCTTCAATTGTCTTCGTAATAAATGCTTGATAATAAAGTGCTTACCTTGATTCTCCACTACTGTTTCTAACACTTTCTTCATCACTGTGTCCATTCATTGTAAATATCAATAAGTTTTAAAATAAAATATAAATCTTCCCAGTTTAAAAGATGAATATAAATACTGACTCCTTGAATATCAAAAATTCACAGATGAATTTTCTACAACATTCACAGGTTTCCTGGGATCCTTTTTGATTCACCTAAAGGAAATATATTAAGAAAGTAAGAAAATTTCCTGTAGAGAAAAAATAAATAAGTCTACACAGAACTTACACAAATCTACCTAGGCCAATCAGATTAGAGGTGGTAAGGAAGGGGTAAGGGTCTTTGTCTCAAAATACCTAGGCTTCTGTTAATTACAGTCCTGATTACTTATTAGAATTTAGCATACCACTGCTTATTTTTGATAAAAGAAATCAAAGTATTTGGGCAGTGATAAAACTTTTAGACTAACTGCACCTGTACACACACACAGTGAATAACTAAATCATAGTGGTAGCATATAGCACACATATATATCCGAAGAATAGAACTGTGAGTCTGAGTAGATGCTTGGTCAAACAAATGAAGTAAAGGGGGAAAAGGTTACCTTTAATCAAGCACTAATTCCTATCACCAGTAACTTCATATACTTGAGAGAAGGAAAGTTTTCAAAATGCTCACATAAGAAAGGAGAATTAAAGGGTTTCATATAAATTTTAGCCAAAATGTACAGGTCAAAATAAATGTGTCCTTTCACAGGTAAATTGAGAATGCAGTGATAAAATGTAAATCATATTTATCCAGATTGGACTAGCAGAGGTTCCACTAAAAGAAAAACAAAAACCTAATAGAATATATACTCTGATTTTTTAAGAGGTTCGGGGCATTAATCATGGACCAAGACACAGCATTTCCACCTTCAAGATTTTAGCACAACACTACAGTCACCTACAAGCCATCCACGAATAAACAAAGGAGATCCCTGGCAGGGGAGGGAGAGGAAGAAGCGGGGGAAGGAGACGTCAGATCCTTCCCCAGCCAGAAAGTACCGAATAGCCGACTGATAGCAAAGCTGCCCTCCGACCCCAGCAAAGAGAATTCACTCCTCCGATTATTTCCATTACACAAAAAAGAGGGGGAAAATAAGCTACTACCAACTCAATTACAGCAAACTGCATCTAGACCGGGATTTTTAATTCTCCAGAGACTACAGTCCAGTAGATTCTATGCAAGAACTGCTTATCCAAACAGTAAACTGTTCCACGCAACATTTATTCCTAACGTTAATATTAATTCCAACTAGTCCAAGAGCTTTACTATTAAACAATTAGGTCTTAAAAATCTAGGTACTCTTAACAAACTGCCTCTCTCTTCTTTGAGAAAGTTCACTCCTCTTTTCGTTTTCCTTTTTACCTTCCTTTCGTCCCTCAAAATGGCTTTCTCTGTACATTGTAACTTCCTTTTCCTCTTCATCTTCCTTCTCTGAGTTAAGTCCTCTTTCTGAGACCCTTCTCACAACCGTTAAGTTCTGAAGCTCCAAACACAAGCAGCTCTCTCCTGCCTTTCACACCTCTTAACAATGACCCTCCCCTAAATCGTTAAACCTCGTCAATCCCCTCTTCCATGCTCCGTCTTTTTAGCTTCGCTCCTAAGTTTTCGAAACGGTACTCCAAGGAGGTAGGAAACCTTCCTAGTCCCTCGGCCGTTCACGGCAGCTTCACTCCAATCAGACTCCCACCGGGACGCACACCACCCTAAACCTCGTCTTCCCAGGGCCTCCATCCCGGTCCTGGAGCGTCCCTTCCCGCCTCAAACTTCCCGCAGACCCGCCCCACGCCCTCCGGGCGGGCCCGGGAGCCGCCACCGCCCCCTCCCCGCCGCTCCCCACGTGTAGGGAGCCCGGGTCGTGGCGGGACCCACGCACCGCCAAGTGCTCAACGCTCGCAGTTCTCTACTAGCGGCCCGGCCAGCCCCACGCCACGGAGGCCCGGGATCGACCGCCCAGCTGCCCACCCGTCCGGAGGATGCGCTCTGCAGCGCTGGCCTGCGCTCGCCACTCACACGCCCCCTGAGCGCAGAGCTCGTCCGCAGCTGCCGGCCCTCGCAGAGCGGCCCCGGCCTTCGTCCGGCGCCCGGCCGCTGGGCCACCGCCCGGGCACCGCGCCGCCCCCGCCCTCAGCCCGGCCGGCTCCTGTCCTCCCCGCCACATCCTGACCCGCCCGCCGCCCCCTTTCTTACCGGCGTGCAGGCTTCGCGGGGCTGAGGGAGCCGACTCGGATCGGGGCCTGCCCCGCGACCGGGCCCGCAGTCTCCGTCGCCGAGTGTGTCCTCGGGCTCCGGGCGTCTCGGGGTAAGCAGGAGTCCGTGAGGACGGGGAAAAGGGGAAAGGGGAAGGGGAACCCTCGGCCCGCGGCACAAACGCGCGATCCCTCGCGGAGTGGATCCAACAATCAATTCATTATTGAAGCACCAACGGCGAAAGCAGCTCGAGCGAGAAGTAACGAACCGTCGTCGTCTCCGTGGCCACGCGCGCGCTCCCGCTCCCGCCGCTTATCTGCTCCCGGCAGCCGCCATGACGCCAAGAAAGCTAGTGAACCGTTTCCGTCGTAGCCGCCTCCGCCGCCGCCGCCACCGCCGCCACGGAGGTCGCCGTCGCCTCCGCCTCCTGCGCAACTTAAGCTCCTCTGCTCACTCCCCTTCCCCACTGGGCGCGGGACGGGAGTGCGGGCGCGCGGACGGTGGGCGGGGCTACACTGTGGCGTCATGGGGTGTAGGAAGAAAGCGATTGGTGTTGAGGCGGGGCGGAGAGCGAGTGCGCGCGCGCGCTTATGGGAGCGCGCACGCAGGCCGCGCGGAGGCCGCCGGCCTCTGACCACTGCTGTGGGCCGCTGAATCCTTGTTCCTGCGCCCTCCCTTAGAAGCCGGGAGTTGAATTCCGGGAAGTGGGAGCTGCAGGCTCGCTACGTGTGGGTATGGACGCTACTGTCACTCTGAACCGTTGCGCAAGGACGTCGCCGCGGAGAGACTGAGAAGGAACGGAGGAAGCGAGGCCTGGAGACAGGCTGTGATGGGGCTCGGGCTGCTGCGGCAGGGCTACACTGGATAAACCGAGAGCCGGGTCGTGCGTGGGGTTCGGTCACCCAGGCTTGCGTCCGCATCTTCCTCGGGCCAGGGAAGGGGCTGCTGCGTCACACCAGGCAGCCTGGGAACCCAACTGTTGGGCAACCGTGGTCACTTCCCGCCGCCTCCTACGCTTAGACCTGTGGTAGAGGCTCTCTCGGTGCGGGCGGGGCGTCTGAGGAGACAGAAAAATAGAGAGCGAGTTGTTGACATCCTGTGACGTTTCTTGATCATTTGTGGGTAAACTCTGGCTGGTTCAGAAAAAAAAACTTTCTAGGTCCTTCCCTGGAGGGCCGGGTGGAGGGTGCGGTGCCGAATCGCAACAAAAAAAAAGCAAGTCGGCGGACGTTAGTAACTGTCTCAGTTTAGCGTGGTGCAATTTAGTTGACGGGTTTTTTTAAATAACTGTAACCACGGGCTTCAGTTACAACCTTTTTGTGCGTTAAGGAAACACTGTTTTCAAGCATGGTGGTGTCACGCTGCGCTCATTATGAAAGCATTTTTTTTTAATCAAAATTCTTTAACACTTTATCTTTCAGATCAGTCTTGAATCACTCGAGGTTAATGGTCATTTTTAAAATTTTCTACTCCCATTCTTGAGTTATTTGATTTGGTGTAAAGGCCCACTTTCCAGGTCAAGCTAGTCAGGTTAGCTCCATCTCCAAAATAATTATTTTCGCATGGGGGAGATATTCAGGGCTTAGTCTGCGAACTGTTGAAACAATTTGATTCAAAGCCTTCAAAAAGATCTCAAAACAACATCAAATATGTGTTTCTTATTTGGTAAGATGTATGTCCTCTAGAATAGGAGAAAGCAAACAGATACACGTGGTCCACTAAAAAAAGTGGGATCAGTGAATAGTGAAACAAAATAGAACACTACCATAGTTTGCAAAGTGATCTGTGCTCAGCCTCTTTTTTTTTTCTTTCCTTTTTCTGTAGTTATTTAAAATAGCTATAAGGCTGGGTTGTGAGGAATAACAAGATCATACAAATCTCCATTTCAGAAGTCCCTAAAAGTAGGTGTGCTAAGTGCTAACTTTTAATACTAGGCTTTAAAAATATACTAAAGGTGCCTTAATGATTGGAACTTTCTGCACGTCCTATTAATTTCAAGCCCTAGAAAAACAGTAACCACGACAGACAGAGTTTTGTAGTCCATAGTATGATTCAGATAGTAAAGTTTTCAAATATAACTATATTATATTTTATCATTATCTTATAAAAAAAGTTTACTATATGGACTTAATCCATTTTATATGTTTTCTGAAAGCACATGTCAGACTTTTTAACTACTGATTTGCCATTTGGATGTGATGTGCTGCATATAAATGCTGGACTTTTTTTCAAATTTGTAATATTGAAACTTGTAGATTTGTATTTCTGGTAAAATCATAAAATCACAGAATTTTGTGACAACTGGAGAATGTGAGGAAATACAAGGTAGGTAGAAAATTGGAACAATCTTGCTAGTTCAGTTTTTAAAAACTTACTGGATAAATGAAGTTAAAAGTGAAAATTTTGCTGACCTTGTTATCTGCACAGTTAAATTTTCAGTTCACCTTGTTTAAATAAACTTTGTCTCTACCTATTGATATTAAAAACAATAGCTGATAATCTCAACACATGACTAGCAAAAATCCCTGAAAATTAACATCAACCTGAAAGTCTTTACTACCATCTAATTTCCCACTTGGGGCATTTCATAGTCTTTGTAAAGAATATTACTTTTACAAAATCTAGGACAACACTTGGTGGATACTTAATTCTGATATGCTTTACTAGGTATTCTTCAATAAGGATAGATGGAGAACCACTTACCCAGAATTGTGGGATATGTAACATAAAGACAATAACTCTTGCTCTGTTCCTATTTGAATTCCAAGGTAAGATTCTAATTCCATAATTATGATCTTTATTGACTAGAGGATTTGTATGCTACAGCTGCTAAAACAGGACAGTATTAAAATATCCTAGAATCTCAACCTATGACATCATCCCTCAGGTCCTTGCCAAACAGGAAGAGCTTTCCAAATATGATCCTTAAGTTTACAAAGTCCCCTATAAATAGAACCCATGAACTCATAAGTTACCTTATAGTGAACATTTACTACACATTTTTGATTTTCTGAATAAAAAATAAGAGGAGCTGTGGTTGGGCAGGAGATAGTCTCCTGGGAAATTTTTCCATAATTACATATGTCTGACACTCCCATTCCTCCCCTTTTTTGGTAGGCAGAATTTATAGGTTCTAGGTAGTGTTTGGAGAAAATTCTTAGATTGTTCTGATACCCACCAACAGCTCATCCACCTTGTTAATGGCCACTGTGGGGATTTTTACTGATAAATTCTTAATTTACATTAAGTTAAATTTCAAATCGAAAGTTCTTAGAAATGATACTAAGGCAACTGTATAAAATCTAAAAGACATTGAAGTAGATAAAAAGATTCTGCTTCCTCTACTGAAAAAATTAGGTGTGCGTGCAGAATAAGAAAAGGTTTGAGTAGCTATCTCCAAAATATCAAATTGGTACATTGATGCTATATCATTCCTCTTTCCCAAATCCTTTATTTACTGTCCATTTTAGCTCAAAATGTCGTCTTAACCCTTTCTTCTTAATCCCCACTACTTTGATTATTTTAGCCCCTATATTCTCTACATCTTTTCCTACAGCTTACCATTCACACTTTAAATCTATAAATCTAATGAAATCACTTCCCTTCTTTAAAATACATGTTTAAATATATCATATATATTTTCAAATTAATGTTTTGATTAGTCTTTCCACAACCTGACCTCAGCATGGCCTTCCATAATTCTAGCAGACACTTGGCCCTCTAGCCACACATTTCTTCAGGTCACTGGAAAGGTATCTCATTGTAAAGCAGGGAAATGATTTCATTAGATTTCAAGTGTGAAGGGTAAGCTGGAGGAAAAGATGTAGAGAATATAGGGGCTAAAATGAGTATGGTCCATCTATCTTATGAATCAGTCTCTTGTAGGTTTAAGTAAATTGTCAAGAACTCTTGAGTGCCCTGACAAAATAGTACTTACACACTGTGAGACCCTGTCAGGCAGCTCTCTCACCTCCCTTTTAGGACATCAAATCATGTATTCTGTACGTGCAGCATATCACTGTATTGTGATAAAGCATTTGTTTCCATACTACATTGTGAGCCCTGGAGTGCAGACTCTGTGTTCCCGGTGCAGTATGTTGACATTCATGCAATATATTGCATTCCAGACATTATGTTGGGCCAGGTGGAGGGGGATTATAATAGAGCAAAAACAGACACTTTCAAGAGTTAAAGTCCAGTGCAGGAAACAATGACATTGCAAAACCATAACAGAAAAATGGTATTAAGAAGCATAAAGTGCTATGAAAACTCAGTGGAGAACCCTAGTAAGAAAAGTCTCTCCAAGGGAAGTGACACGATCTGAGAACTGAAAAGTTAGTATGAATTAGATAAGTAACAGTGAAAAGCTGCTTTCCCAGACAAAATAACATGGGCAGAAATTCTGGGGCCAGGGAGATACATCAGCTTAACATCCCAGTTAGCCAGGGATAGGCTTTTTTTTACTTTCAGTAGTATCCCAGTTTGGATGATAAATTACACTGTCACTATAAACAACTACATGAAGCACAGTACTGCTAGAGCAGACGAAACTGAGGGAGATGAAGCTGCAGTGGGGCCAGACCATTCAGGGCCCACAGGCCAATAAAAAAGTAGGTTTTTTTCTTTAGAGTTAAGGAAAACCTTTGAAAGATTTAAAATTGGGTGGTACCGTTGGGATTTGCAAATTGAAACATTTACCCTAGCTATAAATTCAAAAAAAGTGTTAAAGACAGATCAAAGTAGACACATATTCTTAAATAAATTAGGAGGCCAAGAGATTAGAAATAACTTGATGGGCCCAGAGTAGTTTTATGGAAGTGGAGAGAGTAGATTTGGAAGGAAATGGCCATAGGATTTGTTAATGCAATTAGATTCAGAGTTAGGAGTTGTAGGGAAGGTGTATATACCATAGAATGGAGTGAAACTAAATGGTGATAGCCACTTGAATGGTAATATGTTTGGAGATGTGAAGGTGGAGAGATCATAAACTTAGGACTTTACTGAGTTTCTGTTGCCTTTGAATCATCTAAGAGGCTTTTAGATAGCTGTCTGGAGCTAAGAAGGGAGATCTAGATGGAAAATAAAAGCTGTTAAGTGTGTAGGGAGAAATTAAAGTCCTGAATATACACGAAGTAGACTTGGAAGATAGCCTAGAAGTGTGCAGTGAAGAACTTCAATTAATTTTTGGCTAGGTAGAGGAAGATGAGCCGGATAAGGACTTGCAGGTGTCAGAGGGTGTCATGCAATGCGGGATAAAGGCGGTAAGTGCTTCAAGGAACCAATGGTGAATAGTGGACAATGCTGTTGAGATACCATATGAAATAGGACCAAAATCATATCTACTAGATTTAGTAACATGATGGTCATGTGTTACCTTAGCAAAAACTATTTTGTTAGAATAATAGGGCCAGAATCCAAGTTGAGGTGGAATATCATAAATGAAGAAATGGAGTTAGTGAGTCTAAATATCTATCAGGTTCGATTTTGACTTGGGAGGTAATATGAATTGTTTTGTGGTGGGAGTTGTGAATTTTTATTTGTTTGTTAGGTGAAAGACTTAAGGTGTTTAAAAGATGATGGAAAATGTCCTTTTGGGAGAAGGGTTGAATGTATTAGAGAAGAGTTAGCTATAAGAATTAGCTGGAAGGATTAATACCTACTTATTCAGAAAAGGAAATAAGTAAATATTTTAAAAGTCTGATTTGGGAAAATAAAAAAATTTTTTTAAATCAGGAACTGATTATTAGATACCAATGTTTATAGTTATGGCTATAGGTGGTCACTTAATTAATGTGATTTGAGAGTTTCTCTGAGCCTTCTACTCCCCAAATATATGCCCCCATGCTGTACTAATGTTTGAGAAATTGTTGGTAGGAATTTATTTTAAGCAACTTTCCTGAGAAGGGTTATATGTTAGAAAGGTAATTTTCTGCTGTGCCAAAATTTTTAATTGCCTGACAAACTTTGCAGTAAAAATAATCAAGCTGTACCTCAAAGAGATTCCATTCCATTATTATAAGGTGGGGCCTTGATATAAACATTCTTCAAAAAAATGGTCCCCTTTTCAAAAGATTATTCTGATGTGCTGTTAGTATTGAAAAATTATGGATATCATTGTATTAATGCTACATTGAATCATAACAGTTTAGATGAAGTGTGGAGAGGCCAGGACACTTATTTTGAAAATAGTGGTTATTAATGGCGTGGGGGGAGATTTTGTCCTGCAAGGGACATTTGGCAAAACCTGGAAACATTTTTGGTTGTCACAATGGATGGTGGTGGTGGGAGTTGGTGCTGCTGACATCTAGTGGGTAGAGACCATGGATAGCGCTCAAGGTCCTACAGTGCACTGGACAGGCCCCCAGAACCAAGAACTGTCTGGCCCCAAATGACGATAGTGCCCTTTGCTGAGAAACCCTACTATAAAGAATGGCAAGCTAAGTAGTAGGGTTTTTTTTTTTAGTTTAAAACTGTATTTATTTATTGTGAAAATAACACACAGAAAGGGGCATAAAGCACAGAGATACAGATTAATACATTTTTTAAAGCAAATATATGTATGACAATAGCCTAAATCAAGAAACAGATCCTAAACACTCCCTCCTCATTCTCCACCAGCAAGGCCTGGCACATTCCATTTCCAATCAAAAACCCACAAAGCTAACTACTATCTTGACTTTTATGACTTTTTAATTTCTTACATGTCTTTAGTCATACTACCCAAATATGCATGACTAAATAATATAATTTTATTGGTTTTGAACTTTATGTAAATGAATACTAAAATATGTATTCTTTTGTGTCAGGCTTCTTTCATCCAATATATTTATTTGTTATTGAAAGTTTTGGGGGTTATTTCCAGTTTTGAACTACTGTGAATAATGCTGCTGCCAAACATTCTTTAATTTGTACTTGATATATATATATATATATATATATATATATGCATATAGGCATTTCTGTAGGGAACCTACCAAGGAGTGGAACTCATGGGTATAATAAGTTTGACAGCATTTGAGCACCAACACCTAAGCACTTAGCTTAGTTAGAAAACATGATGGAGTTATAAAAACTATCAAATTTTGTCAGAGACTTAATAGGGCTAAGTTGTATTTTTAAGTGAAATCTTAACAGGTTAAAGTTGATGTTCTGGTAAGGGTGCTAATAAATGAGGATCTACTCTACCTAACAAGTTAGCCTAAACTCACTCATGCTTGTGACCAGCAAAAAAAAAGCCTCAAATAAAATATATTTGTAAAACTAAGAAATGTGATTTACACAATAGACTGTGTATTTTCTTTGTTAAAAAAGAAATTATGGTGCAACAAACTCTTTTTGCTGGTGGATTGTATAAGTTGGTTACAGCCATGTGGAAAATTGATAGGCACCATCCGTTATAGCTGAACATAGGTTTACCCTGTAACTCAACAGTTTCCCTCTTGGAATTCTCTTTGATCCAAGGGAAATGAATGCAGATGTCTACTAAAAGTCTTGTATTCAAATGTTCATAGCAGTTTGATTCTCATTATGGTAAACTGGAACAAAGTGAAGTATATTCATACAATGGACTACCATCTAGCAGTAATAAAGAATAAACTGCTACACTCAATAACATGGATGAATCTCATAGGCATTGTGTTGAGTGAAATATACACAAAAGAATTCATATTGCATAATTTCATTTATATGAAATTCAAGAACAAAACTTAGGATGACAGAAGTCAGGATAATAGTTATCTCTCAGCATGGTATCTCGGCTCCTTATTGACTTATAAGGAGCATAAGGGAGCCTTGTGAAATGATGGAAATGTTCTGTCTTGATCTACATGATTGTTACACGTTTATATACATATGAAAAAGTTTGTCAAGCTGAACTTTTAAGTTCTGTAAACTTTATATATGTCATACTCCACTTCATAAACATTAAAAATTAGGGGGGAAAAACCAGGAAACCTAATTCTGAACTACTTGAAGTCTTGTATCTCAGGTGGTTGGTTAACTACAGGGCCGACTACCTAATATGTTCTCAAAAAATATAAACAACTCTAACACATTGTTTAATG
Organism: Phataginus tricuspis; assembly: GCA_029783875.1. Classification (NCBI taxonomy): domain Eukaryota; kingdom Metazoa; phylum Chordata; class Mammalia; order Pholidota; family Manidae; genus Phataginus; species Phataginus tricuspis. Next base: position 13,202,292 of record JAQQAC010009165.1, on the reverse strand, counting down.
AAAATAAATTTTGGGTTTGGAGTCAGTTTTGAAACACAGCTTCATCCATTGTTACTTATGTGACATTGGGCAAGTCACTTATATTATGACTTGGGGGAAAAAAGATCAATGAGTTGAGAAAAGTATAGAAAAATACCCACTTTAAAAATTTTTTTAGTTTTCATTCATGATTCCCCACCACTGAGAAATATCAACAGACATTCAGTGATGGGCCTTAGAGCATTGTATGTATTAGGTGACTTAATGCCTCTCACTTTAGCTAGGATGAACTGAACCCTATCTAAACCAATCAGATTGTCTTGAGAATTTAAAACTGGGATTGAGAAAGTTTATCGGACAACTAATCTGTTCTAAGAAACAAAGTTAGGCCAGGGCTACCTTGTTTGGGAGTAGCATGTGGCTCATGAGAGTTGTATTGCTAAACAAGAATAATCTCAGATTGCTTACTATGTGACTCAGTGTTAATCGATTTAACTCTGAGGATGGTACTATTATGCCTACATTACTGGTAAGGAAACTGAGAAGTTTAATTAAAGTGCTGAAGCTAAAATAAAACCCAGGCAGTTTGACATCAAAGTCTGCTTTGATGAAATGTGCTGACATATCAGACACAGATATAATAGCTGCCTTGGTTCCTGATAGCTTTCCAGTTCCTGATATCAGTCCCTTGAGAAGGTTGAGCCTGCTCCCTATCTTTGTATTATTATTCATTATTTTTTATTTTGGTATTATTAATGTACAATTACATTAGCAACATTATGGTTATTAGACTCCCCCTATTATCAAGTCGCCACCACATACCCCATTACAGTCACTGTCCATCATCCATCAGTGTAGTAAGATGCTATAGAATCACTACTTGTCTTCTCTATGTTATATTGCCTTCCCTGTATCCCCCCACCCACTACATTATGTGTGCTAGTCATAATGCCCCTTTCCCCCTTATCCCTCCCTTCCCACCCATCCTCCCCAGTCTCTTTCCCTTTGGTAACTGTTAGTCCATTCTTGGGTTCTGTGAGTCTGCTGTTGTTTTGTTCCTTCAGTTTTTTTTTTTTTGTTCTTATACTCCCAGATGAGGGAAATCATTTGATACTTGTCTTTCTCCACCTGGCTTATTTCACTGGGCATAATACCCCCTACCTCCATCCATGTTGTAGCAAATGGTAGGGTTTGTTTTCTTCTTATGGCTGAATACTATTCCATTGTGTATATGTACCACATCTTCTTTATCCATTCATCTACTGATGGACACTTAGGTTGCTTCCATGTCTTGGCTATTGTAAATAGGGCTGTGATAAACATAGGGATACATATGTCTTTTTTGAACTGGGATGCTGCATTCTTAGGGTAAATTCCTAGGAGCAGAATTCCTGGGTCATATGGTATTTCTATTTTGACTTTTTTGAGGAACCTCCATACTGCTTTCCACAATGGTTGAACTATTTTACATTCCCACCAGCCGTGGGAGGGTTCCCCTTTCTCCACATCCTCACCAACATTTGTTGTTGTTTTTCTTTGGATGGTGGCCATCGTAACTGGTGTGAGGTGATATCTCATTGTAGCTTTAATTCGCATTACTTTGATGATAAGTGATGTGGAGCATCTTTTCATGTGCCTGTTGGCCATCTGAATTTCTTCTTAGGAGAAGTGTCTGTTCAGCTCCTCTGCCCATTTTTAATTGGCTTATTTGCTTTTTGTTTGTTGAGGTGCATGAGATCTTTATATAATTTGGATGTCAACCCCTTATTGGATATGGCATTTATGAATATATTCCCCCATACTGTAAGATGTCTTTTTGTTCTATTGATGGTGTCCTTTGCTGTAAAGAAGCTTTTTAGTTTGATATAGTCCCACTTGTTCATTTTTGCTTTTGTTTCCCTTGCCCAAGGAGATATGTTCATGAAGAAGTTGCTCATGTTTATGTCCAAGAGATTTTTGGCCATGTTTTTTTCTAAGAGTTTTATACTTTCATGACTTACATTCAGGTTTTTTATCCATTTTGAGTTTACTTTTGTGTATGTGGTTAGACAATAATCCAGTTTCATTCTCTTACATGTAGCTGTTCAGTTTTGCCAACAGCAGGTGTTGAAGAGGCTGTCATTTCCCCATTGTATATCCATGGCTCCTTTATCGTATATTAATTGACCATATATGCTTGGGTTTATATCTGGGCTCTCTAGTCTGATCCATTGGTGTATGGGTCTCTTGTGCCAGTACCAAATTGTCTTGATTACTGTGTCTTTGTAGTAGAGCTTGAAGTCAGCATAATTCCCCCTGCTTTATTCTTCCTTCTCAGGATTGCTTTGACTATTTGGGGTCTTTTATGGTTCCATAGAATTTTAGAACTATATGCTCTAGTTCATTCAAGAATGCTGTTGGTATTTTGATAGGGATTGCATTGAAACTGTAGATTGTTTTAGGCAAGATGGCCATTTTGACAATATTAATCCTTCCTTTCCATGAGCACGGGATGTGTTTCCCTTTATTGGTATCTTCTTTAATTTCTCTCATAAGTGTCTTGTAGTTTTCAAAGTATAAGTCTTTCACTTCCTTGGTTAGGTTTATTCCTAGGTATTTTATTCTTTTTGATGCAACTGTGAATGGAATTGTTTTCCTGATTTCTCTTTCTGCTAGTTCATCATTAGTGTATAGGAATGCAACAGAGTCTTTATATTAATTTTGTATCCCGCAACATTGCTGAAATCAGATATTAGATCTAGTAGTCTTGGAGTGGATACTTTAGGGTTTTTTCTATACAATATCATGTCATCTGCAAACAGGGACAGTTTGACTTCTTCCTTACCAATCTGGCTGCCTTTTATTTCTTTGTGTTGTCTGATTGCTGTGGCTAGGACCTCCAGTACAGTGTTGAAAAGAAGTGGGGAGAGTGGGCATCCTTGTCTTGTTCCGGATCTTAAAGGAAAAGCTTTCAGCTTCTCACTGTTAAGTATAATGTTGGCTGTGGGTTTGTCATATATGGCCTTTATTATGTTGAGGTAGTTGCCGTCTATACCCATTTTGTTAAGAGTTTTTGTTTAAGCTCTCTTTCAAATTAAATGATAACCTTGCCAGATAGAATATTCTTGGTTCAAGGCCCATCTGCTTCATTGCATTAAATATATCATGCCACTCCCTTCTGGCCTATAAGGTTTCTGTTGAGAAGTCTGATGATAGCCTGATGGGCTTTCCTTTGTATGTGATCTTTTTTCTCTCTCTAGCTGCTTTTAAAAGTCTGTCTATCCATGATCTGTGCCATTTTAATTATTATATGTCTTGGTGTTGTCTTCCTTGGGTCCCTTGTGTAGGGAGATCTGTGCATCTCCATGGCTTGAGAGACTATCTCCTTCTCCAAACTGGGGAAGTTTTCAGCAATTACCTCCTCAATTACACTTTCTATCCCTTTTTCTCTCTCTTCTTCTTCTGGTACCTCTATAATGTGAATATTGTTCCGTTAGGATTGATCACACAGTTCAACTCTCAATATTTTTTCATTATTAGAGATTCTTTTTTCTCTCTGTGCCTCAGCCTCTTTGTATTCCTCTTCTCTAATTTCTATTTACCGCTTTTCTACTACGTCTAATCTGCTTTTAAATCCCTCCAGTGTATGTTTCATTTCAGATATGGAATTTCTTAATGATTGACTCTCCATCTTAAATTTGTTCCTGAGTTCTTGAATATTTTTCTGTACCCCCGTAAGCATGTTTATGATTTTTATTTTGAACCCTCTTTCAGGAAGATTGGGGTGTTCAGTTTTATTTGGCCATTTTTCTGGGGTTTGTGAGATTTTGGTCTAAACAATGTTCTTTTGACGTTTCATATGTCTGTGTTGTGCCCTCTAGTGCCCAGAATCTCCCGTCTTTGGAGCTGCTCACCCCCTAGAGTGAGGTAGGGGGTCATATGGGAGCAGCACTGGTGCCTGGGGGGAGGAAAGATCTGTTTCCTGATTCCCATCTGCCTTGCCTGTCTCCCGTATCAGAGCCAGTTGGCCGAGCACACAGGTGTAAGCCTCTGTGCTTTGCATCTCTAGCTGTTGTAGGTGGGGCCTCCCTCTGACTGGCCTGATGCCCACGCAGTGACCACTGGTTTGTGAGCCGGTGCTGTCAGACCAGGAGGAAGGCTGGGCAGGCTGCATATCACCGTGTGGCTCCTTGGAGCTGAGTAGCCAGCCAGGAGGATGGAGTGCTTGAAGCTTCTCAAAGTTCCCAATCTGCTGGGCAGAGCGTTCCCAAACATCCTTGTCCCCCTATCCCTTCTCCCATGTAGCAAGCTCTGTGCAAACCCTGCCCCTTCAGCAGCCCTCTTGCTGCTAGAAACCTCTCAGACCGCCTGCCTTTCCCTTGTCCTGGAGCGGCTGGGTGTGGATCCCTTCCTCCACAAGCGGCCAGAATCTGTCTCTCAAGCATTTTGCCTGTCCCACCTCCCCATCCTCCAGAGCACCACACAATGTAAGTTTCTGCTCACAAAGCAGATCTCCAGGGCTAGGTGTTCAGCAGTCCCAGGTTTCCATCCCCTCCCCGCTCCATTTCTCTTCCTCCTGCCAGTGATCTGGGTGTTGGACAGGCCTGGGTCCCACCAGATGAAGGCTTTGGTACGTTACCCTGTTTCGTGAGATCTGCTCTGTTCGTGAGGTCTGTATGCAGTCTGGTGCAGCCTTCTTTCCTGTTGCTGTTTTAGGGTTAGTTGTATTAACTATATTTTCACACTTTCTGTGGTTTTGGGAAGAGTTCTCTGTCTCACCTCTCATGCCGCCATCTTGAATCTCCCTCTCAATTATTTATCATAATTTATCCTTATAATAAAATTTCATGGCTGCTTAAGCTAGTTTAAGTAGATTTCAGCCTATTGCACCTTTAAGAGTCCTGCTCCAGTTTGAGTAAGGATGCATTGCAAATAATAGAACTCAGAGAAACAAATTAGCTGAATTTATGTGGCATAGCAGGCAATAAAGCTTTCCCTGCCTGCCCTAAGATGGAAATGTCTGTTAATTTGTGTTGTTCAGTAGGGAATCTTTTACCCAGGCTTTCTCCAGTAGTGTCTCAGAATGAATCATTAAGTAGGGCATTAAAGAACTTGGTAGACAAATATATAAAAAAATGTCAAGTGCTTTGGAATGTGGAGTTTTTAAAAGCACATTGAAAAGAGATTTTAAATTTCTCAAAGTAGGTTGGAGCAAATTTGGCAACTTGTGCCAAATTTAGAAGATTTGACAATTATTAGAAGCCAATTTGCCTTTGTCTGAGACTATATAACCAGATCAAGAAATTCCTCAAGGGACTCATTCAACTGCAACATAACTGTTTCTTTTTTATTTTTTTGCCACTTTGTTGCTAACACAAATTTCTACATTGAGTACTAGGTGAAATCTTAATAGGAATAGGACTCTCAAGGAGAAGCAATTAAGGAACTCCAATCCCTTTGCTCCTATTAAAAACATTTTCCACTGCCAGTTCCCTTCCATGCCTCACAAAAGTGTGATGATCCTTCCTATTGTCTATCAATAGCCACTAGGTTTGGAATGCACTGTGTGTCTGGGAATATTACTAAATGACAAACTGCAAGCCACCATACCCACTTTTTCTCTTGTTTGCTCTGAGGCTAAAGCAGAGAACAATGAGGATGGGCAAAGTCCCAGCTGTTGCTAAGAAACAAGTCCAGAAGAATTGACAATTTAAGGAGAAACCTGACCCACTAAGGTCTTCCGCATTAACTAAATACAAAAGGAATCTCCCTAAAAGGATATTGGTGGGCAATCCTCCACAGTAGAGCAGTTGCATGCAGTAAAACCCCAAAGTAGGCTCAGACCACAGACTTATCTCAACCCCTCAAAAGAATCTGCACCAACCAGAACTGGGTACCTTTGACCCAAATGAAGAATATTGGTGTCCTCCTCAGGAGTGGCCCTGGAAGACTCTAAAAGAATCCAAACTGGGTGCAGCAAGGTTTTCTAATAACTGACAAAATAACTATAAAAAACTGACTAAAAAACTGATTTTCTAATAACTGGGTAAATTAACTTATGCCTTATGACATTTCAAGGGCCTGTTGTTTACTAGCCCATTCCTGATGTATACAATATATATTTTAATTGAGCTATTAAATTTATATTTAGTCCACATATTACTGAATTAATCCACGTGTTTCTTGGATGCTATGCCTATCCTTGGACTAGGTACATGGAAAACAGTATTAAAATGGACCAAGGTTTTTCTCACTTAAGAGTTGATGCTCTGCTTTGGGGGCAGAGAAGAGAGACAGATGAATAAGGAAATAAGGTTACAAATTGTGATGGGTTCTGTAAAAGATAGGGTTATGTCAGAGTAAAGAAAGACATACTTAAATGGAAAGAGCAGTAGATCGGTCAGAGAAGGCTTCTTTGAGCTGTAACTGGAAGAATGAGATGGAACCATAGGGAAAACCATGGGAAAAGCACAAGTGCAGAGACTCCAAGATCAGAAAGTGTTACAAGTGAAGAACTGAAGGAGGCAAGTATAGCTGAAGCATAGTGAGTGAGTAGTTGAATTTAGATTGAAGAGACGGGGACCGTCTGATCTGGAGCGTTGTGGACTGTGGAAAGCATTTTGGGATAATTCCAAACATGAGGATGCCATTGAAATTTTTTACACCAAAGAATAGCATAGTCTTACTTTATACAGGATTTTCCTAGCTGCTATGTAGAAAATGGATAATAGTAGGAAGAGTGGAAGTGGCTCTCTATACTCTCTTCTAGTATTTAATGACTGTTAGGATTAGAGGAGTAGCTCTGGAGATGTAGAGAAGATGGAATCAAGATAAATTTGGGGTGTAAAGCTAACAACATATAAGGTCTTCATTTGCCAGGCATTACTGTCTAAATAGGTTAATCAAAAACAGTACAAGCATATTGGAAATGTAGAAATGAATATCAAAATGAAGAGCTAGAAATGTTGAAGGTACTTGGGAGTGGAGAGGGGTGGGAGAGGGGAATGTGTCTTTATTATGAGCCATATAATTTTCTTGTAAAAGCTGTACGTGTGTATATGTGTAACTTGCTGTGGAAAGGTTAGCGAGGTGTTGTAGGTGGAGGAAGTCAAAGATTTTTTTTTTAAGTAGAAAATACTAATGTGTGTTGGTAGACTAGCCTGAATAATAAACAAAGAATTAAGATTTGTTGATGTGTAACAGACAAATGGGAATAACTGAAGAAGCAAAATATTGAGAAGAAAAAATATAGGTGTCAAGAGTTAGAATTGCCCACAATAGGAAAAATGACACTTTCAATTTTAACAGAAAAGAAGCTTGAGAAGACCAGTGAGTAGAGATGCAAAGAGGTTTAAATATTTGTTGGAGTGAAAATGAAGTAAACCTCTGATGGTTTCTGTATTCCCAGTGAATTATGGGGCAGGATCATCAGCCAAAAATAGGTAGAGTGGAGGAATCTGAGATAACAGGAAACAATATGACATCTTTACCGCAAATAATGTAAAAAAGAGCTTCCTAGGGAACCATAGTAAGGTTACCATGTTGGCTTGAGCAGACATTTGCGGCCTGTGGTCATGAATTTAAAGCACAATCAGCTAATTGCATTATTTCTTTATTAAGTTGCTTGGATCTCTGCACAATGAACCAAATAATTCGAGCGGGTTTGGGGTTTTGTTAAGGGAGTTGGAGAGAGATGGGAGCTAAGACGGTTGACTGTGCTTGAAAAGTCATGGTTATAATGATGAACCATGAGATTCAACTGGGTAAACATGGGAGTGTGTACAGATAATTAAAAGGAGTGTGTGGGACTGTGGGTGGTCAGTGATGGGAAGTCACTAAGAGGCTAAAGATTGTTGCCAAACTAAAGTGAGCTGGGTGGAGGTAAACTGAATAAGGTGTTACAAATTGATGTTTCACAGGTAATGCAGTTACCAGTGCTTACATGGTCCCAAGTTAGTCCAGGGTGTGAAATGAGTTTGAGTAATAGTGTTTGGAGGTAATGAAGTTAAGGAATTAAAGTTCTTTGGTTCTGCATATAAGGAGCTTGGAAGTTGCACTCAGTTCTAATAGACTGAAAAAGCAATAACTCTTCTTGAATCTGTAAGAGAGGGGATAATGAGGACAAACCTCTGTCCCCAGGACTGAAGAGACAGGTGAACACAAGGAGTCATGGTTTCCCTGAGCAGAGAACAAGCAGGAACCACTGTGGGAACCAGTCCTGGGTAGGAAAATCTGAACTGTAGTTGATGAATTGCTGGAGTCTCTGTGTAGATAACTCTGACAGTTGAAAACTTAAGGGCGACCCAGTCATGGGGGGCCTCCCATAATATTGTGAGATTTACCTCCAGGAGCTTGACTAGGTTCCCACAGTAAATATCTAGCAAGATTCCCGTTGTGCTTCTGGCAGGAGGAGGGGAAAAGGAACCATTTTGAGATACTCAGAGCACTCGGTTTTTCTACACAAGGCCTGACATCATGGGAAACTATCTAGCCTGAGCCTAACCTGAGCTTCTGTTATCAGAGCCTAACTGGCCTGAGGGAAGGGAAATACACAGCTGTAGTCCCCAGTAGCTACCTTGTCCCACTGAAAGGAGCAGAAAAAAACAGAAACACTTGTGAAGTTCAGTCTAGAGGCATAGGCTTGCTAAAAGACTGAGACCTAATCACAGACTACAGAATGCTTCCCTCCTTTCACACTTCACCCCACATCACTAAAGGCCTATTTACAGCAGTTCCTTTTACCTGGTACAACATATCCAGCTATCAAGAGGCAAAAAAAAAAACAAAAACGCAATTTGAAGAGACAGTGCAAACATCAGAACCAGAAAGGACAAGAGTGTTGGAATTATGAGACCAGGAATTTAAAACAACTATGATTAATAAACTAAGGGCTCTAATGGATAAAGTAGACAGTATATAGGAACAGATGGGCAATGTGGTGGGGATGGAAATCCTATGAAGGAACCAAAAAGAAAAGCTAAACAAAACAAAACAAAAACCACTAACAGAAAAGAATCAGGAGACTTTGCTGTTTGATGATTTATCTACTTGTATTTTGAAAAGTCACCGAGAATGACTATGAATAGTCTTGGAAAGAGAAACTATAATAATAAACCAGGAACTGAAGTTGGCAATAAATAAAAGCGTGACTAGCAGTGGATGGCTGGAGAGGACTGACCGTGGCAGAGCTGGCGACATTAGCCTCAAAGGAGCTTGTGTTGCTGGATACACACAGACACATGGCCCGAGATCCTGACCCTGAGATTCATGATAAAGAGCAAAGAAAGTCTTTACTTGAAAAAGGATAAAGTTGAACCATTATTAGTTTAAGACTACTCAGTTAATGCTAAGAATATAGGTCTTAATTTGATAAGGACGTACTGTATTCAACAACCATATGTGGAGCATCTGTGTATCATGCCCTTTGTTGTACGTGTTTGAGATATAGCAATCAACAGCAACAAAAGTCCCTGTGCTTTTGAAATTTATATTCCTGTGAGGAGAGCCAGAAAATAAATACACATTATATCCGGTAACAATAAGTACAATGAAGAAAACATCTATTTGTATGTATATATTTAGAGGGATATAAATATATGGTAGGGATGGTATTTTAAACAGGGTCAGAGCTTCTCTGATAAGGTAATAGACATCTAAGCCAACAACTGAGTAAAGTGAAGAAGAGAAACTTGCAAGTGTTTGGCATTCTATATAGAAGGGAGAGCCAGGACAAAAGCCCTAAGGCAAGAGTGTGCTTATTATGTTGGTGGAACAGCCAGAAATCTAATGTGACTTAAGTAGAGTAAGTGCTTACATACTATTTATTTATACTAATTTTTGTATTTGCCAGAAGCTTTTCTCTCTCTTTTCATATTTTAAATTCTCTGTAGACTTTAATTTTTCAACCTGAAATTTGAAGTATTTGGAAACTTGGTATAATAGTTATAAGGTATAAATGCTTTATTTTAAAAAATGTTTTTAGTCAATTTGAATTGATGGTTTCTTAATATTATTTGTTATTGTGGATCACCTGTTTTTATGTTTGATTAGGTAATATCACTTTACCCAGAGAAATGTTAAGTAAAAATTACATGAAACTGTCATTTCGTGCATATCATTAACAAAGCTTCCAGAGGAGATGATAGGTAAGTCTACATGAGTCATCTGAAATAATCAGGCAAGACAGAGACATATTTGAAGGGAAGGAAAAATATGTACAAGTACTTCATCTAAGTTTGGTGTTCTGTGGGTCTGCATAGTTAAATCAACATCTGATTTTAAATGACAATCCAATAAATAAATCTGATTAGACATTTTCAAAACTGTTCAAACTTCTTTTTAAAACTATCTTTATAAAACAAAAAGTTGTCCAGTAGAATTGCTATGAGGAAGACACTGGCAATAGAATCCTGCCTGCTTTTCATACTTCCATTTCTGCCCTATCCTGTCCCCTATCTGCCCCCAAATCTACTTACTCTCAACAAAGAAACCAGAGGTCATTAAAAACATAAAACAAGTCATATTGCTCCAGTGTTTAATACCCTTTCAGAAGAATCCACCATCCTTTCCATGGTCTTCGAAGAGCCTGTGTGATCTCATTTCAGTCTAGGTGTCTAAAGTCTTACCCCTTCGTCCCCCCTCCTCATATGTTCCAGTTACTACCCTTTCTATCCTCAAGCCTGCCCAATTCTTTTCCACTCACAGGCTTTTGCTCTGGTGGTTTCTAGACCTGGATGCTTTTCTCGGCTCTTCTCATGCTGGCTATTTTTCATTCATAGGTCTCAGGTCAGATGTCACTTCTTCAGAGAGGCCTTCTCAACAACTTTCTTCCTCAGTTTCTTTTCCTAGTTACCTTGTTTATTTTCTTCATAGTAATGATCAAGATTTACAATTACCTCATTTTACTTTTCTTACTTGTCTTGTTTCTCCCCTACAAGAAAGTAAGCTTCCTGATAAACTGGTATGATGAAACATTTAGAAAAGTTAATGCTATGTTAAAAATAAATTTTGTAGAATTTCTTTTTTAAAAAGCAATTAAAAGTTATGGATAAAACATAAATGTTCTACAGAAAGGAAATAAAATCATAGTGTTCTGTAGCCATCTTTTTCATGATCATCTTGAAGTTACACTGTTACTGACTTAAGTAAATATGGTGATGTAATACTATTGTTGTAGGGGTGGGCATAGTATATCGGTGCTAAACGGCCATTACTGGAAGTTGGCATTGTTGATACAATATCCATTCGACCTTTCCCTCATTGCACAGTGGCCATACAGTCCAGCTTCAGAGGTTTGCCTGATTAATCTAAATTGATGAGTGTGATCTGATTCCCCTTGCCTCTCTAATAAATGTATGGATGTGCAGATGTAAGCCAATAAATTTGTGGCATTTCCTAGGCCATAGGGAAAGGCTCAAGAATGAGCATATAACTTAGTTTGTAGTAAAGAGCTATAAGAGATTTGTCTAGAAATGCAGAAAAAGATATTTCATTATTGTAATGTGAAGCATCAGAGAATGAACCTTTTTTTCCTGTGGATGCTAGGTGTGTCAGTGTAAAACCAGGGGTTGTATAGCTCATTTGCCCCCACTGGAGAAGCAGTCTAAGGATGGGGAGATCACATGGAGAAGAATAGAACTGAGGGAAACACAGAGATATGGTGCTAGAGCTACTGAATGAAGCTAACTCAGGCTCATAAACTCTGACTGCCCCTGTGGAAATCAGTGCAGTTCTTTATTTCTTACACCAGGTGGGATTGGGATTATTAGGAGTTGGTGCATCCTAACTGACAAAATCCTACTTCCTCTTAACAACAAGTCATAGAGATACTTTCTTTCTGGAGAAAAGAGAGTTGAAGTACAGACTATTCATTTTAGTTGCTAGCCTTTCAAAACCATTTGATTTCTTAACTATGTGCTTAAAATCTTAGACTTTTTCAAAAAGAACCTAATGAACTTTAGAATTTTAAGTCCATTTTAAAAAGTATTTCTTTAATTACTATTTTAATACAAGCAATTAAAACTTACAATATTTGGTGCTCTAGATGTGGAGAATGGTAATGGAGGTGTGGCATACATAGAGTAGACATAGAAGGAAAGACAGGGTCTTAAAAGTTAAGAGGTTTGAAGATGTTTTTGTTTTTTTAAGTGCCTAAAGCCTAATATCTTTAAATGTGTGTACTATACTACAAAAGTATTGAACAGCCAAAAAAAGTACTGATTTGTTTGTTAAGATAGATTTCTTAAAATGAAATGTACATTTATATATTGTGTGGTTATCATAGCCCATTTCTGAGTGGTAAGAATATCTTACCATCTTCCCATGACATGTTTTTCTTAGTGTAATATTGATAGTATGATTTTTCTAAGTAACATTATGGCTCTGTATTCCACTTGTAAGATACTAACCTGTTTTAATGTGAGGCAAATTTATTATTTCGCAATAAATTTTCTCAGTGCTCGATGTACACTGTGCATAAAATTCCAGGTAAATGTTTGATATTTCTCATGCAGATTCACTTTGCATCTTTTCTCATCAGATTTCAAATGTCATCTGACATATATTTTAGTGGCGTGTTTCAGAATCTTCCACAGTCAGTTAATTTTGATACAGGACAAATAGTTGGAGACTCATTGAGCAATTTTTTCACTACATAAAAATGCCCATGTAAGGGGAAAGTGGTGGCTGAAACCTAGCCTGTGTCCACTTGCTGTATAGTCTGGAGCTTGCTGCTAGGAAGAAAGGGCACATTTTGTAAATCATACAAAATTTCTATATGTATTAATGGTGACCAAAGCTGGAGAGGGAAATAAAAACAGCATCAGAGAAGGTGATGGCATATATAACCAATTTAACTAAGATTTTTGGAGCACCCACTGAGTATTAGGCACTGAGATCACAGAATGAGGAAATCAGTGGGCAAATGAGTAGGGTGACCTTAAGCCTGTTTGCACTGGATAGTCCCAGTTGGTATCTGTTTTCCCATTGTTGATCTGGTTAGTGTCCTCTTTCACTCTCAAACGTGTACCAGTTTGGACAATAAATTAAGCAGTCACTCTAAAAAGAAGGAAAAATTCATTCTAAACTGAGTAGCAAAGTCATAGGTGAGTGAAAAAGCATGATCTCTGGTTTGTCATGACAGGAGGGTTGGCAAGGGAAAGGCAAGAGGTAGAAATATGACTGAAAAGATAGGGAATCTGAGTTGGTAAAGGGCTTTGTAATCACTTTAAAGGAGCTTTGTTTGTCTTGAAGGCACTGGAGACTGATGGTTTTGAGGCGGGCAACAGCAAAATCAGATCTGTTTAGTGTTGAAAGAGCAACAGTACCCTTCCCCCACCGCACATGCATGAGCTGGAGAGGAGAGGAGAATCGTCCTTTCTGTGTGTAAACACACTCATAACTCAGCTCCACTTAATCTTAAATCTGCTATAGCTCCTGAAGTGAATAACTGACCCTCTGCATTCCATCTGTACAATACACTGACTTCTGTCATTGGCATGCTGAATCTCTAAATGCTTATAGGTAGGTTACTGTTGTACAACATCTATTTCTGCTCCTATAAGTTGAAGTGTATATTTTAAGAGATTATGTGTTTGTTCTTAAGCTAGTTAATGCTAGCCATACTTGTTATTGCAATTAAGTAATTGAAAAAAGTTATGTAAACAAATGAACTAAGAAGGCAAACAGTAGTTTCTATGAAAATTTTGTGGAATGCTTTTGAAAAACTGAAAGACAACTGGCTAAAAATATTCGAATAAGTTAGGTGTGGATTAGGCAACTTTAAAAAGAGAAAGAAAATAGAATAAATATCCAGAAAGTTCCATGTTCAGTTTGCTTCACCACCTACTGTATAACTGAAGCCATGTTAATACACTCTAGTAAAGAGATACTTTGAGTCTGGCACTTGCAATCAGGGTTACTACTTGGTTTTTGCAGAAGGAAGACAGGTGAATTAGATGGAGATACGATAGAGAACATATATTATTCATGGTTCTACAGAGAAACAACCAATAGGATATATATATAATGAGATTATAAGGAATTGCCTCATGTAATCATAGAGACTGAGAAGGGCCCAAATCTGCAGTCAGCAAGCTGGAGGCCCAGGAGAGCTGACGGTATAAGTTCCAGTCTGGGTCTGAGTCTAAAGGTAGGAGAAGATGGATGTTCCAACTTGAAGACAGTCAGGCAGAGAGAGCTAATTCTCCCTCATCCAACCTTTGTATTCTATTCAGGCTTTCAACAGATTGGATGAAGTCCACCCACCTTGGGAAGGGCAGTCTGCTCAGTCTAGTGATTACAATGTAAATTTGAATAATTCACAAACACTCTGACAGATATGTGCAGAATGTTTAACCAAATCTCTGGGCACTTTGTGGCCCAGTTCAACTGAAAAGTGAAGTTAACCATCACAGACCACCACCCAAGCATCCCTGTGATCCTTAAGAGTGGCACTAATCTCCACCATCCCCACCCAAAATATGATACATTTCTTGGATTTTTTTTGTCTAAGGAGAACTGGATATCCATTTCCAAGACTTCTTTTTGGCCTTCCTTACTGTAAGAGCTCTAATTTCAGGAGCTAAAACCCAATGAGGGGATTACTCTAATTGCCAAGTATGTCAGTTGCATTTGTAACCTTCATGGACTGAGGAAATGGCCATGAGCTGTTTCTGTGGACTCAGTGTACCCATTGTGACCCAAGATTTGGCCAGGACTACAGTAGTACCTGACCTCTGTACGTCCCTACTCTTAACCAGGAGGCCAGGATGATATTCTGTGTCTCCAAGTATCAATGTTGACTCAGGCCCTCTATCTAATGTCTGGATATTTCCATTTTCTCAGTGTGCAGTCACCTAAGCAAATGATCTAGGTCCCTTTGGAGAAGGACTGGAAGAATCATTACAGTATATACTTGGTTAGGTATGGGGTTCTTTCCTCTGCAGTCAACAGGTTCTGGATCAGAAAATTGGCTCAGATCTGGCAACTGACAAGATACCACTTTTTATTGTG
>JAQQAC010009165.1:13162986-13186822 GCA_029783875.1 Phataginus tricuspis | reverse complement strand
TCACCATCCTCTGTCTCCTCATCTGCTCTGGCTTTCTTCAGTTACATATGTTAGGTAGTACCCTTATTGCCTGCCCATCTATTTTCCCCCTAGGGACACTGGTTCTATAAAACATCTCCACAACTCTCTCCAGAGTACCCTGGGCTGTCACTCTGATTTTGCCAGTCATGGAGAGGATTAAAGATGGCGGCGTGAAAGGTGAGACAGAGGCTTCCTCCTAAAACCGCATATAATATGAAAATAAAACTACTACAACTACTCTTGAAAGAGCAATGGGAAAGAGGACTACAACAAACTGCATACACCTGGAGACAAGAGCAACCCTCACAGAAAACGGTAATGTACTAAAGCTGTGGTCCTGCGGGACCCAAGCCCTTCCCCCACCCCAGCTCACTGGCAGGAGGAACAGGAACAGAGCAGAGAGGGAGTGGAGAACTGGGACTGCTGAATACCTAACTCGAGATCTACTCTGGGAGCACAAACCTACATTTCATGGTGCTTGCATGATACTCTTGTAATTAGGAGCTTGGAAAGCTAAGACAGGCAGAATTCCTGGAGAGACTAAGATTCCAGCTTCTTGTGAAATCAGGGATCCATACCCAGCTGCTCTGGGACAAAAGAAAGGCAGGCAGTCTGAGAGACTTCCTAACAAAGAAGACCTTAGCAAGAGGCCTGCTAAGGGGGCAAGGACTGCACAGAGCTTACTGCTCAGGAGAAAGGACAGGTAGACAAAATTGTCCGGGTGTACTCTGTCCAGCAGATTGGGAGTTTTCTGATCTTCATGTGTGCCAGCTCCCTGGCTGCCTACACAACTCCAAGAACCCCTTCTGTGACAGGTAGACTAGTGCACCTTTCGCCTGGCCAGCCCCACCGGGCTTGCAAACCTGGAAACCCTTTCCTGGTGTTAGGCCAGCCAGAGGGAAGATCTATCTACAGCAACTAAAAAGGCAAAGCACAGAGGCTTATACCTGTGTGCTCAGCCCACTGGTTCAGACAGTGGAGACAGGCATAGCAGCCAGGAACCAGGAAACAGCCCTTTCCTCCCCCGAGGCACCAATACCACTCCCCTACAATCCCTGACATTGCTTCAGGGGCTGAGCAGCTCCAGAGAGTGGAGCTTCTGGGCACTAGAGGGCTCCATACACAAATATGAAATGCCAAAGGAACCTGATCCAGAGTAAAATTATGAATACAACTCCTGAGAAAGATTTAAATGATATGGACCTTATGACTCTCCCTGAAAGGGAGTTCAAAATAAAAATCATTAACATGCTCATGGAGGTACGGAAAGATATTCAAGAACTCAGGAATGAATTCCGGTCAGAGATCCAATCCTTGAAGAACACAATGGACGGTATTAAAAGCAGATTGATTTTGCCAGTCATTAGGGTAATTGTGAGTACCCTAACTTCTGGCATTAACTTTTGCCTCCTGAATCTACTGTACCTCTGGGCCTCATCATTTTCATTGCCATCAATAAGCCAAACTTTGTGATAGCATCTTCCACTGTGAGCTTTGGCCCTCAGAAGTGAACTGTTACTGAACATAATGAGGATGATGTCTTTCTTACCAGGGCATTCCTAACGCTTTTGGTGAGTGGTGTCCTCCATGGAACATGATCTTTCAGGTGGGTTTCTGACCTCACATAATATACCCACTCCAGCTGGCCCACTTCCCTGAGCTGTGGAATTCCATCCTCTAACTGTTTGCCATGGCAATTCAGGCATTTCATCATCTCTCAGCATGGGCCATTACTTTCTCCAGACTTCTAGGAACCATACTAACAGAGAGTTTGCACCACTCCCTGGAACCCTACCAGGGTATTAAATCCCATATCCCAAGAATGCGTCCAAATCAGTAAGCTCACCCTTATCAAGTAGTATGTCTAGCTATCTTGATCAAGCACTCTCAAAATCTAGTCCCAAATGTCCCCATTTCCTGCCAGTATATGTTGACTAATTCTTGCAGCTTCTTTGGGGTATAGATCAAGCCTAGTACATTCCCATGTGGATTATGCTATGACTTGACCCTAGTCATTGGTGTAGCAGCCATTGGACAAGGCAGGGCAGTTGTCTGAAAGGGCCCTCTGTTGCCTTGCTCAGAAGCACTCACTTGTGGTGGCTTTCTGATTAGGGTTAGTGCTAGCTTTAATGAGAAAGGTAGGCAGGCTCTGAGTGTCCAGAGGAGTATCTGGAGGCAGAATCTTTGGGAATATCCACCCAACTGTTCCAATCCCAGGTGTCAGGGTCCCAAGTTTTCCAACAAGTTACCTGTCATTGGCTTCAGTTGTTTCTGAAGCTTCTTGACAATTAAGCTCTGAGTTTGGTGTTTAAGCTTTTTCTGTCTTCCCAGGGCAGGAGATAAGGGCTTCTTTGAAAGCCACTAGAAGTTTTTGTCCATTTTTAGTAGCTTCACTACAATGTAGTGAATTTTCATTTGATTGCCAACTGCTATCAGATTTTCATTAACCTTCTGTAGGCTTCAATGCAACTTAATAATAACCAGCCAATAATGGCTTGTATCTATGGTTCATACAGGTACACACTCTTTTGAACTGCCTGTTTTTTTGTTCCAACCAGGGCATTCCTCTGCATCAGAATAACCTCTTTCACATGCAGTGAAAAATTTAGTAACCAGGCCACCACATTCAACCATGGACTGTCTGTGCCCCAAATACCACATGAGGTTCACTGATAGTGGGATGGTTCTGATCTAGCTCCCCAAGCCCCATCTTACTACCTGCTTTCTCAGACTACTCGTTTTACCACTGTCACTTGGATGTTCTAAGAACCAGAAGATGGCATGAAGTTAGGAGTACAGGAAGTCAACAGGAAAAATGATAAGGAGGAAAAAGCAGGATTGGGAAGGAAAAGCTTCAGATTGTGGTACAGACCTGATAAAAGCTCAGCCAACACAATGTTGAGGCCTGGAGCATATTAGGCCAATCCTATATGGGTCAGACATGTCTAGGCTCTAATACCATCGCCATGCTCAGTCACTGACTGAGGGCTGCCAGGGAAGAGGTCACCTCTGCTGGAATCCTGAGCAGATCTTCAAAATGTTGCAGAAAGAGGATGTTAGCTTAATGGCACTCACTGCAACTGAACAGCAAGTAAATGCTATCTTGAAGAGAGATCTAAGTAGTGCTCTTACATGGCTGCCTTACTGACCTAGCCTGAGAAGGCTCAGGGTGCCAGCAACTAGTAGCAGAAGAACTAGATGGGTGTAGGGAAAATCGAAGTTCCTATGGCCAGGATGCCCACCTGACCCCAATCTACTTGCCTGCTGCACACGTGCAATGATATAGTAATTGGCCTACAATGTAGGTGCAGGCTTACACATGTGTAGGCAGTGAGCCATTATTGACTATGTTGCTATAAAGAGAGCTCTGCCGAGTGCGCTGGTTGGAGGCTGAGAAGGAGGTGAATGCAGACACAGACGCAGGCTGGAAGATGGCGGACTGTAGACAGCTGACTTGCCAGATATGGACATGATTCTAGTGTTCTACTTGCCCGTGAGAATACAGCTTGGTATGAAGACCTTTTACCCCGAGTGTACTTGCCTGAAGCTGAAAACCTCCAGCAATGGGGTAAGTTGGGGTGGGGATCAGGAGTAATGCTGACACATAGAGGGCTGGTTGAAAGCTACTAGAGAAGCAGTTACAACTCCAGATCTCCCTAACTCCTTATCACTAGGCAAAGGGCAAGTGCAGAGTGGACTTTTACTGGAACATAGCCATACCCATCTGTTCACATATTGCTTATGGCTGCTTTCTTGCTGTGACACAGAGTAGAGCAAATTGAAAATATTTACTACTTGGCCCTATATAGAAGGTTTGCTGACTCCTGATCTGTTCATGAGGTTATTTACAACTATTTCTATGGTAAAAATACTATAAAATGGTATGCTGCTGCATCTGTCTTCCCAACTCTGCATTTAGAGGAATCATATTGGTGACTTGAAATTGGCTATGGTGGGAGCATTTTTACCACAGAAATAAGCAAATGCTATAACTCAGGGTTTTTTCTTTTTGGAAAATGGCTTATTACTAGTAGCATTTATTGCTGCATAGTAAGTATCATGGACTGAATTATGTCCTCTCAAAATTCATTTATTGAAGTCCTAATCCCCAGTACCTCAGAATATGACTGCATTTGGAGATAAGGTCTTTAAAGTGATAATTTAGTTAAAAATGAGGGCATTAGGGTGGGCCCTAATCCAATATGATGTCTTTATAAGAAGAAATTTGGAAACAGACAGGTACAGAGAGAAGATCATAGGGAGAAGATGGCCATCAGCAAGCCAAGGAGGGAGGCTTCAGAAGAAATAACCCAGCTGACACCTTCATCTCAGTCTTCTAGTATCATAGAACTCTGAGAATTTTAATTTCTGTTGCCTAAGCCACCCAGTCGTGGCACTTTGTTATGGCAGCCTAGAAAACTAATATAATAAGTGACCCAAGAAAGCATCTAAGATCCTACAAAGTAAATTTATTGAAATGACTTTCAAAGAGCTTTTATCTCATGAGTATCTGCACCCCACTCTCCTTATTGCAACTATATTTTGGGGGCAGTAAACCTATTGGGCACTCCAGGTGTCAAGTCAGCCTTTTGTGCTCTTTGAAGGCCACTCCCCTAGGTATACTCGCTATACTAGTGGTGTACTGTACCACTACTATGGATATGCATTTGAAATGACTTGTCAAAGCATCTTTGTGACTCTTTTAATTATAATTTGACTTTAAACCCTTACAAGTACTTCATTTAAAAAAATGAAGTGTTCTAGGGAATATGCTGCTCCATTTTCAATTCAGATTAATTACAGAAACTATAGTGACAGTATGTTTTTGAATGTAGAGAGATTTGTACTCAGTTAACAAATACATTCATTTATGCACGTGTCTTGCTGATGGGTTTCAGCCCCAGGCTAGTTCACTATGGATTCAGTGAAACCAATGAATGACAATGGAAACGTTCTTGAGGTGAAAAGGTAAATTTATTACTCCCAGCAGTAGGTCAAGCACTAGAATTACATCTATATTCAACAGTTTACAGGTCTGTCATCCTCCCTGTCTGCCTCTGTCCAGAGCACTGGGCAGAGCTCTTTATATAGTGACTCAAGTCAATAATAACTTATTGCCTATGGGTGTGGAAACAGTAGCCTAACAGTAGGCCAATTACATCATCAGCTAGTTTAGGTTGAGGTAAGGATCCTAGCAATACAAACTTCCATTTTCCCCACACTGCACCCCTCCAAGATTCTCACCTCATAATTTACATGCTCTCCATCTTCTGCAGTGGTCCCTGTGTGAGAAAGCAGGAGCACTGTAACCAGATTCCAAACCAGCAACAGAGGATAACAACATAGAGATAATAAAAATTATGGCATAATAAAATTTTGATACAGGTAACAAAAATCATAATAATTATTAAGCTTGAGGAGGTTATTTCAGCTATATTCAAAACCAGTTCTACTCAGATGAGTTCATGACTCAAACTTAGTAGTGGTACTGATAGGGAGCTCCGCACACATCCCAGTGAGTAGCAGTTTTTTGCTAGGGTGTGTGCCTAATCCACAAAGACCGTAAAGGCAATAAGACACATGTTTAATGACAACAACATAGGCAGATCTTGTCCATCAGATAGGATGCATGCGAGAGAGTGGTCTTGTGATAGAACTGTAGCAGGAAGGGGGTCCTGTCCAGGTCTAGTTTACCATACCTTTACCCTTCTCCCTGTGGGGATTACTGAGGGGGTCTAGATATAGTGCTAC
This sequence comes from Phataginus tricuspis, assembly GCA_029783875.1. Lineage (NCBI taxonomy): Eukaryota > Metazoa > Chordata > Mammalia > Pholidota > Manidae > Phataginus > Phataginus tricuspis. The sequence goes on along the minus strand of JAQQAC010009165.1, from coordinate 13,181,050 downwards.
TGGAGGTACGTGCACTGGCCATAATGATAAAAGAGAACTCCCTGGTAGAATGCTCCTACCTTCTGGCCATTTAGGATATACTACTGTGATCTTGGGGGGCTACTCTGCTGTTACTTGAGGAATACACAGGAAGCCAGCTTCCAGGCCTTGTCCCCAAGATGCCAGGAGGGCCAGCCATCACTGGTCCATGTGTTGAAATGTCCAAGGCCTGGTCCATTCAATGGAGTCTCCAGAGTTTAGTGCAGTTGGTATGAGAAGCAAGATATTAGTCTGGTGGCCAAACCTGACTTCAACAATTCCTCCTAGTTTTGTACTTGCAGTTGTATAGGGGAGGCAGCAGTATGTGTTTGCATGTCTGTGGGGCGCAGTGCTCCCTTTTGAGGTTTGACATTCAAATGCCATAGTATTGTCCATAAGTGGACTGACTATCCCTGTAGACTATTGGTGTCTGATTTTAGTCCAGATTTTAACAAATCATTGTACCTCTATCATGCCTGCCACAGTAGGATTGTATAGCAAATGAAACTTCTATTTGATTCTTAACTGTTGCACCCATTCTTGTAGTGCATGTCCAGTAAAGTGGGTGTCTTGATCACTTTCAATTACCTGTGGTTGGCCATAGGGTGAAAAGAGATGCTCCAGGCTTCTTTTGGTCATCCGGTGGTCTGCACAATGTGTAGGAAAAGCAACCAGAAATCAAGTAGCTGTGTTCACACAAGTCATGGGTTATTGGTACCCTTCTGACATGGGCAGAGGCCCAATATAGTCTATCTTCCACCTGAGAAGGGGTATCAGACCCTTAGCTATTGTCCCATGTTGCTGTGGAACTCGATATAAGTCCCTTTTAGAGCATACAGTGCACTCCTGCCAGGCTCTGCTGGCTTCTTCAAAGGTCAAAGGCAAGCCCACATTGTCTTTTGCCCTGCATGCAATAAATGATATAACCTTTGGGCCACATCAGAGACAGATTTTCCTTCTAGCTGATGTACCTGGGCCAGTTTATTTGCTTCATCATTTCTTGTGGATGCCAGTGGCAAATGACCTGTCACATAATAACTGTTTTTAGTCTGACTACAGGCCCATAAGTCTTGCCATAATTCTTGCCCCCAAAAGGGTTGGGGACCAACCAGCCAGTTGGTATGGTATCATGTTGGTAACCAGAGTCAAGCCTCAATAGACAGCCCAGCTGTTAGTGCAGATAGCTATAGGGGAGGGCTCCTGGCTGATCACAAGCCACACGGCCCGCAACTCTGCCCATTGGCTGCTCTTCCCCTCACCATTGTCCATCCATATTGTCTCAGTCTTAGGATGGAAAGCTATGGCCCTCCATTTTGGGGGCTGTCCACTGCTGGAGCCGTGTGTGTACCATGCATCTTTGGGTATAGGGGCTCTTCCCTCCCGATAGGGACTCTGCTACTAATAGTTCTAAAGTAAATTCTTCCTGCTCTTCACTAGTATATGTCACTGGCCCCAATAAGCATTGAAGTTCTTCACTCAAGGGGCTAGTAGAGAGGGTGCTATGCTGCTGTAAGTATGCACCCCACCTGGCCTTTGTAGATGTCTGTGCCACACCACTCTGTGACTTTTGGGTCCAGTCTTGTACCCACCCCGTAATGGAATAGGTACTTATTACCTTTATGAGGGCCATTCCAGTGATGGGTTCTGTAGCCAGCAAGGCATGATACACGGCAGCCAATTGTTTTTCTATCACGATGTACCATACCTCTGCTCCTTTCCAGAGTTACAACCAGAATCCAATAGGTTTGTGAGTTTGTTCAAGCCGCTGCCAGAGGCCCCAGCCATAACCGTCTTCAGTCACACAAACACACGAACATCCAGCTCACAGGGTTTTGATGGGTCTCTCACACTCAAGGCCTGCATGGCCATGACTGCCCATTTTGCTGGCAGATGTCTCATCCCAGTCCCACCTGATGCCCTTTCATACCAAATGGTGTAAGGGCTTCAGAATTTGTGCCAAGTATAGGATGAACACTATCCAGTAGCCTATAAGACCCAAAAACTCCTGTAACAATGCCATAGTGTAGGGGTAGGGAAATCCTGGACCTTGTCTATGATTGCTTCAGGAATAACTTTAGTCTTACCCAACCAAACGACCTCAAGAATTTGACTGACAAACCAGGTCCCTGTACCTTGGTGCTGTTCACATCCCATCCTTTATCCTGTAGATGTTGCAGCAGTCTAGGTGCTGCACCTTCTAGATCTGAAAGAGAATTTGAAGTAAGCAAGACATCATTAATATAATAATACAATCGCACCATTGGTGGTTTCTACCATGCTGCCAAGTCCTGGGCTACAAGTCCATGACAGATGCTGGCGCTGTGGAGGTATTCCTGTGAAAGGACAATGAAAGTCCATTGCTGTCCTTCCCATGTGAAGACAAACTGTTCCTGACTTTCCTACTCAATGTCAATGGAAAAGAAGGCATTAGCAAGTTCTGCAACATAATGGTATATTCCTAGTTTATGACAGAGGGTGTCCATCAGGTCTGCAATAAAGGGGACAACAGCATGCATAGGGGATATGACTTTTTTCAATTCTCTGTAGTCCATGGTCATATGCCAGGAGTCATCTGGCTTTTTTACTGGCCACACTGGGGAATTGAAAGGACTATTGGTGGGCTTTATAATACCCACCTTTTCCAGTTCCTGGAGGGTTTCTCCAATTTATTTATGCCCTCCAGGAAATTTGTATTGTTTGGTATTAGTCACGCCCTGAGGCACAGGCAAAGCTATGGGCGGTGCTTAGCATGCCCCCTTGGAACTGTCTTCACCACATGTATCCTCAGTCTGAACACATCTGCAGTGGTTTGCAACCATAGGCCCTATAGGATATCTATCCCCAAAATATATTCAGGGATGGGAGAGAGATATGCAGTATACTCCTTTGGGGGTAGATGCCCTATTCCCAAAGGGATTTGAGCTTGTTTCATTCTGGTAAGTCTTATCCCTGTATCCATCTATAATAGTGGGGGTCCTGGGAAACCACTCAGGGTTGATATAAATCAGTGGACATTCAGCTCCTGCTGTCTACCATGGCCAGGACATGTTATATGTTCACTGGGGACCAAAGGATAGATATTTTGACATGTGGCCTCTGGACCCCCCTGGTCCCTCAGGGCAGGTACTTGGACCTTCTCCTCAGTCAAACCATGTCCCCCAGTCATCTTCCTGTGTGGGTTCTGGTGAGGTTGGCTCACTGTCCAGCAGGAAGTCTTGCAAACACAGAGGCTGGCTCTGTCTTTGGCCTCTGCCTTTTTGTTCTCAGTGGCTGAAACTGCTGCTCCAGTTTCAGTTGTTACCACAGCTCCAGTATGAGTCTATTTGGCTTCCCATCTAATTTCCTTCTGTCCACTCCTGCCTGTATTAGATCAACCTACATCTGGGTCCTTGTAACCTTCACGGGGCCCTTTAAATTCTTTCTGTGAGTAGCAGACCTTATTTCTTTTTGTGCTCTCATTGCTTCAGTATCTCCCAAGTGTGTTTCCATATGGCTAACCTCACGTATGGACTACCCTAAGTGGGGGACAAGAATGGCCACTAGGGGCCCAAAGAGAGATATGGGAACCATTTGAAGCACAAAATTTCTCATCCTTGCAGTGAAAGGCTCCTCATATGGGCCATAATTCTCTGGACTATAGATGGCATTTTTCATGCCTATCTCCCATAATACCAATTGGAGCTCAGTATATATCTGCCATCTAGCAGGGGAAAGTGGTAAATCACCCTGATTGGGCCTCACAGCATGAGGCACAATCATAAGCCAATAAAGGAGATCGATTTCCTGAGCTCTGATGTACATTTTGTAATCACTGTCTCAACGCAAGATGAATTGTCAGGGAAGTCAGATTTCCCATCTCTGATCCAGTCAGAGTAATTCCATCCTCCCCTATATCTCAAAGATGCAGGAGCCAAGATAAGATTGACTCTGAGGGCTTCTGCTGAAACTGGGAGCCCAAATCTACCATCTCAGCCTGAGTATAGGGGTGGAACATAGAGTGCTCCATGACCTGGGGAAGGGGCTGCACCTCTCCCAGAGGAACCCTTGGTTGCTGTGTCTTTATTTTCTTTACAACCATTGGGCATGCTTTCAATAGAGGAGGGGTCTGTGCCTCTGGCACCACCTCTTTGTCCTTCCCCAGTTCCTCCATTTCTGGCACTAATGGCACCTTTTTCTCCACTCCTCTGGGTGCCTCCTCTGCTACACCCTTTACCTCTTCTACCGTGCCTCACAGCAGCACTAGCTCAGTCTTTAACAGCTCTCTTACCTTCCCTTTAATACCTCACATCTGGCATTTTCTTGCTGTCTCTTCTTGCGCTTCCCTCAGGAGTATGTCCGTCTCTTCCATGGCCTTTGCCTTCTTCAGAGCACGTGGCAGCACTGCTGTCTCATTCTGTAAAAAAATCTTTTACCTCCTCCACTGCACTTTGCAGCTCACATTCTTGCACTGCCTCTTCTTGTGCTTTTTGCAGGGGTATGTCCTTCTCCGTCACGGCCTTTATCTATTCCACAGTACCTTGCAGCAACACCATTTCACTTTTTAACAAATCTTTTACCTCCTCCACAACACTTAGCAGCTGGTGTTCTTGTGCTGCCTTCTCTCATATCAATGCCATTTCATTCTTCAATGAATCCACAGCAGTTTGCAGCTTGTGTTCTTGGGCTGCCATTTCTTGTGTCTCTTTCAGGAGGACATTCTTCTCATCTATAGGCTTTTTTAATACTGTAAGAAACAGCAAACCCACAGTTCCCACCACCTCACAAGAGCATTCTGTTTTTCATAGGACCTCCTTATTACCCACCTTTACTGCCTCAGGTGTCACCTCCACCTACCTCCAATCCTGGGGTGGGGCCCAGCCCTCTAGGAGGTAAGCCACCTCATACCACATGCCCATTGGGGGACACTCAACTGTCTCCCGTTTCATAGGGGCAACCCTCTGAAGCACCTCTCCCATGAGGGCAGCCTGTTCTGTTCTTTGGTCAACAATGAATCCTGCCAAAATCGCTAATTGTCTTGCCAATGGGTTTAAGCCCTGGACAAGTTCACTGCGGATTCAATGAGACCAAGGAATGACAATGGAACTTTCTTGGGGTAAAAGGGTTTATTACCTGGCTTGTCTACCTGGTGATAGGTTGAGCACTAGAATTATGCCTGCATCCAACTGTCTGAAGGTCTATTATCTTTCTTCATCTCTGCTTCCACCAAGAGCACTGGGCAGAGCTCTTTATATAGTGACTCGGTCAATAATAGCTTAATTGCCTATGGGTGTGGAAGTATTAGCCTAGCAGAAGGTCAGGTACATCATCAAGCAGTTTAGGTTCAGGTGAGGATCCTGGCCATGGGAACTTTAAGTTTTCTCACAGCCTGTGTATTTTTTTTTCCTTAAATTTCTGTACATGAATTTGAGGTTAGTAGTGAAAGCCTGGTTTAGGCTGTCAAACATGCATAATACATTTTTAAAATTCTGCTAGCCTGATAAAGGAGGAATTCCTAAAACATAAACTACTTACAAAGAAGTCTGTTAAGTGTTTAGGTGGTGTTTAGCAGTTTTCCAGCAGAATATTTAAATTGTCTGGGCACTGATAGGTCCATACCTCCTCTGGACAATAGGAAGTAGCTTAGTGATTTCCAAAATTTTTTAATGTATTTATTTTTCATCTCCAAAGCTTTCTTTAATCAAAAGCTTGTTTAGAATCTTGTGAAGTTGAAGAATTAAAAGTAGAGATGCTGCAGTTGAAGTTAGAGGGATGCAGAGGCTTTTCCACTCAGCCACCCCTCCATCATCCTGAAGTCCTGTGTGCTCCTCCAAGAATCCTGAGTCCTTGAGAAATGCAGTTTGGAAACTGTAATAGAGGAATATACTCAAATAAGAATCTGAAAACATGGCTAAAGGTTTGTGATTTGAGCTGGTCATTAATTGTCTCTGGTCTTTGGTTCTCTGGTCTGGACAGTGGAAATATAAGATAGAGGTGATTTCTAAGGCACCACCCAGCTCTAAAATGCTATGGTCTCCAGTTTTCCCTGATGACAAACCATTACACATCTGTCCTGCCAATACCAGAGATTTAATCTAAGTTCAGAAGTAAGCCAGGCTATGCCGAAGGGGAAACATTCTTCACTCTGCACTGTGCATAGTCTTTAGCTCTTGAAAGCATATTCCATTTTTCAGATTGGCTAAGTTCAACTCTGATCAGGTTCCAAGAATTGTTTTATTGTCTCGTTTATCTGGCGGAGGTAAAGAGTGTTCATGTTGTATTTGAAAACTCTGACTTCTAGTACATGAATATCAAATTGACCAGCAACCTGCCACATAGCAGGCATTCAATAAATCGTTATTGTCCCTTGTGACTAAACTTTAAAAGAGTGAATTTTATGGTATATCCCAATATGTTGTATCCCAATTTTAAAAAGTTTTTGAATTAAATAGTTGTATTTTGAATGAAGAAGTAAGGGGACTTAAAAAAGCTGATTTCTGAAGCTCAGAATAAAACAACCACCACCACCAAAAAAACAAAACAAAATAAAAACAAAGGGAATTTAAATCACATATCTAATAACACCATTTGTTGTCAGGAAACATTAAAGGTATTTGGGATAAACCATTGAACTCTGAGATTTTGGCAAGCATGTATATAATAAAAATCTCCTTGCTGCTTTTGCAGAGGCAAAATAGTGACCAGATCAGCTCTATTCCTTTATGGCATTTAAAAATGTTTTTATGCTTTGTAAGTGTAGTACTTACACTTGAATTCATTATGCCTATTCTGTTGCATATTATTTCCTTGGGTCAATTTCTTAATGCATTGATAGCCATGTGCTTTCTCATCAACTGTAAAATTTTACTATGTTTGACCAAACCCATCTGAATGTAGTATTTTAATATATTTCCTCCTTTGAGTAAATGAATATTTATTGAGAGGGGTGGTAGGAATTTTATAAGTCAGTCTAAAATAAAAGCCTTTGTAATTTATTTCTTTTTTCCCCAGTTTTACTGAGAAATAATTGACATGCATCACTGTATAAGTTTAAAGTGTATAGCATGATGGACTTACATTTTATTATGAAATGATTGCCACATAGGTTCAGCTAACATCTATCTTCTAATATAGGTACAATAAGAAGAAAAGAATAAATGAAAAAAACTTTCTTATTGAGAACTTTTAGGGTTTATTTTCTTAACAACTTTCCTATATTATACAACAGTGTTAAACATAGTCATCACATTGTATGTTACATCCCTAATACTTAGTTATCTTCTAAGTAGAAATTTGTACCTTTTTACCACCTTCCTTTAATTACCTTCCCCCATCCTCCAACCTCTAGTAGCCACAAGTCCAATCTCTTTTTCCATGAGTTCATGTGTTTTATATTTTTAGATTCCACATATGAGATCACATGATATTTGTCTTTTTCTGACTGATTTCACTTAGATTAATGCCTTTGAGGTCCATGCTGTTGCAAATGGTAGGATTTCCTCATTTTTTATGGGTGAATAATATTCCAGTGTGTGTGTGTGTATACACATATATGTATACTTCTTTATCCATTCATCCATCAATGGACAAGTTGCTTCTATATCTTGGCTACTGTAATTAATGCTGCTATGAACATGGGGGTATAATACAATATCTTTTCAAGTTAATATTTTCATTACCTTTGGATATAATCCCATTACCTTTGGATATATTTCATTATCTTTGGATGACATATTCTGGATCATGTAATAGTTCTATTTTTAGTTTTTTGTGGATCCTCCATACTATTTTCCAGAGTGGCTGCACCAATTATAATCCCACCAACAGTGCACAAGGGCTCCCTTTTCTCTACATCCATGGCAGCTTTTGTTATCTCTTGTGTTTTTGAGGATAGCTATTCTAACGGGCATTGTGGTTTTGATTTGCATTTCCCTAATAACTAGTGATGTTGAGCATCTTTTCATGTACCTGTTGGCCTTTTATATATCTTCTGGCTTATTTCTTATCTCCATCATATAATTAACAATAGAAGGTAGTCATAGACTATTTTCAAGAATTCTATAGCTTATATGTATTTTAGAGGCAAAAATCCTATAATTCTGCCTTAAAACACTCCTTCAGTAACATATGCTACATGTTATTTAAGCTCATTGCTGATGTATACCTCTGATGTATCCTTAGAGCATGATGGGTCCATAATCATTGTTTAACCCCCTCATTTTATAGGTAAGAAAGTGAAGGCCTGAAGAACTTAATTGGTGTGTCCAAGATTACCCAGCCTTTCCATGGCAGAGTTTAATTTTGTCCTTAATACCACACCCAACAACAAACCATTTCTTTAATATGTATCTGTGAAATGAAAATGAGTCGTGAACTTTGTAGTGGATTCAGAAGAAATCTGAAAGAATTTAGATTTGACTAAGGTCAGGTTCATCCCTCATAATAATTCAAAAAATAGTTAAAAAATCATTAACTTACCTGAATGCATAAATAAATCTTAGGTCCTTTCCTGATCCTGTTAATTAGTGTTACTTAACTATTTTCTATTACTATGCTAATATTTATATACATCTGTATTCTTTACAAAGAGAATTTGAGACAACCCAGAAACAAATTTTTAAAAATTATAAAGCTCCTAGGTTTGTTATAGTGTTAAGTTTGGATGATCTGTAAAGGTTTTTACTTATAGCACTTATAGCAACATCTATATGTCAAAAATTCTTAATGACAACTTTGATAGGCCTTGAAAATTTCTGGCAAAAATTGTATTTATAATTATTTAGGTAGTTCTAAATAATATAACATAGTTCTCATTCTAACACAATAATATGAAGAAGCACTAAAGATTGGTGGCATAAGAGAGACATTTTAATTGACTGTATCTCTTAGGGAAGCGATGAGCTTCCTGACCTTGGTTTTCCCCCACAGGTTTATGCTCTTTCTGCCTCTGGGATCTGCATTGGAAACTTGTTTTTACAAGTAAATTCAGCAACAGCTGCAGGTGCAGTCAGTTCGCCAATATAATTGTTACATCACCAGAGTATTTGTTTTTTTTTAATTTATTAAAGTATCATTGATATTCAACCTTATGATGGTTTCATACAAACACCAGAGTGGTTCAACATTCACCCACATTATCAAGTCCTCACCCACTCCAGTGCAGTCACTATCAGTGTAGTTAGATGTCATAGTCATTAATTCTCTTCTACATGCTGTACTGCCTTCCCTGATATCACCAGAATACTTCTATCATCATTAATTGTTTTATTACATCATTAATTTTTTAATACACTTACTGACAAACCAGAGAATCACTAAACACCTACACATGCATGCACACACACACACATATGCACGCACGCACACACATGCACACACGCACACCTATAAAGATCTAAATGAGAATCTGCAGTGGATGCTGTGCTATGACACTGAGGTTCCATGAGGACTGGGACTCTCATGCCCACCTTTGCCTAGAGTGTGGCTGCTGACTGCTTACAGCTACATTCTTCTCTGGAAATTGATCTTGATCAGAAGAAGTGACCGCATCCAAGTTTACATTCCCCTGTTAATGTGGGACACAAAGGCTTGGCCCCTTTGCCTTAAATCAGAACTTCTCTGAAGGGGCTTTGGAGATCCCGTGGGCCAGCTGAGGCCTCTGTTCCAACTGCTTCACAGTTTAACTTCTACCTCTGTCTAGTCCTATTTCTCTTACTTCTCTCAGATCTTGCTTCTAAGATTACTGCCAGCCCCAAACAGGCCTCCTTCCGTGCAAATGTCGGAATCTCAGAGTCTGTTTTTTGGGTTATCAACCTGCAAAAGTATACTTATATGTGTATATGGAAACAGGGGGAGAGAAAGGAAGAAATTTGAATAAGTGGATTTTTGGCAATCACATGATTGGGTGAATCACATAATCACATAGGCATGGGGGGAAGGACAAGAAAACAAGGCTTGAATACCAAATTTATTCTCTTCAGTATCGTATCTATATTCCTTTTACTGGATTATCTTCCACTTACTCCTAATTTGTGTTTTTGTGGGTGTGTGTGTGTTCATTTTCTAAACTTTATCTTATGCACCAACTTGTAAAGGATGAGATGTAACAGATCTATACCCTACCACATTCACCAGAAAAAGTGCTTACTAGAAGCAAGCACAATTTAAAAAATGCAATACCTCTGTGTTGACAAAGTAGGCTAAGTTCATTTACTTATTAAAAAACATTTTTCCCTTTAGTTTTCTTTTTTTATTAAAGTATAGCTGATATACAATCTTATATTAATTTCAAGCATGCAAGTGGTTCTCCAGTTACTCACATTATTAAATCCTCACTCCGACTAGTGCGGTTACTATCTCTCAGCATAGAAAGACATTACAGTATCATTCCCTCTATTCTCCATGCTGTACTACTATCCCCATGACCATCTTATATTCTGACTGAGAATTTTTGTGTTCTTTTATCCTCCTTCCCCTGCCCACCCACCCATCCCAATCCCTCTCCTATGGTAGCCACCAGTCACTTCTCAGTGTCTATGAGTCTATGCTATTTTATTCATTATGTTTTGTGTTTAGATTCCATAGATAAGTGAAATCATACAGTATTTGTCTTTCTCCACCTGGCTTATTTCACCTAGCATAAAACCCTCTAGGTCTATCCATGTTGTCACAATGGTAGGATTTCTTTCTTTCTTATGGCTGATTAATATTTCATCATGTATATGAGCCACATATTCTGTATCCATTCATCTATGGATGGACATTTTGGTTGCTTCCATATCTTGGCTATTATAAATAATGTAGCAATAAACATAGTGGCGCATATATCTTTTTGAATCAGGGATTTTGTTTTCTTCAGACTTAATCCTAAATTTTAAACTACCTCATCCTTCCATCTTTCACTCTCTTTTCTCTATATGATTCCATAAGCAATTTTTGCATTCAAATCAGTCCTATGAAATTAATTAGCACTCATACACAAATTGTTTCCTAAATCTTTGGCTCTAACTCTTTTCTGAGATCTAGATGAGAATTTCCAAAGGCCTTTTTGACCTCTTAACTTGAACTTTTATGGATACTTCAAATTCATTATGTTCAAAACTAAATTCGTAAAGGTAATGAATTTCTGGGAAAATGAAACTGCTACCCCATAGTCTCCATCTCTTTTTTTATACAATCACTGTAGTCCTAGTTCCCCAAAGTAAATTACCTTAATCATTGTTATTATTTCTTCATATCATACTAATGACTGATCACCAAGTCTTGAAATTCCTAATCAGAAATGTGTCTAAAATCTATTTTTTCCCTCTGCTTTGTTCAGCGCCTTTCCCCCCACCTTTTTTTTTTTTTTTTGCCCAAAAGCTCACCTATATACCCAATTTTGTTTCTTTACCCATCCTCCCATTTTCCCTTTCAGACCTGTACTTTGTAATCAGTCCAACTCACTGTGGACCAGTTACCATAGGCCTATAAAAGAAACTACCCAGTGGTGTTGGAAGAAACCACTCTGGACCACACTTCCCTGTTTCTGGTCCATTTGTTATACATTTCCTCATTCCATCTTTTTTACTTCCTAAACTAGGAATTTATCTGTAAGTTCTGGCTCCCAAATCTTGAACCTTGGAGTTCCCACGTGGCTTTCTCTGTTCTGGACATCTGCAGTAATGTAGTCTTTATGGGCAGTCTCCCGCTGGGGGCAGTGTGTGGCCCAGGCTGCCTAACACCAATCCCTGTGCAGTGACAGTGGACAGTTTGCTGCTAACAATGATTCTAGGAACATACGTTTCTAAAAGATATGTGTAAAAACATACTTTAAATAGGCAATTTTTCCAACAAATATTTTGTTGGAAGTAAATGATATAAATAAATGATAACACACTATGATAGATGCTGTTCTGGCTACTAATGGTATAGCAGTCAACAAAAATTCTTATATTCTAGTGGGATAAATGCATGTGCTGAAGCTCAGAGATGAGGGAGGGAAATGCTGACCACAATATTTATACATATACATATTTATAAATGGGTATATACATGTTTATACCCACCTGGCCAAGCCAGTTTGTTAAAAAGGGAAAGTTCTTGTCCTGCATGTGCCAGCATCTCCTCCCACAGCTGTCCAAGGGATCAGCAAGCCATCACTGCTTCAATTCCTTGACCATGTCTTAGGCTCAATAAGAAAAACTACATTTCTTACTTAAACAACCACAAATACTTACAGAAGCTCAAGCCTCATAATTGGCATGTTTAATAGGGTGATATTTCCCAATATTATACTGGCACAACTTAGCACTTTTCTGCAGCCTTCCTCCCCCAGTGTTTGAAGCTTATTACACAAAGGAGCCAGAAGCTATTATACAAAGGAAGCCACACCAAAAAGGACTTGATGAGCTTTAAACTCAAAAGCTGACTTTCCTGACCTCTCTAGGAAGATAATTTGTCTTGGAGACCTGCAGAGTGAAAGGTTTTCCCAAACTCCTTCTCCTTGCATTTAACATATCAAAAGCTTGGCCAAATAGCTATCAGGCTTTCAAAGCACCACACCAGCCACAATAGGAAACATTGTGTTATGACCCAGTTCACATATATATATAATATTCAACATATATTTGTTACAGCTGAAACAAAAGCTTCATATGAAAAACTTACTGCTTGCAATGCATTTTGATATACTCTATCCACAAAATTTCATTTCTTTTTGATACACTATTCACAACACACTGAACTGTGGTCAGAGTTAAAAAAAGCAAAACAAAACAAAACCCAAAAAACCTAGCCTAGGGTTTTTCAAAAGCCAGGATTCAATGAGACAGAAAAAGGGGAGAGTTTAAGCTTCTGAAGGGGCTGGGGGTTGGGGGGGGAGGTTGGGGCCAGTGCTTAGGGAGAGAATCTGAAGGATCAGAGTGTTCAGATTCCTGTTGAGTATAATTGATCAGAGGAGAAATATATTGGTGAATGGAACTGTAGTAATGTAGGTTATAAAAAGCAGAATGTGTGAAGCCACTGAATTCAAGGGAAAGTGTAGGGTCACCAAGACATTGTGAAAAATAGATAAGGATGAGGCAAGTGCAGAATGTTTACATTTTTAGGATGATAAGCATAGGATGAGCTAAATCCACAACTGGTGTTTAACCGAAGGACAGGCTGTAACTGAAATTACACTGTTTAGGCCCCACTCCTGCTGGTCTAGACATTGGAATCCCCTCTCAGGATAATGATATTTTAATAAGAAGTTAAAAATAAGAAAATGAAGTAATTGTTAAACAGCAGTACAGTAACCTATGATCCAGTTAGTGTCACATTGAGGTAAAACTAGGGAGCAATTGAAGGAGTAAGGGGGAAGGAAGTTGTGCAAAAACGATGAGAACATAAAGATGACAAACTTGTGTTAGACATAAAAATGTACAGACTTAGAAAATACTTGGATGCCTTAGACCTGTTAAAATTAATAGACAAGTTGTGTTCACTATAACAAATAGAAGTTTGTGCCTCCACATTGCCTCATTAGTGTCCCATCCTATACCTTTGAGGCAACAACAAGTAGATTAAGTTGAAGATTTCTGGGGTTGGATTAACTTTAGACTGTTTCCTTCTTCGCTTCCCCAAAAGATAGGGACTTACAAGGAAGATCATGTAGGTTATAGAAAATGAAAAGAACCTCATTGTCATTATACATTTGAGTATCATGAGTAAATATGTAACCCTATCCATATGGTATCTGTTCTGATGTCACCTTTCAGCGGGCCTTCCCTGACTGCTCTCTGTAATTGTATCACAACTACTACTTTTTCTCCTGTTCTGCTTTACTTTTCTATATAGTATTTGTCACAAATGAACAGTTGTGTGTGTGTATGAATGGTATAATAAACCCCCATGTTCCCATCACCAAGCTCAGTAATTATCAATATTTTACTGATCTTTAATTATACCCCCATTCCTTTTATTTCTGGTGTATTTTAAAACAAATCTCAGACTTTATGGCATATCCTTCCATACTGTATGTTTCACTTATTTTGTTAATAACTGTCTTACCTTACTAGAATGTGATCTAGATAAGGGCAGCAATTTTTCTGCTGTATTCACAGAAACATCCCAGCACCTAAAAAAGTTACCAGGCACATAAGTTTTCAATAAGTATTTCTTGATTGAATGCATATGGAACTTAAAAAATGACATTTTTAATCTCTTGCTAATTAGAAAATAGAAAGTGGAAAATTTTATTTAGATAGCCTGGCAATTTCCTATTGGGGAGTTATGTGGTGGTTTCTGGTCATTGTCTAAACTGTTTGAAGTGTCCAATCTACCCCATTTAGCATATCTCTTTTGGAGAGTGTGAATGTAGAATTTAGGTTTTTCTAGCAGCAACTGGCCTGAAACTGGTTCACACTTATGGTTTAGATCAGGAGGGCCTCTAGGGGGTACTGACTGAGAAGCTGGCCCAGATTATGAGTCTACTAGTTTGCCACAATTGGCAATAATGGAAACAATTAGGCGGAGACAACAAATGGAGATTGTGCCTTTTAGTGTCTGGTGGTGAGCCAGATATAACCCCAATCAGGTCCTTAACTGATAAAAAAAAAAAAACCATCTTGTCCCATGATTCAAATGAAGAAATACAAACATGAGTCCTAACTGTGTCCTCATGCTCATGTTGCTCTTACAAATTTCACATGCTTCCTCTTCCAACACAATGCCCTCCATTATAGTGCCACCCAGACATCTGCTTCTTTGGGGGTAAGGAAATTCTAGGAGACTTTCTTTATTCACTCCAAGCCCCTAGCCCATTGGCAAAACCACCACCCTAGAGTCATTAAATACTTGCATCTTTTCCAAAGTCACATCATAATCTTGGTATATGCATTCACGAAAATGGCAGGCTTCATTTTCTTTATTGAACCTCCAATTCTCCTAGTCATTGTTATCTGTCTTATAAGAAAAACTGCTTCCCATTGATATCTTACCATCAACCCCTTTCTCCTCATGCTTCCAGCAGTCACTGCTCAGAGTTCTCCATCTTTGAATACACTTGTCTACCAACCACCATCTTAGAATGATTCCTGCACTAGCCATGTACTAGAAGATCATTTCTACTGCTACATACTATAGACGCCCAAGGCATAATCCACAACAGTGGAATTTTCAAAGCGTTCTACCCATTCAGCTAATCACAACATTCATTGCCATCACAGCTTCCATTCCTACTTCTCCATTTCCTGTCCTTCCAAGAACAAGCCTCTGACTGATATCTGGATAAGCTGATCAAGAAAAGTTACTATCCCTTCTGCTCTTGGACAGTTGATGTTTTAGTTCAGCTAACACATTACCCTTTCTCATGGTAAAGCCATCCACCTTTTTTAGGGAATTTCCTTTCTTCCGTTCAATCCATATTGCTAGATCAGAACTGGTCACATCAGCTTTGATCCAGGAGTGATTATGTGATCCAGTTCAGTGAATCACATTAACCTAACCAAAGTGCTTGGGTCATGGATAACTGAACAACAGAAGACAGGGAGAAGATTTCTGAGTTACATGTTGGAATCATTGGGGGATAATGAATTCAAATCTAATAATAAAAATCTTGAGCTGCTGGTAGCAATTTTGCTACCATACTTGGAGAGCCTATATGAGGAGAGCCTATCTGAGACTGAAGTTAATGCAGAGGAAAATAGAATCCAGATATGGCTAGGTCATATTACTTGAACAGTTACTATGTGTTAGCTAACCACACAATTAATCATTTAGTCCTACAATAACCCACGGAGGCAGGGCCAACATTTATCATCCCTAACCTAGTGATGGGGTAAGTGAGGTTAAATGTCTTGCCCGAAGTTTCACAGTTTATGATAAAGCTGAGATTTGAACACAGGCTGTCTGGATGTACAACCTGTGTTCATTACCTATATGTTACACTGTCTTATATAGGTTGTTGCCATTAAATACACAGACTTCAGAGACAGAAAGAAACAGAGAGAGAAAAAATCCCCAAAATATTTGTCTTTGAGTCTCTGGATGTAGTCATGCCTGAAATCATGAACTTCTTGATTTTTATTTTTCATTACACAAGCAAACAAATTTCTCTCCCTTTCTTGTCTTTTGTTCGGAAGCCAATTTGAATCTTAAGAGTGTAAAGACTGATTCATATACTTTCCAACATGGAAGGAGCAATACAAAGTATATAGAAACATATATGAAGCATCAAAGCAGGCAGACCATATGGGAAACACTGACTGACTCTCCCTACCTTATAGGCATTTATACTTGCACCTGTTTGAGGATAATATATAAGATTCTTTAAGATAATTCATTGAATTAACCAATCCTTTAGTATTCCCTCCCTATATTTACCCTTGTCCACTTATGCTATCTTTTATTCCCTTATGCTAAGCCTGGCTGACATATGCAGTGCACTTAATCGAGGGCCTACAGCTGCAGGTGAGGAATCAGAGTAGATAGTGAAAGCATTGCCCTGTGACTTGGTGTGCTGCAACTCAGCCTTCCTTATCCAGGATTGCGTGCCAGCTTTTCCTTAGGTCATTACAAAGAAACTTAGACCAAGCCCTATTTGGCTGTCAGAGAGGGTGGATCTCAACTCTGTAGCTTTAAGTCATCCCGAAACACCACAAACCGTGAATCTAGGTGTGCAGGCTTGACTCTGCTCACCTGTTCTTTTCTTTGCCTGCTTTGATCCTGTCCTTAACTGATTCCTGATTCTTAGAGACACCTCTTATTTTCATCTCACTTCTATAGACAAAGATTTCATAATCAGTATTACAAAAAGTACTATCTCTAAAGGAAAAGATTGGCAAATATTGACAAAGTAGCTAATATTAAAACTAAGAACTGTTAATTGAAAGCTACCATTAAGAGAGTGAAAGGGCAAACTATAGAACAGAAAATGTTTTTGCAGTGCATATAACAAAGAAACCCTACAAACTAATAATAAGTATAGGTAACAGCAGTAAAATGTTCAAGAAACTGAAATAGGTATATTATAAATTATGATATCCAAATGACCAGTAAGTAATGAAAAGGAACTCAACATTATTAGTCAACAGGGAAATGAAAATTAAAACTACAATGAGTTCACACATTACCCAGTGATCAGAATGGCTAAACTAAAAATAACACTAAAAGTTCATATGGATTTGGATACTAAATGCTGATGTTGATTTAGAACTCTCATATACATTTAGTAGGAGTGCAGTTGGTACAACTTTGGAAAGATGATAGTATCTACTAAAATTGAACATATACACACCCAGTGAACAGCAGTGTCAGTCTTAGGTAAATACCCAACAGAAGTACACATACAAGTACACATGAAAACCACACTGGAAATGCATAACAACATTATTTATTGACTACAAACTGGAAACAACCCAGATGGAAATAGAATGGATAAATTAAAATGTGGTATATATGTACAATGGAATACTATTCAGCCTTAAAAAAGAAGGACATTCTGTAATATATAACAAGATGGATGGACCTTGATGATATTATGATAGTTGAAATAAACCAGGTATAGAAAGAGAAGTGCTACATGGTTCCACTGATATGAAGTATCTAAAATAGTCAAATTCATAAAGGCAAAGTTGGAATGGTATTTACTAGAGCCTGTGGGGAGGGGCAATGGGGAATTCTTAATCAAAAGGCATAAAATTTCAGTTAAGCAAGATGAATAAGCTCTAGAGACCTTCTGAACAACATTGTACCCATAGTCAACAATAATATATTGTACACTTAAAATTTGTGAAAAGGATAAATCTCATATTAAGTATTCTTACCACAATAAAATAATAATAAAAAGATAAACAATGTGTGGCATATTCATATAATAGAATACCATTCATCAGTTAAAGCAAATATATTCTATAGCTACATTCATAATATGGGTGAATCTCACAAAATAATATTGACAGAAAAAAACTAGACATCAAATAATATAACTGCATGACTCCATTAGTATAAACTTCAGAAACTAAATTTTAGAACTTAGAGTAGTGGTTACCTTTCAGAATGAGAGAGCTGGCACCTCCATCTTGAACATTTCTGGTAATATACATACTAA
>JAQQAC010009165.1:13147960-13162486 GCA_029783875.1 Phataginus tricuspis | reverse complement strand
GTGGCTAACTGCTTAGTGATTCCACCCTCTACCCTACTCCCTGCTCCAGACCACTGTTAGGTCATCCAATCTGTCTACTCGATGCACCAGTCAAAGTGGTGGTAGAACTGTGCTCCAACAAGAGTTGAAAGCTCAAGTTTTCCCGAATGCCCCATGTATATGAGTACTTATTTGTTCAGTTTGTTTCCTTTACCTTTCATAGAATTCCCCCTTTTCTCCCAGCTGAGAAAACAATAGTCACCATTCAAAACATAGATAGCACTGCCTGAAGCCAGAGAAAGAGGCAAAACTATTTATAGTTAGACCTGTTTCTGACTCTTAGCTTGCCACTTTCAAGCTGTGTGCACTTGGTCATTACTTACCTCTTTAGCCTTGGTTCCTCATCTATGAAATGAGAATAATAATAAGAGCTTGCAGGCTGTTTGGGGAAATATAGAAGATGATATGGTAAGAGCTCATTACATATTATTTTTCTTTGCTTTCCCTTTTCCTTGCAGTATTACTTGCTTTCTGTTATATACTCCTCTAGCACCTACCTGGAATACTTTTAAAGCCATTAATTAAAATTTTTTATTTAGTTTAGGTGAACTTAGTACTGGCAACGAGAGTTACAAAAATGAGCAAGATTTAATTGACAAATTACGACTTTGGCCAGCAATAGCAAATTATTATTGGGTAGGAAAATAACCTAATGGAATAATTTTAGGAAAAGCAGTAAGACCATTATGTACAGAAATGACTGGAGAGGGAGAGAGAGAATAATTAAGAATCTACTGTAGTCATGTTGATCTAAAGTCATTCTGATCCTTTAGCCCACTCGAATGTGCTAATGGAAAGAGGAACACAGAAACAATACATAAGACATTAAGAAGGAAGAAGCATTAGAAATGGTTTTTTTTAATAGATATTATATATAAAAAGTAATACAATGGGAAGGTATTTTGAAGCCATACAGTTAGGAATAGTACAGATCTTCCTTGACTTACATTGGGGTTACACCCAATAAACCCATCATAAGTTGAAAGTACTATAAGTTGAAAATACATTTAATATACCTAATCTACAGTCGGGCAAGATTGACTAACACACAGCTCATTTTATAATAAATTGTTGACTATCTCATGTAACTTACTGAATACTCAAAGTGGAAAACAGAAAGGTTGTATGAGTACAGAATGGTTGTTAAATGTTTCAGTTGTTTACCTTTGTGATCATGTCACTAACTGAGAGTTGCAGAGAGTATCTACCACATAGAGCTAGCCTGGGAAGAGATCAAAATTCAAAATTTGTAGTATAGTTTCTACTGAATGCATATCACTTTGTCACTGTTGTAAAGTAGAGAAATTGTAAGTTGACCATCCTAAGTTGGGGGCTCTATATTTGTTTATTCTGAAAACAAAAAACTACCAGTATTTTATTAATCTACGTGTGTGTGCTTCCAATTGGTTTAGATGAAAAGAATTTCATATAGTCAGGAAAACAAAAACAAAAAAGCGAACCCCAAACTAATAAAATAAAATTCATCAAATGGATTTTTAGATAATAGCATTAAACATTAGTTCTATAAAACATTCTGACTGTAATTTTTAAAAAATGGTAAGAATTCTGTCACTTTTTTGTCAGAATAAGGAGATCTATCTTAGAAGAAAGGAAATAAGATATGCTAGAAAAACGTCAAATGGCAATTGTTACTACAAAGCAGACAGGCTATAACTGTTTCAATTAGAGAACCATTTTGATGCTCCGTGGCTTTTCAAGGGATTACTGACTTTGTAATGGGACATAAATCTTGAAAATACACACAACTTGAAATTTGTTGCTGTTGTTATGAGCTATTTAAATGGCACAGTTTTACTTTGACATTTGAATAAAACATCCAATATGCAATTTGCTTAAGATATATTAACTGCTGTAATATAAACTTTTACTGTCACAATGAAATATAAGGTATGAAGACATTTTTGCACAATAGAAGTGAACCAACGAATCCTTTAAGGTTAAATGTGAACTGCTTGGAAAAAAAAAAAGAATAGAACATACTGGCAGAATGCCCTAAGGTGGTCTGGGAAGATTTACCCCCAAGCAATTTTTATCAAACAGGTCATTGCTGATGTTATTAAGCACTGAACAAACATTCCTAAATAGAGACTAAATGTTTGTGATATAAAAAAATTACATAATTACAATTGTGGATATATTAAAAGCCAGTATTGAAAAAATGCTTCTGAAAGAATCATGGCTTGCCAAAGATCAAAACTGATTCTAGAGTTTTCATCAGTGACAGATATGTGGCAGTTTGTTTTGAAGTAATCATAATGGGGACAATACACTCAGGAGAAAGAAAGAAAAAACTCCTAAGGTAAAATCATGGAACATCACAATAACTAATAGGAATAAATATTCTAAGTATCAAATTCCTGGATATTGCACACCTGAAAAGAGAATATTGGATCTTATTTTTATGCTTACACAGATGTCCAGAGTATAACTTCATTTAGAACAATATTATCACCTTTAAACATTTGTTATTTATAATCTCATGTAATTTACTTATGGGTATCTGAGGTAGAATGAGTTATAAGAAATACATATTTGGTCATTCATATGACCAAACATCTATTTCCCAGGTATATTTGTTTTTCATCCACAGTTCCTGAAAACACAGCAGTCTTAAAGGTAAAACAGGTGTTTGTCATGTTAATTAGAGACTTTTGGACCCCCACCCAAGGGCAGGGCTGGAGGTTGAATCAGCTAATGGCCAACAGTTTAGTCAATCATGACTGTGCAATGAAACCCTCACAAAACCTGCGAGAAGAGCGCGCTGGCTGCACTCTGCCTTCTGTGCTGGGTTGGGTCCTGCTTCCTGGAGAGACCTATGCTTGGTGAACCAGAACGCCTCCATGAGCCACGGAGCCAGGCCCCAAGCTCCACAAGGATAGAAGCTCCTTTATTTGGAACCTTGCCCTATGTCTCTCTCCATCTGGCTGTTAACATGTATGCTTTATGGTATCCTTTATTAAACTGGTAAACCTAAGTGTTTTCCTGAATTCTGTGAGCTGCTCTAGCAAATTAATCGAACCTAAGTGGGAGGTCCAATCTGTAGCTGGTAGGTCAGAAGCACAGTAACTGCCTGGGGATTGTGACTGGTGTCTGGAGTGAGGGGTGGGGTAGGGGTTGGGGGGTGTGGTGGGGCAGTCTTGTAAGACAGAGCCCTTAACCTGGGGAATCTGGTACTCTCTCTCCGGGCAGATAGCATTGGAATTGAGTTGAGTTCTCCAACACCCTGCCCTGCTGGTGTTCAAGAATTGCTTGGTGTAAGTATGTGTGGGAAGATCCCCTCCCACATTTTCACACACATTGGAATCAGATCCTGGTACCCAAATGAAGTTACACTACTATTACTTCTGTGTATAATATCGTGACTGTTATACATATATGTGGGGAAGAAATACACCATCTCATTTGGTGTCAGAGATATCTCAGTTTCATTGCCACTTGGGAGTAAGCTAAAAACAAGCACCATTCCTGAACCATCATACTTGAGGAAGGTTCACCCAAACCCTGGGAATGGTGTAAGCATGTGGGGAAATGAAGCAACAAGTTAGGGATCCCACTGAAAAAGCTTCATGAAGAATTATTAACAAACTAGGGGCTTGATAAATGCAGAATGTAGGTTGTACTGGATGAGTTCTTATTTCACTCTTAACTCTAGAATTCTATGATTTTAAGTGTCAGGGAAAAGATGTGAATATTTACTTGTAATGCACACTGAGCCTTTGTATTGGTTAAGTTGTAATGCTAGCTGCTGTAATCAATAAACACCTCATTTGGCTTAACTATTTAAATTTACTTGTCACTCAACAGTCCCATGTAGCTGACTGTGGTTGGGAGACCTTCCAAGTATTTTTTCAGGGATGTGGACTGTACCCTACTTTAGGTCTTCAAAGACCTCCCTAATCAGCTAGCCAACTGAAGCCCTTACTTGGGAAGTTTTCATGGGTCAAGCTGAAAGTAGCTCATGTTGTTTATGCCTGTATTCCATTGGCTAGAACTCAGTCTCATCACACATTGAATTGTAACAGAGGCTGGGAACTATCATCTCCTTGTGTGCTCAGGAAGAGATATGGGTTGTGAGCATGTAGACAGTGTCTGCCTAACTTACTGAGAGAGCAACAATTTTAGAGAATACTGAATTACGGCCTCAGTCAAGTAAGAAAATTTTACAAAAGAAAGCTCTTGCAAATTTCTCTTGGTCTCTACTGCTGACTCCTCTCTTAAAAATGCTTTTAGTTCCTCTTCCTGGCAATAAGATTAGAGGATTTCTCCTAGAACAAGTTTCTCACATTCCTTCTGGTGGAGAGTGGTGTGGAGAACCCGTGTGTGAAGGTTTTAAGACGGAATGAAGAAAGCAACAGGAAATGCCTTTCCCTTTGGCCTACTGCATCTCCCTTTGCTCGCTTTTACTTTGTTTCATCCAAGATGCAGAACTGAGATCTTTCACTTAAAAATCAACTCACACTCAAATATTAGTGAGAAATATAGACTTTGTTTGAGCTGTTGAGGGGGACAACGAGTAATCATTTGCATGCCACAGTTCATATTCTTGTAAGCCATCACTGATTTCCTAAATTCTTTCTCAGATATTATACTACAGAGCTTTTCTGTCCCTGGCCCTTCTCTCTTATATCCAGCAACTTTACTCACTTCTATTTTACCCTCTCAAGTAGTCCCCCAAAGGTCCAATGCCTCTGCTTCTATTACAGAGTTACATTTTCTGTCCACTAGTATGGTAGCATGGCTCTGGGACAGTTAACATAGAGGGATGCCCTTCAGAGATGTTAGGGGGTCAGAAGTGGGTTTAACAATCCCTTGGACTAGGTTTATACTGTGATGAACACTTGTGTTCTGGCCCAAGATAAGTGACCTGAGGAAAATGAGAGGCAACAACATAGACACTGGGCCTAAATTCAGTGCTTGGTACAGGAATCCTCATTGCATGTGGTGCCATGCTGGGCGCCCTAAATCTCTTTAGTCCTAGTATGTATAAAAGTCAACTCCTTGTTGGCAGGGAGTGACATTTGTGAAGTTGGAGGGTGCCCCAAGGTAGGACTATCTCCAAGACACCTTGGTAATTAATCTTTTCAGACACAGCATTGACTTCCCAAGACATTAAATTTGATATTCAAACATTGGAAAACAGAGTTCCTGAATATTTATGCCTAAACATAGACCCTGCTGAGAGCTGTGGCTTAGTTTATATGGCATATCTTCAGCTGGTACCACAATCCCATCCCCAGTGTATGCTATGACACACAAATAAAGGTGGAAATTGGCAGTCATAATATCTGTTCCTGTATTGCATGTACATATCTGGGAATAGTTGGATTTTCCCAGAGCATTTGCAAATCCAGCTCATGGTGGATTTCCAAGCATTATAAATCATATTTGTTAAGGTCTAGGACAATGAGCCCAGACTGGACATGCCTAAATGGCACTCCAAGCAAAGTAGAAACTGTTGAGAACATATCACTGGAAATCTTTGTTTGTGGGTGTTAATATACACAGCCAGCCACACAGTAAAGACTATGCAATGTTAGCTAATTGTAATGTAGTAGACAAAACTGGCTTTTAGAAATACATTTTTCTCCCCTTCTGACACATGGACAACTTCTCCTCCCTTGCTGTTGAGTAGAGCTGTGTCCCTAGATTTGTTGAATTAAATGTGAGCAGAGTGAAGCATATCACTTTCACACAGAGGTAGTGAAAAGCCCATTCACAGTTCTTCATCTTTCTCTAATGGTCATGGAGGAGTCCTCGAGTTGAGAGGAAAGAGCCAGCACATTGAAGCAATATGGGTCACTGGAAAGTCCATGGAACACAGCTGCACTAGAACAACTCCTGAGCCTGTGGTGAATTTTGCATAAAGGGAGAAATTAACTTTCATCTGAGATTTTTCTTTTTTCCCCTTTTTTCTCATAGCGGCAGAACCTAGACTCTAGTGACTAATACAGGTATTATTGTTGTTTCTAAAAGTGCTCTTATTTAACAAGTGCTGAATTTAATTTTTTTTTGGAATGCTGTTTTACAACAAGGAATTTACAATTTGAAACAATCGCTAATTTTTCTTCTTTTTTTTAACACAGACATCCAATTCATTACTAATTCTTTTAGAATCCACCTTTCAAAAGACATCCCAATTCCAAAAAACTTTTCACTGTTTTTAAAACATCTTAATTTTTTAATCTGATTTACTATGGTAGACTCTCAACTCATCCTCTGCATTTTCCCTCCCTACTCCAGGTCCCTACCCCTCCAGTCTACACAGGGATCCTTTGAAAGGGTAGGTCAGGTCATACTCTTTCTCTCTTCCCAACTTCCAAAAGCTTCCTGTTTCACTTAACATAAAAGCCAAAGTCTTGGTAAATGTTTGCAGGCCCTACTAATAGCTTTCCAGTGAAGAGTTTCTTGACCAGTGTGTTTAAAATTTCAAACTGCCTTCTGTATTCCCTGATCTCCCCCACACTTTCTATCCCCCTTCACTGCTTTATTTTTAGCCCTTGTCACTAGTTGAAAAGCTGTCATTAATTACTTACTAATTTTATTATTGTCTATCTCCCTCTGCTATAATATAAACTCCAGAATCTGGAGTTATTTTGTTTATGACTGTATCTCAGCATCTTAGACTATCGCCAGGCATGTTCAGCACTCAACAAATATTTTTTAAATGAAGAAATAAAGATTTATCTCCAGTTAAAGCAAAGTATATTCATTCTCAGATCCATTACAAATGAAGAGGGATATGTAATTATTTTTGAAAAGTATATCCTTGGTTGCTTAAAAAAAGGGGGCAACTTAAAAACATGTGACATTAAGAGTGCAGATTAAGTTTTATAATTATTTATCATTATAGAACCTCTTAATGTAGTTTATATCCTTTGGGAATCTCCAAGTACACAGGAGTTTTATTATAATTTTCAAGGCATAATGTGTCACATAAAACTGCTTTAATGGGAAGAGTTACAGAATTTTAAAAGCTTTAATCAGTCATTCTGCTGAAATGTTAAATATATCACTGTTCCTGGCAGTATAAATTAGATAAGGAAGATGCTTTCTAATGGGACACAGGTAAGTTATGATGGGAGTTTTTCTGGACTTTTTATTTCTGTTTATATTTAAATAAATATAAAAATAATTCAAATTTTCTCTTATGCATCAAAGTTTTCCCGTTGTCATTTGTTACTGCAATTGAAAAGTCCTGTTATGGCTGATATAAGAAAGTCAATTTATGAAAAAAATCAAGTGTATAAATATTAAACAAGTAAAAGTTATTTGATAATGTTAATGTAAATATTCATTTTGAATACTGAATTTAATATGCTTTTTCTCATCTCTTGGTTTCTTGTGTAACATTGTACATCATTAAAAAAGAGATGATTGGGTAACTCCTTTTTTTAGATATACAGTTTTCCTAGTAAAATTAGTCCATTGAAAGTCACATTCAGATTCATTATGCATTTTTATAAAAACTTACAATTAAATAATATAATTTGCAGCAGCAAGGAAAGGAGCTTTGAGAATTGCGTTTCTGATAAAACTTTGATAAACTCCAGTAATAGTGTAAATTTGTGCTAGAAATCAAGTTTCAGTTTTAATTTATTATATAACTTTATTTTCACAAATTTGTACAGAATATCACTAACATTTGGAGTCAATATAAAAATTGTCATGTAATCTTATTGAGATATTTTATTACATAAAAATATTATTAAATAACAAAAGATAAGTGCAAAAAAAAAGCTTCCAAAAATCCTATGTAGCTATTTAAAGCTGTTTCAAATGTTACGGTTTACTGGTGTTTCGAGAAGACTATCTCATCACTTACTATTCATTATAATCTCACCACCTATGCATTGCCATGGAAATAAAACAATACAATTCCAAGAGACAACCACAAAAATGAATTTGGTTACAAATTTTAAAAACCTCAATAATAGCCATTACTCCATGCATTTGCATCCCAATGATTACCCAGAATTGTTTGGCTCACACCAAAAAAGTCAGCTAAGATTAGGAAATAATTTTTTTTTAATGGAACAAAGTATTCTAAACATTTTATCTTGCCTTAATACATATACATGTCCATGAATTTTCTTTGAGTATGATTCTGCTGATGTCTTCTTTCTGGCATGAAAAAAATACTCAAAACGGCATGATGACTTACACAAATTGCATCATTTCTGATTTCTATTTTCTGTTCCTTGAAACAGAAATAGGATTTAATGACTCTTAAAAAGCAACTCATCTACAGATTCAATGCAATTCCTATCAAAATACCAACAGCATTTTTCAACGAACTAGAGAAAATCATTCTAAAATTTATATGGAACCACAACGGACCCCAGACAGGCAAAGCAATTCTGAGAAGGAAGAATAAAGCTGGGGGGATTATGCTCCCCAACTTCAAGCTTCACTACAAAGCCACAGTACTCAAGAAAATTTGGTACTGGCACAAGAACAGACCCATAGACCAATGGAACAGACTAGAGAGCCCTGATATGAACCAAACCATACATGGTCAATTAATATAAAGGAGCCATGGACATACAATGGGGAAATGACAGCCGCTTCAACAGCTGGTGTTGGCAAAACTGGACAGCTATGTGCAAGAGAATGAAACTGGATTATTGTTTAACCCCATACACAAAAGTAAACTCAAAATGGATCAAGGACATGAATGTAAGTCATGAAACCATAAAACTCTTAGAACACAACATAGGCAAAAATCTCCTGAATATAAGCATGAGCAACTTCTTCCTGAAGGCATCTCCTCGAGTAAGGGAAAGAAAAGCAAAAATGAACTCATGGGACTACATCAAGCTAAAAAGTTTCTGTACAGCAAAGGACACCATCAATAGAATGAAATGGCATCCTACAGTATGGGAGAATATATTTGTAAATGACATATCCGACAAGGGGTTAACATTCAAAATATATAAAGAATTTATACGCCTCTACATCCAAAAAGCAAATAACCCGATTAAAAAATGGGCAGAGGATATGAAGAGACAGTTCTCCAAAGAAGAAATTCAGATGGCCAACAGACACATTAAAAGATGCTCCACATAACTAATCATCAGGGAAATGCAAATTAAAACCACAATGAGATACCACCTCACACCAGTAAGGATGGCCACCATCCAAAAGACTAAGAACAACAAATGTTGGCGAGGATGCGGAGAAAGGGGAACCCTCCTATACTGCTGGTGGGAATGTAAGCTAGTTCAACCATTGTGGAAAGCAATATGGAGGTTCCTCAAAAAACTAAAAATAGAAATACCATTTGACCCGGGAATCCCACTCCTTGGAATTTACCCAAAGAATACAACTTCTCAGATTCAAAAAGATATATGCACCCCTATGTTTATTGCAGCACTTTTTGCAATAGCCAAGATATGGAAGCAACCTAAGTGTCCATCAGGAGATGAATGGATAAAGAAGATGTGGTACCTATACACAATGGAATACTATTCAGCCATAAGAAGGAAACAAATACTGCCATTTGCAACAACATGGATGGAGCTGGAGGATATTATGCTCACTGAAATAAGCCAGGTGGAGAAAGACAAGTGCCAAATGATTTCCCTCATTTGTGAAGTATAACAACGAAGCAAAACTGAAGGAACAAAATAGCAGCAGACTCAGAAACTCCAAGAAGGAACTAGTGGTTACCAAAAGGGAGGGATGTGGGAGGGCAGGTGGGGAGGGAGGGAGAAGAGGATTGAGGGGTATTTTGTTTAGTACACATGGTGTGGGGGATCACAGGGAAAACAGTGTAGCACAGAGAAGGCAAATAGTGAATCTGTGTCATCTTACTACACTGATGGACAGTGACTGAATTGGGGTATGAGTGGGGACTTGATAATATGAATAAATGTAGTAACCACATTGTTTTTTCATGTGAAACCTTCATAAGAGTGTATATCAATAGTACCTTAATAAAAAAAATAAAGCAACTCATGTGCAGCCTCTTTTGACTTTTAAGATTTCCCTCCCAATTTTTACGGTTGCCTTGAGCCCTCTAATTTGACAGCAACATTTAAAAAATACTCACCCTTATTGAGTCTTTTTAAGACATTAAATCTCGTATTGTAGCTATAACTTCTTTTTACATTCATAATCTTTGGTTTTAAATTTTGCTGTTATATACTGACATTTATTTATAATATGATACAGCAGGAAATATTTTGAAGACTTAATAAAATATTAATGTTTACTTATAATTTAATAAAAATAAATCTTACTAAATAATTGCACTGATAAGCACAACTGGATTAAATATGTAGGGGAGCACATAGATAACTCTTAGAAAGCTTACAACTCATTTGGGAGAGTAGGAGACACTAGAAAGAAGCCTCAATGCAAGATTCATTAAACCATGGGCATTAGCCAGCCGGAGTGAGGAGTTAAGTAAGTGTCAGTTTAAGAGAGCTACCTGTGACTGATTTTATGGAATACTACTGAGGTTTCATATACTACCTCCATTCCCATACTTAATGCTTCTGCACATCTGAAACCCAAGGCAACTAATCTTTGCAGAGTTATATTAGTACATTTGATTAATATTAAATAAAATTATTCTAGTTCTTGGTGGATAAAGGTCAGTACTGTGATTCCCAAGTTTGCATTTTGCTTAGACACTTTGCTTTCCTTTTGCTCTGTGTCTATACCCTTACACACTTCCTGTCACCTCTGGCTGCTTTTTCATAAGACACATACTAATCAGGGCTCTTGATGGCCTATTGATGGTGAGAAGCGGTTAGGAAGGACTACCCCAAATGAAAGTACACCGCAAGCAAAAAAGTGTTTTTCCTGAAGTCCAAGAACAGCAACTTTAAATGATTTCTTTGATCTCTTTCTCCAAGTGATATTTTTAAAAGGCAAAATTTAGGAGTGGAAGAGAAGAAAGAAAAGGAGAAACCACCTTCCCAATTAGGAGGAGTCCTGGGACCATCTGCCACTTATCTATACAGGAAGCAAGTTTCTTAGAGAAAAAGTGAGTGAGAAAAAGAAAGACATAGTATCACATGGATTCATGGGATTTTAAATAGTGCTTCTCCAAAACTGAAGGAACAAAATAGTAGCAGACTCAGAGACTCCAAGAAGGAACTAGTGGTTACCAAAGGGGAGGGGTGTGGGAGGGCGGGAGAAGAGGATTGAGGGGTATTTTGTTTAGTACACATGGTGTGGGAGGTCATGGGGAAAACAGTGTAGCACAGAGAAGGCAAATAGTGAATCTGTGGCATCTTACTAAACTCAAGGACAGTGACTGCATTGGGGTATGGGTGGGGACTTGATAATATGGGTATATGTAGTAACCACATTGTTTTTTCATGTGAAACCTTTGTAAGAGTGTATATCAATAATACCTTAATAAAAAAAATTGTGCTTCTCAAAGGAAGAGGTCAGAAGTGTGTCTCTGGGACTGGTGGGGAGATAGACAGTTGCCTCAGGTTGTGACATAAACTAAAAAAACTGAGTAAGCACTGTTTAACCTTTTTTTTTTTTTTACACTTTATTTTGGTATCACTAACCTACAGTGACATGTGCAATATTATGGTGATTAAACTACCCCCTTCATCAGGTCCCCCCCACCAATTCTATTACAGTCACTGTCCATCAGCGTAGTGAGATGAGAATCACTACTTGTCTTCTCTGAGTTGTACGGCCCTCCCTGTGCCCCCCCCTACCTTACGTCTGCTAATCATAATGCCCCTTTTACCCTCTTATCCCTCCCTTCCCACCCTTCTTCCCCAGTCCATTTCCCTTTGGTAACTATTAGTCCGTTCTTGGGTTCTGTGAGTCTGCTGCTGTTTTGTTCTTTCCGTTTTTTTTCTTTGTTCTTAGACTCCACATATGAGTGAGATCATTTGATACTTGTCGTTTTCGGCTTGGCTTATTTCACTGAGCATAATACCCTCTCGCTCCATCCATGTTGTTGCAAATGGTAGGATTTGTTTTCTTCCTATGGCTGAATAATATTCCATTGTGTATATGTACCACATCTTCTTTATCCATTCATCTGCTGATGGACACTTAGGTTGCTTCCATTTCTTGGCTATTGTAAATAGTGCTGCAATAAACATAGGGGTGCATATGTCTTTTTGAAACTGGGCTGCTGCGTTCTTAGGGTAAATTCCTAGGAATGGGATTCCTGGGTCAAATGGTATTTCTATTTTGAGTTTTTTGAGGAACCTCCGTACTGCTTTCCACAATGGTTGAACTAATTTGCATTCCCACCAGCAGTGTAGGAGGGTTCCCTTTTCTCCACATCCTCGCCAACATTTCTTGTTGTTTGTGTTTTGGATGTTGGCCATCCTCACTGGTGTGAGGTGATATCTCATTGTGGTTTTAATCTGCATTTCTCTGATGACCAGCGATGTGGAGCATCTTTTCATGTGCCTGTTGGCCATCTGAATTTCTTCTTTAGAGAAGTGTCTATTCATGTCCTCTGCCCATTTCTTAATTGGATTATTTGCTTTTTGTTTGTTAAGGTGCGTGAGTTCTTTATATATTTTGGATATCAACCCCTTATCAGATGCATCATTTATGAATATATTTTCCCATACTGTAGGATGTCGTTTTGTTCTACTGATGGTGTCCTTTGCTGCACAGAAGCTTTCATCTTGATATAGTCCCACTTGTTCATTTTTGCTTTTGTTTCCCTTGCCCGGGGGGATATGTTCATGAAGAATTCTCTCATGTTTATGTCCAAGAGATTTTTGCCTATGTTTTTTTCTAAGAGTTTTATGGTTTCATGGCTTACATTCAGGTCTTTGATCCACCTTGAGTTTACCATTGTGTATGGGGTTAGACAGTAGTCCAGTTTCATTCTCTTACATGTAGCTGTCCAGTTTTTCCAACACCAGCTACTGAAGAGGCTGTCATCTCCCCATTGTATATCCAAGGCTCCTTTATCAAATATTAATTGACTGTAGATGTTTGGGTTAATGTTTGGATTTTTTGTTCTGTTCCACTGGTCTGTGGGTCTGTTTTTGTGCCAGTACCAAATTGTCTTGATTACTATGGCTTTGTAGTAGAGCTTGAAGTCAGGGAGCGTAATTCCCCCTGTTTGATTCCTCCTTCTCAGGATTGCTTTGGCTACTCGGGGTCTTTTCTGGTTCCATATGAATTTTAGAATTATTTGTTCCAGTTCATTGAAGAAAGCTGTTGGTAGTTTGATAGGTATTGCATTGAATCTGTAGATTGCTTTAGGTAGGATAGCCATTTTGACAATATTTATTCTTCCTAGCCAAGAGCATGGGATGCATTTCCATCTGTTAGTGTCTTCCTTAATTTCTCCTAGGAGTGTCTTGTAGTTTCCAGAGTACAGGTCTTTCACTTCCTTGGTTAGGTTTATTCCTAGGTATTTTATTCTTTTTGATGCAATTGTGAATGGAATTCTTTTTCTGATTTCTCTTTCTGTTAGTTCATTTTTAGTGTATAGGAAAGCAACAGATTTCTGTGTGTTCATTTTGTATCCTTCAACTTTGCTAAATTCAGATATTAGTTCCAGTAGTTTTGGAGTGGAGTCTTTAGGGTTTTTTATGTACAGTATCATGTCATCTGCAAATAGTGACAGTTTGACTTCTTCTTTACCAATCTGGATGCCTTGTATGTCTTTGCTTTGTCTGATTGCCATGGCAAGGACCTCCAGTACTATGTTGAATAACAGTGGAGAGAGTGGGCACCCCTGTCTTGTTCCTGATCTTAGATGAAAAGCTTTCAGCTTCTCACTATTAAGTATGATGTTAGCTGTGGGTTTGTCATATGTAGCCTTTATAGTGTTGAGATACTTGCCGTCTATACCCATTTTGTTGAGAGTTTTAATCATGAATGGATGCTGAATTTTATCAAATGCTTTTTTAGTATCTATGGAGATGATCATGTGTTTTTTGTTCTTCTTTTTATTGATGTGATGGATGATGTTGGTGGATTTTCGAATGATGTACCATCCTTGCATCCCTGGGATGAATCCCACTCGATCATGGTGTATGATCCTCTTGATGTATTTTTGAATTTTGTTCACTAATATTTTGTTGAGTATTTTTGCATCTATGTTCATCAGAGATATTGGTCTATAATTTTCTTTTTTAGTGAGGTCTATGCCCGGTTTTGGTATTAGAGTGATGCTGGCTTCATAGAAAGAGTTTGGAAATATTCCCTCCTCTTCTATTTTTTGGAAAACTTTAAGGAGAATGGGTGTTATTTCTTCTCTATATGTCTGGTAGAATTCAGAGGTGAATCCATCAGGTCCAGGGCTTTTGTTCTTGGGTAGTTTTTTGATTACCGATTCAATTTCGTTGCTGGTGATTGGTCTGTTTAGTTTTTCTGTTTCCTGCTTGGTGAGTCTTGGAAGGCTGTATTTTTCTAAGAAGTTGTCCATTTCTTCTAGGTTTTGCAGCTTGTTAGCATATAGATGCTCATAATATTCTCTTATAATTCTTTGTATTTCTGTGGGGTCCGTCG
>JAQQAC010009165.1:13114926-13147860 GCA_029783875.1 Phataginus tricuspis | reverse complement strand
TTATTCTTCTCAATTTTATTTATTTCTTCTCTGATCTTAATTATGTCTCTCCTTCTGGTGACTTTGGGCCTCATTTGTTCTTCTTTTTCCAATTTCAATAATTGTGTCTTTAGACTGTTCATTTGGGAATGTTCTTCCTTCTTTAAATAGGTCTGGATTGCAATATACTTTCCTCTTAGAACTGCCTTTGCTGCGTCCCACAGAAGTTGTGGCTTTGTGTTGTTGTTGTCATTAGTCTCCATATATTCTTTGATTTCTGTTTTGATTTGGTCGTTAACCATTGATTCATTAGGAGAGTGTTGTTAAGTCTCCATGTATTTGTGATCCTTTTTGATTTCTTTCTAAAATTTATTTCTAGTTTTATACCTTTGTGATCTGAGAATTTGATTGGTAGGATTTCAATATTTTTGAATTTACTGAGGTTCTTTTTGTGGCCTAGTATGTGGTCTATTCTGGAAAAAGTTCCATGTGTACTTGAGAAGAATGTGTATCCTGCTGCTTTTGGGTGCATAGTTCTGTAGATACCTGTTAGGTCCATCTGTTCTAGTGTGTTGTTCAGTGCCCCTGTGTCTTTACTTATCCTCTGCCTGGTTGATCTATCCTTTGGAGTGAGTGGTGTGTTAAAGTCTCCTAAAATAATTACATTGCTGTCTATTTCCTCCTTCACTTCTGTTAGTATTTGTTTCACATATGCTGACGCTCCTGTGTGGGGTGCATATATATTTATAACTGTTATATCTTCTTGTTGGACTGACCCCTTTATCATTATGCAATGTCCGTCTTTATCTCTTGCTACTTTCTTCGTTTTGAAGTCTATTTTATCTGATACAAGTACTGCAACACCTGCTTTTTTCTCTTTGTTGTTTGCATGAAATATCTTTTTCCATCCCTTCACTTTTAGTCTGTGTATATCTTTGGGTTTGAGGTGAGTCTCTTGTAAGCAGCATATAGATGGGTCTTGCTTTTTTTCCACTCTGTTACTCTGTGTCTTTTGATTGGTGCATTCAGTCCGTTTACATTTAGGGTGATTATTGATAGATATGTACTTATTGCCATTGCTGGCTTTAGATTCGTGGTTACCAAAGGTTCAAGGGTTGCTTCTTTACTATCTAAGAATCTAACTTAACTTTCTTGTTAAGTTATTGTGAATGCCGTCTGATGTTTCTTTATCTCTCCCTTCCTATTCTTCGTCCTCCTTTCTTTATATATTAGGTGTTTTATTCTTTGCCTTTCGTTAGTATTTGGATGGTCTGCTTTCTTTGCTATGATTTTATTTTCTCTGGTGACATCTTTTTAGCCTTAGGGGTGTTTCCCTCTAGAGTAGTCCTTTTAAGATATCCTGTAGTGGTGGTTTATGAGAGGCAAACTCTCTCAACTTTCGTTTGTCTTGTAATTGTTTAATCCCTCCATCATATTTAAATGGTAATCGTGCTGGATACAATATTCTTGGTTCGAGGCCCTTCTGTTTCATTACGTTAAATATATCATGCCATTCTCTTCTGGCCTGTAAGGTTTCTGTTGAGAAGTCTGATGACAGTCTGATGGGTTTTCCTTTGTAGGTGATGTTTTTTCTCTCTCTAGCTGCCTTTAATACTCTGTCTTTATCTTTGATCTTTGCCATCTTAATTATTATGTGTCTTGGTGTTGTCTTCTTTGAGTCCCTTGTGTTGGGAGATCTGTGGGCTTCCGTGGACTGCGAGACTATTTCCTTCCCCAGTGGGGGAAAGTTTTCAGCAATTATTTCTTCAAAGACACTTTCTATCCATTTTTCTTCCTCTTCTTTCTCTGGTACTCCTATAATGCGAATATTGTTCCGTTTGGATTGGTCACACAGTTCTCTTAATATTCTTTCATTCTTAGAGATCCTTTTATCTCTCTCTGCCTCAGTTTCTTTGTATTCCTGTTCTCTGTTTTGTATTTCATTGACAGTGTCTTGTACCTCATCCAGTCTGCTGTTAAGCCCGTCGATGGCTTGTCTGATTTCTGCATAGTCTTTCCTCATTTCCTCCCTCAGCTCTTGTACATTTTTCTGTAGATCCATCAGCATGGCTATGACTTTTATTCTGAATTCTTTTTCAGGAAGACTGTGCATGTCCATTACTTCAGGTTCTCTCTTAGGAGTTGTGTGTGTCTGAAGCTTTGTCTGTACGATATTCTTCTGTCTTCTCATGGCTATAGAATTGGTTGTTGGTAGTTGTTACTTATGTCAGCTGGGCTCTTTATGACTTTAAGAAGGAAAGAGAAGAAAGAAGAGAAAAAAATACTAATAATAATAAAAAGAGAGAGAGAGAAAGAAAGAAAAGAAAGAAAAAGAAAAAGAAAAAGCAGCAACAAGTAAAAAAAAAAAAAAAGAAAAAATCGCCTACCGGGAGTGGTTTCTGTGTGAATGCTATAGGTGGTGGTGTTGCTCCACTATTCTGGAGCCATGGCTGCGCCGCTCCGCACGGCCCTTTAAAGCTGTGGCCAGGGTGAGAATGAATGGGAGGCTGTTGAGCTGTGTGGGAGTCCTAAATATGGCTACCCTTTCTCAGTCGCCAGCTATGGGGTTTGAAGCTCCCCAGGACTCCCAGCCTGCTGGGCTGAGTGTGCTGTGGCGATGAGGTTCTCTGCTGGACTCCTGTCTCTTTAAGACCGCTGCAAAACAAAGCGCGCGCTTTTCTCCTTTTTTTTTTTTTTCTTCTCTTTTCTCCTTCCCTGAGCCAGCCACAAGCCAGCAGGCACATTCCCGCTGAGACCCTGCACCCTCTGTCTCTCCAATCTCCGCCACACCGCACTTTGTGCGCCTGCGCTCCCGGGGCAGATCCAGGACTGGTTATCTCCTGGGCCTGCACTTCCACTCCCTCCTGGCTCTGAATCCTCTCCTCCCGCCCCGGTGCGCTGGGGTGGGGGAGTGCTCAGGTTCTGCCGGGTCGCGGTTCCATTTCTTACCCGCCTCGCCAGCTGCCGAGTCCTCTCAGCTGTGGCTGCCTGGTGTGTGCTTTCCTGTGTGTTCTGGTCTCTCTTTTAGGAACAGTTGCATTTGCTGTGTTTTTGTGGATAAATATAATGTTGGGAGGAAAATTCTGCCGCTCTGTTCATGCCGCCATCTTCCCAGAACTTCCCCTGTTTAACCTTTTGCCTGTCATTTTAAACGTTATCTTGTCGTCTTTTGAGAGTGAAGTGAGGCAAGAAACACCTCGAGTTTCCATTAGGAGCCTGTAATTTTGTTCTCCTCCTGCTGACCCAAAGGAACTTAATACTCAAGTGCTGCTGTCCATTCAAGGGGGACCACAGAGTACTGAGTACTGAGAATGCCCTGACTGCACTCTCTGGCGTCATCCAGAGATGTGTCATTCAACCTCCTCAAGGCCTGTAGCTTCCCTCAGCAACACCAAAATAAGAAGAAGGGACAATACTTTAACTGAGATGATACAGGACAACTCTGCAGATCACACGTGGGGCTGACTGGGAGCTCAGCATAATCTGACTCAAGGACTTTTTTTTAATATGTAGCTATAGCACTTTTGATAAATAAGTACTAAATTTGAATGTCCTTTGGTTAGACTTGCTTACTAGGATTTGCAAAAGGCACTTCTTTCTTCTAGATTCTATTATTCCCTGTTTTATTCTCCTCTCTTCCCATCGTCCAGTGTATCTTATGCACATATTTGTGCCACTTCCCTGCCCTCTACAAGCATTTGGGCTTGGTGTTTGCTATAGGCTAAGCACATGTTTTCTATTCTTTTCCTTATCATGTTTGGCTATAATTTCACTACACTATAATGCTCTAATAATACCTAACATTCACAGCGCTTATGTGCCAGGCCCAAGTCTTTGTTTTCTATGTATATCAGATCGCTTAATCCTTACAACAAACTTATGGGAAGGTACAATTACTTTTCCTAGTTCAAAGAAAAGGAAAAATGTTAAGAGACTTGCCCAAAGTGGAGATAAGTATTAAAACTCAGATGATGGAGCCCCACAATCCATCTCTTATCCAATGTGATATGCAGAGAGCCCTAATGACTGCAGCACATGATGTCAGTCATTTTCTGCATACACTGTACACATTTTAATAATACAAATCAAACCAATTCCTTGTTCCTACATAGATGTCAAAGCTGCAGTATAGGATCCAGTATCTCAGGTCCTCTTGCACACCTTCCTCTTGCTTGCCTGCATTCATGCACGTTTTCTTTTTCATCCATGCATTCCCACATACTGATTCAGGGGCCTCAATGCAGCCCGAGGCATCTCGGCAGCTGTGTCCTGGACCATCTTCCACTGTATCTGATGTAAATGTTTTAGCATTTCTAATGTTTGTTTAATCCAGTCCCCAAACTTCATCAAACATACTTAACCCAAGTTCCAGAGGGTCAACAGGAACATGAGATTATCACAACAGCTGCTTCCATGCACAAAGTTTAGGAAAACAGAATATCATAGAATCAAACATGATCAGTGCATCACTGTACACCCTAAGCCAGCATTTCTGAGTATGATCAGAGAAACTTCTGTATCAGAATCTCTAGGAAACTGTTTGGAAGTACAGATTCATTGTTTGCATCCCAAATACAATAGTTAGAATCTTGTTGGGAGGATAGGGGCAAGAATGGAATTTTTCTTATGCCCTTTAGATGATTTTTAAACACACTAAATTTCAAACCTCGGTTAAGTACTGATTCCTTTATATTTAGCACATACACACCAAAAGAGCAATGACCCTAGGGCCAATACAAGTCATGGTCTAGATCACTGTCCAGTGAAAAAACAATGCAAGTCATATATGTAATTTTGAATTTTCTAATAGTTACTTTAAAAAGATAAGGGAACAGATGAAATTGATTTTAGTAATATATTTACTTAAATCAATATATTAAAAATAATTATTTTCAGCATGTAATTAATATAAAAATTAATGAGCTATGTTACATTCTTTTTTTTGTACTAAGTTTTTGAAATTTAAAAGACATTTTATGCCTAAGAAATATCTCAATTCAGACTAACCACATTTCAAGTGGCCAATAGGCACAGGTGGCTAGTGCCAACTAGATTGGAGAGAGCAGTCCTCGACTCACATTGTTGTTATTAGCCATAGGTCAAAATAGCATTTGTATTTTTTCGGGTAAGGGAGTAGACAGAAGAAAATTAAATAAATAAAATAATAAATGAAGGCTTTTGGGTTGCCACGTAACCAAGAGTAATTGTTGTTCCTGTCAATTTTTCAGACTGCAAGATTTTCACATCCATGACACAGACTTTCCTGAGATCCTCCTCTTCTTTCTTTTTCTAAATAATTTCTCTTGTCCCCTAAGGTTCCCATTGTTTTGGTCCCATAACCCTGAATTAAGGTTGGCCTGCGCTCCTGTGCTCTGTGGCTGTATCAGAAGATTCTGATACAGGAGGTTCTCTTTAACATAGTAACATAGACCCTGCTCCATGAGCCTCTTTAATCCCCTCAGAATCCCAGTTTCATTTCTCATACTGCTGCTCTAAATTCTTCCTACCCTGTGCATGCAGGGGCTCATTGAGAAGTATCTTATCTCTGCCATGTCTCATTCTCCAAATCTCACCTTTTGACAGAGTTGAAATTACATAGCCTTGGTTAAGTTTATTCATCTTGTAGTGATGTAAACATTCTTTTCTGTCATCTATATTCCTGCTTCAGCAGGAATTTGCTCTCTTTTTCTCTGAAGTTACTTATTATTCCTTCCACTTTGGCTTAGAAATAGGATGAAGAGGAAAACAGATCTTGGCGTGGAGAACAGAGCAGTCCAGCAATGTGACTGGCCTCCTGAAGTCAGGAATTTACATACTGAGGCTCTGCCTTGAGATCAGCCCGATACCCTAGAACTGTGTTTTTGTCTTATCAAGTCCCTGGAAACTTACCTGACTCTGTCCTGGTAAAATATCCTTGCTCTTCTTGTGGGGATTTACCCATAAATAGCACAATAGCCCTTCAAGTTTGAGATCTTAGCTCCCAGACCTTAGCTGGATGCTCACTTCGGTCAGCTTAATCACACCAGATGTTGGTGAGCAGAATTCCAAATTCTGAATTATAGGTTATTAGATTGGGCTTTGGCCTCCTAGCCCAGTGTAGTCTGTTCATGATTCGGTCAGGACTGTGTGGTCCCAAAGAATTTCTCTTGCTTAGGTTAAATGCAGATTGGGAGACCATTCACCAAGACCTACACGCAAACTTGAACCTCAAAATCATACTACTTGAATGGAGTGGAGGGCAAAAAAACATGGATATAAGGAAAAATGAATCAGAGAAGCAAAAGGCATTTGTTTCAGAGGCCTCATCTCAAGCTGGTATAAACCCAATCTTCCAAGACTTCCCAGGGCTGTCCAGTGTTGGTGCAGTTGGTTTAGGGAGTGAGAACTGTATGCGAAGGGCTCTCCCAATCACTGTGTCCTTCTTACATCAGCCACATCGGAGGTTGGCCCTCCAAAAATGCAGACTCAAAGAAACACTAAGTCACTGCTGGAGCTTTAAAACTGGTCATTGCTCCAAAAATGTACCCTGGCAAAGAAACACTTAATGAGAAATAGGGAGATGTCTAGGACAATTTTTTAACATCTTGCTAGATGGTGGTACCAATATCCAAGACAAACAATATAGAAGAGAAAGCCATTCTGTGGAAGAGTGTGAAGAGTTCAGTTTTGGTTTGTAGTTGTTGGTGATGATGGTCAGGGGTAAACATCTGCTAGGCAGTGGATATACCGGTCTGAAGCCCAAATTACAGAGAATTCTTGGAAGGGATGAAGATCTCTGAGGCAGAGGAAAAAACGGTAGTAGTTGGAAGCTCAAGCTGATCTTTAGGTCTTCTATAGCCCTATTCCTCTATTATTATTTCTTTTCACATTGTTGATTACAAACTTAATTTTTGCCTACCAGTTTAAAGCATGATATTCAAAATGGATATGGAGAATGTCACTCGCCTTTCGTATCTTGTGACACAATGCATTGATTCCATATTATTCCATGTAAATGCTTTCTTTTGAAGGGTATTAACTGGTGCAGAAAAGGTAAGGTGAGTGGAGTATTGTATTGATTTTGATTAAAGCTATTCATCAGCTTCTCTCATTCCCAGGCAAATTTTATACTCTTGAGTTTTAGTGTCTCAGTTTAGGAATATTTCTAATAATGGAGCTGAAAACATAGTCATCACAATATTTGAAATGACTATTAAAAAATTAAAATTTCTAGGCCCCTTCCAGACATATTATGCTATACCAATAATATCTCAAACTAATATTCAGGAATCTCTTACTTGATAACTATGATTCCACTGAAGATAATTATTGATGTCACTACCACTGAACCAATCCTCAAATTTTAGTGTATATATCAGTCACCTGGATGCTTGTTAAGAATATGGATTCAGCAGATCTAGGCCAAGAGATATGCATTTTAATAAACACCCCATGAGTCTAGTAATGATAATGTTGCTCATGTAATGGTATATTAATAATAGTGAAATTAAAAAAATGGGAGAAAAAAAATAAAAACCCTATAACTGTGATCAATCGATCACATTTTGAGAAATAATATTATTTGTTAGGCTATCTGAGGGACCACAGGATAGATATAGAACAGGATTTTTTAAACCTGAAATCTATGTATTCCCAAGGAGTCCATGGATAGAATTTACAGAATCTATGAACTTGGATGGTGGAAAAAAATCCGTCTTTATTTTCAGTAACTGCAACTAAACCTTAACATCTAAAGAATTCTGAATGTGAGGTTCCAGAAAGATGGCGTACTACTTGATTTCATTTATATGAAATTCTGGAAAAGGCAAAATTATTGAGATGGAAGACAAATCAGTGGTTGCTAAGAGTGGGGCACTTTTATTAGAAAGAGGAAGCAAGCAATAATTTTAGGGTTGATGAAATTTTGGGATCATGACTGTGATGGTATGTATAGCTCTATGCATTTGTCAAAACCCACGTCAACATACATCCTAAATAATCAATTATGTAATTAAAATTTTTTTATTAAATTGAGTAAGTGTAAAATTTTATTATTGATTTCTAATTTAATTCCATTGTGGTTTGAAAGCAGGCATTGTGTGATTGCTATATTTTTTAATTTGTTAAGGTGTGTGTAATGGCCCAGAATGTGAGCTTAAAAATGTATATTCTACTATTGTCGGATAAAGTAGTCTATAAATGTCAATTGAGTTTAACTATTTCCTTACTGATTTTCTGCCTACTGGGTCTGCTCATTTCTGAGAGGTATGTTGAAGTCTCCCCTTTATTAACAGTGACAGTGGATTCCTCTTTTTTGCAGTTCCATTAGTCTTTGCCTCATTTAATTTGGTGCTCTGTTGTTCACCACATACAGGTTCAGAATTTTTATGTCTTCTTGGAGGATTGACTCTTTATCATCATATCATTCCCTTATTTATTCCTGATAACTTTTCTTACTTTGAAGTCTGCTCTGAGATTAATATACCTTGTATTTTTATTTATTTATTTTTATTAAGTTATTGATATACACTCTTATGAAGGTTTCACATGAAAAAACAATGTGGTTACTACATTTACCCATATTATCAAGTCCCCACTGATACCCCAAGGCAGTCACTGTCCTTTGGTGCACTAAGATGCCACAGATTCACTATTTGCCTTCTCGGTGATACACTGTTTTCCCGTGACTCCCACACCATGTGGACTAAACATAATACCCTA
The DNA here is from genome assembly GCA_029783875.1 of Phataginus tricuspis. Taxonomy (NCBI): domain Eukaryota; kingdom Metazoa; phylum Chordata; class Mammalia; order Pholidota; family Manidae; genus Phataginus; species Phataginus tricuspis. The sequence continues at coordinate 13,139,181 of JAQQAC010009165.1, read as the reverse complement.
CAATCCCCTTCTCCCACCCTCCCCACCCACCCTCCCACACCCCTCCCTTTTGGTAACTACTAGTTCCTTCTAGGAGTCTCTGAGTCTGCTGCTATTTTGTTCCTTCAGTTTTGCTTCATTGTTATACTCCACAAATGAGGGAAATCATTTGGCACTTGTCTTTCTCCACTTGGCTTATTTCACTGGGCTTAATATCCTCCAGCTCCATCCATGTTGTTGCAAATGGTAGGATCTGTTTCCTTCTTATGACTGAATAGTATTCCATTATGTATATGTACTACCTCTTCTTTATACATTCATCTGCTGATGGACATTTAGCTTGCTTCCATATTTTGGCTATTGTAAAAAGTGCTGCAGTAAACATAGGAGTGCATATATCTTTTTGAATCTGAGAAATTGTATTCTTTGGGTAAATTCCAAGGAGTGGGATTCCCGGGTCAAATGGTATTTCTATTTTTTAAGGCACCTCCATATCGCTTTCCACAATGGTTAACTAGCTTACATTCCCACCAGCAGTGTAGGGGGGTTCTCTTTCTCCGCATCCTTGCCAAAATTTGTTGTTCTTAGTCTTTTCAGTGCTGGATATCCTTACTGGTGTGAGGTGATATCTCATTGTGGTTTTAATTTGCATTTACCTGATGATTAGTGATGTGGAGCATCTTTTCATGTGTCTGTTGGCCATCTGAATTTCTTCTTTGGAGAACTGTCTCTTCATATCCTCTACCCATTTTTTAATCGGGTTATTTGTTTTTTGGGTGTAGAGGCATGTAAGTTCTTTATATATTTTGAATGTTAGCCCCTTGTCGGATATGTCATTTACAAATATATTCTCCCATACTGTAGGATGCCATTTTGTTCTGTTGATGGTGTCCTTTGCTGTACAGAAACTTTTTAGTTTGATGTAGTCCCATGAGTTCATTTTTGCTTTTGTTTCCCTTGCTCGAGGAGATGCGTTCAGGAGGAAGTCGCTCCTGCTTATATTTAGGAGATTTTTGCCTATGTTGTCTTCTAAGAGTTTTATGGTTTCATGACTTACATTCAGGTCCTTGATCCATTTCGAGTTTACTTTTGTGTATGGGGTTAAACAATAATCCAGTTTCATTCCCTTGCATGTAGCTGTCCTGTTTTGCCAACACCAGCTGTTGAAGAGGCTGTTATTTCCCCATTGTATATCCATGGCTCCTTTATCATACATTAATTGACCATGTATGTTTGGGTTCATAACAGGGCTCTCTAGTCTGTTCCACTGGTCTTTGGGTCTGTTCTTGTGCCGGTACCAAATTGTCTTAAGTAATGTGCCTTTGTAGTAAAACTTGAAGTTGGGGAGCATAATCCCCCCAGTTTTATTCTTCCTTCTCCGGATTGCTTTGGCTATTCGGGGTCTTTTTTGGTTCCATATGAATTTTAGAACGATTTTCTCTCGTTTGTTGAAGAATGCTGTTGGTATTTTCATAGGAATTGCATTGAATCTGTAGATTGCTTTAGGCAGGATGGCTTTCTATCCATGAGCACGGGATTTGTTTCCATTTATTGGTATCTTCTTTAATTTCTCTCATGGGTGTCCTGTAGATTTCGGAGTATAGGTCTTTCACATCCTTGGTTAGATTTACTCCTAGGTGTTTTATTCTTTTTGATGCGTATATTAATGGAATTGTTTTCCTGATTTCTCTCTCTGCTAGTTCATTGTTAGTGTATAAGAATGCCACAGATTTCTGTGTATTAATTTTTTATCCTGCAATTTTGATGAATTCAGATATTTGATCTAGTAGTTTTGGAGTGGATTTCTTAGGGTTTTTTATGTACAATATCATGTCATCTGCAAACAGGGACAGTTTAACTTCTTCCTTGCCAATTGGGATGCCTTTTTTTCTTTGTTTTGTCTGATTGCCGTGGCTAGGACTATGTAGTATGTTGTTGTACTATGTTGTACTATGTTGAATAGAAGTGGGGAGAGTGGGCATCCTTGCCTTGTTCCCGATCTTAAAGGAAAAGCTTTCAGTTTCTCGCTGTTAAGTGTAATGTTGGCTGTTGTTTTGTCACATATGGCCTTTATTATGTTGAGGTACTTGCCCTCTATATCCATTTTGTAGAGAGTTTGTATCATGAATGGATGTTGAATTTTGTCACATGCTTTTTCAGCATCTGTGGAGATGATCATGTGGTTTTTGCCCTTCTTTTTGTTGATGTGGTGGATGAAGTTGATGGATTTTCGAATGTTGAACCATCCTTGCATCCCTGGAATATTTCCTACTTGATCATGGTGGATGATCTTTTTCATGTATTTTTGAATTCGGTTTGTTAATATTTTGTTGAGTATTTTTGCATCTATGTTCATGAGGGATTTTGGTCTGAATTTTCTTTTTTGTGGTGTCTTTACCTGATTTTGATATTAGAGTGATGCTGGCCTCATAGAACGAGTTTGGAAGTATTCCCTTCTTCTCCTCTTTGGAAACTTTAAGGAGAATGGGTATTAAGTCATTACTAAATGTTTGATAAAATTCAGTGGTGAAGCCATCTGATCCAGGGGTTTTGTTCTTAGGTAGGTTTTTGATTACCAGTTCAATTTTGTTGCTGGTAATTGGTCTGTTCAGGTTTTCTGTTTCTTCCTGGGTCAGCCTGGGAAGGTAGTATTTTTCTAGATAGTTGTTCATATATTCTAGGTTATCCAGTTTGTTAGCATATAATTTTTCATAGTATCCCCTCTTAATTCTTTGTATTTCTGTGGTGTCCATGGTGATTTTTCCTTTCTCATTTCTGATTCTGTTTATGTGAGTAGCCTCTCTTTCTTTCTTGATAAGTTTGGCCAGGGGTTTATCTATTTTGTTTATTTTCTCAAACAACCAGGTCCTGCTCTCATTGATTCTTTCTATTGTTTTATTCTTCTTGATTTTATTTATTTGTGCTCTAATTTTTATTATGTCCCTCCTTCTACTGACTTTGGACCTGATTTGTTCTTCTTTTTCTAGTTTTGTTCATTGTCAGTTTAGATTGCTGATATGGGATTGTTCTTCTTTCCTGAAGTAGGCCTGTATTGCAATATACTTTCCTCTTAACACGGCCTTCTCTGCGTCCCACAGATTTTGCAGTGTTGAATTATTGTTGTCATTTATCTCCATGTATTGTTGATCTCTGTTTTTATTTGGTCGTTGATCCATTGGTTACTTAGGAGCATGTTGTGAAGCCCCCATGTGTTAGTGGTATTTTTCATTTTCTTTACATAATTTATTTCTGTTTTATACCTTTGTGGTTTGAGAAACTGGTTGGTACAATTTCAATCTTTTTGAATTTACTGAGGCTCTTTTTGTGGCTTAGTATATGGTTTATTCTTGAAAATGTTCTATGTGCACTTGAGAAGAATGTGTATTCTGCTGCTTTTGGGTGTAGAGTTCTGTAGATGTCTGTTAGGTCCATCTGTTATATTATTTTGTTCAGTGTCTCTGTCTCCTTACTGATTTTCTGTCTGGTTGATCTGTCCTTCAGGGTAAGTGGAGTGTTGAAGTCTCCTAGAATGAATGTATTGCATTCTATTTCTCCTTTTAATTTTATTAGTATTTGTTTCACATATGTAGGTGCTCCTGAGTTAGGTGCATAGATATTTATAATGGTTATGTCTTCTTGTTGGATTGACCCTTTTATCATTATATAATGTTCTTGTTTGTCTCTTGTGACTTTCTTTGTTTTGAAGTTTATTTTATCTGATACAAGTACTGCAACTCCTGCTTTTTTCTCCCTATTAGTTTCATGAAATATCTTTTTCCATCCCTTCACTTTTATTCTGTGCATGACTTTGGTTTTAAAGTGAGTCTCTTGTAGGCACCATATAGATGGGTCTTGTTTTATTATCCATTCAGTGACTCTATGTCTTTTGATTGGTTCATTCAGTCCATTTACATTTAGGGTGATTATCGATAGGTATGTCGATAATCCACAATCAACTTATTGGCATTGCAGGCTTTAGATTCGTGGTTACCAAAGGCTCAAGGGTAACTTTCTTACTATCTAAGAGTCTAACTTAACTCACTTAGTATGCTATTGCAAACACAATTTAAAGGTTCTTTTTTTTTATTCTCTCTTTTTCTTCCTCCTCCATTCTTTATATATTAGGTGTCATATTCTGTACTGTTTGTCTATCCCTTGATAGACTTTGGAGATAGTTATTTTAATTTTTGCATTTGCTTTATAATTAGCTGTTCTACTTTCTTTAATGTGTTTTTATTACCTCAGGTGACAGCTATTAAACCTTAGGACACTTCCATCTATAGCAGTCCCTACAAAATACACTGTAGAGGTGGTTTGTGGAGTTAAATTCTCTCAGCTTTTGCTTATCTGGAAATTGTTTAATCCCTCCTTCGAATTTAAATGATAATCTTGCATAAAGTATTCTTGGTTCAAGGCCCTTCTGCTTCATTGCATTAAATACATTCTGCCACTCCCTTCTGGCTTGTAAAATATTCTGTTGGGAAGTCTGATGATAGCCTGATGGGCTTTCATTTGTATGTGATCTTATTTCTCTCTCTGGCTGCTTTTAATAGTCTGTCCTTATCCTTGATCTTTGCCATTTTAATTAGTATATGTCTTGGTGTTGTCTTCCTTGGGTCCCTTGTGTTGGGAGATCTGTGCATCTTCATGGCCTGAGAGATGATCTCCTTCCCCAGATTGGGGAAGTTTTCAGCAATTACCTCCTCAAAGTCACTTTCTATCCCTTTTTCTCTCTTCTTCTCTGGTCCCCCTATAATGCGAATATTGTTCTGTTTGGATTGGTCACACACTTCTCTCAATATTCTTTCATTCTTGGAGATCCTTTTCTCTGTGCCTCAGCTTCTTTGTATTCCTCTTCTCTAATTTCTATTTCATTTATTGTCTCCTCCACCATATCCAATCTGCTTTTAATACCCTCCATTGTGCTCTTCAATGATTGGATCTCCCACTATAATTCATTCCTGAGTTCTTGAATATCTTTCCGTACCTCCATGAGCATGTTAATGATTTTTTTTGAACTCCCTTTCAGAAAGAGTCATGAGGTTGATGTCATTTAAATCTTTCTCAGGAGTGGTATTAATACTTTTACTCTGAACCAGATTCCTTTGGCATTTCATATTTGTATATGGTGCCCTCTAGTGCCCAGAAACTCTACTCCTTGGAGCTGCTCAGCCCCTGAAGGAATGTCCTGGGTCACAGGGGAGTGGTATTGGTGCCTGGGGGGAGGAAAAATCTGTTTCCTGCTTCCTGGCTGCTATGCCTGTCTCCACTGCCTGAACCAGTGGGCTGAGCACACAGGTATAAGCCTCTATGCTTTGCGTTTGTAGTTGCTGTAGACAGATCTTCCCTCTGACTGGGCTAATACCAAGGTAGGGTTTGCCGGTTTGTGAGCCAGGTGGAGCTGGCCGGGAGATAGGCGCAGTAGGCTGCGTATCACGGAGGGTGTCCTTGGAGCTGTATAGCCAGCCAGGGAGCTGGAGCTCCTGAAGATAATCTAAGGAGGAGTATTTCTTTTTCCTCCTTAAATATGAGAGTCTATATGGCAAAGTTTCCAACCTGCTGGGCAGAGTGCACCTGGAGAATTTTGTCTACCTGTCTTCTCTCCTGAGCAGAAAGCTCTGTGCAATCCTTGCTCCTTTAGCAGCCCTCTTGCTAAGGCTTCCTTGTTAGGAAGTCTCTCTTACTGCCTACGTTTCTTTTGTCCCAGAGCAGCTGGATATGGATCCCTGCTTTCCACAAGTGGCTGGAATCTCAGTCTCTCCAGGAATTCTGCCTGTCTTAGTTTTCCAACCCTGTATCATGAGAGTATCATGCAAGCCCCATGAATTGTAGGTTTGTGCTCCTGCAGCAGATCTCCATAGTTAGGTATTCAGCAGTCCCTGGCCTCCACTCCCTCCCTGCTTCATTTCTCTTGCTCTGGCTGGTGAGGTGGGGTGGAGGAAGGGCTTGGGTCCTGTCAGGCCACAGCTTTGGTACGTTACCCTATTCTATGAGGTGTGCTTTTTTCTCCAGGTGTATGCAGTCTGGCACAGTCCTCTTTTCTGTTGGTCTTTCAGGATTAGTTGCATTAATTATATTTTCATTTATATGTGGTTTTAGGAGGAAACTTGTGTCTCACCTCTCACATTGCCATCTTTAATCCCTGTCCCTTGTATTCTTTTGATATAGTGTTAGTATGGTGTTTCTCTATCCATTTGCTTTTATTCCATATGGGTTTTTGTATTTAGAATGTTTTTTTTTTTGTAGGCAGCGTATAGTTGGGTTGTATTTTTTATTCTTTTTTTAATTAGTGCATTTACAGCAGTGACATTCGAAGCAATTTTTTATGTAGTTGCATGAATATTTACCATTTTCATTACTGTTTTCTATTTATTATCCTTTTTTGTTTCCAATTTTATCTTCCACTCTTTTCTGCCTTTTGTAGTTTTAACTAAGCATTTCACATGATTCCATTTTCTCTTCTTTCTTAGCCTATTAGTTATCCTTTTTAAAAAAACTTTATCTTTAATGGTTGCCCTACACTTGCCAATATACATCTGTAACTAATCCAAGTCTATTTTCAAGTAACACAATACTGCTTTGCAGGTAGTGAGAGTACCTTATAACAACAAAGTAATCTTAATTCCTTTGTCCCATCCCTACTATCACTTCTGTCATTCATTTCATGTATATATATGCATACATAGCATATATATGCACAAGATATATATTTACATGTACATAATCAAATATGTCATTATATTACTATAGTAAGAAGAATAACAATACAATAAGAAAAAGAAGAGTTTTTGTTTTACCTTCACTTACTCCTTTTTCAACATTCATCCCTTCTTTATATGCCTCCAAGTTTCTGACTTGTAGTATTTTCCTTCTCTCTAAACAACTTCTTTTAACATTTATTGCAAGGCAGGTCTACTAACAACACATTCCCTCAAGTTTTATGGCCTGAGAAAGTCTTCATCTCACCTTCTCTTTTGAAGGATAGTTTTACAGGGTATATAATTCTAGGATGATAGATTATTTGTCTCTAAAAACTTAATTTCAGTCCACTCTCCTGTTTGCTTCTGAAGTTGGACATAATTCTTATGTTTCCTCTATGGGTACGGTGGTTTTGCTTCCACTTCTTTTAGGATTATTTCTGTATCTTTGATTTTCTATAATTTGAAGATGATGTACCTAGGTGTTTTATGTTTATTTCTTTTGACTTTTTTGAGGTTTATTCTGTTTGTTATTCTCTGACCTTCCTGGATCTGTGGTTTGGTGTCTGACCTTAATTTGAGCAAATTCTCAGTCATAATTTTTTCAAATATTTCTCCTGTTCCTTTCTTTCTTCTCTTTCTGGTATTTACATTGTGTATATGCTATAATTTAATAGTTGTCATTTAATATTCTGTTCTTTTTCTTCTTTTTCACTCTGTTATTTTAGCTTTTCAGTTTACAAGGATTCTACTGATGTATGCTTTGACTCAGAGATTCTTTCCCTTGCCATGTCAAAATTTCTTCAAAAAATGGCCCTCAAAAGCACCCTTCACTCCTCTTACAGTGATTTTTATTTCTAGTATTTCTTTTTGACTTTTTTTAGGATTTACATCTCTTTGCTTACATTACCTATCTGTTCTTGTATGCTAGCTACTTTATCCATTAGAGGTCTTAGTTTGTTAATCATAGTTGTTTTAAATTCCCAGTCTGATAATTCCAATATCCCTGCTGTGTATGGTTTTGGTGCTTGCTCTGTCTCTTCCAATTATGTTTTTTGCTGTTTGGTATGCCTGGAATTTTTTTTAATAGCTGGACACAATGTACTGGGTAAAATAAACTGCTGTAAATATGCCTTTAGTAATGTGGTAATGAAGAGTGGAGAGAGGGAAGACTTCTATAGTCCTGTGATTATATCTCAGTCTTTTAATGAGCCTATGCCTCTGGACTGTGAACTTCACAAGTGTTTTTCAGGGTTTTTTCCTCTCCCCTTAGGTGGGGTTGGATGGTTAGAGTGGGCTAGAGTTGGGTATTTCCCTGCTCCTAGGTGAACAGGTTAAGCTCTGGTTAAGTGGTTTCTCCTAAGGGCAGGCCTTGTTATGAAACAGAGTGTTCTGGAGTATTTGAATATGGTTCCTTTTCCCTGCTCCTGCCAGAAGCATAAGGGGATTTTTTTTTCAAATAATTACTGTGGGAATCTAGTTAAGCTCCTGAAGGAAAAGATTATAATACTGTGTGGACCCCTTTATGAATGGGTCATCCTGGAGTTTTTAACTCTCAGGAGTTATCTACTTTGAGCCTCCAGCAATTTGCCAATTACAGTTCAGGCTTTCCTACCGCTGCACTGGTTCCAAGGTAGTTTCCACATATGAGTCTGCTCTGGTAAGCAGCTACTCCCTACATCTCCTTGTCTATCTTTCCAGTCTTGAGATTAGCAGCTTGCCCTGTGTCCTCTCCTCTCTTGTGGATCCAATAAGGGTTTCTTTTTTCATCTGATCAGCTTTTTCCTTGTCATTAGGATGGAGTAGCATCTTCCTAGCTCCTTATAAGTAGGACTGGAAACTGGAAGTGAAAATGTGTTAATTTTTAAAAAGTCAAGCAAGGATCAAGAAAAGCCTTTGGAATTTTTTAAGTTGTATATGTTATTGGTGATGGAGCAGTTTTCGTGAAGTGGGGATCATTGAATCCAAATTGAATTCATTATGTTTAAGAGGAAGTGAGGTGAGTAAATGGTAACCTGCAGTGTAGATAATTCAAGAAGTTTATTTATAAAGGGGAGAAGGGAGGCAGCTGGATAAGAATACGAGCCCATAAAAGCTTTAAATTTTTTATGTGAGACCAGTTAGAAATAAAACTAATAAGAATGTGCAAAACTTCTACTGAGAAAATTATAGTATTTAATAAAAGATATAAAATACCCAAATAAGTCAATATATCTTGTTCATTGATGGGATAACTTCATGTTATAAAAAAATTTCAGTGTTCTCAGAATTAATTTATAAACCCAAAACATCTCAATTAAAATACTAAGATAATTTTTTTGTGGACTTTGCCAAATGTATGTCAAAATTCATTAGGAGAAGTAAATGTGTAAGAATGCCAAAATAATCTTTGGCGATATTGGAAGTTGCTTCATCAGTTTTCAAGATATATTATAAGCCTGTATTAATAGAGAAGTTTGGTACTGGTGCAAGAATCTATACCCAAAATTGAGATTTTAGTGGGGTACTGTTAAGGAAGATTGCTAAAATTCTACCAATAAGGTGTACTGTAAATCTTCCACTTTGCCTTCCTGAATGTTACCTGGGCCATTTACCAAGGTATCTGTGCACTGGAAAGAGGGAAACATACAGATTATTTTTGGAATTACTAGGATAGGCTTGGAGTTGATGCTAATTCCTTGGGATCTCAAATGTTCTTTGGTCAAAGACAACAGTGGGCATTTATAGAGATTGGAGATAAATGGAGGGTGATAGATTCCATCCAATAGGGACCTAGTGGGTTCACACATACAGCTCTATAGTAATTTTCTTTGTACTTGAATTTATAGTTCCCAAGAACTTATTTACAAATCAACAGACTCTTCACACTGGCTTCTTGGCCTGTGGAAGGGCCAAGTGGAAGCCATTGCAGTTGCCTTTCTCAACCAAGATGTTAAATCAAAAGCAATTTGCTTCCCTGAGATCTGTGGACATTAATGTTACCATGAAAGTCTGGAGAGACACAGAAGTGTTGACTTGGCCCGTACACGTGATAGTGGATTTTGGAAAGTAGTAGAGAATTTTCTTAAACTAATCAGGTGGTGACCCTAAATGCTGTTGCTTTTATGGATGCAGTCTCTTTACAGGAACAAAATAACACAATCTGACAACTGGTATGCAGCTCTTACTCTGACAAATGCCTTATTTTCTCTATATTAACCAAGAAACAATTTGCTTTCACATGGTCAGAACAACAAAACATATCCACTCTTTCCTTTAGCTCTAGGGCTCTTTGTCATCATCTAGGATACATAATCTATGAAATCATGCTAATAGATCTGTTTGGCAAGAAGTAGCAAATACTTTGGAAGCTTTAGTAAAACATAACTGTGCCAGAAGGTAGGTGATGAACCCCATGAAAACTTGATGAGTTTCTGGAGCACCAGAGGTCTGGGATATACTGAGGTCGCTCCTTCAAAGGGAAAGTTACTTTGATATAGCTTACACCTACTAACATGAAAATGAGGTCCAATGTTTTGTGTGCCTCCTTGGGTTTTGGATCCAGTATATGCCTCATTTGAGTGATTTACTTTGCACATTCACTGAGTTTCAAATGGGCCTCAGAGCAAAAGAAGGCTCTGAAGCTGGTCCAGGGTACAGTACAAACTCTTCTACCATTTAGGCCACATGAATCAGCAGGTCTGTGGCTTTTAGGGCTGTTCCATGGAGCTTCTGGCAAACCCCCATAGGAGAATGACAATGCATACACCTAGGGTTTTAAAGCAAAGCCATGCAGATATCCATTATCCTTTTGAAAAATGGCACCTTTATTGCTATTTAGTGCTGGATGAGACTGAATACCTAATCTTGGGACACCAAATGGACCAGGCAACCTGAGGTGACTGTTATGAACCAGGTGTTATGTGATACACAAAGCTCTAAAGTTGGGCATGAAAAGCAGCACTCCATCATAAAGTGGTACTGGTGTGAGGCTGAACTCAAAGAGATACTGAAGATATATAATTTGTGTGAGTTGAGGTTCCAGTTTTCATGCCATCTGCTCCTACTGCATTGCCGCCTCACCTTCACCTTCCATCTATACCCTCACGGGGAATTCCCTCTGACAAGATGACTGCGGAAGAAGAAATTCAGGCCTAGTTTATGGATGATTCTTCATGATATGCTGCCACAGATGGAAGTGAGTGCTGCATAATTATGGACCAACAGAAGGGCGGTCTGAATGATCATAAGGAAATACATACTTTCACTGAGAAGACCTTCAAGCAGTATATCTGCTTGCCCACTCTGCCTGAAAGGAGAGATGACTGGAGGTAATGATCACAAGGGCAGTGACTTGTGGTTGATGCTGGATATTCAGGGACTTGGAAGATACAAGACTGGAGGACTGAGGGCAGGGAGATCTGGGTAGGAGATATGTAGATGTACCCCACTTTATAATGAAGACAGAATATGAAGATTAATCTCAGATGAAACAAAAACTCACTCACTGGAATCTGGCAACTGCCAGCTGGACATGATGACCGATTATGTGGATAACAGCCTCTGTATCCAGCCACCCTAGTACTTACTTACTCAAGAGTTTCCAAGCAAAGTGGTATGAGAACAGGAGTGGAGATTGGCTCAAAACATGAATGTACTCTCATCAAAGGTGAGCTGGCTGCCGCCACCCCTGAGTGCATGACTGGCTAATAGTGTAGATCATCACCTACCATCTGAAATGGCAACATTCCCTTGGGAGACCAGCTAGCAATCTAGTGACTGGCTGATTACCTTAGATATACTCTTATTTTGGATAAATTTGACTTTAAAATTACCCTCCCTGCCTGAAATATCTCTGTCAGTACCACCATCAATGAACCTGCTAGCATTGTATTCCCTATCATGGTACCCATTAACAGCGTTTCTTCAGGTGGGCCCATGGAACCCCAGGGATCTCTAAGACTCTTTCAGAGAGTCTGTGAGGTCACAACGATGTCTTATTAGAACTAAGACATTATTGGTCATTTTCTTCGTGTTTATTTATACTGATGGTACAAAAGGAGTGTTAGGTAAGCTGGAAGAGGCAACTAACTGGACTAAGAGTCATAGGATTCTTTACCACTAGACACTCAGAAAAAAATTTCACATCAAGGATATACTGATGCGGTAGCAAAAATGATTAATTTGATTAATACTTGACCCTTTAGTACAGGTTGCCTGAATATTCTGTGTGACACGTAGCCATGCTTTGCTACATACCAAAATACAGTGTTTGTTTTGTGGAAAAGCATTTTTGGAATTGTGTGACTTGCAAGCAGAACTAGATGCTTTTTCTCACGGGGCACCATTTTTACTTGAAAGTACAATTGACAGACAAATTGGGATTATTCAGACTTGCATATTTGGCAGATATTTTCTCAAGAATGAATGAACTGGCCTAGCACTTCAAGGGAAATAATTGGCAGTATTTTGTTTACAATGAAAAACTTCAAGTTTTCAACCCAAATCTAGAATTTTGGAAAACTTCCACCCCTGTAAGCTTGAAAGCTTTGCAATCAAGATTTTTTTTATATGCTAATGATGGTGATATTAATGAGTGGGATTTTATATTTGAAATTGTATAATGAAATGCATCACTACTTGGAAGGTTTAAGTAACTCAGTCAACTATTATTTTTCAAATGATCAAAGCATGACGTTACAAAATCATGCATGGTAAAAGATTCATTTAAAGTATAAGATAGACCAATAGTTTTAAAGTAGCACAGAACACTAAATAATAATAATAAATTTAGATAAAAGGCAAAAGACAAATTGAGAAAACTAATTCCAACACACATTAACACTTGTGAAAAGTAAAATTACTATATATTAAAAAGTATCACAGATCACTGATCTGTTTCTACTTGTTGAAGTATAATCTTTTATTTATTTATTTATTTATTTTGGTTTGGTATCATTAATGTACAATCACTTGAACAACACTATGGTTACTAGACCCCCTATTATCAAGTCCCCTCCACATACCCCATTGCAGTCACCGTCCATCAGAGTAGTAAGATGCTACAGAATCATTACTTGTCTTCTCTATATATACTGCCTTCCCCATGTCCCCCCCACTGCATTACGTGTGCTAATCATGATGCAGCTTATTCCCCTTCTCCCTCTGTTCCCACCCATCCTCCTCAGTCCCTTTCCCTTTGATAACTATTAGCCTGTTCTTGGGTTCTGTGAGTCTGCTGCTGTTTTGTTCCTTCAGTTTTTTCTTTGTTCTTATACTCCACAGATGAGTGAAATCATTTGATACTTGTCTTTCTCCACCTGGCTTATTTCACTGAGCTTAATACCCTCTAGCTCCATCCATGTTGTTGCAAATGGTAGGATTTGTTTTCTTCTTATGGCTGAATAATATTCCATGGTGTATATGTACCACCTCTTCTTTATCCATTCATCTACTGATGGACACTTAGGTTACTTCCATTTCTTGGCTATTGTAAATAGTGCTGTGATAAACATAGGGGTGCATATGTCTTTTTCAAACTGGGCTGCTGCAGTCTTAGGGTAAATTCCTAGAAGTGGAATTCCTGGGTCAAATGATATTTATATTTTGAGTTTTTTGAGGAACCTCCACACTGCTTTCCACAATGGTTGAACTAATTTGCATTCCCACCAGCAGTGTAGGAGGGTTCCCCTTTCTCCACATCTTTGCCAACATTTGTTGTTGTTTGTCTTCTGGATGGCGGCCATCCTAACTGGTGTCAGGTGCTATCTCATTATGGTTTTAATTTGCAAATCTCTGATGATCAGCGATGTGGAGCATCTTTTCATGTGCCTGTTGGCCATCTGAATTTTCTTTGGAGAAGTGTCTGTTCAGCTTCCTGCCCAGTTTTTAATTGGCTTATTTGCTTTTTGTTTGTTGAGGTGTATGAGCTCTTTATATATTTTGGATGTCAACCCCAAATCGGATATGTCATTTATGAATATATTCTCCCATACTGTAGGATGTCTTTTTGTTCTATTGATGGTGTCCTTTGCTATACAGAAGATTTTCAGCTTGATATAGTCCCACTTGTTCATTTTTGCTTTTGTTTCCCTTCCCTGGGGAGATATGTTCATGAAGAAGTTGCTCATATTTATGTCCAAGAGATTTTTGCCTATATTTTTTTCTAAGAGTTCAGTTGTTTCATAACTTACATTCAGGTCTTTGATCCATTTTGAGTTTACTTTTGTGTAAGGGGTTAGACAGCAATCCAGTTTCATTCTCTTACATGCAGCTGTCCAATTTTGCAAACACCAGCTGTTGAAGAGGCTGTAATATCCCCATTGTATATCCATGGCTCCTTTATCATATATTAATTGACCATATATGTTTGGGTTTATATCTGGGCTCTCTAGTCTGTTCCACTGGTCTATGAGTCTGCTCTTGTGCCAGTACTAAAGTGTCTTAATTACTGTGGCTTTGTAGTAGAGCTTGAAGTCAGGGAGTATAATTCCCCCTGCTTTATTTTTCCTTCTCAGGATAGCTTTGGCTATTTGGGGTCTTTTGTCATTCCATATGAATTTTAGAACTGTTTGCTCTAGTTTATTGAAGAATGCTGTAGGTATTTTGATAGGGATTGCATTGAATCTGTAGATTGCTTTAGGCAGGATAGCCATTTTGACAATATTAATTCTTCCTAGCCAATAGCATGGGATGAATTTCCATTTATTAGTGTCCTCTTTTATTTCTCTTAAGAGTGTCTTGTAGTTTTCATGGCATAGGTCTTTCACTTCCTTGGTTAGGTTTATTCCTAGGTATTTGAATCTTTTTGATGTGATTGTGAATGGAACTGTTTTCCTGATTTCTCTTTCTGCTAGTTCACCATTAGTGTATAGGAATGCCATAGATTTGTGTATTAATTTTGTATCCCGCAACTTTGCTGAATTGAGATATTAGGTCTTATAGTTTTGGAGTGGATTCTTTAGGGTTTTTTATGTACAATATCATGTCATCTGCAAACAGGGACTTATTCCTTACCAATCTGGATGCCTTTTATTTCTTTGTGTTGTCTGATTGCCATGGCTAGGACCTCCAGAACTATGTTGAATAGAAGTGGGGAGAGTTGACATCCTTGTCTTGTTCCTGATCTTAAAGGAAAAGCTTTCAGCTTCTCACTGTTAAGTATGATGTTGGCTGTGGGTTTGTCATATATGGCTTTTATTTTGTTGAGGTACTCGCCCTCTATACCCATTTTGTTGAGAGTTTTTATCATGAATGAATGTTGAATTTTGTTGAATGCTTTTTCAGCATCTATGGAGATGATCATATGGTTTTTGTCCTTCTTTTTGTTGATTTAGTGGATGATGTTGATGGATTTTCGAATGTTCTACCATCCTTGCATCCCTGGAATTAATCCCACTTGATCATGATGGATAATCTTTTTGATGTATTTTTGAATTCGGTTTGCTAATATTTTGTGGAGTATTTTTGCATCTATGTTCATCAGGAATATTGGTCTGTAATTTTTTTTTTTTGTAGTGTCTTTTCCTGGTTTGGGCATTAGAATGATGTTGGTCTCATAGAATGAGTTTGGGAGTATTCCTTCCTCTTCTACTTTTTGCAAAGCTTTAAGGAGGATGGGTATTAGGTCTTCACTAAATGTTTGATAAAATTCAGCAGTGAAATCATCTGGTCAAGGGATTTGTTTTTAGGTAGTTTTTTGTTTACCAATTCAATTTCTTTGCTAGTAATTGGTCTATTCAGATTTTCTGTTTCTTCCTGTGTCAGCTTTGGAAGGTTGTATTTTTCTAGAAAGTTGTCCATTTCTTCTAGGTTATCCAGTTTGTTACCGTGTAGATTTTCATAGTATTCTCTCATAATTCTTTGTATTTATGTGGTGTCCTTAGTGATTTTTCCTTTCTCACTTCTGATTCTGTTTATGTGTGTAGACTCTCTTTTTTTCTTGACAAATCTGGCTAAGGGTTTATCTGTTTTGTTTATTTTCTCAAAGACCAAGATCCTGCTTTCACTGATTCTTTCTATTGTTTTATTCTTCTTGATATTATTTGTTTCTGCTTTAATCTTTATTATGTCCCTCCTTTTACTGACTTTGGGCTTAATTTGTTCTTCCTTTTCCAGTTTCATTAATTGTGAGTTTAGACTGTTCATTTGGTATTGTTCTTTTTTCCTGTGGTAGGCCTGTATTGCAATATACTTCCCTCTTAGCACAGCCTGTTCTGTGTCCCACAGACTTTGCGGTGTTCAATTAGTGTTGTCATTTGTCTCCATATATTGCTTGATCTCTGTTTTTATTTGGTCATTGATCCATTGATTATTTAGGAGCATGTTATTAAGCCTCCATGTGTTTGTGGGCTTTTTCGTTTTCTTTGTGTAATTTATTTCTAGTCTCATACCTTTGTGATCTGAGAAGCTGGTTGGTACAATTTCAATCTTTTTGAATTTACTGAGGTTCTTTTTGTGGCCTAGTATATGATCTATTCTTGAAAATGTTCCATGTGCACTTGAGAAGAATGTGTATCCTGTTGCTTTTGGATGGAGTGTTTTATAGATGTCCGTTAGGTCCATCTGTTCTAATATGTTGTTCAGTGCCTCTGTCTTTTTATTTATTTTCTGTCTGGTTGATCTGTCTTTGGGAGTGAGTGGTGTGTTGAAGTCGCCTAAGATGAATGCATTGAATTCTATTCCCCCCTCTAAGTCTGTTAGTATTTGTTTCCCACATGTAGGTGATCTTTTGTTGGGTGCATAGATATTTATAATAGTTATATCCTCTTGTGGGACTGACCCTTTTATCACTATATAATGTCCTTCTTTGTCTCTTATGACTTTATTTGTTTTGAAGTCATTTTTGTCTGATACAAGTACTTCAACTTCTGCTTTTTTCTCGGTTTTACTTGCATGAAATATCTTTTTCCATCCCTTTACTTTCAGTCTGTGTGTGTCTTTGGGTTTGAAGTGAGTCTCTTGAAGGCATCATACAGATGGGTCTTGTTTTTTTATCCTTTCAGTAACTCTATGTCTTTCGATTGGTGCATTCAGACCATTCACATTTAGGGTGATTATAGGTATATACTTATTGCCATTGCAGGCTTTAGATTCGTGGTTACCAAAGGTTCAAGGGCTATTCCCTTACTATCTATCAGTCTAATTTAACTCACTTTGTATGCTATTACAAACACAACCTAAAGCTTCTTTATTATTTTCCTCCTTTTTCTTCCTACTCTGTTCTTTGTATGCTATGAATCATATTCTGCACTCTTTGTCTAGCCCTTGGTTGACATCTATTTAGCTTTAGGAATATTTCCATCTATAGGAGTCCCTACAAAATGCACTGTCGAGGTGGTTTGTGGGAGGTGAATATTCTCAGCTTTTGCGTATCTGAAAATTCTTTAATCCTTCCTTCAAATTTAAATGATAACCTTGCTGGGTAGAGTATTCTTGGTTCAAGGCCCTTCTGCTTCATTGTATTAAATATATCATGCCACTTCCTTCTGGCCTGTAAGGTTTCTGTTGAGAAGTCTGATGATAGCCTAATGGGTTTTCCTTTGTATGTGATGTTTTTTCTCTCTCTAGCTGCTTTTAAAAGTCTGTCTTTATCCTTGATCTTTGCCATTTTATTTAATGTATGTCTTGATA
The DNA here is from genome assembly GCA_029783875.1 of Phataginus tricuspis. NCBI lineage: Eukaryota > Metazoa > Chordata > Mammalia > Pholidota > Manidae > Phataginus > Phataginus tricuspis. Next base: position 13,121,893 of record JAQQAC010009165.1, on the reverse strand, counting down.
TTGTCTTCCTTGGGTCCCTTGTGTTGGGAGATCTGTGCACCTCCATGGCTTGAGAGACTATCTCCTTCCCCACATTGGGGAAGTTTTCAATAATTTCCTCTTCAATGACACTTTCTATCCCCTTTTCTCTCTCTTCTTCTTCTGGTACATCTATTATGTGAATACTGTTCCCTTTAGTTTGGTCACAGAGTTCTCTCAATATTCTTTCATTCTTAGAGTGCCTCAGCTTCTTTGTATTCCTCTTCTTTAATTTCTATTCCATTTACGATTTCTTCTACTACATCTAATCTGCTTTTAAATCCCTCCATTGTATGTTTTATTTCAGATATGGAATTTCTTAATGATTGAATCTCCATCTTAAATTCAATCCTGAGCACTTGAATATTTTTCTGTACCTCCATAAGCATGTTTATAAGTTTTATTTTGAACTCTCTTTCAGGAAGATTGGTGAGTTCAGTTTCATTTGGTCCTTTTTCTGGGGTTTGTGAGATTTTGGTCTGAGCCTTGTTCTTTTGACGTTTCATATTTCTGTGTGGTGCCCAGTAGTGCACAGAAACTCCAGTTTCTGGATCTGCTCAGCCCCTAGAGGGAGGTTGGGGGCCATAGGGGAGCTGAGCTGGTGCTTGGTGGGAGGAAAGATCTGTTTCCTGATTCACGCCCTCCCTGCCTGTCTCCAGCGTCAGAGCCAGTAGGCCAAAGACAAATGTGTAAGCCTCTGTGCTTTGCGTCTCTAGCTATTGTAGGCGGGGCCTCCCTCTGGCTGGCCTGATGCCATCGCAGTGACTGCTGGTTTGTGAACAGGTTCCTGCAGGCCAGTAGTAAGGCTCGGCAGGCTGCGTGTCACAGTGGGGGACCTCGGAGCTGAATAGGCAGCCAAGGGGTGGAGCACCTGAAGCTCCTCAAAGTTCCCAACCAGCTGGGCAGAGCGCACCCAGACAACCTTGTCCAGCGCTCCCTTCTCCCGTGCAGCAAGCTCCATGCAACCCCCCACCCCCTTCAGCAGCCCTCTCACTGCTAGGAAGCCTCTCAGACTGCCTGCCCTTCCTCTGACACAGAGTGGCCGTGTGTCGGGCCCGTCCTCCAATGGCCAGAATGTCAGTCTCCCAGGCCCTCCACCTGTCCAAGCTCCCCAACGTCCAGAGCACCACACACTGTACGTTTCTGCTCACAAAGCATATTTCCAGGGCTACGTGTTCAGCAGTCCCAGGCTTCCACCCCCTCCCCCAGTCTGTTTCTCTTCCTCCCACCAGTGAGCTGGGTTGGGGGAAGGGCTTGTTTCCCGCTGGATTAAGCTTTCATATGTTACCCTGTTTCCTGAGGTCTGCTTTGTTTGTGAGGTCTTTATGCAGTCTGGTTCAGCCTTCTTTCTTCTTGCTGTTTTAGTGTTAGTTGTATTATTTAACTATATTTTTGTACTATTTGTGGTTTTTGGAGGAGTTCTCCATGTCACCTTTCATACTGCCATGTGGAATCTCCCTTGAAGTATAATATTTAAAAAATAATTGCTTGAAAATGTGCTTTGTTGAACTTTCTTTTTCATCCCTTAATATTTTCTTGGACATATTTCAAACCTTCTAGTCATTTTGTTATGAAATGAGCTCTGAATAGTTTAAAACAATAACACCATATCCCCATCCACAATATCCCAAAAGCTGTGTCTCTTGCTAGTGAGATTGGGTGAAGGAGGCTGAGAAAACATTACAAAAAGTATATAATGTTCCAATAATCAAAAATAATTACTCTGAATTCTACTCTTTGCTCCCCATTTCCATGCTTTATCTGGAGTGACAGATAATAGATGGGAAGAGGATGGGAGAAATAAGGTTTTTCTGCTGTCTTTTGAAAAGCTTGGGGATAGGGAGAACTGTCTGGGCATATTTTTTGGTGGTATTTTGATGTATCTATTTAGCATATAGGATACTTTGTACTTCTAGCCCACAGCTTTAGGCCTGAGTCTAGATTCCAGATAGTAGTCATCCTGTTCTATATGGAAAGTACAATAGACTATAAGAAACTTTTTTTACAATAGAAAATGACCAAAGAGCTTAAAGAGACAATATGTAGGAATAAAAACGATTAATATGCCTTTACTATCTCAGGCAATCAAAGAATTATTAAACCACTATAACAATTTTACATATTGCCATCAAACATTATAATACCAAAATATTTCATGGTTTTGGTGTGATAGGCATTTTTCATACATATATGGGACTTTATTTTATTTTACTTATTTATTTTTATTTTTATTGGAATAAAGTTGATATACAATATTGGTTTCAGATGTACAACATAGTGAGTTGATAATTATATACATTACTAGATGCTTATCACAATAAGTGTAGTTACCCCATTACTATACCAAGATAATTACAATATTATAGGTTATATTCTCTATGTTGTACTTGCATTCCTTTGACTAATTTATTTTACAATTTGCAGTTTGTACCTCTTTATCCCCTTTACATATTTCACCATTCCCCCACCCCCTTTCTCATGGTAACCAACAGTCTGTTGTCAATAATAGGTCTATTTCTTTTTTGCCTGTTTATTTTGTTTTTTAGATTCCACATGTAAGTGCAATCATAGGGTACTTGTCTTTCTCGGCCTGGCTTATTTCACTTCACATGATACCTTCTAAGTCCATCCATGTTGTTGCAAATGACAAGATTTCCTTCTTTTTAATGGCTGAGTAATAATCCATTGTGTATATGTACTACGTCTTCTTTATCCATTCATCTGTTGATGGCCACTTGGGTTGCTTCCATGTCTTTGCTATTGTGAATACAATGCTGCAGTGAGCATAGGGGTGCATATATCTTTTTGAATTAGAGATTTTGTTTTCTTCAGGTAAATCCCAGCAGTGGAATTGTGGGATAGTATGGTATTTTGATTTTTAGTTTTTAAAGAAACCTCTGTAATGCTTTCCATAGTGGCTGAGCCTGTTTATATTCCCACCAACAGTATAGGAGGATTCCCTTTTCTCTGCACCCTCTCCAATACTTGTTATTTCTTGTCTCTTGGATAGTGGCCATCCTGACTGGTGTGAGACGAAACCTCATTGTGAATGATTTGCATTTCTCTGATGAGTAGCAATGTGGAGCATCTTTCACGTGTGTGTTGGCCATCTGTATGTCTTTTTTGGAGAAATATCTGTTCAGGTCCTCTGCCCGTTTTTGAATTGGATTAATCGTTTTTTTTGTTGTTGTTGTATAGTTGTATGAGTTCTTTATATATTCTTTGATATTAGCCCCTTATTGGATATATCATTTGCAAATATAGTCTCCCATATGGTAGGTTACCTTTTTGTTTTGTTGATGGTTTCCTTTGCTGTGCAGTAACTTTTTAGCTTGATATAGTCCCACTTATTCATTTTTGCTATATATTCTTCATACCTGGTTATATGTGTGTGTGTGTATGTATGTATGTATGTATTCCTATAATAAACTCATATTTTTTTTTCTTATGAATTTATTATATAAATTGACTCATGCAGTTATAGAGGTTGTAAAGTCCCCGGATCTGCTGTCTGCAAGCTGGAGAACCAGGAAAGCTGGTGGTATATGATATAATACAGTATGAATCAAAAGGCCTGAGAATTGGTCAGGGAGACTGCTAGATCAAGTCCCAGGGTCTGAAGGCCTGAGATTAGGAGCTCTGATATCTGAATGCAGGAGGTGGATGTCCCAGCTCAAGAAGAGAGAGAACTAGCCCATAATTCGCATTTTTGTTCTATTTGGCCTTGAAGGGATTGGATGATGCCTGCCCATATTGGTGAGGCTGATCTTTACTCAGTCTACTGAATCAAATGCTAATCTTTTCCAGAAATACCCTTATAGACACACCCAGAAATATTTTACCAGCTATCTGGACGTCATTAGCTCAGGCAAGTTGATACATAAAATTAGTCATCACAATAGCCAATAAAAACAAGGTTTTAAAATATGTTTGAAATATGGAGATTGCTCAGTATATAACAGAAATAAATAAAATGGAATAAAAAATTGAATGCATATTGTGATTCTAATTTTGTTTTCTAAACCACATAAATACATGAAAATGGACGTTACAAGTTCCTATGTTCATGTGTCAAGTGAATATTAAATGAACAATGTGGAATATAAAACTGAATCAATAAATTTATGAGTCTAGTTTGCTTTTCTTTTGTTGTTAAGGTACATTGATATACACTCTTAAGAAGGTTTCACATGAAACACAATGTGGTTACTACATTCAGACATATTATCAAGTGCGCACCACATACCCCATTGCAGTCACTGTCCAGTGTAGTAAGAGGCCACAGAGTCCCTATTTGCCTTCTCTGTGCTACACTGTCTTCCCCATGACCCCCCGCACACCATGTGTACTCATCATAATACCCCTCAATCTAATTCTTCCTCCCTCCATACCCGCCCTCCACCAACCCTCCCCTTTGGTAACTGCTATTCCCTTCTTGGAGTTTGTGAGTCTGCTACTGCTTTGTTCCTTCAGTTTTGCTTTGTTGTTACACTCCACAAATGCGGGAAATCATTTGGTACTTGTCATTCTCTGCCTGGATTATTTCACTGAGCATAGTACCCACCAGCTCCATCCATGTTGTTGCAAATGGTAGGATTTGTTTTCTTCTTATGGCTGAATAATATTCCATTGTGTATATGTACCACATCTTCTTTATCCATTCATCTACTGATGGACACTTTGGTTGCTTCCATATCTTGGCTATTGTAAATAGTTCTAATTTCCTTTTTAAATTGCATAAACATAAAGATTGGAAGAGAGAAGTTTGTACTTTATTTATATAATTAAAGTATGCTAAAATTAGATAATTCTTCTAATGACATTTGTGTTTGCCATATTTCACTAAATTATTTTAATTATTTATGTATTTATCAATTTGGAGACAATATCATCATGTCACTAAAAATAGTTCTTGAATACTTTTATGTGATTCATTGCTAACCTAAGGAATATCAAAAGATAAAACATAGTCTCTGCTCAGACTCTAAAATAAGAGAACATATGTATGCAAGTTCAATAATTACTGGATACAATGAATTGTCACTATTTAGAACACAGGAATTGCTATAGAAGTTCTAATTCCAAGGAATGACTATTTTTACAAGGGACAGGGGCAGAAGAGGAAATAAAATGTAATTGGGCTTCTAAAAAAGGGTAGAATTTTTTTTTTGGTATTATTAATGTACAATTACATGAGCAACATTATGGTTACTAGACTCCCCCCTCATTATCAAGTCCCCACCACATACCCCATTACAGTCACTGTCCATCAGCGTAGTAAGATGCTATAGAGTCACTACTTGTCTTCTATGTGTTATACTGCCTTCCCTACATGCTCCCCCTGCTACATTATGTGTGCTATCATAGTACCCCTTTATCCCCCTTATCCCTCCCTTCCCACCCATCTTCCCCAGTCCCTTTCCCTTTGGTACCTGTTAGTCCATTCTTGGGTTCTGTGAGTCTGCTGCTGTTTTGTTCCTTCAGTTTTCTCTTTGTTCTTATGCTCCACAGATGAGTGAAATCATCTGATACTTGACTTTCTCTGACTGGCTTATTTCACTAAGCATAATAAGGGGTAGAATTTTTTGAAGACGGAAGAAGGAAGGAGAGAAATAGAAGCTGAAGGAGTCATATTGACAAGCTTGAAATTTGACAGTTGGATTAGTTTCCTAGGGCTGCTGTAACAGTACTAAAAACTGGGTGGCTTACAACAGTAGAAATGTATTGTCTCAAAGTTCTCAAAACTAGAAATCTGAAATCAAGGTGCTGGCAGAGCCATGCTCCCTCAGAAACCTCTAGGAGAATCCTTCCTTGCCTCTTCCTAGCTCTTGGTGATTTGCCAGATCCATCACGCCAACCTTCTGCCTTCCCTTGACCTTCTCCCTTGTCTTTATATCATCTTCCTTCTGTTCACATTTGGCTGTGTGTCAAAGTTCCTCCTTTTATAAGGACACCAGTCATACTGGATTAGGGCCTACCCTAATGACTTCATTTTAACTTGATTGCCTCTATAAAACCCTATTTCCAAATAAGGTCACATTCTGAGGTACTGGGGGTTTAGGATTTTGACCAATGTTTTTTGGGGGACACAATTAAACTTCTCTCAGCAGTTTTATGGAGCAGTGATTTGGGAGTAACATAATAAGTTTGGAGAAAGCTGCTAGGTCATGAACACTAGGCTGAAGAAACTTTTTTTTTTTTTTTAATAATTTGTTTTATTTTAGTATCATTAACCTACAATTACATAAGCAATACCGTGATGATTGAACTCCCCCCATCACCAGGTCCCCCCCACCAACCCCACCACAGTCACTGTCCATCAGCGTAGTGAGATGAGAATCGCTACTTGTCTTCTCTGAGCTGTACAGTACCCCCCGTGCCCCCCCACCCTATGTCTGCCAATCGTAATGCCCCTTTTACCCTCTTATCCCTCCCTTCCCACCCATCTCCCCAGTCCCTTTCCCTTTGGTAACTGTTAGTCCATTCGTGGGTTCTGTGAGTCTGCTGCTGTTTTGTTCCTTCATTTATTTATTTATTTATTTATTTATTTTTTCTTTGTTCTTATACTCCACATATGAGTGAGATCATTTGGTACTTGTCTTTTTCGGCCTGGCTTATTTCACTGAGCATAATACCCTCTAGCTCCATCCATGTTGTTGCAAATGGTAGGATTTGTTTCTTTCTTATTGCTGCGTAATATTCCATTGTGTATATGTACCACATCTTCTTAATCCATTCATCTACTGATGGGCACTTAGGTTGCTTCCATTTCTTGGCTATTGTAAATAGTGCTGCAATAAACATAGGGGTGCATCTGTCTTTCTCAAACTGGGCTGCTGCATTCTTGGGGTAAATTCCTAGGAGTGGGATTCCTGGGTCAAATGGTATTTCTATTTTGAGTTTTTTGAGGAACCTCCATACTGCTTTCCACAATGGTTGAACTAATTTG
>JAQQAC010009165.1:12781991-13109926 GCA_029783875.1 Phataginus tricuspis | reverse complement strand
AGGAATTTTTCTGCTAGTCCGTTCAAGACGCCATATTCCCGGAAGTCCTGAAGAAACTTTTTTAAGATAGGTTCTAAAGAGCCACTGAAAATGTTAAAGAAGTGGGGCTGAACTCAGGCATCTCTCTCATTTCCCTGTCAAGCTCCCACTGAAAGGACAGGAAAGCTTTGTTTTTTGGTTTCATTTGTTTGTTTGTTTGTTTTGGTAATGAAGTCGTAACGTCACTCTTAAATAGGTAATATACGAGGACTGTGTGGAAGGCAGAAAAGCAAATGGTGTCTGATGGACAGAGAAAGAACAGAGAAAGAAGGAAGCAGCTGCCTGGGGTGGGGAGGAGCAGTCTGGAGAAGCTCTGGGCGGGAACCACGCAAAACAAAACAAAATGAAACAAGTGGGACATGGAGAAATCTGCAGTGTTTTATGTTTAAAAGGTCCCAACATTTCTATGAACTGGAAGTCTGTTCTATTTGCACCGTTGACATTGTCCAGTGACAATAACTGTGGTGACTCATTGCATAAAACCTATAACGAGTTTAATTTTCACAGACCACATGTTGGGTAATTACCCTTGATATATGGCTTTATTATGACATCATTCTCATTTAAAAAAAACTTTATTTCTGGAAAACTTCCCTCTGTAAAATTTATTTATCTATGGCCACTTTGCATTTAATCAGTACAAAAGTTTTGTTAAGATATTAAATGCCTTGTTAACAGCTCTATCCCTGCAAATCCAGCTTAATTGTATTCTCAAAGTTTGAATTCTGAATACAAGCTCATACTTGAGAGGGCAAGGTAGAGTCTTTTTTACAAAGGCTATTAACTGTCCTCTGGCATGAGAGGTAAACAATCAGGATTCCAACTTTCTATGCTTATCTCTGAAGCAATCACAATAAATTGACTTGCAAAAGTCAACTAATCTTATAACTAAAACTAGTTTAAATGCAATATTACATCTATTTTTTTTAGGCATTAGAAAAACACCCCTTCCCTTTTGTTCTCAAAAATGTCATATTTTTTAACAATGTCACAAAATACTGGGGTAAACTGGCAATGATCAAAATATTCAATCATTGTCAATTGCTGAGATCTTATGAAAGTAGGAAAACTGCTGTATATGTCCCTATTCTTTGCCATGGGAGTTATTTCGCTGTAGCAACTTACTGCAAGAAAGAAAACTTATTCAGATACATATTTATTTGGCAGTCTGTCAGTAGTGGAAAGAAGGAAACCTTGTGTGAGTGACGATTTGTTCTGACTCCTATCTGCTTTCAAGCTTTATTTGAATCTGAATGTAACTGTCCTTCCCTTCCTCCCCATCCTTCTCTTCAACTGAAAGCTTGAGGATAGCAAATGTAACCATCTTTTATTCCATATAGGTCATTTCAAGTTCATGAATAGAATGGATTAAATGGCAGATCAGCATTGAAGAGATTAATGCATAGAAAAAAAGCCCAAGATGGTGTGACTCAGGTCCAGGCTAGATATATTTTCATAAACAGCTCTGTAAAAAAAGTGCCCAGTGGTCAGCAAAGGATTCTTGATAATCAGGTACATCTGTGGTAATTTAAATATTCTCTATATTGGCCTGATTGATCTAGGACCTAATCTGTTACATGTTTCCAATCTAAAGAAGACCCAACCCCCTTTTAAGTTACAGAACTCACAGAACTGTCCTCCCTAGACAGTACAGTAAGTTATTGATAAAATCAAAGCCAAAGAGATATTTTTGTCCCACTGTGAATTAAGAAGGTAAAAATAAGGCCTCTCATTTCCCCAAACAAGAGAGGAGTAGCTCACCATTTGTTTCCCAAGGCCTGAGTTAGAACTTCTCTTCCTGTCTCTACGTCGTCAGGAGGAAAGTAAATGAATGGTGATCAAAATTCCCTTTGCCCAAGATCACTGTGAAGGGAGTGGCTGCTGGTCTTTAGAAGACTTCACAGGTTTAGATGATGACAGAACACAGACTAGAGTCTTTCCTCAAGTTATCAGGACAGCATAACCCATCCCAGAGAGGTCTTCCTCTCCTGCCTCCCATGATGACTAATAGCTGCTGATTTTAGGTCCTTTGTGAGGACGAACGTGACTCCAAATTTAATTTGTTTTAGGAAAATAAAACAATGTAATGCTTCCTGTACCTGAATATATAGGAGACATTTTCCTTCCAGAAGACCAGGGCCAAGATTGGTGTGGGACTAGATTCATATCCAGAGCTATCCCAAAGATTTTCAAAATAACGCTGGGATGTTTGTGCCACAGGCATAAAATTACTCAATGCTGATTAAGTTTATGCAAATAACCTGATGATAAAAATCTAGGAGAATGGGTGATCACTCAGAAGAGCCTAAAATTGCTTGTTCATGAACTTGTAGACATACCTTTCATCTATATTCACTACTATTCTATCTCTTTTATCTACTGTATTTATTTTCCTGCTTTATTGTTTTCTCTTTTGTTATTCACCAATCTCTAGACCAGTTGATAACTCAAATATCTAAAGCCAAGAGGGTAATATAAACTAGTAAATGGGGCTGTATTGAAAGATGATAAATGTTAACTGACTCTTGACTTCAGAGTCAGGGATGAATTTGGAGTTGCGTGTCTTTGTGTGTTTGAGGAGCACAATATTGAGCACGTATGGCCATCTAAGAAGACTGTCACCATTCAGCTATTAACCATATGGGAATGTGCGTCTACAGTTGCCAGATTTCAGATTTTTCTTGAGACATTGGAAGTCGGGCATTTTCTTTTTTCATGAATACCCTGCATTTTATTTTATTTTATTTTATTATTTTATTTTTTTATGCATTAACATTATAATCGGTATACAATTTATGGCATACTCATATTTAGTTTATTCATAAGATAAACATGTGAAATGAATGAACTATATAGTGCATACATCAACATAATTATACCTCAACAACAATGTTGAGTGAAAGAAGAATCCTTACAAATTCTTATAAATTTCAAAAGCAGATAAAACTGAAGAGTGTATTTTAAGAGTTATATTCTTTTTTTTTATAATTTATTTTGGTATCATTAATCTACAATTACATGTGCAATATTATGGTGATTAAACTATCCCCTTCATCAGGTCCCCGCCACCAACCCCATTACAGTCACTGTCCATCAGCGTAGTGAGATGCTATAGAGTCACTACTTGTCTTCTCTGAGTTGTACAACCCTCCCCTGGCCCCCCCTACCTTATGTCTGCTAATCTTAATGCCTCTTTTACCATCTTATCCCTCCCTTCCCACCCTTCTTCCCCAGTCCATTTCCCTTTGGTAACTATTAGTCCGTTCTTGGGTTCTGTGAGTCTGCTGCTGTTTTGTTCCTTCAGTTTTTTTTTCTTTCTTTTTATACTCCACATATGAGTGAAATCATTTGATACTTGTCTTTTTCAGCTTGGCTTATTTCACTGAGCATAATATCCTCTAGCTCCATCCATGTTGTTGCAAATGGTACGATTTGTTTTCTTCTTATGGCTGAATAATATTCCATTGTGTATATGTACCACATCTTCTTTATCCATTCATCTGCTGATGGACACTTAGGTTGCTTCCATTTCTTGGCTATTGTAAATAGTGCTGCGACAAACATAGGGGTGCATCTGTCTTTTTGAAACTGGGCTGCTTCATTCTTAGGGTAAATTCCTAGGAGTGGGATTCCTGGGTCAAGTGATATTTCATTTTGAGTTTTTTGAGGAACCTCCATACTGCTTTCCACAATGGTTGAACCACTTTGCATTCCCACCAGCAGTGTAGGAGGGTTCCCTTTTCTCCACATCCTCGCCAACATTTCTTGTTGTTTGTGTTTTGGATGTTGGCCATCCTCACTGGTGTGAGATGATACCTCATTGTGGTTTTAATTTGCATTTTTCTGATGATTAGCGATGTGGAGCATCTTTCCATGTGCCTGTTGGCCATCTGAATTTCTTCTTTAGAGAAGTGTCTATTCATGTCCTCTGCCCATTTCTTAATTGGATTATTTGCTTTTTGTTTGTTAAGGTGCATGAGTTCTTTATATATTTTGGATATCAACCCTTTATCAGATAACGTCATTTATGAATATATTTTCCCATACTGTAGGATGTCTTTTTGTTCTACTGATGGTGTCCTTTGCTGTACAGAAGCTTTTTCAGCTTGATATAGTACCACTTGTTCATTTTTGCTTTTGTTTCCCTTGCCCGGGGAGATATGTTCATGAAGAAGTTGCTCATGTTTATGTCCAAGAGATTTTTGCCTATGTTTTCTTCTATGAGTTTTATGGTTTCATAACTTACATTCACGTCTTTGATCCACCTTGAGTTTACCTTTGTGTATGGGGCTAGACAGTAGTCCAGTTTCATTCTCTTACATGTAGTTGTCCAGTTTTTCCAACACCAGCTGCTGAAGAGGCTGACATCTCCCCATTGTATATCCAAGCCTCCTTTATCAAATATTAATTGACTGTAAATGTTTGGGTTAATGTTTGGATTTTCTATTCTGTTCCACTGGTCTGTGGGTCTGTTTTTGTGCCAGTACCAATTTGTCTTGATTACTGTGGCTTTGTAGTAGAGCTTGAAGTCAGGGAGCGTAATTCCCCCTGTTTGATTCCTCCTTCTCAGGATTGCTTTGGCTATTCGGGGTCTTTTCTGGTTCCATATGAATTTTAGAATTATTTATTCCAGTTCATTGAAGAAAGCTGTTGGTAGTTTGATAGGGATTGCGTTGAATCTGTAGATTGCTTTAGGTAGTATAGCCATTTTGACAATATTTATTCTTCCTAGCCAAGAGCATGGGATGCATTTCCATTTGTTAGTGTCTTCCTTAATTTCTCCTAGGAGTGTCTTGTAGTTTTCAGAGTAAAGGTCTTTCACTTCCTTGGTTAGGTTTATTCCTAGGTATTTTATTCTTTTTGATGCAATTGTGAATAGAATTGTTGTCCTGATTTCTCTTTCTGTTAGTTCATCGTTAGTGTATAGGAAAGCAACAGATTTCTGTGTGTTCATTTTGTGTCCTGCAACTTTGCTGAATTCAGATATTAGTTCTAGTGATTTTGGAGTGGAGTCTTTAGGGTTTTTTATGTACAGTATCATGTCATCTGCAAATAGTGACAATTTGACTTCTTCTTTACCAATCGGGATTCCTTGTATGTCTTTGTTTTGTCTGATTGCCGTGGCTAGCACCTCCAGTACTATGTTGAATAACAGTGGAGAGAGTGGGCATCCCTGTCTTGTTCCCGATTTTAGATGAAAAGCTTTCAGTTTCTCACTGTTAAGTATGATGTTAGCTGTGGGTTTGTCATATATAGCCTTTATGATGTTGAGGTACTTGCCGTCTATATCCATTTTGTTGAGAGTTTTAATCATGAATGGATGCTGAATTTTGTCAAATGCTCTTTCAGCATCTATGGAGATGATCATGTAGTTTTTGTTCTTCTTTTTGTTGATGTGTTGGATGATATTGATGGATTTTCGAATGTTGTACCATCCTTGCATCCCTGGGATGAATCCCACTTGATCATGGTATATGATCCTCTTGATGTATTTTTGAATTCGTTTTGCTAATATATCGTTCAGTATTTTTGCATCTACATTCATCAGGTATATTGGTCTGTAATTTTCTTTTTTGGTGAGGTCTTTGCCCGGTTTTGGTATAAGAGTGATTCTGGCTTCATAGAAAGAGTTTGGAAGTATTCCCTCCTTTCTATTTTTTGGAAAACTTTAAGGAGAATGGGTGTTATTTCTTCTCTATATGTCTGGTAGAATTCAGAGGTGAATCCATCAGGTCCGGGGGTTTTGTTCTTGGGTAGTTTTTTGATTATGAATTCAATTTCGTTGCTGGTGATTGGTCTGTTTAGTTTTTCTGTTTCTTGCTTGTTCAGTCTTGGAAGGTTGTAGTTTTCTAAGAAGTCCTCCATTTCTTCTATGTTTTGCCGCTTGTTAGCATACAGATGCTCATAATATTCTCTTATAATTCTTTGTATTTCTGTGGTGTCCGTCGTTATTTTTCCTTTCTGATTTCTGATTCTGTTTATGTGTGTAGATTCTCTTTTTCTCTTAATGAGTCTGGCTAGGGGTTTATCTATTTTGTTTATTTTTTCAAAGAACCAGCTCTTGGTTTCATTGATTTTTTCTATTGTTTTATTCTTCTCAATTTTATTTATTTCTTCTCTGACCTTTATTATGTCCCTCTTTCTGGTGACTTTGGGCCTCCTTTGTTCTTCTTTTTCCCATTTCAATAATTGTGTCTTTAGACTGTTCATTTGGGAATGCTCTTCCTTCTTTAAATAGGCCTGGATTACAATATACTTTCCTCTTAAAACTGCCTTTGCTGCGTCCCACAGAAGTTGTGGCTCTGTGTTGTTGTTATCATTAGTCTCCATATATTCTTTGATTTCTGTTTTGATTTGGTTATTAACCCATTGATTAATTAGGAGAATGTTGTTAAGTCTCCATGTATTTGTGCGCCTTTTTGATTTCTCTCTCGTATTTATTTCTGGTTTTGTACCTTTGTGGTCTGAGTAGTTGGTTGGTAGGATTTCAATATTTTTGAATTTACTGAGGTTCTTTTTGTGGCCTAGTATGTGGTCTATTCTGGAAAATGTTCCATGTGCACTTGAGAAGAATGTGTATCCTGCTGCTTTTGGGTGTAGAGTTCTGTAGATATCTGTTAGGTCCATCTGTTCTAGTGTGTTGTTCAGTACCTCTGTGTCTTTACTAATTCTCTGTCTGGTTGATCTGTCCCTTGGAGTGAGTGGTGTGTTGAAGTCTCCTAAAATGAATGCATTGCTGTCTATTTCCTCCTTCACTTCTGTTAGTATTTGTTTCACATATGGTGGCACTCCTGTGTTGGTGCATATATATTTATAATGGTTATATCTTCTTGTTGGACTGACCCCTTTATCATTATGTAATGTCCTTTTTTATCTCTTGCTACTTTCTTCGTTTTGAAGTTTATTTTGTCTGATATAAAGTACTGCAATACCTGCTTTTTTCTCTTTGTTGTTTGCATGAAATATCTTTTTCCATCCCTTCACTTTTAGTCTGTGTATATCTTTGGGTTTGAGGTGAGTCTTTTGTCAGCATTATGTAGATAGGTCTTGCTTTTTTATCCACTCTGTTACTCTGTGTCTTTTGATTGGTGCATTCAGTCCATTTACATTTAGGGTGATTATTGATAGATATGTACTTATTGCCATTGCTGGCTTTAGATTCGTGGTTACCAAAGGTTCAAGGGTTGCTTCTTTACTATCTAAGAATCTAACTTAACTTTCTTGTTAAGTTATTGTGAACGCCATCTGATGTTTCTTTATCTCTCCCTTCCTATTCTTCCTCCTCCATTTTTTATATATTAGGTGTTTTATTCTTTGCCTTTAGTTTGTATTTGGATGGTCTGCTTTCTTTGCTATGATTTTATTTTCTCTGGTGACATCTTTTTAGCCTTAGGGGTGCTTCCCTCTAGAGCAGTCCGTTTAAGATATCCTGTAGTGGTGGTTTATGAGAGGCAAACTCTCAACTTTCGTTTGTCTGGAAATTGTTTAATCCCTCTGTCATATTTAAATGATAATCATGCTGGATACAATATTCTTGGTTCGAGGCCCTTCTGTTTCATTACGTTAAATATATCATGCCATTCTCTTCTGGCCTGTAAGGTTTCTGTTGAGAAGTCTGATGACAGTCTGATGGGTTTTCCTTTGTAGGTGATGTTTTTTCTCTCTCTAGCTGCCTTTAATACTCTGTCTTTATCTTCGATCTTTGCCATCTTAATAATTATGTGTCTTGGTGTTGTCTGTCTTTGGTCCCTTGTGTTGGGAGATCTGTGGGCTTCCGTGGACTGCGAGACTATTTCCTTCCCCAGCATGGGAAAGGTTTTAGCAATTATTTCTTCAAAGACAGTTTTTATCCCTTTTTCTCTCTCTTCTTCCTCTGGTAATCCTCTAATGCGAATATTGTTCCATTTGGATTGGTCACACACTTCTCTTAATATTCTTTCATTCCTAGAGATCCTTTTATCTCTCTCTGCCTCAGGTTCTCTGTATTCCTGTTCTCTGTTTTCTATTCCATTAACAGTCTCTTGTACCTCATCCAGTCTGCTGTCAAGCCCGTCGATTGCCTGTCTGATTTCTGCATAGTCTTTCCTCACTTCCCTCTCTTCCTCCCTCAGCTCTTGCACATTTCTCTGTAGATCCATTAGCATGGCTAGACTTTTATTCTGAATTCTCTTTCAGGAAGACTGTGCATGTCCATCCCTTCAGGTTCCCTCTCTGGGGTTGTCTGGGTCTGAAGCTTTGTCTGTACCATATTCCTCTGTCTTTTCATGGCTATAGAAGTGGTTGCTGGTAGTTGCCACGTATGTCTGCTGGGCTCTTTATGACTTTAAAAAGGAAAAATAAATAAATAAAAATAAAAATAAAAATAAAAAAAAGAAAGAAAGAAATTAAGAAAGAAAAGAAGGAGAAGAAAAAACAACAACTAAAATAAATAAATAAATAAATGCCCACCGGGAGTGGATTTTGTGGGGATGCTGTAGGTGGCGCTGTTGCTCCACTATTCCAGAGCCGTGGCCCCGCCGCTCCGCAGGGTCCTTTATAGCTCTGGCCGGGATGGGAACGAATGGGAGGCTGTGATCTCTGTAGGAAGTCTAAGTGTGTCCACCCTTTTCCAGTCGGCAGCTAAGGGGTCAGAAGCTCCCCAGGACCCCCAGCCTGCTGCACTGTGTCGGGGCGGTCCGGTCCTCCGCTAGGCTTCTGTCTCTTTAACATCACTGAAAAAAGCGTGCAGTTTTCTTCTTTTTTTTTTTTCCTTCCCCGAACCGGCCGCAAGAACCTGGCGTGTTTCCCACTCAGACCCTGCACCGTCTCTCCAATCTCCACTACACCACGTGATGTGCACTACCCCAGCGCAGATCACCGGGGCTGGTTATTTCGCGGGCCTGTACTTCCACTCCCTCCCGGCTCTGAATCCTCTCCTCCCGCCGGTGCACTGGGGTTGGGGAGCGATCAGGTCCTGCCGGGTTGCAGCTCTGTATCTTACCCACCTCGTGGGGTGCCGAGTCCTCTCAGGTGTAGCTGCTTGCTGTGCGCTTTCCTGTGTATTCTGGTCTCTCTTTTAGGAATAGTTGTATTTGCTGTGTTTTCGTGGATAAATATAATGTTGGGAGGAGATTTCTGCCACCCTGTTCACATCGCCATCTTCCCGGAAGTCTCTACCCTGCATTTTAAAATGTTATCTATTCAAATAATTGTAGAGATGATGTATTCCACCTACAGATTGACTAAGGCCAAATGGTGTGGTTTAGGGAAGCAGATGTTCTCATATTGCTGGGGGGAGCGTGAGTTGAGAAGACATCCATAGAGAGCATACTGACAGTGCCTGTTACAATTAACTGCATACAAATGGACATAGTCTCTGACTCAGCAACTCTACCTGTAGAAATTTATGCTACAAAATGATTTGTGCATAAAGATATTCACTGCAGCACATATGTAATAGTAAAATATTGGAAACATCCTAAATGTCCATCAAAAGGAACCTGGTTAAATAACTTATGGTATGTGACTACAATGGAATGTATGTAGCCATTAGGATGGACAAGGCAGCCTGTATGTACTGACATGACATGCCTTGTTAAGAAAAGCAAGATGTAGAAAAATAGCTTATATTGTATTCTACCATTTTTCTTTTTATTTTTTAAAATAGCATGTATATACTTTATCTTAAACAATATATGTAATATAACATTTTTTAAAGGATTTTTCTGTGGGAAAATGTTTTAAAAACTGAAAATTAGGCTTATCTCTGTGACTTGGAACTGAGGTTGTGGGGCGCAGAGTTGGCAACATTATGTACTTGTCTCTGTATATCTTTTGTTACTCTTTGAAACTTTTCTCATTTGCATGTATCTTTATTTGAAAACATAACAAAAATACAGGCGATTAAAAAATTTCAAAGCTCTGAGTAGGCCAACACTGAATGGGGCCTAATTTTCGACCTGGCCTTCAGGTCAACAAACTTGCTATCTGTCCTCTTCCCTGAGCACTCTGAGGCTTTGCCTCTTCTTTCCTGTGCCAGGTTTAGCCCACTGCCTTCCTCATGTAGTCACGCAATAAACATTCTCAAGTAGATGTGTTCTTCATGTTTCACATCTCTCACTACACTTTATTTTATTCCTGTTTTCCAGCCACCACACCCCCAAACTAGTGTTCCCCCAGATCTCTGGTTCTCATCCATCCACTCTCTTTCCACATCCACTCAAGATAAGAAAGTACATGTGCTGTTTTGGGTCTAAAAAAACTGGCTTCAGCTTTGGTGTCTGACAGGAAGAAATGAATTCAGACACTGGGTACCATTTACAGGTGACAAAAAACCTTTTCTACTTTCAGAACTTCAATTTTCCTTTCTGAAAAACAAAGATAAGAATGCCTACTTGTGATTATTGGGCAGAATTATTGTGATACTTAAAAAAAATATATATACCAAAAGTGCCCTTAAGAAAGGTCCCAGTCCAGAGCTTATAACATAGTGAGCAATAACCATTAATTTATTCCCAAAGTCATTAATACCATTAATTCACTCTCAAAGTCTTAAGCATTCATCTATCAAAATTGTTCAGATGCTTCCATTGCAGTATAGTGTAAATAATTAATAAGAGGGCAAAAAAAAAATGTTTAATTTTAGCAGAAATTAAAATGTCAGGCCCAAACAATAAAGTACTTAAAATGTCAGGCCCAAACAATAAAATACAAATTAATAGATTTTAAGTATTAACTAAAAGAGTTTGTTTTGAGGAGAGGGAGCCTGTTGGAGAAAGGCGTGGTGAGGAGTTTGGAAACAGGATGTAGTAGTTCCAGAGAGTCCCCTGGGTCGTCTGGCTTACCTGGTAAAGGCATGTAAAGCTGTGGCACTGTGGGACTATTTAAATTAAACATTGCTAATGAAAGCCTTGTATCCCAAGAGAGAAAAAAAAATAAGCTATTTGTGACTGTGTGTTAACAAAGCCACCTCTAGAGAATCTCTGAAATTCACTGAGGATTTCAGAATACATCCTGAGGGATGGAATCTGAAAATTCCAGATTTTGAGACATCTCCCTTGCTGCCTCCCCTGCTTGCCAGCTGCTATCATTCTCATTGTAAGTGAAATATGTTTAAAATGTACATCAAAGACAACCTTGAGAGGGATAGAATATTCCAGAAGAGCTAGAGATGGCCTGCATTGGTAGAGAGAAATCTTACTCATAGATTCCTTGGTGAAGAGAGCAGAAGAGAGGGAAGAATTTGTGTGTATAAAAAAAAAGATGTATTTTTGCATAAATTGGTAGTCCAAAATTACAGAACTAAAATGTCCTAACAGGTTGCACTTTGGTGCCTTTTGAAACAAAAGGGCCAGAACGCTTATCTTAATTCACATGGATTCTTGGTCCATGTATTGCAGAGTTGGAGCAGACTTCTAATAATGCCTTCCAAGTTGATGATTTTAGAGTACGTAATTTTCTTCCAAGATGATTAGTACACATTTCAGACATTGGTTAGAAGTTTTTTGTACCACTTTAGAAAGAGTCAGTAGTACTATGATTACTACCATTTCAGGTGTGACAGGAAAGGATTGGACTACTAATGCCCAGGATCTGGATTATTCTAGCTTCCAGATTCCAATAAGTGCCTTGGACAGAGGGAGACCTTAAAGCACAAGAAGTTAGGAAGAAATGTGCCTAAATTTGCTTAGAAAGTGCTGACAGAGGTAGGAGTTTCACCAGCATTTCCTATCTCAAAAACAAGTTCTCACTTTGGTCTTCAGTGACAGTAAAACAGGGATCAGAAACTGTCACTGTTTGTTCAAAAGCAGAAGCTATAATCATTTCAAAGAAAGAGAGAGCAAAATTGAAACTGAAACTCCACTTCTACCTATCCCTAGCACCATTGTAGTATATCCGCTAGGGGCTTTTTTTCTACTCCCTTGTTACAAGTGAAATTATTAACCACAAAAGCGTCTTTCACTGAATGCCCTAAATCAGGACATATTTTGCTGTTTTCGATATTAACGAAGTCCTTTTATGGGTACCCAAAATAGTTTTCAGTGGTTTTATGAAGAGTCTTGCTTCTTTTTCTTTCTATAGCATATGTATTCATTGATATCACTTCTGAGAACTGTACTCTGATTTGGTTATCACACTAATTTGCACCATTAATCAAAACGTTCAGTGAAATAACTCAAACCCCACTGCAATGAAATAACTCAAACCCCACTATGCAGAGGTTTGCTGCTGCTTTTTAAAAAATCAATTCCATAATCTTCTTGAGATCCATGATCAGATTTAAGAGAATTAATTAGCCCTAAAACAAACAGACTTCTTTCAAGAGCTTCCGTTCATTCATGATTAATAGTGGGTAAGCTACCCACTATTTTAATATACTTAAAAATTTCAAAGATAGTGACAGAAAAGAAATTAAAGCAGAGGGAATTCTTATAGCATCATGCTTGTTAGATAATTATATGGGGAAAGTGTCACAGAAGTGGTAAAGAATTGCCAAGAGACTACACATGTAGATTTCCATGCCTTCCTCAGCCATCCTCTTTGCCTGAAACGCTCTTTTCTTATTTCCAGTGATCTCCTCATTCATCAATGCTCAGTTCAAATATTACTTCCTGTCGGAAACCTCTCATATCTGTCCCCAAATCTTAGATTTATAGGTTTCTTATTTCTATTTCTGTAGGCATTTCTTTTTTTTTTTTTATTAAGGTATTATTGATATACACTCTTATGAAGGTTTCACATGAAAAAACAATGTGGTTACTACATTTACCCATATTATCAAGTCCCCACTCATACGCCAACTCAGTCACTGTCCATCAGTGTAGTAAGATGACACAGATTCACTGTTTGCCTTCTCTGTGCTACACTGTTTTCCCCGTGACCCCCCACACCATGTGTACTAAACAAAATACCCCTCAATACCCTTCTCCCTCCCTCCACACCTCTCCCCTTTGGTAACCACTAGTTTCTTCTTGGAGGCTCTGAGTCTGTTACTATTTTGTTCCTTCAGTTTTGCTTCGTTGTTATACTAAATAAATGAGGGAAATAATTTGGCATTTGCCTTTCTCCACCTGGCTTATTTCACTGAGCATAATATCCTCCAGCTCCATCCATGTTGCTGCAAATGGCAGGATTTGTTTCCTTCTTATGGCTGAATAGTATTCCATTGTGTATATGCACCACCTCTTCTTTATCCATTCATCTCCTGATGGACACTTAGGTTGCTTCCATATCTTGGCTATTGTAAAAAATGCTGTGATAAACATAGGGGTGGATATGTCTTTTTGAATCTGAGAAGTTGTATTCTTTGGTAAAGTCCAAGGAGTGGGATTCCCGGGTCAAACGGTATTTGTATTTTTAGTTTTTTGAGGAACCTCCATATTGCTTTCCACAATGGTTGAACTAGCTTAAATTCCCACCAACAGTGTAGGAGGGTTCCCCTTTCTCCGCATCCTCACTAGCATTTGTTGTTCTTAGTGTTTTGGATGGTGGCCATCCTTACTGGTGTGAGGTAATATCTCATTGTGGTTTTAATTTGCATTTCCCTGATGATTAGTGATGTGGAGCATCTTTTCATGTGTCTGTTGGCCATCTGAATTTCTTCTTTGGAGAACTGTCTCTTCATATCCTCTGCCCATTTTTAATCAGGTTATTTGTTTTTGGGTGTAGAGGCATGTAAGTTCTTTATATATTTTGGATGTTAACCCTTTGTCGGATATGTATTCTCCCATACTGTTGGATGCCTTTTTGTTCTGTTGATGGTGTCCTTTGTTGTACAGAAACTTTTTAGTTTGATGTAGTCTCATGAGTTCATTTTTGCTTTTGTTTCCCTTGCTTGAGGAGATGCATTCAGGAAGAAGTCACTTATGCTTATATTCAGGAGATTTTTGCCTATGTTGTCTTCTAAGAGTTTTATGGTTTCATGACTTACATTCATGTCCTTGATCCATTTCGAGTTTACTTTTGTGTATGGTGTTAAACAATAATCCATTTTCATTCTCTTGCATGTAACTGTCCAGTTTTGCCAACACCAGGTGTTGAAGAGGAGGTCATTTCCCATTGTATGTCCATGGCTCCTTTATCATATATTAATTGACCATATATGTTTGGGTTCATATCAGGGCTCTCTAGTCTGTTCCATTGGTCTATGGGTCTGTTCTTGTGCCAGTACCAAATTGTCTTAAGTAATGTGCCTTTGTAGTAAAACTTGAAGTTGGGGAGCATAATCTCCCCAGCTTTATTCTTCCTTCTCAAGATTGCTTTTTCTATTCAGGGTCTTTTGTGGGTCCATATGAATTTTAGAATGATTTTTCTCTAGTTCATTAAAAAATGCTGTTTGTATTTTGATAGGAATTGCATTGAATCTGTAGATTGCTTTAGGCAGGATGGTCAGTTTGACAATATTAATTCTTCCTATCCATGAGCATGGGTTGTGTTTCCATTTATTGGTATCTTCTTTAATTTCTCTCATGAGTGTCTTGTAGTTTTCAGAGTATAGGTCTTTCACTGCCTAGGTTAGGTTTACTCCTAGGTATTTTATTCTTTTTGATGCAACTTTGAATGGAATTGTTCTCCTGAATTCTCTCTCTGCTAGTTCATCGTTAGTGTACAGGAATGCCATAGATTTCTGCGCATTATTTTTGTATCCTGCAACTTTGCTGAATTCAGATATTAGATCTAGTAGTTTTAGAGTAGATTCTTTAGGGTTTTTTATGTACAGTATCATGTCATCTGCAAACAGGGGCAGTTTAACTTCTTCCCTGCCAATCTGGATGCCTTTCTTTGTGTTGTCTGATTGCTGTGGCTAGGACCTCCAGTACTATGTTGAATAAAAGTGGGGAGAGTGGGCATCCTTGTCTTGTTCCTGATCTTAAAGGAAAAGCTTTCAGCTTCTTGCTGTTAAGCATAATGTTGGCTGTGGGTTTGTCATATATAGCCTTTATTATGTTGAGGTACTTTCCCTCTATACCCATTTTGTTTAGAGTTTTTATCATGAATGGATGTTGAATTTTGTCATATGCTTTTTCAGCATCTATGGAGATGATCATGTGGTTTTTGTCCTTCTTTTTGTTGATGTGATGGATGATGTTGATGGATTTTCGAATGTTGAACCATCCTTGCATCCCTGGAATAAATCCTACTTGGTCATGATGGATGACCTTTTGATGTACTTTGAATTCAGTTTGCTAATATTTTGTTGAGTATTTTTGCATCTATGTTCATCAGGGATATTGGTCTGTAGTTTTCTCTTTTTGTGGTGTCTTTGCCCAGTTTTGGTATTAGAATGCTGCTGGCCTCATAGAATGGGTTTGGAAGTATTCCCTCTTCTTTGACTCCTTGGAAAACTTTAAGGATGATGGGTATTAGGTCTTCACTAATGTTTGATAAAATTCAGCGTTGAAGCCATCTGGTTCAGGAATTTTATTCTTAGGTAGGTTTTTGATTACCAGTTCAATTTTGTTACTGGTAATTGGTCTGTTGAGATTTTCTGTTTCTTTCTGGGTCAGCCTTGGAAGGTTGTATTTTTCTAGAAAATTGTCTGTCTCTTCTAGGTTATCCAATTTGTTAGCATATAATTTTTCATAGTATTCTTTAATAGTTCTTTGTATTTCTGTGCTGTCTGTCATGATTTTTCCTTTCTCATTTCTGATTCTGTTTATGTGAGTAGACTTTTTTTTTTGATAAGTCTGGCTGGGGGTTTATCTATTTTGTTTATTTTCTTGAAGAACCAGCTCTTGCTTTCATTGATCCTTTCTATTGTTTTATTCTTCTCGATTTTATTTATGTATGCTCTAATCTTTATTATGTCCCTTGTTCTACTGACTTTGGGTCTCACTTGTTCTTCTTTTTCTAGTTTTGTTAATTGTGAGTTTGACTGCTCATATGGGAATGTTCTTCTTTCCTGAGGTAGGCCTGTATTGCAATATACTTTCCTCTTAACACAGCCTTTGCTGTGTCCCACAGATTTTGCAGTGTTGAATTATTGTTCTCATTTGTCTCCATATATTGCTTGATCTCTGTTTTTATTTGGTCATTGAGCCATTGATTATTTAGGAGCATGTTATTAAGTCTCCATGTGTTTGTGGGTTTTTTCATTTTCTTTGTGTAATTCATTTCTAGTTTCATTCCTTTGTGGTCTGAGAAACTGGTTGGTACAATTTCAATCTTTCTGAATTTAGTGAGGTTCTTTTTGTGGCCTAGTATATGATCTATTCTTGAAAATGTTCCATGTGCACTTGAGAAGAATGTGTATTCTGCTGCTTTGGGGTGTAGCGTTCTGTAGATGTCTGTTAGGTTCATCTGCTCTAATGTGTTGTTCAGTGCCTCTGTCAACTTACTTATTTTCTGTCTGATTGATCTGTCTTCAGAGTGAGTGGTGTGGTGATGTCTCCTAGAATGAATGCATTGCATTCTATTTCCCCCTTTAATTCTGTTAGTATTTGTTTCACATATGTAGGAACTCCTGTGTTGGGTGCATAGATATTTATAATGGTTATATCTTCTTGTTGGATTGACCCTTTTATCATTAGGTAATATCCTTCTTTGTCTCTTGTGACTTTCTTTGTTTTGAATTCTATTTTGTCTGATATAAGTACCGCAACTCCTGCTTTTTTCTCCCCATTAGTTGCATGAAATGTCTTTTCCATCCCTTCACTTTTAGTCTGTGTATGTTTTTGGGTTTAAACCAGTTAAAGTTTTGACTGGTGCAGTAAGTCCATTTATATTTAGGGTGATTATGAATAGGTATGTACTTATTGGCATTGCAGACTTCAGACTCGTGGTTACCAAAGGTTCAAGGTTAACTTCCCTACTATCTAAGAGTCTAACAACTCACTTAATATGCTATTACAAACACAATCCAAAGGTTCTTTTCTGTTTGTTTTTTTCCCTCTTCCTTTTTCTTCATCCTCGATTCTTTATATATTAAGTGTCATATTCTGCATGCTTTGTCTATCCCTTGATTGACTTTGGAGATAGTTATTATAATTTTTGCATTTGCTTAGTAATTAGCTGTTGTACTTTCTTTACTGTGGTTTTATTACCTCTGGTGATGGCTATTAAAGTGTAGGAACACTTCCATCTATAGCAGTCCCTCCAAAATACACTGTAGAGATGGTTTGTGGGAGGTAAATTCTCTCAGCTTTTGCTCATCTGGGAATTGTTTAATCCCTCCTTCAAATTTAAATGATAATCTTGTCAAATAAAGTAATCTTGGTTCAAGGCCCTTCTGCTTCATTGCATTAAATACATCATGCCACTCCCTTCCGGCCAGTAAGACTTCCGCTGAGAAGTCTTATGATAGCCTGATGGGTTTTCCTTTGTATGTGATCTTATTTCTCTCTCTGGCTGCTTTTAATAGTCTGACCTTATCCTTGATCTTTGCCATTTTAATTACTATATGTCTTGATGTTGTCTTCCTTGGGTCCCTTGTGTTGGGAGATCTGCACACCTCGATGGCCTGAGAGACTATCTCCTTCCCCAGATTGGGGAAGTTTTAGCAATCACCTCCTCAAAGACACTTTCTATCCCTTTTTCTCTCTCTTTTTCTTCTGGTAACCCTATAATGCTAATATTGTTCCGTTTGGGTTGGTCACACAGTTCTCTCAGTCTTCTTTAATTCTTAGAGATCCTTTTTTCTCTCTGTGCCTCAGCTTCTTTGTATTCCTCTTCTCTAGTTTCTATTTCATTTATTGTCTCCTCCACCATATCCAATCTGCTTTTAATACTGTCCATTGTGCTCTTCAATGATTTGATCTCTGACCGTAGTTCATTCCTGAATTCTTGAATATCTTTCCGTACCTCTATGGGGATGTTAATGATTTTTATTTTGAACTCCATTTCAGGGAGAGTCATGAGGTCCATATCATTTAAATCTTTCTCAGGAGTTGTATTCATAATTTTATTCTGGAGTGGTATTGGTGCCTCGGGGGAGGAAAGAGCTGTTTCCTGGTTCCTGGCTGCTATGCCTGTCTCCACTGCCTGAACCAGTGGGCCGAGCACACAGGTATAAGCCTCTGTGCTTTGCGTTTTTAGTTGCTCTAGACAGATCTTCCCTCTGGCTGGCCTAACACCAGGGAAGGGTTTCCAGGTTTGCAAGCCTGGTGGGGCTGGTTAGGAGAAAGGTGCACTAGTCCGCCTGTCACAGAAGGGGTTCTTGGAGCTGTGTAGGCAGCCAGGGAGGTGGAGCACCTGAAGATCGTGAAAACTCCCAATCTGCTGGGCAGAGTGCACTCGGACTATTTTGTCTACCTGTCCTTTCTCCTGAGCAGTAAGCTCTGTGCAATCCTTGCCCCTTTAGCAGCCCTCTTGCTAAGGGCTTCTTTGTTAGGAAGTCTCTCAGACTGCCCGCCTTTCTTTTGTCCCAGAGCAGCTGGATATGGATCCTTGCTTTCCACAAGAAGCTGGAATCTTAGTCTCTCCAGGAATTCTGCCTGTCTTAGCTTTCCAACCCCCTAATTACGAGAGTATCATGCAAGCACCATGAAATATAGGTTAGTGCTCCCAGAGCAGATCTCCAGAGTTAGGTATTCAGCAGTCCCAGATCTCTACTCTCTTCCTTCTCCGTTCCTCTTCCTCCTGCTGGTGAGCTGGTGTGGGGAAGGGCTTGGATCCCTCAGGAGCACAGCTTTAGTATGTTACCCTTTTCTGTGAGGTCTGCTCTTGTCTCCAGGTGTATGAAGTTTGTTGCAGTCCTCTTTCCTGTTGCTCTTTCAAGAGTAGTTGTATTAGTTATATTTTCATATTATATGCAGTTTTAGGAGGAAGCCTCTGCCTCACCTCTCACGTCACCATCTTTAATGCTCTGTAGGCTCTTCTTAACACCAAATATTACAGATTTTAATTTTTGTAGCTTTTTCCCATGATAGGCTCTGAGTTCTTTGAAGATATGGAACTTTTATTCTTGCAGTATGCACATTATCTTGCATATAAAAGATGATAAAAGCTTGTTGAAGGGAACCAATGTGGGATAGGAAGCTAGTAGCTGAAAATAACCCAAGATACCCAGTTCTTTCATTTTAGCCCCCATATTCCTCCATTTCTCTGAAAGTGTCTATCACTGCTTCAATGATGCATGATCAGACACCATCTATTAAGCCATCTTTCAAATGTCAGACTCTCATTCCTAACAATGCTACACAATTGTATGTTATTTTAAACTTTTCAAACCTCTTTTGCATGTATTACCTTATTTTGTTCTTACAAGGTTCCAGATGAGAAAACTGAAACTTAAGAAGCTTAAATGACTTGGGGTAGAACTCAGGTCTTTTGAAGCCTCAGTTCCATTTAATTCCATTTAATTCAGTGGTTCATTATTTTTAATTTTTTTGAAATAGTTTCAAACTTATGGAAAAGTTGCAAGAATAGAGTGAGAACACCTGTGTACTTCACCCAGATTCACCCATTATTGTCATTTTGCCACGTTTGATTTCTCTCTCATCTGTCATCTATCTCTCCATTTATATATTGCTAGTTTTTGAACCATGTGACAGTAAATTGTAGACATCATGCTCCTTTACTCCTAAATATGTCAGTGTATATTTCTTAAGAACAGGATATTTACTTACATACCACAGTAAAACTATCAAAGTCAGGAAATCTAACATTGATATAATACTTAAACCAACAGACATTTGAAGTTTGTAATTGCCCATCATGTCTTTAATGAACATTTTTTGGTTCAGGATTAAACAGGATCACACATTACATTTAATTGTTCTATCTTTTTTGTCTCTTTTAACCTTGAATTGTCACTCAATCTTCTTTTAAAAATATTTTCATTTTTTATTGAAGTATAGTTGGTATACAATATTATATTCATTTCAAGTATACAACATAGTTATTCAACAGTTATATGCAGTATTATATCCTCACACCAACTACTGTGGTTACTATCTGTCAACATAGAACAATGTTACAGAACTGTTGACTATATTCTCTATGCTGTACTTTCATCCCTGTTATATTTATATTATCACTGAGATTTTGTGCCTCTTTCTCCCCTTCACCTAGTTCACTCATCCATCCTAACCCCTCCCCATAGTAACTACCAGTCACTTCTCAGAGTCTATGAGTCTGTTGCTGTTTTTTTCACTTTGTTTTGTTTTGCTTTGTTTTTAGATTCCACATGTAAGTGAAACATACGGTATTTGTCTCTCTCCACCTGGCTTATTTCACTTAGCATAATACCCCCTAGGTCCATCCATGTTGTTGCAAATGGCAGGATTGAACAAGTGAGACTATATCAAACTACAAAACTTCTGTACAGCAAAGGAAACCACCAACAAACAAAAAGGCAACCTATAGATGGGAGAATATATTTGTAAATTATTTTTCTGTTAAGGGGTTAACATCTAAAATATATAAAGAACTCATATGACTCAACACCAAAAAAACAAATAACCTGATTAAAAAAAATGGGCAGAGGACCTGAAACGACATTTTTTCAAAGAAAAAATACAGATGGCCAACAATCACATCACTAATCATCAGGGAAATGCAAATTAAAACCACATGAGATATCACCTTACACCAGTCAGCATGGCTACTATCCAAAAAACAAGAAATAACAAGTGTTGGCAAGGATGTGGAGAAATAGGACCCTTCCTACCCTATTGGTGGGAATGTAAATGGGTGCAGCCACTATGGAAAGCAGTATGGAGGTTCCTCAAAAAACTTAAAGTGGAAATACCGTATTACCTAGCAATTCCACTTCTGGAATTTACCTGAAGGAAACAAAATCTCTTATTTGAAGATACATGCACCCCTATGTTCATTGCAGTATTATTTACAATAGCAAAGATATGGAAGCAGCTTAATTGTCCATCAGTAGATGAATGGATAAAAAAAGGTGTGCTACATACACACAATGGAATACTATTCAGCCATTAAAAGGAAGTATCATGCCCCTCACTTTTTTTGTTTCATGATGTTGGTATTTCTTTAAGAGTTAAGTGCATATATTTTATAGAATGTACCTTAATTTGGTTTGTCTGCTTTTCCCCATGATGAGATTCACATTATGCATTTTGGCAGAATAGTCCCTAGGAAAATTTTCCTTCTCAGTGTTCACATCAGGAGGCCCATGGTGTCATCCTGTCCCATCATTGGTGATGTTGGCCACTTTTCTTTATATAGTTACTATTTTTCATTTTTTGGTTATGTCCAGGGCTCTTAAAATTTTAAATCTCTAGTAGGGTTAATTTAGTCTCTAGTAGAGCAATTAGTGTGCCCCTACTCAGTTTCTTGGGCCTCCTTTTACTCCAACCATCCTTGAGGCAGCCATCCTATGCTAAGTCAAAACTGATACCACTCTCCTCACCTCTCCATTTCTGCCTTATTGCTACTCTTCATAGCAACTGGGTTGCCTATAGCAAGTAACAGATTTACCTCCCACATTGCAAGAGAGAGAATTAATGCCTAAAGCGCAACCCTTGACCAGTAGAGGAAGACCCCAGTGGATAAATACACCCTCTTGTATACCTTTAACACACAATTCTGATGCTCAATCTTTATGGCTCTTTAGAGGGTCTCAGTGTATCATCCCTGGATACCTGTGGTCATGTCCAACTTGAAAACATCTCACGTACTACTTTGCTTTTTCCCATTTTATTCTCTGCAGTCTCTCCATCCCTGATTCCTAGGATCATTTCTCAAAATAATCCCTTACATTCCAGTGCTTGCCTCATGTTCTCCTCTCTTTCTGAAGGGACCTGGACTAAAATGATTATGCCTACAGGTTACTAGAGTTAGTGCATTGGGAAGGTAACAAATTAAAAATGCAGCAGTGCAAATAGTTATGCATCTTTTTTAGGTGTTGACTCATCCAGATCTTCCTTCTTACCCCCAAAACAAAATACACCCTCTTCTACATTAATGCCACTCTATTTAGACTCTGATTATGCTCTTGACACTTCTCTCCAGCACCATCTTTCTGCCCTGCGCACTTCCCCTACCAGCACAGTGCCTTAGAACTGCAGGCTCTGAGTGCATTGCTGGAGAATGAAAAGGCCTCAGGGAACGTGACTGCTCTGCTGTAGTGCACAGACCTCTTCCTCCTCCTCCTCCCTGCGCTTTCCTTCAGCTTTGCATTTTCCTTCCACTAATTATTCTATGTTCTTGCTCTTTACTTTCTGATAGGTAACTCATTCTCCTGTGGGAAGAAAATAAACCAGAGAAAAGATGAGACTACTATTCCTGTTTGGTAGCAGAATAGAACACCGTGTGTGTGTTTGTGTGTGTGTGTGTGTGTGTGTGTGTGTCCGTGTTTCCTAGAAGAAAGCAGCACCAAGATTAAGTACCCAGTAAATAATTTGGGATGCTGATTAAATCAAGGAAGACATGTCTGTGATAGGTCTGTGAGATGAAATGTTTTGAGAATTGGAGAATTCCCTGTCTTTGACATTTGGATGACTGACAGTTACTTCCAGTTCAACTCTATGACATAGATACAATTTTAAAAATTTCATAATCAATTCCCTCTTCTTTTAATTAAAGGGAATAGTGGCTATCTATAGCTATCACAGAATTGAATACAAATCAGAGATAATGAGGTAATATGACTTTAATTTGTTTATAGGTGATGCAAGAGTAATCCTCAGTATTGTGTAATAATTCTTCTTCTCCACCCCATAATCATATGGAGGTACACAGCTTACTTTCTTTCACACTGGTTGTGTTGTATTATATTCTGTCACATCTCCCTTAAGATACTAAGGCTGGAATTTATGCCTGGAGAAAACTTTTGCCCTTGGATTGTTGACAGGTATTGCAATGTAATTAAGTTGATATTTTGAGCATAAACTCTCAGAGTTGGAAGAGACTGCAGAGAATCTTTTATCCAGCCTTCTGCCCAGAGACTTTTTAGTCTCTTCACAGCATACCTAAGAAATGACTTTTTCAATCTAAAAACTTCAACCACTGGGTATCAGTTGTGGGAAGTACACAAGTATTTTTTTGCAAAGTTATTATTCTAATTACATGTTCTTGCATTTCTCACACTGCATTAGAAAGTACATGCTGTCAGTCATAAACCAAGATGAAACTATGAACACGACATAATGAAAATTTGTGGTTTGAATTGTCTTGCTGTCCATAGAGGCACATTTTGGGAACTGTGCCAAGGGTAGGAGAATAAGTAGTCTATGGCACACAGTACCCAAGTAAGCTAACCAGCTAAGATACTTTCAAAGTGAACCTGAGCAGGGAGTCACAGCAGATAATGCCACTCTCTTCACTGGTAATTACTGGCCTCACAATTTTAATACATGGCTGCTACAGAATAAAAAGTAGGTGGCAATTCATGCAACAGATCATTGTTTCATAGCTTAAAGAAGGGTGGCACTAAGCAACAGAATTTTTTTAAACCTGTGCGGTAAGATAGTAAAGATATTATTAATAGACTAAGACTAAAAATGCAGTGTCTTAATTATGGTCCCTTTTTCTGATTCTCTCATAAAATGATTTCTACTGCCAGTGAAGGACTAGAAGAAAGGATTAGGGTTAGGCTGGTAATACAGCAAACAGTAATTGTTAAGATCAAAGAATCTCCCCAAATCTTAGTTGCTCAGAAGACGAGCAGTGAGCTATTTTTTCTATTGGAAGCAGTAGAAAATGGGTAGATTATAAAAATGAAAAGAAAAAAGTACTTCTCAATAAGCTCTTCACTTAATATGCTAGGCTATACTAAACTGCATTATTTCATAGAATCTATTTTCCAGAGGATTTTAATATGCAACCAACAGGCTGTCATTCTCTCTGGAAGAGCCCCACCAAGTGGCCATACAGCCTGTGGATAAACATCACAGCAAAACAGGTTGGGAATCCTTCTAAGAAAGAATGATAGGACAGAAGACGGACGAATGTGAATCCGGAAGAGAAATTCAAATTGAGGCTTCATGCTTAAGCAAGCCATTTGCTTCTTTCCACCATTTGTTTCTGGTAATTTTCTTGTCTTACTTGAACTATGCTTGTTCTTCGACCTCATGAACTTGTGTGCTTTGAGCCCTCCATTTTCTCCTAATCAATCAGCCTCCTTCTGTCTTCCCATTTTCCTCTGTCCAGCCCCACGCAGTGGCGTCCACCACTTAACTCACGTGTTCAGTATCACTTTCAACTCTAATATAATCATCCTGTTTCTTTGGTCCTGGAAATGAACAGCTGAGAGTTTCTGCAGAAAAGTCACACAGCAGTGACAATTCACATCCCTACATATTGCTGCTTTCTGACTAAGGTGGGGTCCTCAGTTATGGTCAGTATGTGTCTGATCAACCGAGAAGAGTTATTCTAAACCTTCCCTCTCCTCTCAAATCACGTTCCTCCCACCAGCCTTTATTAGACTCAGCAGATGATAGTTCTGCATTTCACTGAGAAAAGCCAAGGCCATGAAGTGAGAACTGCACTCGCCTTTTCTTCTTACTTACAAGTTTACTGGCATCTGTCCCTCCTTTTCCTGGTGGAAGAGGTGCACAACTAGAGGCTCATTTCTCATCTGTGGCTTGGATTCCAGCTGGCACCTTGCCTATTCATTGAGTTCATTGTAACGAGTCATCTTCCTCTCTCCTTTTACGTCAGAAAACAAAGGAAACAGAGCTATATCTCATCAAAAAGAAAAGAAAAGGCAAGACTACCCCATCACTTTGGGGTTTTTAACTATTAGCAAAAGAAACAAACTCAGAATAACTTAAAGTAAAAATGGAATTCATTAGAAAGAGACTGGTGTAACTCATAGCACAGAAGAAAATGCTAAGCGACCAAGCCTCCTGAGGTCCGAAAGTCCAGGATCACAGAAAATGGAGCTGTGGACCTTCATGGTCACATGTGTTTACAAATTCATGTTCCAGCACCTTCCTTCTCTGTGTCACCACTCGAGATCCGCGCCTGGGAAGGAGTCGTGTGACTGGCCCAGCCCACCAGGCATGTGTGCAGAGGGGACGTGCTCAGTTCGTCCACTGTTGACCCCTGTATGGCACAGATCAGTGGACATCATTTGCCCTTATCTTGCTCTTTTTTTCCTCTGTAGATCTTGACATGGACATTTTCTCCTTCCTGAGTCCTTTTATCTTTGATCCTGTGACACTATTCTCTCCATTAAAAAAAAAAAAAACAATACTCTTTTGAGTCTCCATTGTAGGTTCCTTCTTTTCTGCTTAAACATGTAAATGTTGTCTCTCCCTGGCTCTGTGGCTCCTTTCTTCTCAGATGCACGGCTTCAGTGTCTGCTGTTATATCACAAATGATACCTCATGGGAAAACGTTTTCCTGAGTTTTAGACTGAATTCTACACTTAAATGTGCAATAAAATTCAGTGTATCTCAAAGAGAACTTTCTTCTTTCCCCCAAATCTGCTCCTCTGTTTTGATGAATGGCCCATCTCTTGTCAGTCTCCTAATCCACTTCCCTAAGGAGTCTTCCTAGTTCTATCTCACACCCAACAATCACTGATCAGTCACTCATAAGTCACTAAATATGGGGCATTTACTTTCTAAATATTTCTTGTTCTCTTCCTCTTACTTATAACCACTCTTTTGACTAAGGTCTTTATAGTTTCTTACTTAGATTGTCACAGCCTTCTCAAGACCCGCTTCCCTTTCATATCACACTCCCTTTTTCACAGGGAAATCTTTCTAAAATGCTAATCTGATCAGCAAGCTTGGATTCAGTCTTTTATCTTTAGGATAAACTTCAAAGCTTATTCCACACATTCTGTCTTTGGTCACTTTCTAAGCCTTGCTGATGGCCAGTTCCCTAACTCTGCTGTAAAGTCCAGATTTCCTGTTGGGAGGATTGGAGCTGCTTTGTAACCTTGCCTGAAAACAAGAACTTCTTGGGGGCCTTGTTAAAACATGTAGATTCTTGGCCTGGGCCTAAATTTATTGAATTGGAATCTTCACAGGTGGGACTTAGGAATTCCTACTGATTCTTATAATGGGTCCAGTTTATGAACTATTATCCGAATGTTTTTAGGCAGTCCTTTTACTTACATTGTTTCTTTGCTCTGTAATACCCTTCCCTTTTGTCCTTCAGAATTGCAGTTAGTGTCACTTAACTGGTGATCCTCATTTTAATTTACATGTGCCTTTTCTGTTCTCCTATACCACCTGTCTCTGTCAGAGTACCCAGCACACAGTCAAATGTGTGACTGACTTTTCCATATTAGGGCTAATCTAAGAATTATTGTTTACCTCTTTTTCCTAGAATATAACCAGCAAATAATAGGCATTTGATAAAAATTGCTTTGAAAGGTAAAAATGAATACAAAACTCAATATATTATTTGTTGTTAGGAACTTTTTTCTGTTGTTTTCCCTCTAGAGATAGGCATAAGATGCACACTATACAGATACTTTAAAACACCGTTATTACTAAAATTCCATTAGAATAATATTGTAGGAAAATATTTTTTGATATGTGAAAATACAATATATTTCTAGAAGAAAAACAGGCTAAGAAAATATGTATATGTGCTCTTTGTTAAAAAAGGACAAATTAAGTAAAAGAGTATTAATATATAATATTGGGAAGATACACAATACAGTTTTATTACTATTATCTTTGGATCATAGAATATGATTGATTTTTATGTTTTCCACCCAGAAGTGTGTAAATTTCATAATGAAAAATATAATTAAAAAAGCTAATAAGCACTGTTTTCTCAATGTGCTTTGAGAATAGAAGGTATATGTACATCTGCATGCACGCACACACATATGTGCACACATACACACACATACACATGCAATAAAAGAAAAAAGAAATGTTTGGATCCTTTAAGCCTTGACTTTTCTGTATAAAGCCAAAAACTATGCAGTGAAAACAGAGTACTGACCTGGTAAGGAAGGCTCAGGAATATAATAAATATGTAACTATCATAAAAAATAATTATGTATTAATTAGAAAAAAAAAGGGACATGTATGTTTGCAGACTTATTCATAGTCCACAATTCTTTGTGACTTGTGAGTGGACAAGACAGCCAAGAGACAGAGAAACTCTCTCCAGGGAGAATTGTTTTCTTGAGGCAAATACTGGGTGGAGACTTGAGGTTCTTAAGGATTATAAACCAGTTAAATATTTGATATTCTTCCTTAGGGCAGTTTAGTCAACAGCGCAATTAACATCATCACCTGCCAAAAGGAAGAAATTTTCTGGAAGTAGATTAAAATAGGAAGGAAGAAGGGTCTAAAAAAAAGATTCCAGTTGAACAGTTTATCAGCCTTAAAGCTGGTGATCTTGGAAGACTTTATCCACTTTTCTGAGTTTCTTGAAATAGTACTTAAATTTTTCTTAAGTATTTTTTATTCTATTGACTATTAAGTATTAACTAATTAAATATTAACTATAAAAATGTTAGTAGACACATAGGATTAAAGATGGCGGCATGAGAGGTGAGACAGAGACATCATCCTAAAACCACATATAATACGAAAATATATTTAATACAACTAATCCTGAAAGAGCAACAGGAAAGAGGGCTACACCAGACTGCATACACCTGGAGAAGAGAATAAACTCACGGAAAAGGGTAACGTACCAAAGCCATAGGCCGGCGGGACCCAATCCCTTCCCCCACACCAGCTCACTGGCGGGAGGAAGAAAAACAGAGTGGGGAGGCGGTGGAGGCCCGGGACGGCTGAACACGTAGCTCTGGAGATCTGCTCTGGGAGCACAAACCTACATGGCATAGTGCTCTGGTGATTAGGGCATTGGAAAGCTAAGACAGGCAGAATAGCAGGAGAGACTGAGATTACAGATGCTTGTGGAACACAGGGATACAAATACAGCTGCTCTGGGACAAAAGAAAGGCAGGGAGTCTGAGAGACTTCCTAACAGTGAGAGGGCTGCTAAAGGGGCGAGGATTGCATGGAGTTTACTGCTCAGGAGAAAGGACAGGTAGACAAAATTGTCCAGGTGCACTCTACCCAGCAGGTTGGGAATGTTCACGATCTTCAGGAGCTCCAGCTCCCTGGCTGGCTATGTAGCTCCGAGGCCCCGCTCCATGATATGCAGCCTGCTGCACCTTCATCCCAGCTAGCCTGCACCTGGCTCACAAACTGGCAAACCCTGACCTGGCGTCAGGCCAGCCAGAGGGAAGCCCCACCTACAGCAGCTACAAACACAAAGCATAGAAGTTTATACCTGTGTGCTCGGCCCACTGGTTCTGGCAGTGGGGACAGGCATAGCAGTCAGAAAGCAGGAAACAGTTCTTTCCTCCCCCCAGTCACCAACACCGCTCCCCTGTGACCCCTGACATTGCTAGAGGGGCTGAGAACCTACAAAGAGTAGAGCTTCTGGGAACTAGAAGGTGCCACATACAAATAGGAAATGTCAAAAGAACCTGGATCAAAGCAAAATCATACATACACCAGAGAAAGAATTGAATGAAATCGATCTCATGAATCTTCCTGAAAAAGATTTCAAAATAAAAATCATAAACATGCTCATGAATGTACAGAAAAATACTCAAGAACTGAGGAATGAATTCCAGTTGGAGATCCAATCATTATGACACACAGTATCAGAAATGAAACATACAATGGAAGGTTTTAAAAGCGTATTAGATACAGTGGAAGAGACAATAAATGAAATAGAAATTAGAGAAGAGGAACACAAAGAAGCTGAGGCACAGAAAGAAAAAAGAATTTCAAAGAATGAAAGAATATTGAGAGAACTGTGTGACCAATCCATACAAAATAATATTTGTATTATAGGGGTACCAGAAGAAGAAGAGAGAGAAAAAGGAATAGAAAGTGTCTGTGAGGAGGTAATTGCTGAAAACTGCCCCAATCTGGGAAGGAGATAGTCTCTCAGACCATGGAGGTGCACAGATCTTCCAACACAGGGAACCAAGGAAGACAACACCAAGACATATAGTAATTAAAATGACAAAGATCAAGGATAAGGACAGACTATTAAAAGCAGCCAGAGAGAGAAAAAATATCACATACAAAGGAAAGCCCATCAGGCTATCATCAGACTTCTCAGCAGAAACCTTACAGGCCAGAAGGGAATGGCATGATATGTTTAATGCAATGAAGCAGAAGGGCCTCGAACCAAGAATACTTTATCCGGCAAGATTATCATTTAAATTTGAAGGAGGAATAAAACAATTTCCACAGAGGCAAAAGTTGAGAGAATTTACCTCCCACAAATGGTCTCTACAGAGTATTTTGGAGGGACTGCTATAGATGGAAGTGTTCCTAAGGTTTAATAGCTGTCACCAGAGGTAATAAAACCACAGTAAAGAAAGTAGAACAGCTAATTACTAAGAAAATGCAAAATGTAATTAACTACTGTCAAAGTCAGTCAAGGGATAGAAAAGGGTACAGAAAATGATACCTAATATATAAAGAATGGAGGAGGAAGAAAAGGAGGAGAAAAAAAGAACCTTTAGATTGCATTTGTAATAGCATATTAAGTAAGTTAAGTTAGACTCTTAGATACTAAGGAAGTTATCCTTGAACCTTTGGTAACCACGAATCTAAAGCATGCAATGGCAATAAGTACATACCTATCAATAATCACCCTAAATGTAAACGATCTGAATGCACCAATAAAAAGACATAGACTCACTGAATGGATAAAAAAACAAGACCCATCTATATGCTGCCTACAAGAGACTCACTTTAAACCCAAAGACATACACAGTCTAAAAGTGAAGGGATGGAAAAAGATATTTAATGCAATAGGGAGAAAAAAGCAGGAGTTCCAGTACTTGTGTCAGATAAAATAGACTTCAAAACAAAGCAAGTCACAAGAGACAAAGAAGGACATTACATAATGATAAAGACGTCAATCCAACAAGAGGATATAATCATTATAAATATCTATGCACCCAACACAGGAGCAATTACATATGTGAAACAAATACAAACGGAATTAAAAGGGGAAACAGAATGCAATGCATTCATTCTAGGAGACTTCAACACACCCCTCACTCCAAAGGACAGATCAACCCGACAGAAAATAAGTAAGGACACAAAGACACTCAACAACACATTAGAACAGATGGACCTAACAGACATCTACAGAACTCTACACCCAAAAGCAGCAGAATACACATTCTTCTCAAGTGCACATGGAACATTTTCAGGAATAGATCATATGCTAGGCCACAAAAAGAGCCTCAGTAAATTCAAAAAGATTGAAATTGTACCAACCAGTTTCTCAGACCAAAAAGGCATAAAACTAGAAATAAGTTACACAAAGAAAATGAAAAATCCCACTAACACATGGAGGCTTCACAACATGCTCCTAAAGAACCAATGGATCAATGACCAAATAAAAACAGAGATCAAGCAATATATGGAGACAAATGACAACAATAATTCAATACCGCAAAATCTGTGAGATACAGTGCAGGCTGTGCTAAGAGGAAAGTATATTGCAATACAGGCCTACCTCAGGAAAGAACAATCCCATATGAACAGTCTAAACTCACACTTAACAAAATTATGAAGACCTAATACCATTCTCCTTAAAGTTTTCCAAAATGGAGAAGAGGGAATACTTCCAAACTCATTCTGGGGCCAGCATTACTCTAATACCAAAACCAGGCAAAGACACCACACACAAAAAAAAATCACATACCAAGATCCCTTGTGAACATAGATGCAGAAATACTCAATAAAATATTAGCAAACCAAATTAAAAAATATGTCAAAAAGATCATCCACCATCATCAAGTAGGATGTATTCTAGGGATGCAAGAATGGTACAGTATTAGAAAATCCATCAATGCCATCTACCACATCATCAAAAAGAAGGACAAAAACCACAGGTCATCTCCATAGATGCCGAAAAAGCATTTGACAAAATTAAACATCTACACATGGTGAAAACTCTCAACAAAATGCATATAGAGGGCAAGTACCTCAACATAATAAAGGCCATAAATGATAAAGCCAACATCATACTTAACAGCAAGAAGCTGAAAGCCTTTCCTTTAAGATCTGGAACAAGACAAGGGTGCCCACTCTCTCCACTTTTATTTAGTTCTGGAGGTCCTCACCATAGCAATTAGACAACACAAAGGAATAAAGGGCATCCAGATTGGTAAGGAAGAAGTTAAATTGTCACTGTTTGCAGATGACATGATATTGTACATAAAAAAACCCTAAAGAATCCACTCCAAAACTGCTAGGCGTAATATCTGAATTCAGCAGTGTTGCAGGATACACAATTAATACACAGAAATCTGTTGCATTCGTAAACACTAATGATGAACTAGCAGAAAGAGAAACTAGAAAAACAATTCCATTCACAATTGCATCAAAAAGAATGTAATACCTAACCAAGAAAGTGAAAGATCTACACTTTGAAAACTACAAGACACTCATGAGAGAAATTAGATACCAATAAATGGAAACACATCCTGTGATCATGGATAAGCAGAATTAATATTGTCAAAATGGCCATCCTGCCTAAAGGAATCTACAGATTCAATGCAATTTCTAGGAAAACACCAAGAGTATTCTTCAATGAACTAGAGAAGATCATTCTAAAATTCATATGGAACCAAAAAAGACCCTGAATAGCCAAAGCAATCCTGAGAAAGAAGAATAAAGCTCGGAGGATTATGCTCCCCAACTTCATGCTCTGCTACAAAGCCACAGTAATCAAGACAATTTGGTACTGTCACAAGAACAGACCCATAGACCAAAGGAACAGACTAGGGAACCCTGATATAAACCCAACCATATACGGTCAATTAATATATGACAAAGGAGCTATGGACATACAATGGGGAAATGACAGCCTCTTCAACAGCTGGTGTTGGCAAAACTGGACAGCTACATGCAAGAGAATGAAACTGGATTATTGTTTAACTCCACACACAAAAGTAAACTCGAAATGGATCAAAGACCTGAATATAAGTCATGAAACCATAAAACTCTTAGAAGGTAACATAGACAAAAATCTCCTGAATATAAAAATGACCAACTTCTTTCTGAACGCATCTCCTTGAGCAAGGGAAACAAAAGCTAAAATGAACACTCGGAACTAAATCAAAGTAAAAAGCTTCTATATGGCAAAGGACACCATCAACAGAACAAAAAGGCATCCTACAGTATGGGAGAATATATTTGTAAATGACATATTCCACAAGGAGTTAACATCGAAAATATATAAAGAACTCACATGCCTCAATAATCAAAAACCAAATAACCTGATTAAAAAAATGTGTGGAGGATATGAAGAGACAATTCTCCAAAGAAAAAATTTAGATGGCCAACAGACACATGAAAAGATGCTCCACATCACTATTCATCAAGTCAAAACCACAATGAGATGTCACCTCACACCAGTAAGCATGGCCAGCATCGAAAAGACTAAGAACAACAAATGCTGGTGAGGATGCGGAGAAAGGGGAACCCTCCTATACTGCTGGTGGGATTCTAAGCTAGTTCAGCCATTGTGGAAAGCAATATGGAGGTTCCTCAAAAAACTAAAAATAGAAATACAAATTGACCTGGGAATCCCACTCCTTGGAATTTACCCAAAGAATACAAGTTCTCAGATTCAAAAAGACATATGCACCCTTATGTTTATCACAGCACTGTTTATAATAGCCAAGAAATGGGAGCAACCTAAGTGTCCATCAGTAGGTGAATGGTTAAATAAGATGTGGTTCATATACACAATGGAATACTATTCAGCCAAAAGAAAGAAACAAATCCTACCATTTGCAACAACATGGATGGAGCTAGAGGATATTATGCTCAGTGAAATAAGCCAGGCAGGGAAAGACAAGTGCCAAATGATTTCTCTCATTTGTGGATTATAATAATGAAGCAAAACTAAAGGAACAAAACAGCAGCAGATTCACAGACTACATGAGGGACTAGAGGTAGCCAAAGGGGAGAGGTGTGGAAGGGCAGGTGTGGAGGGAAGGAGAAGGGGATTGATGGGTATTATGTTTAGTACACATGGTGTTTGGGGTCACAGGGAAGACAGTGTAGCACAGAGAAGGCAAATAGTGAATCCGGGGCATCTTACTATACTGATGGACAGTGACTGCAATGGGGTATGGGTGGGGACTTGATAATATGGGCAAATGTAGTAACCACATTTTTTTTCATGTGAAACCTTCATAGGAGTGTATATCAATAATACCTTAAAAAATGTTAGTAATACTTGTAGGGAAAATATATTTTTAATAAGCTAGGAGTAACTGAACGGCTGTGGGCCACTGGTTCTTAGGTCTGTCAAGGACATGGGCATACCTGATGCACCACCCTTTACTGGTGGAAGAGCATGAATGGAGAGGTGTTGACCTGGAGGAAGTGTGCCAACTCTTCTGCAGCTGGCCTGACCAACCTGAACTTCACAAATATCTTAAGAAGAAACAAAGAACTGTTCACTTGAAATTTGACTCATATGCCCACATCTAAGAAATAACAGTAAATTCAAATTCCCACCTGTTTGGAATAATGAACCTTAAATGTGATGTGGCATCTTATTTAGAAATTCCAGGTGCACTTGAAATATACTCATACATAAAGTTAATGTCTAAAAGTACATACACATTTAGTGGAAATAATTTTTCTTATTACATAAGAATCTTTTTAATGGCATGGTTTAGATGCCATTATTTTACGTAAGTGCTCTTGGTAAAACAAATATTGATGTTTTGAACAATTTTTCAGGATTTGGCCTATTACATAAAATGGGGCAAAAAATTGTATAAAATACATTGTAATTAGCTTCAAATTAAAATGACATAAATTATATTTTGTTCAGTAATATAAACTACTTCATGCACTAAGAACTAATAGTAGAATATATTGAAAACCACAGTGCTCTAACAAACTATGACTAAAGAATCTTAAAACAAGTCACCACTTGACCAGAAAGGCTTGTCATCTGACCTCTAATTTAAAAAAATATGTTGCTTACTCTGCAAAAGGAGCAAGACCTGAATGATCTAATAGCAACATTTTTCTCCTATGCTTGCAGAGAGCTGGACGTTATTTTAACAAGATTCAGTACCAGGAATGCTTTTTTGAACAACAGACCTGAGAATTTTTTTCTTGGCCTTACTTAGAATTAGCATATAAATGGCAAGTAATGATTTATGATTAATTCATTAGATGGAACCTGAAGTCCTGTCAAATATCCTTTGTTTTTTCACTTTGGTAAGAATTATAGGTTTAATATGTCTTATGATTAGCTTCAAAGAACTAGCATAAATATACTTTTGATATTAAAAAGATGATCAGAGTCTATTTTAGGGAGTGTGATATGTTCATAGGTAAAATAAAAGGCAAGGAACTGGTAATTAAACTAGTTGATGTTAAGCTAAGCACAAAATTTTAAATTGAAAATAGATATCCAATATTACCTTTATATAAGAAAAATAAATAAAAGAATAATCATTTTCTGAAGTTCCTTTATATTAAACAAAAAATGAAGTTTGATGGTCTTGGGATTTGTCTTTGTATAATGTAAGCTTCTTGAAAACAATTCCTTGTATATTCAGCCATTGTTTTTATATTCAACACAGTGTTTACACATATGGAGACCTGAAGTTACTCTCCACTCTGGTTCACAAGGCCCTGTTTCACACTGACATAAGCAACATTGCTCCTTCACAATTAGTTCCTTTAGTAGTTGGGTAGTTAACAACTTCCGATAGTTAGATGTAGATGAAGACTATAGATCTCCTTTCCCTCAACCTAGGTATGAGGTAATACCTTACATTGTGAGAAATCAAGCAATCCTCAGTCTGAATTTTGAAACTCAGGAAGCATTTATTAGCATGCAGACACCAGCACGGTCATACAACCTGTCTGTATTCTCAGTTAAGTCCAGCTCCCTTACTTTTATGGTTGTCTGATAAGCAAATTGCATGGAAGGTTTACTCAAGGCAGATGCAGTAATATTATAGCAACAGAATTCAGGACCATTGTGCCTGCAAAATATGTGTAGCCAATCCATGTACATTGAACAACAGTCATTTCACTAATACAAAATAATCGCTAACATCCATTTTGTCAATTAATAAATACTTTGGTTACTGAAGAGAAAGATAGTTGAAGCTAGAAGCAGTGACTTTTGAAGGACTTTTGAATAGTCTTTTAAATGCTAACTAATTATCCCTGAAATATGTATTCTGCTTTTAGTTTGTACACTTAAGCTAATGTGTATATTTATATATATCACACTACCTATGATGATATATTTTAGGTTAAATAAATTTAATATTCCATCCAAATGTTGTTGGGAAATCCAGTCCAGGTAAATCACCCTGCCAGCTAGGTGAGACCTCAACCTGGGAGAGGCTTCTTGACCCTGGTTAAGAAAGATTCACAAGCAGGTCAGGCAGGTACAAGCAAAGAGCACTTTAATAAGGCAAAAGTACACACTTAAGTGGGAGTCAAGGTGTGCTTCAGAGGTGGGCAGCAGAGTGGGGTCCAGGTTGGGTGGTCTTATAGCTGGAATTTAAGCAGGGCCTGGAATATTCATCAGGATAGGTGGGGTTTTTTGGAATAGAGAGGGGATTTCTGGGAAATAGGGTGACACCCTCTTTTTGTCCTTAGATGGTCTGCCTTGGAACTGTCATGGTGAAAAGAGACATGCTTTTTACTATGTTAATGAGCATATAATGCATTTTGAGGTGAAGTCAGGATCAACTTTTCCTCCATGTTGGAACCAGTCAGTTTGGCAGGTCTGTTATACCCTCATTCCCCACATCCCATGGGAATAGTTTATGAGGAACGTTTAGAATGTAAACAAGCATCTAGTGAATGTAAATGCCAGTCAAGGTCCCCAAACTCTCCCTGCTCATGTCTGGCTATTTACCTACAATAACACTGATACCTCAATGTGTTTATTTAAAAATAAAAATATCTTACATACGCAAAGTGACATTTGTGGGTAAAATTGCAGTATTTGCAGAATCTCTCTCCTGGCCTTAGTGCATCTCTATATCAATAGGTGTTTCCAAGGGGTGGAAAGTAGTCCATCTCCATATCAATAGGTGATTACATGGGGGGATATCTGGACTGGAGAGGTTGGGTGGGGTCCCTTTTTGCAGTCACGTTGCAAGAGACACCAGCAAGCAGAAGTGGACGACTGCTTTTAAGCAATAAATGGATTTCTCCCACCATATTTCTCCCTTTGACTGATTTCAGTTTCAAAGGTTATCTGTCCTAGGCTGGGAACATATTTTCCCACTGGACTTGCAACATTATCATACGTAACAA
Organism: Phataginus tricuspis; assembly: GCA_029783875.1. Lineage (NCBI taxonomy): Eukaryota > Metazoa > Chordata > Mammalia > Pholidota > Manidae > Phataginus > Phataginus tricuspis. The sequence goes on along the minus strand of JAQQAC010009165.1, from coordinate 13,073,708 downwards.
AATTAATAATTTATTAATATTCAGCCCATATTTAAATTTCTCCTATTGTCCCTTTACAAGTGGTCTATTTGAATCAAGATCCAGTCCAAACACACTTGTTAATTTCCTTGGGTATCTCATTTGAGTACAGTACCTTTTGTGATGACATTCTGACTTGCTGAAGTCCTTTGGGTTGTTGTATAGCATATCTTATGTTGTCTGATCTCTTTCTTGTGGTAATGTTTTACTTGTTCCTTCATCCCCAGTAATTGCTGTAATCTAGGAGTCAAATTAAAGGCTCTGTAAAACTCAAGTTAAACGTTTTGACAAAGGTAAAACCAGGTGATGGTTTCACAGGGAGTCACAAATGTCTTGTAGTCCTACCAGGGTAATGTTAAAGTTGATCATGGGGTGAAGGGGTTTGAAAGTCTGATTCTTCCATTATAAAGTTATGTTTCTCAGTTTGGGACCAAAATATTTTGGCTGAAACTATGTGAATTTTCAGGTTACCAACAGCCATTTGCCTAATCCTTTTAACACCAACTGATAAGAACTGGCTGAATCAATAATCTCATTAGGGCTTGCAAAGTAGTTGTATTTATAATTCTACCTAGCTAATTTATCACCTATCGTTTATTTTACAGTAACTAGTAGTCTTTCTTCTGTTAAATAGATACTCTTTCAACCAGAACTATTCAGTTACTCTAGATGACAGTTCCTTCCAGAAAGGTGGAATAAATGATAACTCTTTCCTTTGCCTCTAGAATTTGGAGTTAATTTACTGAGTAGGTATCTGTCTCCAGAGCCCTAACTGACCCTACAGAACATGGCTGCTTTCTAATGCATATTCAATTAATTGTTTTTATAATTCTCATTGTGTTTATGCCAAAATGGCTATCTGGGAACAAATATTATGGTATATTGCATTTCCTATTTGTTTCCTGTTATGTAAAGTTTCCTTAGTTATCTGAAAATGTAATCACTGCTCTTACTCTTTTCATGATATTTCTTTGTAAGGATGTACCTGATTCATTTACTGTAATCTTTTCTTGCCAGGGTATTCCCATGGTGTTCCACAATTTCTGTTGTGCTTTGATTATCTAATTTATCACATTTATTGGGTGCTAAATGGATTCCCACAAATTGGTCATGTTCCAATGCTGATATTCTGTTACTTCCCATCGTGCCACTCTCCTTGGATATCCGAACTCTCTTGTATGTGGTCTTACAATTTCTATCACCAGTATTTATTAAAGGATAAATACCAAAGATCTAGCACATCAGGCAGGAACTCACCTCTTGAGAATTTTGATGAGTTGTAAGACTGCTTAGATTTGTCATTATGGGATCCCGTAAGTTTTTGTTCTCTGGTGTGTTAGAAAATAGAGTAATTGTTACACTAGTTAGGCCACTGTAACTCATGAAATAGAGTGTGGTTCGACAGATAAGGGCTCCTGTGAAAGAAAATGACCTCACTCTCCATGTTGAAGAATTTAAAAATAATTACAGATAATATAACAAAACTTCACAAAAGCAAGGACCAGTACTGAATCCCCAGAATGAAGACTCACGTGTACTAGAAACTGAGCAAATGGTTGTTGAATGAATGAATTTCAACTCACTCATTACTTGGGAATTAAAGATCATCTAAAGCAACACTGATGACAATTGCAAATCACCCTGTTGAGATCTCCTCTCAGGTGAGCTTCTGTATTTTCTTAAAGGAAACTGTGTCAAAGTTCATTTGCATTTCCTGAAGGAGTCTATAACCCTAAAAGAAGATCTTTTTATTATCCTCCAACATTGGTTTCTTACTGATATTGTTCCTACACATCAAGGTCACTTCAGAAATATTTGCAGTAAAATAAACACACTACTTGAAGGAAACATCCAGGTGTCTATCAGAACCTCAGGTTCTGTTTCCCATGTTTATACATATCTAAATATTCAGAAACATGATTTTTTCCTAATCACATAGACATATTTAACCATGTATACTTGCTAAATTTAGAGGAGATTGTTGTATCAATCAGAATGTCAACAGGAATATAAAGCTGCTAAAGGGACAGAGCATTATCAACTAATCAACATGGTTCCTCTCCTCCTTTCCCCACCAAAATCTACAGAAAGGGCTTCATGAGCAGGGAATTAGATGATTTTAATGACTTATGTCCTCATACCCGATACCTGATATATACAATTCCATATTATGGTTTTACTGCAAAATTAACACAAAGTTCTATGCCTGTTAGACCCTTCTGTCCTGTAGAGAGTGCTAGAAACCCAGCACCCATCAAATTATTGTTAGGCAGAAAAGTAGATATGAGAGGGGTAGAGAGAAAACAAAGCCAGTAAAGCCCACTAAAGGGACTCAAAGAGTCAACCAGATAAAACCAGAAAGCCAGAAAAGACTTGCAGAGAAAATTAGTTGAAATTTCAAGGAATAAGAGTTACTTAGAATGTCAAAACACTCACCAGATGAAAAAAACAACATACCCAGATGAGAAATCTCTGAGCACAGACAATCCCCAGATAAGAGAAGAAAAAAACATGAGAAGACAAGCACAGTAACTATCAGAGAGCAGCTCATGCCTTATTTTATTTATTTTTACCAATTAGACCAGGACTCCAAGGCCAAGGATAGTGAATCAAGGACTTCTCTGTCCTGCCAAAAACCCCACAAGAAGAAGCTGCACAATAACAGCTTTGCCTTTGTCTGCCTTGACTCTGGCCTACTCCTCCCTTGGAGTGTATTCAAATAAAACTTTCATTCTGCTTTGCTACTGTGCTCCTGCCTTTCAATTCTTTGTTGCAGCGGGGACAAAAATCATGGAGAATGAACTTAACCCACAACATTAGCACTCTTCACATTCCCTTTTCGTATATAACAAGCAGACAATTCCATTCTTGTTTATATATTTTCCTTTTTTATTAAAATGTCATTAATATACAATCTTATGTTGGTTTCAAATGTACATCACAGTGGTTCAACAGTCTCAGTGATCAACTTATATTGTGACTGGAATTATTGTGCCCATTTATTCCCCCTCCCCATCCCCCACTGTACCCATCTGAACCCTTCCCCCTTGGTAACTACTAGTCACTTCTCAGTGTCTATGAGTCTACTGCTGTTTTGTTCTTTCTGTTTTTCTTTGCTTTTATATCTCACAAATAAGTGAAATCATATGGTATTTGTCTTTCTGTACCTGGCTTCTTTCACTGAGCATAATATCATCTAGATCCATCCATGTTGTTGCAAATGGCAGGATTTCTTTTCTTTTTATGGCTGAATAATATTCCATTGTATATATGTACCCCATCTTCTTTATCCATTCATTTATTGATGGACACTTAGGTTGCTTCTGTGTTTTGGCTATTGCAAATAGTGCAGTGATAAACATAGAGGTGCATGTATCTTTTTGAATCAGGAATTTTGTTTTCTTTAGGTAAATTCCTAGCAGTGGAATTACTGGGTCAAATGGTATTTCTATTTTTAGCTTTTTGAGGGCTCCCAGAACAGCTGCACCAATTTACATTCCCACCATCCTATTTCTCAACATCCTTGCCAGCATTTTTTTTTTTTACCTTTTGGATAGTGGCCATTCTAACCAATATGAGGTCATATCTCATTGTGGTTTTAATTTGCATTTCCCTGATTAGTGATGTGCAGCATCTTTTCATGTGCCTGTTGGCCATTTGTATTTCTTCTTTGGAGAAGTGTCTGTTAAGGTCCTCTGCTCATTTCTTAATTGGGTAATTTGTTTTTTTTGGTGTTGAGTCATATGAGTTCTTTATATATTTTGGATGTTAACACCTTATCAAATGAGTGGTTTACGAATATACTCTCCCATAATGTAGGGTGACTTTTTGTTCTGCTGATGGTGTCCTTTCCTGTACAGAAGCTTTTTAGTTTGATATAGTCCCACTTGTTCATTTTTTATTTTGTTCCCTTGCCCCAGGAGATGTTTGCTTCTGCTTATATTCAGGAGATTGAATATATGTTTTCTTCCAAGAGTTTTATGTTTTTGTTACTTACATTCAGTTCTTCGATCCATTTCAAGTTTATTTTTGTGTATGGACTTGGTATTCCCATTCAACTGACACCAAATGCTATGGTGTTTTTCTTTTTCTTTTTTTTACATATATGTATAACAATAACAATATTATATGTGACAGTAATAGTAGTATAACTCCATTCATCTTCCTGGACCCAATTCCAATTTGTGTAAGTATGTGGGAGGGGGAGTCGTCCCACATATAATAACACCAAACAATTCTCGAGTACAAGCAGGGTGTCTGAGAATTCAACTGAAATCTGATGCTATCTGCATGGAGACAGCACCAGATTTCCTAGGTTAAGGGATCCATCCTACAAGACTGCCCTCTACCCCCAACTCCAGATGCTGGTTGCAAGCCCGAGGCAGTTACCAGTGCTTCTGACTTACCGGCTATAGAATGGACCTGTAATGGCCTCCCACTTAAGTTCTATTAATTTACTAGAGTGGCTCACAGAACTCAGGAAAACACTTATGTTTACCAGTTTAATAAAGATACTGCAAAGGATTCAAGTTAAATCCAGATAAAGAGATACATAGGATAAGGTTCCAAATAAAGGAGCTTCTGTCATTATGGAGCTTGGGTTCTAGCTTGGTGGCACATGGAGGTATTTTGGTTCCCCAAACATAGAAGCTCTCCAATCAAGCAGAGCAGAGCAGAGAGGTTAGCTCTTCTCAGGGTTTTTGTGAGGGCTTCATTGCATAGTCATGACTGACTAAATTATTGGCCATTGGCTGACTCAACTTCCAGCCCTGCCCTTGGATGGGGGTCCAAATATTCCATTTCACCTTTAAAACTGCAGTGTTTTTCAGGAACTGTGGATGAAGACCAAATATACCCAGGAAATATATATTTGGTCATATAAATGACCAAATATGTATTTCTTACAATTCATTATATCAGAGTTAGACAATAATCCAGTTTCATTCTCTTATGTGTAACTCTCCAGTTTTGCCAATACCAATTGTTGAAGAGGCTGTCATTTCCCCATTGTATAACCATGACTTCTTTATTGTATATTGATTGGCCATATATGTATGGGTTTATATCTGGGATCTCTATTCTATTCCATTGATCTGTGGGACTATTCTTGTGCCAGTACCAAATTGTTTTGATTCCTGTGGCTTTGTAGTAGAGCTTGAAGTCATGGAACATAATTCCCCCAGCTTTGTTCTTCTTTCTCAGGATTTCCTTGGCTATTCAGGGCCTTTTGTGGTTCCACATGAATTTTAGAACAATTTGTCCTAAGTCATTGATGAATGCTGCTGGTATTTTGATAGGGATTGCCTGGAATCTCTAAATTGCTTTGGGCAGGCTGGCCATTTTGACAATATTAATTCTTCCTATCCATGAGCAAGGGATAGATTTCCAATTATTGGTGTCTGCATTAGTTTCTTTCATGAATGTCTCATGGTTTTCAGAGTGAAGGTCTTTCACCTTCTTGGTTAGGTTTATTCCTAGATATTTTATTCTTTTTGATGCAATCATAAATGTAGTTGTTTTCCTGATTTCTCTTTCTGCTTATTCATTGTTAGTGTATGGGAATGAGAGGAATTTCTGTATATTAATTTTGTATCCTGTAACTTTTCTGAATTCAGTTAAAAATTCTAGTAGTTTTTTGGTGTAGTCTTTAGGGTTTTCTATGTATAATATCAAGTAATCTGCTAATAGTGACAGTTTAAATTATTCCTTACCAATTTCTATGCCTTTTATCTCTTTGTGTTGTCTGATTGCCATGGCTAGGACTTTCAGTGCTATGCTAAATAAAAGTGGTGAGAGTGGGCATCCTTTTCATGTTCCAGTCTTAGAGGAAAAGCTTTCAGTTTTTTGCTATTAAGTATGGTGTTGGCAATGAGTTTGTTGCGTATGGCCTTTATTATGTTGAGGTATGTACCCTCTATACCCTTTTTGTTGAGTTTTTTTATCATGAATGGATGTTGAATTTTGTCAGATGCCTTTTCAGCATCTATTGATATGATCATGTGATTTTTGTCCTTCTTTTTGTTAATGTGGTGTATGATGTTGATAGATTTTTGAGTATTGTACTATCTCTGCAACCCTGGAATAAACCCCACTTGGTCATGACGGATGATCTTTTTGTTGTATTTTTGAATTTGGTTTACTAATATTTTGTTGAGGATTTTTGCATCTGTGTTCATTAGGGATATTGGTCTATAATTTTCTTTTTCTGTGGTATCTTGTCTGGTTTTGGTATTACAGTGATGCTGGCCTCATAGAATGGGTTTGAAAGTATTCCCTCCTATTCTAGTTTTTGGAGTACTTTAAGGAGGATGGGTATTAGCTTTTCTTTAAATTTTTGATAATATTCAGCTGTGAAGCCATCTGTACCTGGACTTCTGTTTCTTGGGATTTTTTTGATTACCAGTTTGATTTCATTGCTGGGACCCAAGCTGTTGGTATGCAGTGGGTGAGATGTTTTTCTGTCTGTGCTGGCAGTTTGCTTTAGCCGCCACCTTTGTGATGAACTCAGGAGACTCTGTTGTGCTTGCTGTGGGCAGGGCTTCCCTCTGCCTGGCCTGAAGCAATGGAGGGGCTGCAGGGATAATGGGGTGGCCTGGCTGATGTGTGGTTCTGCCTAGGTGGACTTCAACACCAGGCCTGGACATGTACAGGGGCTGGCTTCTGCAGGCATCACCCTGGTTGGGCTGAAACGGAACCAAGGAAACTGGGAGAGTCTCCCACTGACGGCAAGGTGGCAACGTCCTAGGCTGCCACTGTGCCTGGCAGCATATTGAAGGGAGGAACCTTGGGGCTGTGCTTCCAGCAAGGGGAATAGAGCATCTGGGCTGCTGAGAGCTTCCAATATGTTGGGGTGATATCCTTCACCTGCCCTTTCTCCTGTGGAGAGAGTTCTGTCCAACCCTTGGCCCTCTGGCCCCCTTCCACTTCTGGCAGGTCTCCCAAACCACTGCCTCTGCTCAGGGTCTCAGGACTGGTGGAGCGTGCCTGTCATCCACAATGGCTGGGGTCCCAGCTTCCCAGAGTGTTCCAGCTGTCTCCAATGTCCAGCCCTGCCATTCACCAGAACCCAGTGTAATGTGGGTCTGTGATCCCAGGGAAGATCTCCATGGTCAGGTGTGCAGTACTCCTAGTTTCCTACTCCCTCCCCGCTCCATTCTTCTTTCTCTGCCTTTAGTCTGGGGTAGGGGGAGGGCTTAGGTCCCACTCTTGATCTCTGCCATTTTACCCTTTTCTGTGAGGTCTCTTCTTCCTCAGGCATAGGTGGTTTGTTCTGCCATCTTCAGGTCATTTTCAGGTTTACTTGTATTTTCTGTTTTCTTCTTTTATTTTTTTTTGGCGGAGTTTCCTCCTTGCCTTCCTACTCTGCCATTTTTTTCCAGAAGGCTTACTCTTTTCTTTTTAAAGTTAATATCCATAAAATTTGTTGGATTTAAGCTTCCTAGTTAGGACCATAGCCTAATCACTTAATCCTATCATCTCTGAGCTTTTACCTGGGTAACTTTGTTTAAATTTTCGTTCTGTAGCAAAAGATGTCTGATCATTCTTTACTTTTTTCCTCCTGCTTGTATATATTAGGAGAAAGGAGGATATGGTGGGAAATGCTCTTTTCCCCTACATGTATTGAAATCACAGTAAACTTAAAAGAGTAGTACAATAAATTCTTGGGTATCTATTACTCAGATTATTAATAGTTTGTCAAACTAGCTTTATCCCCTTTCTTTCAATTTTTCTCTCTCTCCTCTTTAATACTATGGATCACGAACTTTTTTCAACATAATAATTCATTAGTACTACTATTATTTTGATGTCAGATTGTCTCATGTTTGGCCAGAGGGAGACCCTTCAGACTGTCTCCTTTATGCATTTGATATGATCATATTCATTATGTTATATTTTAATTCCTCTTGATTTCATGACTTAGAAGATTTAACATCCAGGTTTGCTACAATTTTGCTATCTTCCATGTGAACCTCCTACAGATACGAATGCTTTAGTAATCTGAAATAATTACTTGATCTGTTCAATGTGCTAAGGGCAAGATTTATATATGTGTATTTTTATATAGTCCATGGTAAATTTTGTCCCTTTAAGAAAAATTCTTCCTATTAAGTTCAAAGACTATATTCTAATATTGGAGGTGGGATTAATGGACCTTAAATTGACATTTGCTTCCTGATATTAACATTGTACTGTAACATTATGTGCAGTGTTCTACTCAACTCCCTTTTTTTTAACATTTTTTTGGGGGGTATTGTTAATGTACAATTACTTGAACGACATTATGGTTACTAGACCCCCTATTATCAAGTCCCCCCCACATACCTCATTACAGTCACTGTCCATCAGCATAGTAAGATGTTATAGAATCATTACTTGTCTTCTCTATAAATACTGCCTTTCCTGTGTCCCACCCTGCTGCATTATGTCAACACCCTTTTTTTAATGTTGACTGTCTTATAATACTATCCCTTACAGGTGCCTAATTAGATCATATGAAATTTAATATACCTTCAGAATTCTGAGTTCAGCTAGAAACTTAAAAAAATAAAAATACCACAAAGACTTTCAGATGAACAGTCCAGTATTGTTAGACATGTGTAATTATAAGACTTCCTTGGACTTTTCCTGGTGAAAGAATAGCTTAAATTGCATACAATATCCAATGCTTGCCATTTTTAATAGAGTGGCTTGATATGTCACTTCTTAAGGAACTATCACTTCTTTATAGTTCTTTCTAATATTTTCTGTATGTGTCACTAATTTTTCACTTTGAAATGGAGAAACTTGTATTTTCAGAACTGGGTTATTCTCATGACATAAAGAGATTTGAAAGTCTTTCATCTCTTAGAGTATTATTTATTTCATGAAACAAGATTTAGCTCAAGTGTGGATTGTTACTCTGAAGGCTTAAGCATAATTTCCCCAAGCAGTCCCTTGCTTCAAAACTGCCCTGGGGTAGAGGTGAAGGGAGTAAAGAAGCTTTATTTCTAGTCCCAGCTCTTTCATTTACCAACTTTATTGTATTACTGGCAAATTATTTGACCTCTTTGGGTTTACTCTGGCTATATGAAAAACAAGTGAATTTGACTAGAGGATTTCTAAAATCTAAATTTCTCTGAGTCTTTTGTAACATTTCTAAAATTTTATTACCTGAAGAGAGTACTAAGAGATATACTTCCTTTTATTTGAAAATTTATCTGCAACAATATTTGCTAGAGATGTAGATAAAAGCCAGCAGCTGGCACCACCAGATGGATACAATACACAGCTGCTAGCTCTTTCCTTACTTAGCTTTTCTTACACATATTTTGCAAACACAAAGTAGTACACATACATACCATTGCTGTGCTCAATAGTACATACTGTGGTACAAATGTAGAGAAGTGGACAGATGGGAGATCTGTTTACCTTCCAAATTTTTTTAATGCGTTATTGCTAGTTCATACCACTCTCCCTCACGGGAGTGATATTAGGACAAATATGTTCATTTGAGAGACATTACTCATTCTGTATCTCTAAGTGTCATCTCCGCAATTCTGTATCTCAACCCCTCAAGTTTTACCACATCCAGTTATTATCTAAGACATTGTAAAAGATACAATACATTAATGACAATAAGCTATCTCCTTGGAACAGTAGCTCATCTGCCTTCAAATAAGTCACTGGAGAAAATTTATTCAGTTTAAAGAAGCAGTATTTCTTACAACCTTTCTGGAAAATATTCCTCAAAATGTTCCAACTTAGACATCCACTTATTGCTGGCTTAATGATCAAAAGGGTTTAGAGAGCACAAAGCATTTTGAAGTTGAAGTGATTTAAATGCCTGTTCTGCCATATTCCTTGTTCTTGAATGTGTTCACTCACTTGCTGAATTTATAGAACCAACTGGGAGAAGAACAATGTTTCTGCCTTCCCTAAGAAATTCCTCAAATTCCTTAGCATGACAATCAAAAGAAAATCTGAGTTGCTCTTCGTAAGACATTTCTTACATACACAGCAGCAGTAAAAGTTTTGATTGTTCAGGTTTCAGAAAGAAAATCACAAAATTTCCTTATTTCTTCTACCTTTCAAAGCACAGTTTGGAGTGCTACGGTAGATAAAAAACAAAAAAACAAAACCCCACAATTTACAGGTGGAGTGCCTTTGGCATCTGCTTCATAAGCTGACGGTCCTGTCAGATACTAGCTCAGGCACTTGCTCTAGGACTGTGAGTGTTATTCTTAAGGAACCTGAATCTCAGTTTTTCATCTGTAAAATGGGACCCAGTGTTTAATGTTACAAGTTCTAATGAGATAACACATGGAATACACTTAGCACAGTCCTTTGGAACATAAGAAGTGCCCAGTAAATGCTAGCCATTATTAACTGATTGCTCACCTTCTAATTCTATTTCTAAAAGTTGAGGCGTATTTAAAAAATGCAACTAAAATAGCATTAGAATTCCCAAAAAAATGAACTATTTATTCCTTGTTACCATTAAATGCCATCAGTGTTCACATTCTCCTAGTAGGTTTCTTCAAATTAGGGTCTAAACAAGACATACACATTAAATTTGGTTGACATTTTTCTTAGCAGTCTTTAACGTAATGTCTCTCCTTTTCTCTCTCTCTCTTTTTTTTTCCATGCTTGTCATTTGTTGAAGAAATCAGATAATTTGTTCTGTAGTATTTGTCATGTTCTTGTTTGTTTGGTTACATCTGTCATAATGTTACTGAAAATACTAACTTAAAAAAAATTCAAAATTTAAAATTTAACTCTAACTGAAACTAGGTAGTTAATTTAGCTAGACTCAGCCAGACTGTAAATTTCATGAGGTCATGATTTATGATGATACAGTGCAGGGCAGATAATAGTTGTTTGATTAGTTGCTAAGAGTAATAATCCTGCATTTGATTCATATATGTTAACATTTTTTTAATAGGGATGAAGTAAGAATAGGGACTTTAAGAAATAGGTCTCACATTTCCATAATTTTGCTATTTTGAAACTGAAAAACAGTCATTAAATATTTCTGAGCCTCACCTCACCAGTTTATGATGGAGGGATGTTCTGTCTTATACATTTGCCTGGTGAATGAGAAAATGCAAGCGTGGTAATATAAATGCAGGTTAAATAATAGTATTATCCTTTTTGAATAAAAAGAATCAATGCTGATATTTTATTTTGACACCAGCAGTTGAATAAAAGGCTAAATGAACTTGCTGATTGAAAAACCACCCTTACATTTAAAAAATGGAAAATTATTTTTCCTACTCCGTTTCCATTTTTCTCTTGGCCACTATTGTGCAGTTTTATGTGCCATATTATAATTGGAGAATTAACTTTCTCTTGATTCTCTTGCCAAGTGAAAATCCAGTTGAAATAATGATTGGCTTAGGTGGCAAATCAGACAAAAGACCTTGGCTTACACGCCCAGAACTCCCGATTATGCCTGCCTTACAGATTCTCTGAAAGCAGTGGGACTAATCCCTTGTTCAAATAAGGCAATTGAAATCATCAACTAATTTTTAACCAATGGAAAATTAAAATGGACTATCCATAGAAATAATTATGAGTGCATGTGAATACCAATGCCATTAAAAAAAATTGTTCTAGTGAATATTAGATAAATTTGTAATGAGGATCATTTGAAGTAAAAACAATATCCTAATTTCAGTTCTAATAGAGATTCAACAGGTGACTAGTGTCTGGACATGTAATATGTTTAATGATTTGAGAACTGGCTTTTAAATTTTATTTAGGATTTCTTTATGAAAATTTGATTCAAAATTAAGATATGTATTGTGCCAGTGAATGACTAGGAAGCAGTATATTTGCAGGAATTGCAGGAACGTTGAACATTTAAGGCAAATTCTGCTTGTAGATTTAACTGGAGGTTTACATCTATTATCTTTGGTTTGGATTAAGGATCTTTTCAGTAAACGAATAATGAGCCACACCTACATATACAAAAAAGTCAGAGCAGTACTTCTCATCCCAGGGAGACTATTTAAAAATACTAATATCCAGGCTTCACCCAGGATCAATTACAAATCAGAATTTCTGGAGATATGGCCTATCCATTTATTGCTGCTAGGTCAGAAAGCTAAAAGTGCCTCCTTTTAATACTGTCTTCAGTTAAAGATGGGAAGCTGGTGGTAAGATTAATTTTGGGAAAGCATATGGCATTTGAAAATCACAAAATGTCAGGAATGAAGCAAAATGAGGTAGCTGTTATATTTGTGCTCTCTGTGAGCACAATACAAACCCCGGATGGAGCCGCTGTTTGAGGGTTTCAGCTCCTTGAAATTTTTTCTGGAGCTTATGCTTCTTTTTCTCATCTACAGATCACCTCCTCTCCCAGGTTAGTGAACTTTTAAGATTCTATACATGGTGTAGGTTTTCTAACAGGGTTTCTTTCTGGAAACCACTTTTATACGAGCAATACCTTAGAAAAGTCATTTACTCAATCAAAATATACTGATAAAAGATGTTTTTCTATGACTCATTATAATGAGTACTCTTTCAGAAAAAAATAATCTGGCCCAAAATATTGATATGTTTCAACAGAATTTAGTCCTTCAATAATTGTTGAGAGAGTTTAAATGTGGAACCTTCCAGAAATGTTTTGTTTGAGAAATCTGTTTAATTTTCACGAATGATTTATATCTGGGGGTGGAATAAAAAGAAAGATTCTTTGTCCTGCTTATTTCATACTTATCTAAGTTTGATGTAATTTCCTGAAGTTAGACTATTTTCTCATTTATCCTACAGCTTTCATTAGTTTGACAGTTTTAACTCATTTATCTTTCTACCAGTATTGAATTGATAGGATAAATCATTTGATAAGGGAACACAATTTTCGAAGTTGCAGATTTTTGAACTTGTGAATTTTTTAAAAGACATGCCAATAAATATTCTATTAGTTTACTCTTTTGCATTGTCATCATCAAGCTTTAAAAGCTCATTGAAAACTTCTGTAGCAGTCAGTCATTTTTCCTTTCTGCTTCATTTGCATTGTGTGCCTGCCCATTTTTCATTATTGGTTTCAACGTAACACAGACTGTTGAAAGGATGAGGGATCATTTCCCAAGATCCCCAGACTCTTCTTTTGATAAACCTATGACTAAAATTAATCTCGGCCCCATCTTGGTAAGTTTATTTATTGATCTGCATGGCAGAGCTATAAGCACAACTTTGTCAGTTTCACAGTAGTAAAAATAGGTATAAAAATAAAACATGTATTGACTGCTCTAGCTTCAGTGATAAATGATCAGAAAACAGCTTTCTTCTTCTACCACCATACCAAAAATCACACCTGATATGTAGGCTTTCCCTTCTCCAGTATTTGAAAGGCTTTTAAACAGATCTTGTAGCTTGTCACTCATTAACAGGAATTGGAGTCCATTCTATTCAGTAACTGTTAGTTGTTCTGGATATTCCTCCTCGGCTTGATGGCAGGTATTGGTCTTTGGGGACTGTTGTGGAAGCTGACTGCTTTCCCCGCTGGCTGCGTCCATTCTTCTGTGGGTGGTTTGGTGGGTTCCCTGCCCCCGACTCCTCCACAGGGATCTTGGCACTGCGGTTTCCTGATGCTTGCAATGCACTTGCTGGCTGGCTTTCCAGTACCCCTGTCCTAGCTCCTGCCCTAGCACTAGATTCATGAGGTTTCTTCCTTGGGCAGGCACTGAAGACTGAACTTGGGGAACACGCATGCACCCAGGCCCAGCTGCTTCCTGGAAGGGCAGGCCATTCCTCCTGCTCTCTCTCTCTGCCCTGCCACTGACGGCTGCCCCAGCTGCCTCCTGCCTACTGATTCCCTCCGGGCTTGGAGTCTGGCCACAGACTGTATCTTTATATATACCCCCAAACACCTGGAAACAGATGTTAGAGCTTTCTAAAATACTCCCCTGAATGTGCCTATACCATTTTTTTTTTTTTTTTTTTTTTGCCATTCAGCAAACTTCCATCTGAGCAGTGAGATATCTCGTGCCGAAAACCTTAATCTCTGAGTGATTGATTCTCTTAGGGATCCTTTCACTTGGATTGCTGGGAGCAGCCCACCACTCCCCCTCCCATGCCGCAGGATGTGGGGAGACTCCATGGCACTCTCTTCCTTGAATTCATTTCAGATTCTCCTTCAATCAGTCAGTAGCTTTGTCCTAAGGAAGCAACAGGTATGATGGTCCAAGATGCCTTTGGTTCTGCCCTAGGGACGTGTTTAGAATGTAGTATATTCATCAGTTTTTTTTCACTGTAGCCAAAATTTGGAGTCAACACAATGCATCCTATTTCATATCCTGCTATAAGTGTTTTGGCCATACTTTATGTCGTAATAAAGGCTGAATGGTGTGGCATATTTAATGGCAACGTTTCTGACTGCCTGGAACCCTATTGGTTTGTATTGTTTCTATTAACACAGATCTAAATAAGTGACTTTACTTGGCAAAATATCATAATTTTTATTACAGTACCTCTGCTATATGAGCAGAGAGAAATTACAAATTTAAAGATCTTCACAATCGCATGTATTAAAGCTTTACATCAGTCTTTTAAATATAACTTAACAGCAGCTACACAGAAATACTAGTCTTCTTTCCAAAATCAAATATTTCATGTTGGTAGTCATTATTAATAGTTTGAATCAAATGTTATGTTCATGCCTCAGCCATGGTCAGAATAATCTAACCAAAATATGGTTATTTTTCATTTTAGTCATATAAGTTTCAAAATATAATTCTGGAAGAATCTTGAGAGATCATCCATCTAGGCTCAACACAGTAGGACTTTTTGCAAAGGTAGAAATGTTTTGCACTGTCCAACACATATGACTGTTGAAAACTTGAAATGTGATAAGCGTAACTGAGAAGCTGAATTTTTAATTATTATTTAATTTTAATTAATTTAAATTGAAATAGCTGCATGTGACTATTGACTACTATGTTGCACAACTCAGTTCTGTCTTCACACAGACTTGGTTAAGTCTAGACTGATAATTAAACAACATTTTTTTCTCTTGAAAGACTGACTTTTTTCCTTGAAAAATAAAAACAGAATTATTGAGTAATAGGGAAATACAGATTCCTCTGCCTTAGATTACCTACTTTATCGAATAGAATAAAGGAGACAATCAGCACTGCTTTTTCACAGCTAAATGAACCTAGGTGATAACATTTTAGTCTTATTAACATGGAGACTACAGGTCTTTAGGGATCTTCCATGACTTGTATTTGTGTAGAGATGTAGATTCGCTGCACAGTGTCTCTCTCTCTCTCTCTCTTTTTCCCCAGAAGAATCCCTCCTATTATTGTCATGCTCATGTTGTTGGTGGGGTGGTTGAGCATCCGGGAGCTAAAGAGGCCTGCCAGATGTCACAGCACGGGTGTGGTGGGAGAGGACGGGGAGATTTGGCTCAGTTTACACATTACTACCTTTCCTAAGAACTCATTATTTGTGGCAGATACTACTGTATGTGAAGGATTCAAAGAGGATAAGAATAAAGTTCCCCTGATGTGAACATTTTAGGTGCCATCCCTGTCTTCTTGCGGGAGACCAGCAGGAGGCAGAAGCCTGAGGCTGGCTGTGAGAGGCCATAACTCCTTCTGGGAGGCTCATGGTTTTCTCTGGCTGGTGGCAGCAGCCTGGCCACTCTGAGTCCCAGCCCCACTGACATGCCCTTTCTCTTAAGGTTTGTCTGCATCGTGCCATAACTTCAAAACTCGTCCCTTTGAAAATAAATCCTCCTTGAAATATCTGGTGAATGTCATTGGATTCTGGTTAGGACCCAGAGTGATACATTCCCTCCTAACTGAACTATTTCTGGTGGTGTATCTTCTCTTCCTGGGTTGGAGGAAACATCACAAAAGGTGCTTTGAGAATTGCTGCATTAAGATCTCTATTCTAGAATACTAGCTGGTGTGTGGAGTGTGATGCTATAGAGTCCAGCACCCCAAATGCCCAGCATGTTGGGAGCCTCCACTCCATCGCAGATGATGCCTCTGTTTTGAGCTGTGGATTTATTAAAGTGAGGCAGTCATTTCTTAGCAAATCATCCCATTATGGTATACCTAACACAAGAAATATTTAAATCCATCAATGATTGATAATGAATTCTGCTAGTGGATACAAGTTTATTTATTGACCAATTATGAAAGGATTTCATTTATAGAGTGGGTTCTCAGTTAGTGATTTTGTGGATGAAAAATTTTGGATTTATTCTTAAGTTATGATGCATTATAAATACATACCAAGAAATGAATAGATACACTAATTAATTAAGAAGTCAATATGGTAACATTAGTGTATCTTATATCACATATTTTAACAGATTTATGAATCTTCACTTAGATTTTCAAGAGGAGACAATTTTAGTTTCTTAAATAATGTCATTAAGGTAGTTGCCTATTTTATACGAAATGATCATTAGTGTATCTATTGTGTGCCAGGCACTGTAGTAGGTACAGGAATTAAAAGAGTGAACAAATACTCACTACATTTGAGGAGCTTATATATTATTGAGTAAGAGATATGCCAAAAGAATAATTTACAAATAATTTATGGATTACAATTGCTGCATGATATTGTGTTTCCCTTCCCTCTCTTCGTTCCTCAACCTCTTCCCCATCCTACCTGGAGCCAGACCCATATTGAAACCAAGAAAACAGGATTTTTGGAAATTTGACTCAAGTCGGAGACAGATATTCTTTCACACATAACAAACAGGAGCTAGGCTTAAATATGGTGATCTTGGTATGAAGAAGCTAATGATTTTGTACTGAGAATCTAAAAATTTTATACTAAGAATCTGACCTCAGTGAAGATTTTTTCTCCCCTTCTCTTCTGCCCTCAGCAATGAAAATCTCTGGGACACTTTGGCAATGGATCATGAAGGAGTTGACTCCGAAGAGACCCAGCAACAGACTATGGGGGTCTGGCTGAAGGAGGTGAGAGGGAGAGAAAAGGGACATAAAGATAATCACGGAGGCACTGGAAGGAAGGGGATAGAAAGGGCCCTTGACAGATACATTTTTCTGCTTACATCTAGCTGGCCATATGGGAATGCCATGAATGTCTAAACCATTGTAGGACCTGGGTGTGGAACCAGCTTTCAAGATAGTCCTCAGTGATTCTAGCCCCTGATACTCATGTCCTTGTGTAGGCTCCTCCCACACCGGAGAAGGCTGACCTGTGTAACCACTAGGCTATTGTAGAAATGACTGAGTGTTTCTTTTGAGTCTAGGTTTTAAGAGATATGTGGCTGTTTCCTTGTTCTCTTGGACCATTCGATCTGGGAGAAGCCAGCTGCCATGTCGTGAGGACTGTCAAGCAGCGCTATGAAGAGGTCATAGGTGGGGAACTGAGGCCCCCTCCCACAGCCATGCGAGTGAGCAATCTTGAAGGTGGACTTTTAGCCTCATTCAAGCCTTCGGATGACTACAGTCTCAGCTGATATCTTGACTGCAACCTCCTAAGACCCTCTACCAGAACTGCCAGCTAAGCTGCTCCTGAATTCCTGACCCAAAGAGACTGTGAGTAATAAAATCTATGTTGTTTTAAGTCGCTATGTGTGAGGTAATTATGTGGCAATAGATAACAAATATACAGAAAGATGAATTAAATAGAGTGCACTCCAAGTTTCTATTGCCCTATGGATTCTGTAGGAGATGAACATGTTGTTCTAACCTGAGCTATTTGTTCTTTTGAATTCAGTGTGTCTGCTTGATTAGCTCAAAATAAGAGTTTAGGACTATGAACTATACTGCCCCACCCTTCCGTAATAAAGGTGTTCAGGTTACAATTATAAGTGCTGAAAGGAGAAGTATAGGGTACAGTGAAAGAATATGACTTGTTAATACTGTTACTGTTCATGTGTAAGAGTCATACAGCTGTGAGAGTTTGAATAATCTGAATAAAACATACTGTGTGCACCTGTCAAAAGAATCATCAGCTTGATATTTTCCTGTTGAAAGTATCTAGGCTTTTAGCTTCTCAGCTCCATTGACCTTTTCTTTTCTCTCTTTGAAAATACTTTTTAAATTCATATATACTGTAATTTGGAAAATATTTTTGCTTCTTTTCCCCTTTAAAAAACAACTTTGTTGTTCTCTTTTGATAGAATTCTAAAACCTTCTCTTTATATTCTACATTATACCTTCATTTCAAAACCCAAATCCTTAAAATTATCATTGCTTACCAAATTAACAATGACTTATGCCATAGTAGTTACCTCATTATGCTTTCTATTGTTTAATGTAACAATTTGGCCATTGCATAAAAGGATGTGTACCAATGATTTTAATAAATGAAATACTATCCCAACTTCTCTTTTAAGTGGAGAAAAGCCTATTATAATTAACTCATTAACAAAAACCCCACTGTAGTCAGCAAGACAATTTCAAGTAGAATGATGCCACCATCTCCCTTGTTCAGATGTTATTTACATATATAACCTCTTGTACCGTTATGGAGATTTAAATACTATTTAAGCATTAGCGTAAAGAAGACATGTGAACCAGTAACATCTGCTCATTGCTTTTATATATTTGACTCCTTCCCTCTTTTAACGTTGTCATCAAACTCAGAAATCACTAGTTCTACAGATTCTATTAATAAAGAATGTCAGCTTCTTGCGCCCTCTTGTGGAGAAATACTCCTGGTGTTAAGTCTCTGGCAGCTCGGGTTGCAGTTTGTTTAGGGAATTCTGAAAGGATGAATCATTTTTCCATGTTTTTATGCAATATGATTTAATTTTCTGAAACAATGTTACTCACTTCTTGCTCAGTTGCAGGACTGAGGAACTGAGATAAATTTCTATGAAAGCAAACATGAGACATTAACAAATACTTGCTAAAGCAATTAGATTCTTATTAAACTTTTTCATTCGTTAGATGGGATCATTTGTTCCCACTTGTATTCATAATTAATTGCCAAAATTTCACTGACTAAATTGACTACAAGAGAGTCTTCCATTCAGCATTTATCCTCTCAGGTCCAGGGTCAGGATCCACCATTGTCAGGAAGTGTCTTTTTGCAGGCTGGGTTACTAGACCCAATCCTGTAATTCACCCTAGTGCACATTCCTTCCCTGGCATTTCCCACACAGTGATCTCCTTTGGCTTGTCCTCGACTGACATATCAATTTTCTTTCTGGAAGGTGCGAAAAAATAACTGGGTGATCACTTACCACTTAAGTATGCCCAGTGCTTGTATAAGCTCTGCCTAGACCACACAAAGCTGGGATAAAATTAGGCTCATAATGTGTTCATTATGTCTCTAATTCTGCTTCTATCTTCCTCTGTGAAACCTCCAGCTGCCTGCAGGTATCCCCATCTCAGCTCTGACTGGCAGTTTCCACAAATGCCCATAAACGCTCACATGCAGTCTCCTCAGCGCTGGGGATCTGCAGGCTGCCGGCGTGTTGCCTGTTACTGAGGGTGGAGGCTGATGACCGTGTGGCTGAGGGGGCCCTGTCCCTGCCATGATGCGGCCGTTTGAGATCATGGGGCTTCTGCTGTGTGGCTGGGACTCCCTGGACGCTGCCGGGGCGCCTGATAGAGCTCCAGACTAACCAGGGCTTTATCTCAAATCTGTATGGGCTTCGTCTCCAAATCAGGAAAATTCCTATCTTGTCTTGTCCTCTGTGAAAGAGGTGCCGATTTGGGTGCCCAGTGTTTCTCAGACCTCGGAGCCAGGCATCTCTCCTGTATTTTTGTTAAAGGTCCTTCCTTCAGGCTCTGGCCTTGGTTCCATGGACGGAGGGAGCAGGGGTGGGGGCGTGGCGCTGGGAGGAAAGGAGGAAGTCACAGAAAAGGTGAGCCACACTCGCCTACTATTACTCCACGCACTCTTTATCCAGGTCATTTTTTATTTGAAGAAACGCTGAGCTTCCCTTCTCTGTCCTTCTTTGCTTAAAGATACCCCTCCCCCAACAGATTCCTTGAGGCTCTGATTCATCTGTTTGCCAGAAATGCTCAGGCATGTCTGAGTCTGGGAAAAATGCAACCAGGCTCCAGCGGGGTTCTCTCCATATTCATTAATGGTGACAAAGGTGAAAGTGGATGACGGTGCCAGGTTAAGGGAAAGGGACATCTGTGGACGGGAAAGTCTGGCAGTCCGCCTGCTTCTAAAATATCCTAGAAGTTGTTCTTGAGGGAGAATACATCTCATGGAAACTGAGTATACTTTCACAGGTTCTTGAACACATCATGAGAGCATAATGCTCAAAATCAGATGCTCTCACATTATTCTGTTCTATAAAGTACTTCCACCTTGTAATGTGTTTCACAAACATTATGCAGAATTATTGTAAAGCTCACTGTTTGCAACTATTAAGGTTATAAGAAACCAAATAGTCAAGTGCTTATATAAGTAAATAGGCATTTTCTAGAGGGAGATTAGCTTGACTAGCCAGAAATTTGCATAAAGACTTTTTTGTTTCTTCTATTTTTCTAGGTAATTATATTAAACATTGCTAGCACCTCTTTATCTCTGCTTCCAGCATTTTGTGCAGCAACAATACAAACCCACCTTCTTATATTTATAGTTAGACAGCCCTGAAGACAGTCTTGCTAATTGGAAGCAGCCTACCTAGTGTTGAATTCTGGGGCACCCACTTCCTTGCTGAATCACCTTGACAAGTAACCTTAGCCCTCTAAGACTCAGTTTCCATATATATGACATCGGATAAATAATAGTAGTAAAACCTGCCTCATAAATTGCAAGACTTCACCGAGGTTATTAATAAAAGCACAGTGCAGGACATGCAGTAAAAGCCTAATAAACTTTTTTTTTAATTAAAACAAAATTATAATTTCCTCACTAAAGTAAGTTTTTGTATGCCAGTTACTTTTCAGTAAAGCTGATGGTAAAAGAGAGAGAAAAATTTTAATGAAAATTGTCTTATTAAAAGTAAACGCTAAACTTGAACACTGAAAAAATCTGAGATTTTTTTCAAAAGAAGATAAAGTCATGGGGAAGAAAGACAAAAGGTCTGTGTTTCCTGCATTAGTGTGTAGAAGGAATGCCTGGGGACAGCACCAGTCAAGGTTATAAGGCGTCCTCTGTTCTGAATTTGAATCACCACTTTCCTCTGTTTTATGTAGGCCAGTACAGTCTGAAAGGTAGCTACTAGCCACACAAGGCTGTTAAGCACTTGAAATGTGGCCAATCTGGACGTGGTGTCAGTATAAAATACACACCTGAGACTATAGTTAATAGTACTGTGTTACATTTTTGAAAGTTACTTAAGGAGTAGATCTCAAAAGTTTTCGTCACAAGAAAAAAATATTTGTAACTATGTATGTGATGGATATTAAAAATGTTTATTGTAGTGATCATTTGGCAAAAATACAAATATTGGATCATTATGTTGTATACTTGAAATTATTATAATGTTATATGTCAATTATAACTCAGTTTTAAAAAATACCAGATTTTGAAACTTTAGTACAAAATAAGAATGTGAGGTAGTTTATTTGAAATTTATGAATATTGATTACATGTTGAAATAACATTTTGGCATTTTTAAAGGAAAATATATTATAAAAATTAATTTTACCTATTTCTTTTTACCTTTAAAATGTGGCTGCTGGAAAATTTAAAATGATATCTTTAGCATGACTTATATTTCCACAGCACCGTGCTATGATCCAGATACATTTATGTCTTTCTTTGGTGACCTGAGGATACCCAGAAAGAAGTTCTGGAAGAAATGATACGGAAGCAGATTACCTTTTTAATGTCAGACTATTCCCATTACATTATTAAAATTTTTATATATTCAGTGCTAAAAAGAGTGAACTCTGAGTTAAGACATTATAGATTCAAAATCAGACACTACTATGGGATATCTGTATGATTTTAGAGAAGTGTGTGAATTTGTCAGTTTTTTACCCCCTGAACCGTAGGGATGATATTATTACCTAGGTCTGCAAACTCATATGTGCAGGAAATACACATTTAATTTTCTGTAACTGAAGTTAATTTCTATTATGAATGTCCAGTCCGTATATTGTGGAAATGATCTCAGTTGTTTCAGAGTTTACTGCCCCCTGTACACACAGTGTTAACTTTCCTCTGAGTAGTACAAAAGTAAGGGGGGAAGGAGCATATGATCCCAGGTGTCACTGTCCATCCCTGCTGGCATCAGCTGGGATATTCTTTCACCTGCCTGGGGCTTAGTCATCGAGGCTGCTGTTTCTTCTTTATCCCAAATGCAAGGCCTCTTCTGGGACCCTAGTTCTTTCTTCCATGTTGCAGCCATTGTAGGATTTATGGAAAACAGGCGTCCAGTTACAAAACTTACCTCTTACGTGCATTAGGAGGAATATTATCTTTTATGTGCATTAAGAGGAATAAGTAAGATGACCCACGTCTGGTGCCCAGCACAATGCCTGATACAAATTAAGCACCTAATAATGGTCATTATTATTGTCAAGGAGCTGCTGTTCTTGTTCTCAGCCAATGCACTTTGGGTTTCCAGAGATCTAGTTGCTGGGTGAGGTGACCATTTTCTTTTGCTCCTTTTTTAGTAGTTGAGAGTGAGGAGAGAAACTGGATACAGTGGGGGAAACAAAGTGAAGCAAAACACAAACCACTGGGCTCCAAGTCCTCTTGGGTTATGATTACGAAATTAGCATCTAGGGTTAGTGCTGGGAAGGCATGTTCAGGCATGTGGGGAGTGGTGTGGAGACTGCCAGATCATCTAACTATGGAAGGTACCATTTAATGATAGAATTAACAATGTCATAAATATTAAGCATCTCTGATAAGCCAATAATGGTTTGGTGGATAGAAAAGAAGTGGATGTGATAATCCACGCATTTGAAGAACTTACAACTGGATGAACAAAAAAAACACACGTTGCATTTTAAAATGAGAGATGGTGGGTTGGAAGGCTGAGTGTTCCCGCATAGTCTCACGTGGTAGGGATACTTTGGTAGGAATGTCAGAGCTCAGGGTTAATACTAAAAGTTCAGATAGAGAAACTCAATTTATTAGTGTACTTTGAGCTAATGGGGATTTCAGAAATGCAGTCTTTCTAGCCAAACTCAAAAGAAGCTAATGGGAATCAGAATGTTGCTGTAATAAAGTACAGGGGGGATATTCCTTTCAAGTGAAGAGAATGTTCATGTAAAATTTAGTGACAGTTAATACCCACTAGAAGATAAAATGAATATTTTTTCAATTTTCATTACTATTCATTTATTAATACATTAATTTTGTCATCTGGTGGGTATTAGCTGATAACTAAAGTTTTACTTTAAAAGTATAAAAGGTACTCTTTAACATCAGAAATTATATCTACTAATTATATTTTTTACTATGCAGACTAGGGAAATACTTCCAGTATTAAGATTTTTCATAGTTAAAATATCTCAGATCAGCATGTGGGAAACCAGTGTTTTCCAAAGAGGATGATTTGAAAACTACTGCTATAGATTTTGAATGCCTTATTGTCTTGATGCTTCTCTTCTATGTGCTCACATTTATCATGGGGTTAAGACTTGATCTGATCTTTGAACGTTGTATTAGATTTGGATTAGAATAAAGAAATAAGACTTACAATCTAGAGAGTAAATAAAGTGTAGGAGAGACGTGCAGACAGACCTTTACTAGAAGGAAGGGGGGAATCAAGTTAGAGACTTAACAATGAAAATGTTGTTAGGAGGCTGGATTTGATGGGTGATATGACCCGACTGTATCATAGTAAATTGCACAGTGTCAGGAAGACCGTATTTGTCGGAAGAAAACTGAACTAAAAGTTCACAAATCTCTTAAGAATATTGGAATTTGGAGTGATAATTTCCGATTAGTTAGGGGATGTTGCTAAGATGCTAAGCATGACATGTCATCTAGAAAAATTTATTTAAGGTGTTTTCCATTCCATGAACTCCATCTTAAAAACATTCAGGTTTTGGATCACAGAGGGGGCTTATTGTGTGTTTAACTTCCGTCAGCGCTTGCTAAAAGTCACTTTACAAGCAGTTCTTTGAAACATCATTTAGAATCAACTATTCTGAACTATGATATGAACTATAAGGGTGTCTGATTTTTAAGCGTCCTTTGCCTGTCAGAGCTGTCTTTTTTTTAGATGATAATTTAGGAGGGTCTTTGAGGTGAAAGGTAGCATATGCCACTAACACACCTAGTGCAGAATTATTATAGAATCTTCTTGTTTCAATCAAGTTCAGTTATAGAATTTTAGAACTATAAGGGATCTCTGTTCACATGGTTGCAATTTCTTCGTGTTAGTTGAAATTCTCTAAGGGATTGGAGAGAATACAAGTCCAAGTCATCTTCTTTGCTAGGTGCTCCTGGGGACTGGGGCAACCACATGGCCTGGCTCGGTTCTCACCATTCTGCTCTTTATCCACATAAGTGTTTATATGTTCTTCTGATGTCTTGTTTGCTTAGATTTGGATTAAAGAAATAAGACATACAATCTGGACAGTAAATGAAGTGTAGAAGATGTGCAGACAGACCTTTACTAGAAGGCAGAGGGGAATCAAGTTAGAGACTTAAGAATTGAAGTATTGTTAGGAGGCTGGATTTGATGGGCAATATGACCCGACTGTATCATAGTGAATCACACAGTGACATGAAGAGTGTTGTGTACAAAACAAGTATAGCAAAACAAGATTTCCTTATCTGTTCCCTTGTTAATTTTGAAACTCAGTTTCATGGACTCTATCCTCCCACAAATGAATAGAGGATGGCAATGTGTGTCTCTGCGTCATGACTGAGGGAAATGCAGCAATGCTGGCTCCCCACGTTCACTATGTGTCTGATTGGATGGGTGGACTTGGGTAGGCCAAGCTTTGCAGATATTTGTCAAACACCAGATGTTGCGGTGAAGGCATTTTGTGATGAGGTTAACATGTAAATCAGTAGACACCGGATAAAGCATGTTACCCTCCATAATATGGGTGAGCCTCACCCCATCACCACTGAAAGCCTTAAGAGAAGAAAGGCTGACTTCCCTGAGGAAGAAGGAATTCTGTCTGCAATGTGCATTCACACTGGAGCTGCCACATCAGCTCTTCCCTGGGTCCCCAACCCGCAGTCCCAGACTAGCATAAAATCAAAGCCCTGCTTATTTTGTGCTTGCCAGCCTCCACAGTTGTGTGAGTCGATTCCTTACCGTAAATGATCTCTCTCTCTCCACACACGCACATACACACACGTACACACAGACCCTATTGGTTCTATTTCTCTAGAGGACCCTAATACAATCAATCAGGGTTAATGATCTACCTGTGGCCAAAATTCATCTATAATTCTGTTAGAATTTAAAGTGAAGGTAAGAGACCAGAGTCACATTTTATAGATGAATGAATCAGTCTTTATGAGTAAAGAGAAGAAAAAAGAAAGAATTTATTCAACATGACTTTATTTGTCCAGTAACTAACCCTCAAATAGAAGATTTCAGTCTGTCAGAGATAGTTACCTTTGGGAGCAGGTCCAGGTTTTGTTTGTACAGGCTGGGGCGGTTTCCACAAGAGAACACAGAAACGCTCCTACCAAACTGGATATGAAAGTGAGCACGCACTTGGTTGAGAAGAGGAATCACAACAATTTATGAAAGTTTAAAAGCGGGCAAATACTATATATTTAACAGTATCCACAAAGGAAACACACTTCTTATTAACAAACTGCCTGATATACTTGCACATAACTTTTCTCCTCCCTATAGTTTTTTGGTGTATATTTACAATTACCACTTCAGAAAAGAAATACAGTCTAGTCCATACATTTCCAACTGGACCATGTGTTTCTCCCCCACTACCGACAAATCTCTGTGCCAGACACTGTGAGGTACACTCATGTGGAGATAGGGCCCTGACCTGTGCCTTCCTGTCACAATGTGTGAATGCGTGCAGCATTTAATTGGAAAGACGTATTTCTGAAAGCCTTTCCTATAGTGGGATGTCTGGTATAACTTAGCTATACATCAGTGCGACTGAAAATCCCATAAATGTATCCCATAAGACCCAAAGTAAATATATCCCTGACTTACCTTTTGCTGACCAGAATCTAAAAATGCCATAGCTACTCCAAGACCACCCTACAGGAGAGGACCTGTGATGGAGGGGAATCAGAGTAGGAAGAGACAAACGTCCTAAGATAAGATAAAATACCCCCATTTTGTAAATTTTACAAAAACATACTATTATGTGAATTAGGTAAACGAGAAGCCTCAATGCTTAAGCCTCTGGCTACCATGGTTATACAACATTCTTTTTACCTACCTCTAAATAACCTTTCACTTAATTGCTTGTTAACATAAATTTATTAATATATTTTCATACTACTTAGATAATGTGTGAAATTTCCCATAATTAACTGTAAATATTTATACTGTGAGTATGGGAACTACACACGAACAGGAAATGAAATATCTTTAAGTCATAAATTTGCAATGAATATTTTAGAACAGTGTAGTTGAATCTTGCTTATAATTATGGTAGACATACAATAATAGCTCTTTTTTTTTTAAATAGCTTTTTCCTTTTCACTCCAGAAAGACAGAGAAAAGGAACGAGAAAAAGTGAAACAGGCCTCTTTTATCGGGGGAGGTGACTTCAGAAATAAAATATGTATCGGAGTAGTCACAGTTAGAACTGATTTCCACATGAAATTACCATTCCCTTTCAAATGGAAATTTTGGATCGAAAATGTTAATAAAAATGTAATGGTAATAATGGCAGCCGTAATGATGATAATGTTATGTGTGTATGTGTGTGTTATTAGATGAGTGATTATCATAATCTCTGACACTTTTTTTTTCAGTTCATGAAGAGAGAGATTGAAATAGGTACTTACAGGGTCGTAATTTATTTACTGTTCCTTACTCATTAAAATGACTTTGCCATTATTTCTAAATGCTTACCGTAGGCTAGGTGCACATATGGTGCACAGAATCAGACTAACAGTAACTTCTGGTCAGTTCCAAGTCTGCCCTCATTATCCACAGGACTAAAGACTGTCTTTTATAAAATCAGTTATTTGGCATCTTCTCATTGATTCTGAAAGCAGTCTGTCCATGAATATGCACAGGAATCTGTGGCAGGTGGTACACTGGTTCCCTCTTCCCCCATCCCTTGCAAACCATGCCTCTCAGTTCTGGTGCCCCTGTGTGGCCCCTTCCACAGGACTCCGGGCTTCACCACGTAACTTGCTGTGGTCAGTGGACTTCAGCAACTGTGACCCAAGCAAAGTTTGTTGACGGCTTGCACATCAAGTTGTCCTCTTAGAAGACTGCATCTTTGAGCTGTGATATCAGAATGGAGGGAAGTTCAGGCTACGTTGTTAGAGACAGGTGCCATGTGGACTGGCCCTGGAGGATGAGACACCACCTGCAGAGAGAGGCCACTTGGAAGAAAACCAAGGTGCCCCAGTCAAGTTTCCAATTAAATGTAGTCATGTGAGAGACTGTAGCTGACGCTACATGGAACAGAACCACCCAGTCAGCCTGCAGGAATGTGAAAAATAATACATCGTTGTAGTTTTAAGCCAATAGGTTTTGGTTTGTAAAGCTGCCATAGATAATAAAAACAGGATTATAGAAATATTTTTAAAAACCATCTCACCTATATATGAAAATCTGAAAGTTATCTGTAGAGAATTATAGTCTTACTAAGTTGAATGCCCATAGCAAGACATTTATTCAGCATTTTACATGTATAGTATAATACTTTTAATGGCTAACATTTATTAAGTACTTCTGTGTGTTAGTCTTATACTAAACATTTTACATTTATTAATTTTAAAAACCTATGTAAAACTCTATGGGGAAGGCATTGCATTTGTTCTCATTTTATAGATGAGGAAGCTGAGACTTGAAGATGATAAATATTTTGCCTAAAGTTTTCCAGCAACCATACAGTGTGTGGAAGCAATGGAATGTACAATCTTTAAAAAGGTCTACACCCATGAAACTGTTATAAGAGATGATGATATAATATATGAAAGTGTGGTAGTAGTTAAAAGATCACAGTGTTTTGAATCAGAATGATACAGATTCAGAGGGTAGCTCTGCCACCAGCTTTGTGACCTTAAACAATTTATGTAAAGTCTCTGAGCCTTAGTTTCTTTATCTACGAGATGGAAATTAAAAACTATTTCTTCCTGGTTGATGAGAGGGTAACCTGGGCAGTGGAGCCAGCTTGTACCTACTTCTGCTGAAGTGTTCATCTCTTTCCAGATTTGTGTCTAAGGGCATCATGTGGGTAGCTTAAAATCAGCCTTGGTGGAAGTATCATTAATACCATGAAAATGTTAAAGTCTCATCAGTCAAAGACTTCTAGCCTGAAGTTGATAAAATCCAATTTATTGACTAAGTCACAACAAATGAGCACAGTGTCCCCCTGACAAGAGCGAGGGGAGGACAGTGTGTGTGAGGGCTGGGCTCCCAATAGCGGGTCCTGAGGAGGGCCGAGGAAGGGGGAGGGTCATTCTGCGACAGCTCGAGGAGAGCGGAGTGACTAGGGGCGCTCACTGCCGCAAGGGTAGGAAGGGTTAACAACTGGGCATCCATCTGGGAATAGCAAAGGGCATCTGGGAATGTCATCGCTAAGAAAACAGAGGCCGCTCAGAAAGGAGGTCACCATGACGGTTCACAGGCAGAAAGCCGTGGGAGAAGCCACTTGTACTGTTCACTCTGCAGCTGACTTTCTGCTTCTGTCCTGCCAGCCTGATTAACAGCAGGGCTAGAGAGTTGTTCAAAAATCAGCCAACACTACAAATCAGCTCTTTTAATTTCGTTCCTGGAGGTGCACTTGTTAAACATTTGCCAGCATATCGCTGCTTGTCTTGTCTTTATATTTCTGTCTTGCGGGAGAGATTTCAACCCTCTGAAGACTCAATGAACACAGTCAAGTCCCGTATGTATAACTAATGAATGTCTAGTATCCTCCCCAGTTATTTTTTAGAACCCCCAGGGAATGCTCATGTTTAAAAAATCCAGCCTTAAGCATCTATCTTTGGGTCACTTTCCCATTTCAGTGTTTCTCTGAGAATGTGTGAAGATTCTTGTCATAACTGCCTGACTAAAAAATGCTTAACAAAACGTTTCTTCTCAAAACATAGGGAGCCTTTCATCCAAGGGGAAAAAAATAATTCTATTTTCTACCTTAGTCTATACAAGTTTCTTAGAATGACTAAAAATATCCAGATTTTTTTTTTTTTAGCTTCAGCACGTTGGCACAGTGAATATATATATGTGAAAATGGGAATGTTTGGGTTAAGCTCATTCGCTTTGGTCCAGCACTTCTCTAATGATGCAAAGCAAGTGCAGGTCAGCCCACTGTTTAGGTGGGACTGAGGGGAAACGCCCCCACGCTTTCCCACCCAGTGCCTGTGTTCCAAGATGCACATGCAGTCGCAGCCCAAGCATGATGCTTCAAATGTGAAATTATTTTAGTTCTTTTCCCTTCAAGTATTATGCATTTTGGAGGAAAAACAAGTTATGTCTAGAGTGGATGAAAATAAGGTAAAGAAGAACTATGATTCAGAAGGAAGGATGCACAGCCTACTGGAGTTGAAAGGGAGCTTACAGATCATCTTAAAGCTTTTGGATTGCAGACCCACTTGAGAATCTGAAGCCATGGGTCTTCTTTCTAGAACAATGCATATGCCCTAGCGTGTTCACACACGTACCACTGTCCCAGAATCTCAGTGTTCCTTGATCCTCTCAAGCCCCTTAATTATTCCAATCTCAGGGGAGAATCTGGATCCAGTGCCCATTTTCCTTCATTTTAATCCTAAAGTGATCAAGCCAACGGAACATGTTTAAGCAGCGGTAGATCTAGGATTAACAAGTTAATAAACCTTGTCTTAATAGGCTGCTGCGACCCGTATCTTCTTTTATCAGGTTCTGTTTTCCCTACCTTAGTGTGAGCCAGCTAGCCTAGTAGATCCCAAGGCTTGTGACAGGAATGGTGAATAAGCCCTGTAGTATGGTGCCTCAGAGCACAGGCTTTGGAGTTGGGCCAGCCTAAACTCAAGGTGTGGTTTTGCTTCAGACTTTAATAACTGTTCAAACTTTCTACGCTTCAACTTCATCCTTGTAATATGGAGCACATTATGGAATAGAAGAATTGTTGTAAAGAATAAATGAGAATCAAATGCACAAAGTAGTTGGTGCTGGTGTCCTTCAAAGCTGGAGAGACAGGTAGTCAGGTACAGAGAATCACAATTTACTGGAGCAAAAACCTCCGTGGGAATCAGTATCAGGGTAAGAAAAACTAAAGTGTAATTAATAAATTGCTGGAGGTTCAGTGCGGATGAGTCTGAGAGTAAGGACCTTCGGGGATGTCCAGTTTTAGGGGTGTATGCCCACATTTTTTGTGTGTTTAGCTCCAGGAGCTCTACCAAGTCCCCACAGTAAAGATCAGAGAAAACCCCATTTTGAAGTATTTTGAAACACACCAGAGCATTCTGTTCTTAATAAGACCTGTCCTGTGACCTCAGTTCTCTGACAGATCTAAGCACTGTTGATTTTCAGGTCAGCTTCTTACTTGTTATGAAGGAGTGGCAACTTCCACTCTTTATGTGCTTGACTGGGAACCATTAGCCCTGTACAAGTCTTTTTGTGGACATGGACATGTTTTTATTTCTTTAGGGTAAATACTTAGAATTGCTTAATGAAGAGTTTTAGTGTTCCTTCTGTCGGCAATGCAGAATTATGATGATATCTAAGTATTCTATTTCTTTTTCTTGAAATTCACCAAGTAAATGTGAGTACGTATTTGGACAGTGGTTCTAAAAAACTATATTATCATAATGTATCGTTGTTTTGCTCTCATCTTTGAGATGTACTGCTAGAAATTTAATATTGTAAAGAAAAGATTTCATCAAAGAAACTTTACTGACGGTTTTTCTTTCCTTTTTTTTTCATTAAGTGTTATTGATATACACTCTTATGAAGGTTTCACATGAAAAAACAATGTGGTTACTACACTTACCCATATTATCAAGTCCCCACTCATACCCCAATTCAGTCACTGTCTATCAGTGTAGTAAGATGCCACAGATTCACTGTTTGCCTTCTCTGTGCTATATTGTTTTCCCAGTGATTCCCCACACCATGTGCACTAAAACATAATATCCCACAATCCCCTTCTCCCATCCTCCCCCCCGCCCTCCCACACCCCACCCCTTTGGTAACCACTAGTTCCTTCTCGGAGTCTCTGAGTCTGCTATTATTTTGTTCCTTCAGTTTGTTATACTCCACAAATGAGGGAAATCATTTGGCACTTGTCTTTCTCCGCCTGGCTTATTTCACTGAGCATAATATCCTCCAGCTCCATCCATGTTGTTGCAAATGGTAGGATTTGTTTCCTTCTTATGGCTGAATAGTATTCCATTGTGTATATGTACATCTTCTTTATCCATTCATCTACTGATGGACACTTAGGTTGCTTCCATATCTTGGCTATAGTAAAAAGTGCTGCAATAAACATAGGGGTGCATATGTCCTTTTGAATCTGAGAAGTTGTTTTCTTTGGGTAAATTCCAAGGAGTGGGATTCCTGGGTCAAATGGTATTTCTATCTTTAGTTTTTTGAGGAACGTCCATATTGCTTTCCACAATGGTTGAACTAGCTTACATTCCCACCAGCAGTGTAGGAGGGTTCCCCTTTCTCTGCATCCTCACCAGCATTTGTTGTTCTTAGTTTTTTGGATGGTGGCCATCCTAACTGGTGTGAGGTGATATCTCATTGTGGTTTTAAATTGCATTTCCCTGATGATTAGTGATGTGGAGCATCTTTTAATGTGCCTTTTGGCCATCTGAATTTCTTCTTTGGAGAACTGTCTCTTCATATCCTCTGCCCATTTTTTAATCAGGTTATTTGCTTTTTGGGTGTAGAGGCGTGTAAGTTTTTTATGTATTTTGGATGTTAACCCCTTGTTGGATATGTCATTACAAATACATTCTCCCATATTGTAGGATGCCTTTTCATTCTGTTGATGGTGTCCTTTGCTGTACAGAAACTTTTTAGTTTGATGTAGTCCCATGAGTTCATTTTTGTTTTTGTCTCCCTTGCTCAATGAGATGCTTTCAGAAAGAAGTTGCTCATGCTTATATTCAGGAGATTTTTGCCTATATTGTCTTCTAAGAGTTTTATAGTTTAATGACTTACATTCAGGTCCTTGATCCATTTCAAGTTTACTTTTGTGTTAAACAATTATCCAGTTTTATTCTCTTACATGTAGCTGTCCAATTTTGCCAACACCAGCTGTTGAAGAGGCTGTCATTTCCCCATTGTATGTCCATGGCTCCTTTATCATATATTGATTGACCATATATGGTTGGGTTTATATCAGGGCTCTCTAGTCTGTTCCATTGGTCTATGGGTCTGTTCTTGTGCCAGTACCAAACTGTCTTGAGTACTGTGGCTTTGTAGTAAAGCTTGAGGTTGGGGAGCGTAATCCCCCCAGCTTTATTCTTCCTTCTCAGGATTGCTTTGGCTGTTCAGAGTCTTTTGTGGTTCCATATGAATTTTAGAATGATTTTCTTTAGTTCGTTGAAAAATGCTGTTGGTATTTTGATAGGAATTGCATTGAATCTGTGGACTGCTTTAGGCAGAACGGCCATTTTGACAATATTAATTCTTACTATCCAAGAGCATGGGTTGTGTTTCCATTTATTGGTATCTTCTTTAATTTCTCTCATGAGTGTCCTATAGTTTTCAGAGTATAGGTCTTTCACTTCCTTGGTTAGGTTTACTCCTAGGTATTTTATTCTTTTTGAAGCAACTTTGAATGGAATTGTTTTCCTGATTTCTCTCTCTGCTAGGTCACTGTTAGTGTACAGGAATGCTATAGATTTCTGCACATTAATTTTGTATCCCGCAATTTTGCTGAATTCAGATATTAGATCTAGTGGTTTTGGAGTAGATTCTTTAGGGTTTTTTATGTACAATATCATGTCATCTACAAACACGGACAGTTTAACTTCTTCCTTGCCAATCTGGATGCCTTTTATTTCTTTGTGTTGTCTGATTGCCGTGGCTAGGACCTCCAGTACTATGTTGAATAAAAGTGGGGAGAGTCGGTATCCTTGTCTTGTTCCTGATCTTAAAGGAAAAGCTTTCAGCTTCTTGCTATTAAGTATAATTTTGGCTGTGGGTTTGTCATATATAGCCTTTATGATGTTGAGGTACTTGCCCTCTATACCCATTTTGTTTAGAGTTTTTATCATGAATGGATGTTGAATTTTGTCAAATGCTTTTTCAGCGTCTATGGAGATGATCATGTGGTTTTTGTCGTTTTTGTTGATGTGGTGGATGATGCTGATGGATTTTTGAATGTTGAACCATTCTTGCATCCCTGGAATAAATCCTACTGGATCATGATGGATGATCCTTTTGATGTATTTTTGAATTTGGTTTACTAATATTTTATTGAGTATTTTTGCATCTATGTTCATCAGGGATATTGGTCTGTAGTTTTCTTTTTTTGTGGTGTCTTTGCCTGGTTTTGGTATTAGAATGATGCTGGCCTCATAGAATGAGTTTGGAAGTATTCCCATTTCTTCTACTGTTTGGAAAACTTTAAGGAGGATGGGTATTAGGTCTTCATTAAATGTCTGATAAAATTTGGCGGTGAAGCCATCTGGTACAGGCATTTTGTTCTTAGGTAGGTTTTTGATTACCAGTTCAATTTCATTGCTGGTAATTGGTCTGTTGAGATTTCCTGTTTCTTTCTGGGTTAGCCTTGGAAGGTTGTATTTTTCTAGAAAGTTGTCCATTTCTTCTAGGTTATCCAGTTTGTTAGCATATAATTTTTCATAGTATTCTCTAATAGTTTTTTGTATTTCTGTGCTGTCCGTAGTGATTTTTCCTTTCTTATTTCTGATTCTGTTTATGTGAGTAGACTCTCTTTTTTTTCTTGATAAGTCTGACTGGGGGTTTATCTATTTTGTTTATTTTCTCAAAGAACCAGCTCTTGCTTTCGTTGATCCTTTCTATTGTTTTATTCTCCTAGATTTACTTTATTTCTGCTCTAATCTTTATTATGTCCCTCGTTCTACTGACTTTGGGTCTCACTTGTTCTTCTTTTTCTCGTTTTGTTAATTGTGAGTCTAGACTGCTCATATGGGAATGTTCTTCTTTCCTGAGGTAGGCCTGTATTGTAATATACTTTCCTCTTAGCACGGCCTTCGCTGTGTCCCACAGATTTTGCAGTGTTGAATTATTTTTGTCATTTGTCTCCATATATTGCTTGGTCTCTGTTCTTAATTGGTCATTGATCCATTGATTATTTAGGAGCATGTTATTAAGCCTCCATGTGTTTGTGGGATTTTTCATTTTCTTTGCATAATTCATTGCTAGTTTCATTCCTTTGTTGTCTGAGAAGCTGGTTGGTACATCAATTTTTTTGAATTTACCAAGGCTCTTTTTGTGGCCTAGTATATGATCTATTCCTGAAAATGTTCCATGTGCACTTGAGAAGAATGTGTATTCTGCTGCTTTTGGGTGTAGAGTTCTGTAGATGTCTGTTAGGTCCATCTGTGCTAATGTGTTGTTGAGTGCCTCTGTCTCCTTACTTATTTTCTGTCTGGTTGATCTGTCCTTTGGAGTGAGTGGTGTGTTGAAGTCTCCTAGAATGAATGCATTGCATTCTATTTCCCCCTTTAATTCTGTTAGTATTTGTTTCACATATGTAGGAACTCCTGTGTTGGGTGCATAGATATTTATAATGGTTATATCTTCTTGTTGGATTGACCCTTTTATCATTATATAATGTCCTTCTTTGTCTCTTGTGAGTTTCTTTGTTTTTTTTGTCTGATATAAGTACTGCAACTCCTGCTTTTTTCTCCCTATCAGTTGCATGAAATGTCTTTCTCCATCCCTTCACTTTTAGTCTGTGTATGTCTTTGGGTTTGAAGTGAATCTCTTGAAGGCAGCATATAGATGGGTCTTGTTTTTTAATCCATTCAGTGACACTATGTCTTTTGACTGGTGCATTCAGTCTGTTTCCACTTAGAGTGATTATGGATAGGTATGTACTTATCGGCGTTACAGGCTTCAGATTTGTGGTTACCAAAGGTTCAAGGTTAACTTCCTTACTATCTAAGAGTCTAACTTAACACACTTAATATGTTATTACAAACACAATCTAAAGGTTCTTTTTTTGTTTTTTCCTTCTCCTTTTTCTTCCTCCCACATTCTTTATATATTAGGCATCATATTCTGTACTCTTTATCTATCCCTGGATTGACTTTGGGGATAGTTAATTTAATTTTGCGTTTTCTTAGTAATTAGCTGTTGTACTTTCTTTACTGTGGTTTTATTACCTCTGGTGACAGCTATTAAACCATAGGAACACTTCTATCTATAACAGTCCCTCCAAAATACACTGTAGAGATGGTTTGTGGGAAGTAAATTCTCTCATCTTTTGGGTATCTGGGAATTGTTTAATCCCTCCTTCAAATTTAAATGATAATCTTGCCCGGAAAAGTAATCTTGGTTCAAGGCCCTTCTGCTTCATTGCATTAAATACATCATGCCACTCCCTTCTGGCCTGTAAGGTTTCTGCTGAGAAGTCTGATGATAACCTGATGGGCTTTCCTTTGTATGTGATCTTATTTCTCTCTCTGGCTGCTTTTAACAGTCTGTCCTTATCCTTGATCTTTGCCATTTTAATTACTCTATGTCTTGATATTGTTTTCCTTGGGGTCCCTTGTGTTGTGAGATTGTGCACCTCCATGGCCTGAGAGACTATCTCCTTCCCCAGACTAGGGAAGTTTTCAGCAATCACCTCCTCAAAGACCCTTTCTATCCCTTTATCTCTCTCTTCTTCTTCTGGTTCCCCTATAATGCGATTATTGTTCTGTTTGGATTGGTCACACAGTTCTCTCAATATTCTTTCATTTTTAGAGATCCTTTTTTCTCTCTGTGCCTCAGCTTCTTTGTATTCCTCTCCTCTAGTTTGTATTTCATTTATCGTCTCCTTCACCCTATCCAATCTACTTTTAATACCGTCCATTGTGCTCCTCAATGATTCGTTCTGTGACCTTAGTTCATTCCTGAGTTCTTGAATATGTTTCCGTATCTCCATGAGCACTTTAATGATTTTTATTTTGAACTCCGTTTCAGGGAGAGTCATGAGGTCAATATCATTTAAATCTTTCCCAAGAGTTGTATTAATAATTTTACTCTAGACCATGTTCCTTTAGCATTTAATATTTGTGTATGGCACCCTCTAGTGCCCAGAAGCTCTGTCTCTGGAGCTGCTCAGCCCCTTAAGCAATGTTGGGAATTGCAGGGGTGTGGTATTGTTGCCTCAGGGGAGGAAAGAGCTGTTTCCTGCTTCCAGGCTGCTATGCCTGTCTCCATGTCTGAACCAGTGGGCCGAGCACACAAGTATAAGCGTCTGTGCTTTGCATTTTTAGTTGCTGTAGACAGATCTTCTACATATTTCTTCTTTGGAGGAGTGTCTGTTCAGGTCCTCTGCCCATTTTTTAATCAGCTTATTTGTGTTTTTGGGTGTTGAGGCTTATGAGTTCTTTATATATTTTGGATGTTAACCCCTTATCTGATAAATCATTGACAAATATTTCTCCTATACTGAAGGATGTCTTTTTGTTCTGCTGATGGTGTCCTGTGCTATATAGAAGCTTTTTAGTTTGGTGTAGTCCCACGTGTTCATTTTTGCTTTTGTTTCCCTTTCTGAGGAGATGTGTTCAGGAAAAGTTGCTCATGTTTATATTCAAGAGATTTTTGCCTGTTTTCTTCTATGAGTTTTATGGTTTCATGACTTACATTCAGGTCTTTGATCCATTTTAATTTTACTTTTAGGTATGGAGTTAGACAATAATACAGTTTCATGCTCTTTTATGTAACTGTCCAGTTTTGCCAACACCAGTTGTTGAAGAGGCTGTCTTTTCTCCATTGTATATTCATGGCTCCTTTATCATGTATTAATTGACCATATATGCTTGGGTTTATATCTGGGCTCTCTATTCTGTTCCACAGATCTATGGGTCTGTTCTTGGGCCAGTAACAAATTGTTTTAATTACGGTGGCTTTGTAGTAGACCTTGAAGTGAATGAACATAATCCCCCCCTGCTTTATTCTTTCTCTGGATTGCTTTGGCTATTTGAGGTGTTTTGTGGTTCCATATGAATTTTAGAACTATTTTTTCTAGTTCATTGAAGAATGCTGTTGGTATTTTGATGGTGATTGCATTCAATCTATTAATTGATATGGGCAGGATGACCATTTTGACAACATTAATTCTTTGTGCCCATGAGCATGGGATGTATTTTCATTTATTGGTGTCTTCTTTAATTTCTCTCATGAGTATCTTGTAGCTTTCAGAGTAAAGGTCTTTTACCTCCTTGGTTAGGTTTATTCTTAGGTATTTTACTCTGTTTGATGCAATTGTAAATGGAGTTATTTTCCTGATTTCTCTTTCTGCTTATTCGTTGTTAGCATATAGGAATGTGACATATTTCTGTGTGTTAGTCTTGTATCCTGCAACTTTGCAGAATTTAGTTATTAGTTCAAAAAGTTTTTTGGCAGCGTCTTTAGGGTCTCTAGGATTTTACAA
This sequence comes from Phataginus tricuspis, assembly GCA_029783875.1. Classification (NCBI taxonomy): domain Eukaryota; kingdom Metazoa; phylum Chordata; class Mammalia; order Pholidota; family Manidae; genus Phataginus; species Phataginus tricuspis. The sequence goes on along the minus strand of JAQQAC010009165.1, from coordinate 13,036,152 downwards.
TATCATGTCCTCTACAAACAGTGACAGTTTGACTTCTTCCTTTCCAATTTGGTTGCCTTTTATCTCTTTGTGTTGTTAAGTTGCTGTGGCGAGGACCTCCAGTACTATGTTGAATGAAAGCGGGGAGATTGGGCATTCTTGTCTTGTTCCTGATCTTAGAGGAAATGATTTCAGCTTTTCACTATTAAGTATGATGTTGGAAATGTGTTTGTTGCATATGACCTTTCTTACGTTGAGGTATGTAACATCTAAACCCGTTTTGTTAAGAGTTTTTATCATGAATGGTTGTTGATTTTTGTCAAATGCTTTTTTGGCATCTATGGATATGATCATGGGATTTTCGTACTTTCTTTTGTTGATGTGGTGTATGATGCTGATTGATTTTTGGATATTGTACCATTCTTGCATCACTGGAATAAATCCCACTTAGTTATGGTGGATGATCTCTTTGATGTATTTTTGAATTTGGTTTGCTAATATTTTGTTGAGGATTTTTGCATATATTCTTCAGGGATATTGGTTTATAATTGTCTCTTTTTTGTGGTGTCTTTGTCTTGTTTTGGTATTAGAGTGATGCTGAGCTCATAGAATGAGTTTGGAAGTACTCCCTCCTCTTCTACCTTTTTAAGAGGGATGGGTATTAGCTCTTCTTTAAATGCTTGATAATATTCATCTGTCAGGCCATCAGGGCCATGGATTTTTTTTCATAGGAAGTTTTTTGATTACCATTTCAATTTCATTATTGGTAATTGGTCTGTTCAGATTTTCTATTTCTTCCTGGGTCAGTCTTATAAGGTTGTATTTTTCTAGAAAGTTGTCCATTTTTTCTATGTTGTCCAATTTTTTGGCATATAATTTTTCATAGTAGTCTCTAATAATTCTTTGTATTTCTGTGGAGTCCATAGTGATTTTTCCCTTTCATTTATGATTCTGTTAATGTGTGTACAGTCTATTTTTTATTGATATGTTTGGCTAGAGGTTAATCTATTTTGTTTATTTTCTCAAAGAACCAGCTCCTGGTTTCATTGATTCCTTCTATTGTGTTATTCTTCTCAATTTTATTTATTTCTGCTCTGATCTTTGTTATGTCCCTCCTTCTACTGACTTTGGGCATCATTTGTTCTTCCATTTCTTGTTTCTTTGTGAGTTTAGACTGTTTATTTGGAATTGTTCTTGTTTCTGTGAGTCTGTATTGCTACATACTTTCCTCTTATAACTGCTTTCACTGCATCCCACAGGTTTTGGGCTGTGGAGTTGTTTTAATTTGTCTCCATATATGCTTGATTCCTGTTTTAATTTGGTCCTTGATCCACTGATTATTTAGAAGCATGTTGTTCAGCCTTTATATGTAGGCTTTTTTGTTTTCTCTTTGTAAGTTTTTTCTAGTTTTATACCATTGTGATCTGAGAAGGTGATTGACACAGTTTCAATCTTTTTGAATTTACTGTGGCTCTTTTTGTGGCGTAGTATGTGAGCTATTCTGGAAAATGTTCCATGTCCACTTGAGAAGAATCTGTATCCGGCTGCTCTTGGTGTTCTGTGTGTCTGTTAGGTCCATCTGTTCTAATGTATTGTTCAGTGCCTTTGTTTCCTTACTTATTTTCTGTCTGGTTGATCTGTCCTTGAGTGGTGTGTTGAAGTCTCCTAAAATAAATGTGTTGCAGTATTTCTCACTTTAATTTTGTTAGTATTTGCTTTACATATTTAGGTGTTCCTATATTGGGTGCATAGATATTTATAATGGTTACGTCCTCTAGTTGGATTGACCCACTAACCAGTATGTAATATCCTTCTTTGTCTCTTACTAGTTTCTTTGTTTTGAAATCTATTTTGTCTGAAATAAATACTGCTACTCCTGCTTTTTTCTCCCTATTATTTGCATGAAATATCTTTTTCCATTCCTTCATTTTTAGTCTGTATATGTCTTTGGGTCTGAAATGGGTCTCTTGAAGGCAGCATATAGATGGATCTTGTTTTTATATCCATTCTGTCATTCTATGTCTTTTGATTGCTGCATTCATTCCACTAATGTTTAAGGTGATTATTCTTAGATATGTACTTATTGCCATTGTAGGCTTTTGATTGGTGGCTGCCAAAAGTTCAAGGATAGCTTCCTTACTAACAGTCCATCTTAAATCACCGATTAGTCTGTTTCAAATACAATCTAAAGGTACTGTTTTTCTCCCCTTCTTCTTCTTCCTCCTATACATTTTGTGTATTAGGTGTTATATTCTGCATTCTTCGTGTATCCCTTGACTAACTTTGTGAGTAGTAGATTTCATTTCATATTTGCTTAGTAATTAATTGGTCTACTACCTTTACTATTGGTTTATTTTCTCTGGTGACAGCTATTTAGCTTTAGGAGTATGTCTATCTAGAGCAGTCTCTTTAACATACCCTGTAGGGCTGGTTTAGTGGTGATGAATTCCCTCAACTTTTGTTTATCTGTAAATTGTTTAATCCCTGCTTCAAATTTAAATTATAATCTTACTGGGTAGAGTATTCTTGGTTGGAGGCCCTTCTGTATCATTCCACTCCTTTCTGGCTTTTAAGGTTTCTGCTGAGAAGTCTACTTGATCGGATTTACTTTACAAGTGATCTTTTTTATCTCTCTAGGTGTTTTCAATGCTCTCTCCTTTTCCTTGATCTTTGCCATTTTAATTATTATAGGTCTTGGTATTGTCTTCCTAGGGTACCTTTTGTTGGATTTTTGTGCTTCCATGACCTGAGTGTCTATTTCCTTTCCCAGACTGGAGAAGTTTTCAACAATTATTTCCTCTAAGAGACTTTCTATCCCTTTGTCTCTCTCTTCTTCTGGTGCCCCTGTTATGGGAATATTGTTCAGTTTGGATTGGTCACATTAGTCACACAGCTCTCTTATTATTCTTTCATTCCTAGAGATCCTTTTTTCTCTCTGTTTTGTGGCTTCATTGTTTTCTTACTCCCTAATTTCTAAGTCGTCCACAACTTCTTCAACCTGTGTAAGCCTGCTATTAATTCCCTCCATTGTATTTATCATTTCGGATACTGTGTTCTTTAGTTCTGAGTGACTTTTGTGGATGTCTTCTATCTTTTTGTTGAAGCCCTCCCAGAGATCTTGAATATTTTTCTGTAGATCTGTGAGCATGTTTATTACTTTTACTAGTCTTTATCAAGATTAGTGATTTCAGTTTCATTCAGCCCTCTTTCTGGTGTTTTGTATTGTACTTTTGTTTTGCCAAATTCTTCTACCTCTTCATGTTTTCAGTGTTTCCTATGGAGTAATAGCTTTATGAAAGAGGCACCCTCTAGTGCCCAGAAGCTCAATTTCCTGTCCTGGAGGCCCAGCTTTTGTTGTGCACTGGGCAGGGCACCTTTCTGTCTGGCTTGTAGTGATCTGATTTCAGGTGTGCTGTGTGGGCCTTTGGCTGATTGCAGGAGCTAGGAGAATACTCAGAGCTGAGCCACTGGAGTTTTTGTGGGCAGACCTGGCCTGCAGCAATGGTGGGGCCACAGGTTAGCGGGTCAGGTGGTGCCTGCTATGAGGAAGTAGCTCCTGGGGGTGGGCCATGCATGAATGCAGGGAGGAGAATTAGTGTTGCACCATGGGAGCTGCCCTCCAACTGGCCTGCTGTGATGGTGGGGCTGCTGGTGAACAGGACTGGTGCTTGCCTGGAGGAAAGAGCTTCCGGTGCTTGCTCCTGCATGCAGCTCCCTGGCTGGCCCAAAATAGGGCTGAGCAAGCTGGGGGTCCTCCCCCTACCTACCTAGGAGCAAAGTCTGACTTCATTGCTGGCTGGCAGGCCACACACCACTGCTGGGAACCTCCAGGCTGTGTTGCTAGCAAGGGGGATGGAGCATCTGAAGCCCCTTTGGGCTCCCAACCTGTTGGGCTGAGGGCCGGCTGGGGAGGTATTATCCACCTGACCCTTCTCCTAAGCAGAGAGCACTGTGCAATATCCTTACCCCCCTGGCACCCCTCTCACTGCTGGGAAGTTTTTCAAACTGCCTGCTCTGCTTTCTTTTTCAGGGGGAACCGGTAGCTCATTCCTGTTCTCCACAGGTGGCTGGGATCTCAGCCTCCCCAAGCATTCCACCCAACTCTGTTGTCCCGCCCCACCGATCACCAGGGCACCGGTGCAATATGGGCTCATGTTCCCTGAGCAGATCTCCAGGGCTGGATGTTCAGCAGTCCTGGGCTCCTACTCCCTCCCTGTTCTGTTCCTCTTCCTCTTGCCTGTGGGCCAGGGGAGGGAGAGGGCTTGGATCCTGCCATATTGCAGCTTTGTCACTTTTTCCTTTTCTTTAGCGTCCTGTCTTCTTCCCCAGATGCAGGTAGGTGATTCTGTAGTCTTCAGGTTATTCTCAGGCCTAGTTGTATTTGCTGTATTTTTGTGTTCTATGTGATTTTGGGAGGAGGTCTTTGCCTTGCTTTCCTAAACCTCCATCTTTCCCAGAATTCCCCAAGTTAACTTGATATTAACATTATTCAAGTTATTCTTTTAGTATCACTTTAATTAGTTTTTATTCTACTATTTTTATGAGAAGAGGTACAAATCTGAGTGCCTGTGGGAATAATTTGAATATTCATTAATGAGAATGTTTATATTTTTCAGTTTTGTTTATAAAATTATAAAATTTTAATATAAGCAAGAATAAGTATTTCTGGTCATCTGGTTGAACATTTACAACTGAGAATGGCTCCATTATTTCTGTGGAGTGTGCTTTTATGTTTATGACTTATTGTTTACCCACTTGTAATACATGAAAAATTTTCTTTTTAAGATAGGGATCTCTATATTAGCCAGCCTAAACTTTGTCTATTCCAAAAGAAAAATTCTATGTTCAGGGAGCTCTATATAGTTATTCTTTAAATTAGCACCTGTGTAAATGCATTAGTCTCCTAGTGTTGCTGTAATAAAGCATGACAAAGTTGGTGGCTTAAACAACAAATTTGTTTTCCCAAAGTTCTGGGGCTAGAAGCCTGAAAGCAGTGTCAGCAGGGCCGTGCTGTTTTTGAAGGCTCTAGGGTGGGATCCTTTGTTGCCTCTTCCTAAATTCTGGTGGTTGCTAGGAATCCTTGGCATCCCCTGGCAGGTAGGTGCATCACTCCAGTCTCTTCCTGTGTTGTCACCAGGCATTCTCCCTGAGTGTCCCTGTGTGTCTTCTTTCCTAATAAGAACACTGGTCATATGGATTAATGGGCCACTCTACTCCAGTATGACCTAAGTTTAACTTAATTACTTATGCAACAAACTTGTTTCCAAATAAGGCCATATTCTAAGGTGCTGGGGAGGATAGGAGTATTGGGGAGACACTGGCCAACTCTGACAACCCCTATAGTTTAGTCATAGTCGTACCATATAGACTGTTTCTGAGATAACTTTTAAATGGTCCCCACCTCCTGCTATTCACCCCTTGTGTAATCCCTCATCTTTTATGTGAGCTAAGTCTAGTGGTTTTCTTTTAATAAATGGAACAGGCAAAAGAGATGCAATGTCACTTTGAGGTTAGGTTGCCAAAGTCTGTGATTTCTGTCTTGCTTGTAGACTCTCTTTGGCTCTTATTTGCTTGCGCTGATGTAGCACTTGTCTTGTCGTGAGCTTCCCTATAAAGATGGATGCATCATAAAGAACTGAGGCATCTGGCCAGCAGTCAGTGAGAAACTGAGGTCCTTAATCCAACCGCCACTGGAATTAGATTAGAACTATTTCCCCACCAGTTGTGTTTTCAGATGACTGCAGACCCAGTTGATAGCTTGGTCACAGCCTTCCAAACCCTCCTGAGAAATCCAGCACTGGACGATCCAGCTAGGCTGTGCCTAGATTCCTGACTTGCAGAAACGGTGAGCTAATACTGTACTTTTATGGCACTCAATTTGGGGTAATCTGTTATACCTCAGTAGATAACTAATATGCATCATTTTACTGTATCGTCCCCCCCGAAAACATTATGAAACTTGACATGTTTTACATTTTCTTTTATTAAAAAATAGTCAAGCAAGTATAGTCTAGTTTAATATAAGCAGTTTAACATAGCATAACACCAACAGCATCACTGTGAGCTTTCTCTGGATGATTTAGTAATGTCAGGTGAAATTCTTGCTTGTTTTGAACTCTGACAAAAATCTCAGAGATGTAATCATGTACGTTTAATTAGAGATGATTGGATTAATTACTATAGTCATATCAACAGCATAATTGTGTGTTTACATTTACTGAAGTACTGATGTTTTTGTTCTGGACATTTGAAATAAGTAGACTTTTTTTGGTTAGGCAGGTTAGACTAGTTGGATCTGGTTTTTATTGTCTCCTGAAGGTTGCGTTTATAATGATAAAATAATTATCCATTTGACATGCCACTGTCCTAATTCTGTTTATTCTGAAAGGACTAGAAAAGCTAATCATTTTAGCTAAGAAATTTATTTTTCCTGATTTCAATCCAAGGCTACATAAACTTGTAGTATAAAGCCTTGGGAAAAGGAGAACTGGATATAAACGAGTCCTATTTTGTCTTTATTCCACTGATATTAATACCTTTGAAAGTAAAGACAGTTGTAATATCTGGTGGTACACTAGGATGTTAAAAACAATTTAAAGGAAATTATAATTGTCCATAAATTGGATCATTAAAATTCCTACTGTGCTATCAACTTTCCCTTTAAGTAATAAAGCCTTGATTACTTAATTCTGAAAATTTTTATACTTTTTTTGACCAATTAACTTGAATTTCTCTAAATATTTTATTCTAAACATCTCTTTAAAAAGTCTTTGCAGATTTTTAACTGACTTACCCAGTTTAATACTGAATTTGAATAGATTCTCAACCCACTGGTTGAGGTACAAATGTAAATGGACTTTGGAAATGTCCTGTAGAATTGGGAGGAGAAAACAGAATGAATTCTTGAATTTGTATGGTGTTTTTTTTTTTAATTCAAAGCATTATTTTCCTATCTGATCTTCTGTGAGACAGGTATTAACATATAACTAATTTATTGTTACAACTGATTAATATAAGAACTGGACCTAAACTGCTGACATTACCCAGCCTCAAATTGGTTGTGTCCATAATGAAAATTATCACATTGTTTCATCCTGTTAGAGATTTCCCAAGAGCGCCCATGACTAATGTCATATTTCAATTTTGCATTCATGACAACAAAATAAAGTGTCATTCTGTTAATATTTATATATATTTTTAGACTGAATATTTGGTATATTTTAATTGCAATAAATGGGAATTTCAGAGATATGAAGATAAAGAAATAAGCCAATATTACCTAAATTTTCATTTCCTAGTAAGTGTAATGCCCAGATAGTAGTCATTACTTGGATTGCTTCTGTGCCGAAGATAGGACACTTCCACCTGGGTACGAGGTGGCGGGTCCCACGGCAGTGTTGGTGCTGAGGTGAGTGACTGGTGTGTGTGCACTTGGATCTGGTGTCCACAGCCTCAGCTGAACCTCTAAAGAGAATTTATGGGTCACCAATCCAGCGAGGGAAGGAGTGTTTTTCCCTTATGTTATTCTTACTTGAGATAGAAGTTTTAGATGCATACTAAATATCAGCTCGTGACCTGAAGATATGTGTTACCGAGTGATATATTCAATAGGGTGAGCCAGCTGGATCTTCAAACAAAGGAGTTTTCAAGCAAAGGACTGGCATATGTCACTGTGGTAGCTGGCGTGCAAGCTGGTCCCCACAATCCTCACCTCCTGTAATCCGTGTTCTTGTGTAGTCCCCTCCCACACAATTCAGGGCTGGTCTGTGTGACCAGTGGAATTCAGTGGCAGTGACAATGGGTGCCCTCCAAGCCTAGGTCATAAAGGCCCTGAAGCTTCTGCTTTGGTCTTCTGGATCTGTTAGTCTGGGCAAAGCCAACTGCACAGACAGACAGGCAGCCCTGTGATGAGGCCCATGTGGAGGACAGCTGAACCCTCCTGCAGTGGGCAGCACCTGCTTGCCAGGTAATTGAGTGAGCCCGCTGGCAAGCAGGGCCACAGTCCCAGTCAAGCCTTCTGGTGACTGCAGCCCCCATTGCCTTCTGATTGTACCCATGAAAGACCCTGAGACAGAGTCACCTGGTCAGGCTTCCCTGAGTTGCTCACCCACAGAAACCATGAAAGTCAGTTTTTCATGCTTGAGCCTTCAAGTTTTCAGATGAATTGTTACAAAGCATGAAATGCTCACCACAGTTGCTTATTTTCCCTCACTATAAAGGTGCAGATGTATGACGTGAGGAAGTGACTTGTGATGTACCTAACTTAAAGTAGATGCCCCAAAAATATTGGATAAATTATGAATACATAAATGGAAACAGTTAAAAATATGGCACCTGAATTTAGCTAAGGTTTCAGAAATGAATAGCATCTGACTGACCAGAGAAATATTTTTATATTGTTAAAACATCTAGCTTCATGGCATGGAAGAAGATGCATAGAATAATAGGACATGATTATAATCTCCCACCATATGGCAGAAATGTTTATTTCCACAGCAACAGTGTAAGAAAATAAGAAATGAAGACATTTGATCTGTGGCAGAGATAACGTGATGGTTAATTTTATGTGTCAGCTAGGCTAGGCTAAAGTGTATCGTTATTTAATCAAATAAACACTAATCTAGGTATTACTATAAAAGTATTTTATAGGAGTGGTTAACATCAACAGTCAACTGATTCTAAGTAAAGAGGGTGGGCCTCAATTAATTAAAGGCCTTAAGAGCAATAATTGAGTTTTTTCTGAAGAATTTCGGCCTCAAGACTGTAGTGTCAACTTCTGCTTGAGTTTCTAGCCTGCTGGCCTGTGGATTTCAGTTACTGACCCCATAATCTTGTGGGCCAACTTCATAAAATAAATATCTCCCTCTCTCTGTCTCTCCACACACACACACATACATGCACGCACTATTGATTCTTTTTTTGTGGAGAACCCTGACTGAAACAGATAGTTACTGCTAAGTGAAGTATGGCTGTGTGGATGTACTCCTGTCCATTTTCCCTGTCTTCCTTAGTTTAATGCCAAGTGATCAGACTGGACAATGGGCTGCGAGCAGTATTGACCTGTGTCACATTTAGTTCAAACCACCGAAGAGCCAAATAAATAATGCCATCTCCTTCTCTCCCTCTCCAGCCTGGGAGCACCTTGGAAAGCATGTGCCCAGACAGTATTCCTATGCCATAAAGGAAGGCACCTTGGACTTGATGTAAACAAAATTAAAACCTTGCTGTGTTAAGCAACAGAGATTTCAAATTTATTTATTTCACTGGAGTTTATCCTATCTTGAATAACACACTATCTAAATGGAAAAAATCAGGTCATGGGTATATTAATCAGAAACAAATGAATGAAAAGCCATCTCAGTCCATTTCTCAAAAGAAATATAATTGAATGGCTTATATAATTGAACAGCCCAACGATAGATCTCCAGATTTAGTATAGCTAAATCCAGAGAAACGAAAACTGTCATCAGGATTTGGGTCTCACCCTTAGCCTAACTTACACTTTTACTCTTTTTTCTGCTAACAAAGTCTAGGGAGTGACTCATTTGCCTGACTGGGCTATGTCCGTACATGAACCATCCACTGTGACTGGGTCCTGGACTCAATTCCCTGGCAGCTTTATTCATATGCTTCTTTTTAGGCCTGGGGTAGTTGGGGGACTGGTAAGGTCAGCCCCCCTCACATTACAAGGACTGAAAATGGGTAATGGGAGATCCTCCAAAGGAAAATTATGTGGCTGTGACCAGAACTAGGAAGGAAGTCAGGCAGGTGAAAACAGTAGGTTTCTACTGCATGGGAGTAGTTTACATGCCTTTTACATCAGGAGAAAGGAAACTGGATTGCATATGCATAATGTATTTGCTGAACGGGCTTTTTAAAACTGAAGTGGTGTGGTGAATGAAGGGTAAGCTGGATATGCAACTGACAGTTGGGAGAGTAGCTATTGTAATGTAATAATTCATTTTAATCAAAGATAAAAGAGAAAATTTGCTTCAAGTCCATGTAAATCAATAACACATCTATAAATATACGGAAGATTTTACATGTATTGAAAGCAATTGAAGTGGTATTACATCCCTCAAGAAATAAAAGCGGAGGGCAGGTTATTCCATATTGAAATCACACCCATAATTATTCATTTTTAGATAATAATAACACATTTAGAACTTGTTCAGAGAGCAATTAACAAGCTGACTGTTCAGCCACATCCTAATCTATTTTATATAATGTACATAAAATTAGTCAAATAGAAAAACTGAGTCAAATGGAAAGGTTCTCAGTTATATTATTTATATGAATAAGTTGCTAAGAGGTTATTAAGCACAAATGTGTGTGTGTGTGTATTCCTTATTTATCTAGTTTTGTGATTTATTTCCATAAATAAAAATAAATAAAATAAAATATGACAATTATAAATCTTTTATATATGCAATAGCATACTGAATAATTGCTTTTTAAAAAATGTATAAGAAATGATTAGTTTAAAAGGCTTAGAGAACAATTTAATCAGCAATTTGGATTCATTGGTTGTCATGAAGAAGAAAGAAAGAATATTCAAATAAACTTTCCTACCCTTTCCTTTTCCATCACTGTTTTTTTTAAAGCAAAAATATTGACTGAAAATATAGAAAGCAAGTGTCTACTGAAAGACTGGGAGAACAGTGAAATTTGGTACATGTTATTTTCCTGCCAAGTTTAATGGAAGTGGCAAAACTGCCGTTGGTGAGATCAAGATTGCATAGAAATTTTGAAATCAGCAGAAATTCAGTAAACATTGCAATATATAAAAATATATAAATATATAAAGATAAAATATATAAACAAACATTTAAAAAAGCACCTGCTTTCAAAATAAACCACAAGTCAAAGCTGTGAAAAACCTGCACCAATAGATAATTCTTTTTCTGGATCACTTCAAGAAAATTGCTCTCGTGTTCTGCCCTGTTGTAGCAGATTCTTTCCTAAGTTTTTGAATCAAGTTCACTGCACCTCTAGTCAAAGTATGCCGATCTAGCACCTACCTGGGCACATTACATGCATTTCCCAAAGAGGTGAGAAGAATTCAGATCTGCCTGACTCCAAATCTTATCTACAGTTTCTCAATCTGCTGCAGTGCCTCACCTGTCCCACAGGTTCTGGGGTGTTATGATTGTGCCGCCCTGTTCCTGATGATTCCCTCTGTTCATTCCTACCTAACATGCACAGGGGCCCCATGGAGCACTTCAGCCTCCTGATCTCGGGCCCCTAGACAGTTCCAAAAACTACAACATGAATCATGCTTCTTAATATGGAGTCATCTTGGCTTCGTAGTCTCACAGGAATAAGAAGACCTATCTTGGTACTTCAGCTCTCATACTGGCTCTGTGATCTTGGACAAATGGCTTAAACTATTGGTGCCTCAATCCTCGTTCTTTATTCCTCTCTCTTACCCATGAGATCCTCTGACCCCCTTCTCCCGGCTTTCTGGAATTTCTAGTGAATTCTAATGCCAGTGAATTTGAAGTTATTTTAAATGATCTTGTATTTTTCTGTTGTGTTATAATTCTTGTGTATTAGGTATGATTTTGCGATGCGATTCTTGGGAACAATACTCAACATTTTTTTTTGTAACTTGAATTTGATTGCACTCCCTACTTTTAGTCTAATTTTTTTTCTTGGGATGGGTGGTAAATTACTACTTCTCTTCAGCACTGTGCAAACATTCAAGTGTGTGAAAAATGGGAGAAGATCCCGTTCCTTCATCCACTGCGCTGGTTGTCATTTAATATTCCTCCTATCCAGTGATGCTGCTGGGAAGAGCTGCTTCTCTGTCATTATTCAAGCACTGCTGCTTCAGGAGGACCCAGATGCCTTCACACAGGTTCTTCTGCGTTGACCTCAGGCTTTGTCACAGACACTTTCTTTTCTGTGAAGAAGAGTCTCAGGATTTTGAGGCCAGGATTCCACAGACATCCAAAAGCCTTCTATCCTCCCTAGTCCCTGGCATGGGGAGCATGGGTTTGGATGTGCCAAGGGGCTGTGGTGCAGTGTGCACCAGACATGAAAACTGTAAGGTCCTCCTATGCCTTCACTAATCTCCCAGAAGCCTTCACTAATCTCCCGGAAGCTATTCTTTCATCTCCGAATGATGAGTCGTTTTTCTGAAATTACTCTGAGAACAGCCTCTATCCCTTCTCCCCATTGGGACTACTCAACTTTTTAACCACAGGTTCTTTGAGTCCCAAACAAAAGCCTAAAAAGGAGTTTTCTCCTTGGTGGCAGATAACTTCTGTTTCTGCCTCTGAAATCCAAAGTTGTTAACAAGCCTTAGAAGTAAAGGAAATTAGAGAGCAATGCTGGAAGTTCCTATTTCTAACGGTCTGGACAACTAATGAAATTAAAGTTGCATTTCTTCTGAAAGTCTTATGTAGGAATGAGAATAAGACAGAAATCATCTCAATAAATTATCCTGCAGCGCTGTTCTTCATGTATATTTTAAAGGGTATCCGTTTAAAAATCTGAGGCAGGGATGGTGAATGTGGACTTTTGCAGCCAATGTTTCCTGCCTCACCCCAGCAGACATAGATATTAATCATTTGAACCACTGATAGCAGGCCTATACCTGCTTGTTATTTCTCAACATGAGGTAAGACAGCCAGTACTAAATAATTTGAATCTACTTAATCCGTTCCTTAAAAATTATATAAAATGGAAAATACTGGAATTTAGTGATGTTGCCAATGTGGTGGGAGGGGAGTGGAAAGATGGAGGGAGAGAAGAAGGAAAGAGGAGATGACCGATTTAAGTTCTTTGCTCCATAGAGGTTACATGGAGCATGCATGCCACATGAGCCCACCTTGACCTATAATTTGCTCTTCAGCCTTTGTTCTGAGCACCTTTAAGTTGTGAGTCCCTTCAAGAACAATCAGGTTTGGGAAGACAAGTATATTAGAAAAAAACTGATTACTTGGTTAAAAATGAAATGTCTAGACAGGAAGTTTGGAACGTACATGTTTGTTGGTCCACCTGTTCTTTTACCAGTGATGAAGACTTCCTGTGAAACCACATTAATATCAGAAAGGTTAGAAAACAATTTAAAAAAAATAAAAAAAAGAGTTGGATCTTCCTAAAGCATGCCTTCAAGATAAGATAGTGTCAGAGACCCAGCTCTAAAATAAGAATGTATGTGATGAACAGGCCTTTGAACTAATGTTGTTGATGGTCTGGTATATTAGGGTTCTCCAGAGAAACAAAACCAAAAGAATATTTGTGTGTGTGTGTGTGTGCATATATGATATATATATATATATTTATATATAAAAAGATCTTTATTATATGTATAATAAAGATTTATGACAAGGAATTGGCTCATGTGATTATGGAAGCTGTCAATTTCCAGATTTGCAGTGTGAGTCAGCAAGCCAGAGACACGGAAAGCTGATAGTGTAGTGGCTGTCTGAGGCTGGCAGGCTTAGACCCAGGAAGACCTGATCTTTCAGTTTGAGTATGAAAGCAGGAAAAAGTCAATGTCCCAGCTCAGAGGCAGCCAGACAGAAGGAATTCTCTCCTGGAAGAGAGTCAGCCTTTTTGTTCTCAGGCTTTCAATAGACTGGGTGAGCCTGGCCCACCCACCCACACTAGGGAGAACAATCTGTTTTACTCATGCTACTCATTTTAAATGCTGCTCTCACCCAAAAAAGCTCTTACAGAAATGCCCAGAATAGTGTTTGCCTAAATATCTGGGCACCCTGTGTCCCTGTCAAGTTAACTATCACACCTAGGAACTCTTTTTCCTAAAAGGGATGAACTGGGAACAAAGAAATTTTTACCTTTTGGGTCTGGTAATTTTTTTTAAATGTCATAAAGACTGCAATTCATTTTTTGTTCATATTTTTGTTTACCTGAAAGGAAATTTTGGTAGACCATCCAGATTCACTGCTATTACAATTACAAATGTTATTTTAGAGTGTTACTTATTCAGATAACTAATACTCATTTACAAAAAGCATACTCAAGTCTAGTTCAGAAGATGGCATTATCTCAACTAATTCCTAGAGGGCAGCTTATTCAAAGCCTAAATACACCATTACATTAATCATATGTTCTTAATTTATTTACTTTAAGGTCTCATGAACACCCAATTTATGTTATTTAATGTGTATCAGGAATCCGTACACAGGCACACTTATATATACATTTAAACCATGAAATGAATTTTAAAGTAAAATTCCCCTATAGAATTTTCCATATATCTGTATTACGTCTTTATATGATCATTTTCCCTTTTCTCCAGTTTATTCGAATGGCATTTGAAAACTAACTTCACATACTGGGTAAGCATTCCTAAGATTTTTGGCCTTTTCCCCCTGTATTTTCTAATGTAAGAGACAAGCAGTTGAGAGAAAACAGAACCAAATTTAGTTGGCTTTGATACAAATTTCAACAATTTATATTCCACAGCTACCAACCAAACTTACTTTCAAGAAAGTATTAACAACCTTAGCCGTGATCTATATTTTATCATATCAACAAACCTTATAACTCTGAAATCAAAATTAATTATACCAAGAGTTAAATCTAGTTTAATGGGCATGCAAACTTACAAAATCACAAAATCACAGGATAATCCCCACTTTTTCCAATTCATTTCTGGAAAATGCATTATAAACACATTGCATTTTCCCACAGGAACCTAAAATTGCAATTGCATTCCTGCTCAGTTACTCACCATCAAATAAGTCATGGTTGTGACTGCAACATATAAAAAAAAGCAAAGATAAAATGATAAACCTATAATAAACTTAGTAACAGAATTATTTTATAAGTGCTATAGAATTAGAAAAATACTTTCTCTATGTTTTTTGAGATTGGATGAAAAAATTCTACTCAACCTTGAAATGCTAGCAGGTAATTTAAAATGTTAAACACACACATACGAACTGCCATGGTGGTCAAAGAAAACACAGGTACCGGCCCTAGTGGACATCACATAGTGACTCCTTGCAGTTCAGCCTTCGACTTGAAGAAATGAATTGACACGGAAAGAAGTTAAATAACTTGTCCGAGATTACACAGCAAATCAGAATAAGAGTCTTGACTGAAACCCAGCCCTTTTGAATTTAGCTGATGTTCCCTCATGTCAGGGAAGGAACACATGGAGATTCAATTTAAACAATGGGCCAGACTTTAGGAAGAGAGAGGCATTCGGGGTGAAGAAACCCCAAGAGCTGTGCTTAGGTATCGGTGAAACCAGGCGATTCTAAAGTGTGAGCAGGATGTACTTGGCTTGTGAGTGAGGGGAACCAGCTGTGTGTTGGTCTCCCACAGGCCGCAGGGCAGAGGCAGGTTAAAGGCAATGAATTGCAACCTCTGCTGAAAACTCCTGCCATATGGCCTTTTTAATTCACTTAGTTCAAACGTATTTGTTTTAAAGCTGCTCTATTGTACGTACTGTGGAGAATATAAATGTAAAGACGTTTTCTGACACCAAGAAATGGAAAAACTTAAGAAGTAGAGGGAAGGGAACATACTTTTGACACAGAAAAAGTGAAGATGCTTCCCAACCGAAACCAGTTAAGGGCGATGCGGGCGGCCTCCTTGCAGGTTGGCTGGGCTTCCACCATCAGCTGGCCTGAGCCGGGCAGCTGAAAAACTGTCCGGGGAAGTCTTCCTGATGACTGGTTCCTGATCCACTTCCTAGTAACCTGCAAAACGTTTGTATTGTGCTGTTCACCTTACTGTGTGCTCTGTATTGTGTTTGTCCTTTTGAACTTTAGACGTCGCAACATTTAAATATTTAACGGCATCATTCATTAAGCATCTCAGGCATGGGTTGAAGAGAAGTCCCTTTTTACTCAGTAGCCTCATCTTTCACTCATCTTCTTTGTTCTGTGTTTAAACCTCTTCTTCTCTACACCCACTTCAAACAGGATGTACAGTTTTGAACTGTTGAGCAACACAGGACTTTCTGTAGCATTAGTTGGGAGGTCTGCCTCCTTTTCATCCCCTTCTGAACCTGGAGAAGATTTGTTAGACCAACCTTTTATGGGAATTATAGACTAAGCAGGTGAAGGTGATGAGATGAGGTTCAGGTGTCAATTAGGCCGGCCTGAAGGAGCAGATACCAGTGTACTAGACAAAAAGAAAAATCGTGTCTTGTCTAGTACTGTTTCCTAGTTGACAACTAAAATTACTCAGATTTCCCATTACATAACCTGAGAACCCTCTATTTTTAACAAGGGGAATTTTTCTTTTCCTATTTTTAACAGGATTTTCTTTTGTAATAAACCATAATTACTGAGTTTGTGCTACTCTCTACTCATGTGTTGGTTTTAGATAAACATAGACATATAATAATTATATTTTTTTAGGTAAACGACTAAGAGTTCCATTTACTTTTTTTCTGATATTTGAAAAATATCTAGTTTGTCTGGTGCAAACCTTAGATTTGCATATGAATTAACCATATGTCATATCCTATAAAAATGCCTAACACTGAAGTGTCCACATTAGATGAACTTTTCTCTACCTGCTATTAATATAACAGTGATTTGAACCCTGGCTCTGCTGCTTGGCAGCTGTGAGACCTTAGGCTAAATACTGAACCTCCATGTGCCTCAATTTCTTCAACTGAAATTCGGAGTGAAAGTAGTAACAAGTCCTCATAATTAGGTTATACAAAACAACTGTGTTAACATTAAGCAGCTGAGCAGTGCCAGACACATAGTAAACCTAAAAACACAAACACATGCCTGTTTGTTAAATAAATACAATGCTTTTCTCTCTTTTAAATGTATATGCAAATACCCATCTAATTTTAATCTTCTTTTCAACTAATAGACTAATTTGCCTGCTTTTCTTTGTTTTCATTTCTCTTCTCTCCCCTATTCCCATATTAGGCTTCAGAAGGAGAACAAAATAAGAAATTACCCAGAAAGACTGGTCTGTGTGTGGTACCTTTTGAAACCTGAAATTACAGATTGTATCAACGTACTTTTGGAAGCAAGTAACAGAAAATTTAGTTCAATCCCACAAGTTTAAATTGACCAAGTAACATGGGAGAATGGGCTTCAGGGCTGGTTTAATTTAGTGAGTGTAGTTCCTTTTCTTTGCAGTTTTCTTGGCTTTCCTCCTTTTAGTATGATGGGGTGTTCCTTAAGCTGATTTGCCTCATCGTGGCAAAATGACTTTTAGAGGCTCTAGACTCCATATAATGGAGCACATGGAAGATGAGAGGTAGTCTATTTTGCTTTTAAAGGTTAAGAGGTTTTATCAGAAATATCTAGAAAGCACTTTCATGACTCAGTGGCCCCTATTAGGTTACAGGCTAATTCCTGAACCAATTTTTGAGTCTAGCAGACTACCATGAACTGATTGGATTAGCAGAACCAATCTCCAGTATGGAGGATGGGATGACTTTTAGATAAATGAGGCCCAATTCTGGTGCCGAGGTCCATCAACTTCCTTTTAAAAACAAGGAGTAAATGCCTGAACCAGAGTAGGATTGTGTTAGAAAAGAGGAAGGAGGGAGAGATACTGGTAGACGCCACTGATGTCTGCTACATAGGTTATGTTCTCTATAGGCGGAGATTCGAGGTGCATGTGTCAGGTGGTAACCATGCTTACCATGGTGAGGATTTAGTAATGTATATAATTGTGAAATCACTATGTTACACATCTTGAACCAATAACACTGTATGTCAACTATATTTCAATTAAAAAAGAGAAATGTATGTGTCAGTAATAATAGATGTCTGAATGAGGAAACAGTCATGGCTAGTGCACCTTCAAATTCCACAAAGTGACCTTTTAAGTTATTTGGATCACTTTTTAGGATTTCCTTGGTGACTAAGACCAGACACAATCAAGACAACATAATCTCATCTGCCTGTGGTGCTAACTTTGGCACAGGGTTACAAAATCTAACTGCAGTTTTTGAGCTATTTTTTCAAAAAAATTAATCATAATATTAAATGCTTTTCTTTTTATTTTGAAATAATTTTAAACTTGTAGAAAATTTTCAAGAATAGTACAATGAACTGTTTTTTCCTGAACCATTTGAAAATTACTGACATGATGCCTGTCCTACTCCAATACTTAATGCATAATTCCAAAAGCAAGGATGTGCTCCTATGTAAACACCACATAATCAATAAAATCAGGAAATTAATATTACTACATTACTTTTAGCTAGTTGCTGACCCCATTCATATTTTGGCAATCGTCCCAATCATATGCTCTAGAGCAAAAAGACTCTGTCAAGGATCATGTGTTGAATTCAGTTGTTGCTTCCCTTTAATATCCTTCAGTCTTGCATCTCAGTCATCCTTGACTTTCATGACCTTTACAGGCCAATTATTTGTAGAATACCCCTCAATGTCGGTATGTCTGATGCTTCCCCATTAGATTTTGATTAGGTACAGGTGGTGGGAATATCACAGACACATGAAAGTGACAACGTATGCTTCTCATGCAACCTACCAGGTAGTCTGTGGTTATAATTTGTTCCAGTGTTGGCGATGTTCACTTTGAATCCCTGATTGAGGTGGTGTCTGTCAGGTTTCTCCACTGTAAAATTACTCAACTTTCTTTATAATTAGTAGGTATTTGGAGAGAGTTTCTGTGCAGAAGCAGATTGGACTTCGGGCTAGCGTAGTGCAGTTCTTTTTTGCAATTTCTTTGGTTCTTTTAATATAGAAATATGTAAATACCTCATTCCTTGTCAAGTTTTGACCCATTAGTTTTCAAATGCATTGATGTATTTTGGCTGAATTAATTGTGTTGTTATGATAATGGTTGCCAAAGTTTTGATTTTTCTGATTTAAGTATTCCTTCTACGTTTATTAATTGCCATTCTAGTGTAAAGTTCTCTTCTCCTTATGTACATATGTATGTTTGTATGTGTTTCTATTGATATGGATTCACAAGTTCATATTTTATAGAATGGGCTATAATTTTTGTTATTATTTATTTTGATGCTCACATTGTACTTGATTTGGTTGAAGTTACTTCATACTGGCTTCTGTGTCAGTTTGACATGTCCCTTTCATTCAGTTAGTACTTTTCTCTTTTATGGCATAAAAAGCTGTTCCAGACTCATCTTATACTCTTCCAACTCCAGCCCCAGAATAAGACATTTCTCTAATGGGCACTCCTTTTAATGAAAATTGGTATTTAGAAACCAAGATCTGAGTGCTAGATACACTCATTTTTATTGAGGTGGCACTGTTCCTGGAGGTCTCAGTAGTCACAGGTAGAGAAAATAAATTTTGAGTTCAGATCAATACTTCAATATTCTGTTTCTCAATTCGGCATAGCCCAAATCTAATTTTAGCATGTAGAGGATATTGAGTAACACACAAAATGTTTCCATGAAATGTGCAGCTATATTAGTTTCCAGTGGCTGCTGTAACAAATTGACAGAAACTTGGTGGTTTAAAATAACACAAATGTATTCATTTATACTTTTGGGGCCCAGAAGTCTGAAATGTGTTTTACTGGACTGAAGTCAAGGTGTCAGCAGGACTGATTTCTTCTAGAGGCTGTTGGGAAGAATCTGTTTCCATTTTCTAGAGGCACCTGTGCTCTTGGCTTCTGGCCTGCTCCACTCTCTTCAAAGCTCATCTCTCTAATCTCTGCTTTTCTTTCCAGTCTTTGCAACTGGCTTTCTCTCTTTCTGACTCTGACTCTGATCCACTCTTATTAAGATCCTTGTGATTACACTGTGCCTCCGTGTTTAGATTATCACCTCATCTCAAAACTCTTATTTTAATCATATCTGCAAAGTCCCTTTTACCATGTAAGGTGATAAATTCCAGGGATTAGGACATTAGTATCTTTGGAGCCACTACCCCATGGACACTCAGCTAATCTGTTTCAATTTTCTGTTTCTGTGGAATAAATTTTACTTTTAATTGTATTCATCAGGACACTTTCATCTGAAATTGTATAAAAAAATTCGCTTTGGCTTAGGCAAAAAAAAAAAAAAAAAAAAATGGCGGGGAGCTTTATTGGCCCCCATAAATGAAAGTTGCAGGACTCTGTTTCACAGGCTCTATTGAATCCAAGGCGTTAAAGATGTTGCCAGGAACCTTTCTCCACATCCTTCGGCTCTGCTTTCCTTTGTGTTGGTTCCCAGCCTGGCTCTCGTCTCCTATTGGCAAGATGGCCTCTAGTAAGTCCAGAGTTTACTTCTCCATTTTGCAACTCCAGGGCAGATATTTTCCCCCTATAGTGTCAATAAAATCTAGTTAGTTTGTTTCATTGATCCAACTTTAATGGTACTTTGTAAATCAAGATGTTTGCTGCTTTCACTGAAACTGCAGCCGTTTTAATATGTTTTTAATTTATTTACCATTATATCTATATTAGTTTATTTATTCATTTGAGGTTTCCTCAACTTCCCTCTTTCTCCATATCCTCCTCCTTTTTTCTTTCCTTTCTTTTTTTAATATTTGTATTTCAGAAAGAATCAGAGAATATATCTATGATTCCTTTTAAGTTTCTCTTTTCATATTTTTAACTTTTTGGAGATAAATAATTTGGTTGATAACTTAATTATTTAATAAAAACATTAATTTATTAATTTAAGTATTAATTATTAAACAATAAATTTGTTTTTATCAAATGATTTTCCATTTTGATAAATCAAAATGCATTTAAGCAAATTGTTTAAAAAGTTGGTTTCTTATCAAGTGTTAGTGAACCGTGAGGTAAGAATAGACTTAATGTGTTAAATACATTAAACAAAAATATGTGAAAAATGTATTTCTATTAAAGAGGTTAAGAGCTTCATATGCTGTTAGCATTTTCTATAGTGTTGATTTCTTTGTTTTTTATGTTACTTCTTTTGTTTCTATAATTGAAATATTTATGAAGTGTAAATAGATATGGGCCACCTGTTGGTTTGAATAGATAAGGTATGTATCTTTATTGCTAGCTAGTTTTCAGAATTTTCTAGTATCAAATATTCTATCTGCTTTCAGGTATAAGCACATGTCAAAATCAACCAACCCAAGACTACTTGAATAATAAAACACATTTTAAAAATTCAACTTTTTATAAAGCAAACTTTATTAACCTCTTCTAATATTCTTTTTTTAATTACAAAACTTTTATTATACTTTTAGTTGGAACTAGAACTTTATGTGTTTAATGCTTTTTACTAAGAATTTATGTTACTTTGAGGGCAAGAGAGAGAGAAGTGGACACACAGATGGAACTTGTGACTGATGGATGTTTACATTAGAAAGCTGGAGTCTGTTATTTAATAATGCCTCTTTAATCAAAGAACCATAATAAGAACTTGCCTTTTTCATATTGTGGATATCCAGTTGCTTTTTGACAGACTGTGTGTGACTGTCAAATACTTGTTGTCTATAGATACTATTATATTTTGCATAATAAAAATAACGCTCTCTTTTGATTTAATACAGAAGCATTATGTTGAAATAGTGGGACACAGGGAAAGTGTGCAATCATGAAGCAACTTAATTTTCATTTCCCATTATTCTTTAAAAGTTTTTCTATGGGGCCAGTTTTCCCGGGGATAAACTTAAGGCTAGTTTCATGACTTTTCATGTTGCTTTTAGGTCCTTCTAAGTTGCTCAGATGATCTAAGGTCATTGAAATGTTTATTTTCATGAAATAGAATTTTCAAGCTCATTGAAATTGAAAAGATTCTCTCCCTTCCTTAATGCCACCAGCTGTGGAAAGAGGGGCCTGGTTAGCTGCTTCTTTAGTTCTTCAGGAAGTACTTCTTTCCCTCCTAAGGCTGCCTCTCACTCCTCCTTTAGAGTTGAAAGAGGTGTGGGGAGTGCAGATATGTTTACTGACACCACAAATCTGGCACTGATTTGTGTTGGTTACCTCTGGCCATGGCAGATATGTAAGGTCAACTTTCACGGGTAAAGCGTTTTTGTGTGTTCTCTGGATAGCAGCACACTGCCCATCCTCTATTGTTGGATATCTTGCACCCACATTTCCTTGATATGGGTGAATACATTTTCTGGTTGGCCCTTTATAGTGCCTCCTTCAGCTCTTAGGAATCTAGAAGGTTTACTCCCTGCTGGGTTATCTCCTGTGGAAAGGCAATCTCCTTGGGCAGGACAACACCCTGGCCAGTGGTCTCATGTCAGTTCAATGGAACAATCTCTTTTGACTCTGACTTCAGAGACAGAAGCCAGCCATGGTCAGCTGTCAGGCAGATTTATCAGGTGTGAGGATCCCCAAACACCAGAGGAGATGTGTCCAGCCTTCTGACTAGGCCATCGATGCCCCTTTCCACAGGCGCTGGGTGGTGCTAGTGTGCAGACAGTGGTCCACAGCAATCCTCCTCCTCCTTGGCTCTTCTAATTTCCACCTTCCCTTTTCTGTCTCATTTCTTTCAGCTGGAGGTGACGGATTAGCTAAGGGGTTTATGTGACTCCACAGGAGCCTGAGGTGAGGGAACAAAATAGTGTCTCAGGCACCTTATTTGCAAATCACGCTTAGGTGGTCTTGAAGCTGCCTTTGGAATGCAGGACTGGTGCCATCTATTCTCCAAGCTGAGATGTAGAGTCCTATATAAATCACAGGCAAGAATCACCTAGTAGGCAAGGACAAGACCCAGTGCATTTTCCTATTCAGGGGCAAGTTATTTGATAGCTGAAGTATGATGTGGGAAAATCTAAGTTATGATAGAATTTTTTCTGCTAATTTTACTACTGACTAATAAATTTTTGTTACTCCAGTTATTTCATTCAAAATATTCTACTTGTCTCATGGTGAAATTATGAAGATTATAGTAGTTTCAAGTGCCTGAACTAGTATGGGAAACCTAGTAATTATCTGACTTACATCCCATCTGACTTACATCTTTTTTTTTGGCCAGGCAGCTGTTATACAAGTACTATTAGCTGAACCTTGTCAATGGAGAAATTGTTTAAAATGAACACTGTTTTGGAATAAAAGTGTACTAAATGTGGAATTTGATTCCCTTACCTTCCAAAGTAGCTACAAAATATCTGTAGAAGAGGATAAGGAACTTTACCCTCCTGAGTAAATATTTTTTTTTTATCAAGTAGTCTGGTCAAGTTTCAAGGCATTTGCAAAATAAGTGCTTGATCAAGTTCACTCAATTCAACAATTAGCCATTAATGGTACTGTAGTTTCTCTATCAACAGTTTGTAAATGACAATAGCTGGTTTATAAATATTATGCAAATCATAAAATGCACATTTATTATCAATATTTTTTGTTGATGGACTACTAAGAAGCTGAAAAGAAATACCATCATTTTAATAATTACTTCAGTATAAAGGGCAAATTATAAGTATTATTAGCAGCCATATGTTGACTCCAAGATCAAGATAATAGCTTTTAAAAATATATATAATCCTTAGTTTAGTTTACTGTGAGATTTGTATATTATTTCTAGAATTTGTCATTTTGTATCAAACATTTACATGTGCATACTTCTTAAGCCAACCATTCTACCTGTAGAAATATACCTTTAAAAAATAAGTGTGATATATATGTGTATATATATATATATATGAATTATTATATTTTTTAAGTATAAAAATCAGAAATACCTAAATACTCATTGGCAGAGATTGGTTAAATGAATCAGGATAAATCTATATAATGCAGTGCTACACTAATACTAATAATTGGGGTGTATCTTTATTTATTCACACTTAAATAACTTCCTAAAATATTGTTAAACGAAAAAATGCAATCCAGAAACTGATGTGCATGGTATTATTCCATTATTGTAAAAAGGAATATAAATATTTTTATGTAATTCTAGAAAATTCTGGAAAGATTTACACTTACATTTTTGTAATAGTTGCTTCTGAGTGATGAGAGTCATATATATATTTCTTTAATTGGGACTGGATATTATGCTAGAAACTGGGGATGCAATGGAGAAAAAAAGTGTTGCTCTCATATGGCTTATATGGCAGACACTAAATAAATAAACATAAACCAAATAAAATTATTACAGACTGAGACAAAGTGTATTTTATGTAGGCAATAGCTGTATCTCATAAGTCTCGATATGTTGTACTTTCATTTTTATTACTCTCAAATTCTTTATTATTTCCCTTTTGATACATACTTTGACCCATGGGTTGTTTAGAACTCTACCATTTAGTTTCCAAATAATTGGGGTCTTTCCAGATATATTTCTGTTACTGAATTCAAATTGAATTCCTTTGTGGTCATAGAACATACTTTGCATAACTTGATTCACAGCTTTTTAAAATGACAAGCAGTAGATGGGAATTAATCCTATTCCATCTCAGCCTACTTTCTCCTTAAAACCTTATGAACTCTTCTGGCCTTCATGCCAGTCTGCTTTCTTTTCTTAAATCATCAACCAGTATTTATTCTTTTTCCAGTGTACATTCATCCAAGTTATTGGCTGTATGTCCCTTTGGGGAAGGACGGGGAAAATAAGCATGATATATAATGCAGGGCCTTCTTCCTAGGGGTCTGGCTGTCTTTTTAGTTGATAAGTTGCAGTTCTGGATCTTAAAAGCAGCAGCTTTGGTCAGGAAAGTGAGCCAAGGACTGGAACCCTTTATTGGAGGCAGAAGAGTAAAATTAAAACCAGAATAAAGTGGTGTCCAGCTGCTTATCTTTACCTCTGTCACCACTAGCCCACTTTAAACCATTGTCGTCTTTTACTTGAATTATTACAATAGCCTTCCACGTGGCCTGTCCACATAATCACTCACCAATGTTTTCTCCTGACTGTAGCTAGGGTGGTCTTGAAAAAAGCAAATTAGATCATATTCTTCTTCAGTTTTCATCCTTTCTTCTTAGGATAAAATCTAAAGTCTTAAAAATGGCCTACATGACGTAGTTTCTACCCATCTTTCCAGCTCTTTTTCTGCTATGTGTAATTCCTCTCACTATAATCTGTATTCCAATCACACCTGCGGTTCTTTGAGCCACTTCCTTTGTGTCTTGGAGTCTTTATATATATTGTTGTTTTTGTCTTAAAAGCTTTCTGTTCCACTTCCATTCCATCCTTCCCCAAAAGCCAAGGGAGGAAAGAGTGTCAAGATGATAACAATCCATTTTTGCAAAAACATCTCAGAAGTCTGGTAATAAATAACTGAAAAAATTCCCATTGGGATTATTGATGTAAATGTCACTGGTTAAATCAGTGACAGTTACCTCGATGGCACAGAAGCAGCAGAAGGCACAACAGAAGGAATTGATTGATAAATATGAAGTCAGAAAGTGGAGACAGTTATTACAGACTGTCTTAAAGAAGTCTGAGAAGTGAAGGAACAAGAAATATCTGTCTACATAGGACACAGGGTCAAAAAAAGTTTGGTTTATTTGTCTGAGATTTGAGAGACTTGAGGATAGTCACGTATATATCAGAGGAAACACTGAACATATCTTCTTCTAGGAGTGTTGCACCCTTGTGTTCATAGGGCCAGCCCCAGAATACAACAGACACTGAGTATTACAGATGGGAGGGAAACCCCTTCACTAACTCATTAGAATTGGCTTCTCATGTTTTATTTGCTACGGAAGAATTGTTTTTAGTTCTGCTATGAGCTCTCAGGGATCTGACTTCCACACTTGCTTAGCACTCCACCTGTTGACAGAATTGGTGAATTTTACATTTTCCCTGGGTTTCAGTTTTTTCAATGGCCTTGCCCTGTAATTTCTTCCACTTGTCCTAGGGATGTGATATTTACCCATCATATGTAGGCCAAGAGATAATTTATAGTATGAATCACTGCAGTAGTTTCAAAACTTTTAAAAACAATAGAAGCCTTTATTCAAACAAAATGTCAATGCATAAAACTGACAAAACCCGCCAAGATAACTCTGTAAAAGAAGAAGAAATAGAGACTTACCCACACATCCCCTGTTCTAAGAGCCTCCAGATATTTTTCCAGAAGCTGCAGGATTCCATGGATATGAAAGTTTTTGTGCTAGTCCATATTAATATGATTATTTTATCACATGAATTAATGTACAGTGCTTCTAATTAAATAACATTTGTCTAATAATGGGTCACTTGGAAAGAATATAATGAAACTAATTAGAGAATATTTTAGGCAGTGGTAAATGTATTCTAATTGAAGGCTGGTGGGCCTTCCCATTTAACATTTTTCAGGTTCATAAGACTGCTCCATCCCTTCAAAGAATTTGAGGACCCTCTTTTCTAGTTTTACTTTTAAATCAGATAGAGACAATTTGATTTAGGGCAAAGATTCTCTGTCCCTGTTCAGCCACATGCACCAATTTGGCACTTATTAAATGTTTGTTGACTATCTTGATGAACCTTGTTGACCTTGAGAAAGTACAGATGTCAGGTTGGGGAGGACCTAGCTGCTCAGAGTCCAGCAGTGCCAGGTTAGGAGCACCTTATGCTAGTTTCTGGTCAGGGTCACAGTTCTTGGTTGTGAAGGTTTGCATTAAATAACTCCATGGAGGACTATTTATATTAATGTACATTATACATGGGACTATGACCAATTTTTGGTAGATGGTGATAAAGGGTCTTGAGCGAAGAAAACATTTTCTAATTTACTCAAAGTCATCTTTTAGATTGGCAGCCTGTTTAGTTATTGATTGGCTAGGTTCAGAGGACTGACTCAAACTAATCAAACACTGAAGAATCTGAAATGTAAACCAAATACTGTGAACAATAATTGTGAGTAGATGGAAATTATTTTCTTGGTGATATTACATTGTTACCCTGATGTGAAAATCTACGTGGGAAACAGACTTTGTGTAGAAGCTTATGTGATGAATGTGTGTGTTGGATATTTGTTGTTTTCTTTGTCATCTTTTCCTTTGGGAATTGCTGTTTTCATTCCACCTTTCTCCATAGGAACTGCCAGTAACAGTGTCCCCCCAGCCTGGCCATGTGGGTGGGCATGGGACCTAGAGCGGGCCTACTCTAATGCCCCTTCCCTCAGCTATAGTGTGTGACTCAGGAATGAGCCTAGAATGGCCCGAGGTAAAACGATATAACGTCTCTGAGAGAAAAGAGCTTTCCTTTTCCTCTTAGCTCATGTTGAGTGTGTCTGTCTGTCCTCTGCTTTAGAGCAGAGTAATAAAGATGCAAAGAGGAGGTGGATCTAGGAGGTTGGGTACAGAGCGGACAAGAGCAGAGGACAAGCAAGGACAGCCAGAGGACGGTGTTTGACTCCCTGAAGTGCCTGCGACTGTCTCTGGCCATGTGTTCTGACTGAGTTCCCTTTCCTATTTAAGTATTCTTGAGTTGGTTTCTTTGGCTCACAACTGAAATGTTTCTGACTAGTGCAGTTTGGAATAAGAACCTAAGGTCTTATCTGAGGCCACTGGGCCTGCTGCTCTCCTCACCACGTGCCTGGAGATAAGAGACTTATTCTCTGGAACAAGCTGCAGGTGAACTTGCCTGTCCATCCTCTTTGACCCTCCACTTTAAGTCTCTGGTAGGACACCTCCCTCTGTCAATATACTTTTCTTCAAACAGAAGACAATGCAAGTTATTGTATTATAGCTTTATTTAGTTATGAACCCTGTTACTTTTGAAGAATTAATTTTTTTCTTTTTTTTTTTAGGAAAGAAAACTTTAATATTCTCCTGCTAAGGAATCAAATTACCTCTGTTTATTTGCCTTTGTAATATTTGAATATATTTACCTTTGGGGATTTAATATTTTTTAGGAAGCGTGAAATAAACAGGAGAAACTGTTCTTATAAAGAGACACATTCTTGTCCCTTCATTTAGCAAAGTGTATTTAAAACAAGCAGAGCACTAGGTCCTGCTGATTAACAGTCTCTCCAGCACCCAATTCCAGCTAGCACCCATTTTCAGCAGAAGCTCAATATATAAAGTGCTTTCTGTTGCAACAGGAATGCATTCCATTTCAAAGAGGGAACAACAACTTTCTCTTTAAAAGCACTTTTCTTGGTTAGAGGTCTGGTTTCTTCCTTAAGTTCTAGGACTTTCTGACAGCTCAGTGATAAAGATTATTTCCCCAAGAAACTCCCAAAAACTTGGAATGGAAAGCCTGGCTTTTTGACCAAATGCTCTCAGGAAAACCCCTTAGCAGGAAAACATACTGACCCTTCTATATGTTGCCTTCAGACTTTCTCACCTTAACATGTCCCTGGAACAATCAGTTCATGGCCTAGCTTCTAGGCTTACCTGCTCAGGAAGCTACTGGGGCCGGAAAAAGGAGTTTTGCTTTTAAAAATCAAATATGCATAGTGTGGGCCAAATGTACTGGCAAGAAGTATATATTTTTATTTATTTTATTTTATTTTTAATTAATTAATTAATTTTTTAATTTTGGTATCATTAATGTACAATTACTTGAACAACATTATGGTTACTAGACCCCCTATTATCAAGTCCACCCCCACATACCCCACTACAGTCACTGTCCATCAGCGTAGTAAGATGCTATAGAATCACTACTTGTCTTCTCTGTATATACTGCCTTTCCCATGTCCCCCCCCACTACATTATGTGTGCTAATTGTAATGTCCCTTTTCCCCCTTATCCCTCCCTTCCCACCCATCCTCCCCAGTCCCTTTCCCTTTGGTAACTGTTAGTCCATTCTTGGGTTCTGTGAGTTTGCCGCTGTTTTGTTCCTTCAGGTTTTTCTTTGTTCTTATACTCCACAGCTGAGTGAAATCATTTGATACTTGTCTTTCTCCACCTGGCTTATTTCACTGAGCATAATACCCTCCAGCTCCATCCATGTTGTTGCAAATGGTAGGATTTGTTTTCTTCTTATGGCTGAATAATATTCCATTGTGTATATGTACCACATCTTCTTAATCCATTCATCTACTGATGGACACTTAGGTTGCTTCCATGTCTTGGCTATTGTAAATAGGGCTGTGATAAACATAGGGGTGCATATGTCTTTTTCAAACTGCCTGCTGCATTCTTAGGGTAAATTCCTAGGAATGGAATTCCTGGGTCAAATGGTATTTCTATTTTGAGTTTTTTGAGGAACCTCCATACTGCTTTCCACAATGGTTGAACTAGCTTACATTCCCACCAGCAGTGTAGGAGGGTTCCCCTTTCTCCACATCCTCCCCAACATTTGTTGTTTGTCTTTTGGATGTTGGCCATGAAGAATTAATTTTTTTCCCAAGTTTCTTTGGACACACATTTCTGACACATTTGTTAGGGTAGTTTCATCTTTTTCCCTTGATTTGGCTTGGCTATGGATTATAAGCCACACCATTTGCTTAGTAAAAGCCTATTTTAGAAAAACAACAGTATCCATAGTGTGATGCATTATGGTTTAAGTAATGTTAAAAACAAGTTTCAGAATCCTAATAGGATAATAACAGTAAGTTTTATCCTTAAGGTGTTCAGTCTTCTAAATTTCATTCCTAGTAGATCATTTTATCTCATTCTTTTGGGAACATCTAACAGCGTCCTCTCTGATAGCTCTCTCTGAAGTTATCATTCTTAGAGCTGAGTTTTATTGTTAAGGTTCTTCAGTCTTTCGTAAGATAAAGTTAGATGTTTCAGGATAAAGAAGCCCAGCATATATAATGATGCTTTTAAAGAAATGGATGGAGAAAAGGATACATTTGGTCTTTATTGAGCCATGAAACTCTTCCTGGGAGACAAAATGCCACAGGCAGAGCTTCAGAGCAGTGAATGTTGAATTCTGGCCTTGCTTGTCCAACTCTTTGCTGGGAGCTGAAGCTCTATGGAAGATTTTTGATAGGCACTTGTTACCATAGCTAAACTTCAGAAAAGAGTACCAAAGTAGGAGAAGAAAGAGAAAGATTTCTTATTTCCTTCTTACCCACTCAAATGCCCTCTACTCAATTTCTATTCACTTTACGTGACGTGAGATAATAATGAAATAGCAGAGATGAAAGGGCTATGTATAATGATAAATGCCCATTTAAGGGATAGTATTCCTTATTTTGATGTCATAAGCGCTTCTACCACCAATAGCTTTTCTCTGAGTGTGACTCTGGTGTGGTGTAGTAGAGAGAGAATTGGATTTGGAGCTGGGAGACTTAGGTTTCAGTCTTGGTTCTTCTATGTTTCACTACTTATCTTCAAGCCTCAATTTTTTATTTTTGTAAATTGGGGAGGATTATGACTGTATCCCTGACCCAACCAAAATGGGAAGGCATATCTGTAAATGCATGACTTTAAAGAGACAGACTTAGAAAAATGTACAAATAGTTCAAGAAGTCTGATTGTCACTGTTCACCATAGAACAACATCTCATCTTCTAGGAAGAGATCGTCTCAATTTTTGTAAACTCAAAGTGCTTGTAACAGAACAGACACTCAGTATATACTAATGTGGTAGGCAGTTTCTGAGATGGCACCCAGCGACCCATCTCCTGCTCAATTATACTAGCTATTTTATCCATGTCCCAGGATGGCTGTGACACTTGTATGAGCTATTCCATGTCAAGTGCTTAGAACTGTGCCTGCTTGGCACACAGTTCATGCTCAATAATGTTTGTCGTGGTTACTATTGTTGCTCTTGGCCCCAGGGCCCAAACTTCCTTCTAGCAACTTGAGTGTTTAGAACCACCAGGCCTGTCTTAGGTCTTCCTGCAGCCCCAGCAGGACTGGGTTATTGTGGCCCAGAGCTGCTGCTCCGCTCTCTCCCCTCTCTTGCTTCAGGAAATCTCTCCCTGGAAGATGAGATGTCTTTGGCAGTTGTTTGTTCATCTCGCTCTGATCTGGCAAGAACAGGCACAGGTTGCTGCCAGCTCTGTAGGTCTCGGCTTTGTTCCTTGTATAATGAAAGGGTTAGACGACATGCCGCCTAAGATCTCTTTCAGCTATAATAATCTGTGAATCTGTAACTCATAGAAGGAATGCACAGGTGAGTGACATCAGTAGTGAAATGGATTGAAAGGTAGCTCAACTGCATTTTCAAGCTTTAAAAAATTGTCTGGATATTTAGATAAAAATGTGTCTTCCAAGGCTACCCAGGCGCATATTACATATGAAATAAGTCTAATTTATGGAAAAATGAGAAATACCTTAGTAATTATGTTGTTAAAATTTTATTAGATTTTGATACAAAATTCCATGCTCTATATAAGTATGTATTTATATCTACTTTTATATCTATACCTTCATCGACATATATCTATATGCAGCTACAATGTTAAAGAAACATAAATATTATTCATGAATAAACAATGTGTTTTAAAACATGAATAACATTAAAATTAATATTTTCATCCAAATAGTCTTACTTTTCATGTAATTTGTCAAACAATGAAGCAAATATTGTGGAAATAAAAGACCCAAATTGCTTAAAATGTGGCAGGACCAAGAAATAAAATTTAGAGAAGACAATTAAAGGATTCAAAGTAAAAAGAAGTATTTCATCTTCAAGAGATAACTTTTCAGTGTTATGGTTTAAAAAAAATGCCACAAAACTGCCAGCAGAGGTCCTCAGTCCCATAGTTTATCAATTCCATTTATTGCACAATCTCCCTGTGGTGCAACAGACTGATTTCAAAGATTCATTTGCTTCCTTCAGATAACTAATTACAACGAATGGCAAAGGTTTCAACTATTAATGGAAAAGAATACGTTTAAACTAAAAATACAGTTAATTTGTACAACAGTGTATAATGTTGAAAAACATACCAGATTCAAAAGGACTGAGTAAAAGTACAAGTGATGTGTTTCTAAATTGGTAGTTTTCAGAAAAAATCAGCAAATAAGGGTAAAGAATGGTGAGGAAAAGACTAAGCCATTATGCGTGGGGCTCTTTTCAGCTTTCTTCTTTTGTCAGTTTGAACTATTGTTCTATTTCCGGGAGAAAAATAAAACAAAAGGCTTCATATAGGATCTTATTTTGGTAAACACTCGGAACAGCCTGTGCTTCCTCATAAAGGTGAATTTTCAAAAGGAAATACAACAATCAGAAACAGGAATAACCAATGGGGGGTGATATCTGATATAATTAGGTAATGCTTTTTGAGTTGCCAGCTCTCCTCATCGCTGTTTCTTTTTTTGTCTTTACACTGGGTTATCACTGCAAATTCCCACAGAAAGAAAAGAGTCGATAGAATGAGCACCAGAGAAACCTGGGCATCTCTGTCGATAGTTTCTATCATCTCTGTTGATAGCTTACTAGTTTCCTGGTGTTGAATTAAGGTTAGTTGAAAATATATGCAAAATACCAAAAGCCCATATTTGGTCAGAAGATGAAACTCAAACTTCAAGACAGTGGACAGTGGCCAAGGCCCAGTCTCTCGGGGATGGCACTCCGGGATCTGTGTGCTGCCTGAGGGAGTGGCTGTATTTGTGGAGGGCAAGTGACAAGGACCCCGGACAAAGGCATGTAACTAAATGACCTGACATAGACATAAGTGCTAAGCAGACTGAGTAGGTATTATCTCATAGCCAAGAAGCAAAGCAATGGAAGTTAGCTAAAGAGGAAGGAAAAATTGTGAGGAATGAAATTACAAGTAATCTCAAAGTAAAGGAAAAGAGAAAGACACTTCTAAGCAACTGTCTCATTAAAAACAATCTTCTTGAGCTTCTTTGCTTATGTTTTTTCCTGATATTTTCTGCTTCCACCGGCCACTCCCTATTTTTGTGGTCCCCTGGCTGCCTTGAGAAGTAGTGTTTAGAAGTCAGGGCGAAACTGCTAATGGGGATGCGGGAGACATTCTTGACCTTTCTCAAGGGCTCATCTAGGAGACTCTAAATATCTATGAAAACTAAGCGGCCTTTTAAGTTTTTTTTTTTATATAAAGTTGCTGCAGAGAAGGGGTGGATGGCACTTACTTTAATTCATGGTAGTTTCTAGAGCAAGTTAAACTTTCTGGAGAAGAACATGTACTTCCTTCCTTTCATATGCTACCCCATCAGGAACTGAGGGGGTGACAACTAATAACCATGAGGAATGCTATAGTCATTTTTGATCTGTTGAGTGTGACCGTCCATTTTCTTTCTAAAAAGCAGACTGTCAGATATGCTCAGCGCTACACAAAATGCTCTGAGTAATTTTCACATACACCATGATATAACTGTGTATGTGAAATAGAGATATAATGATACAGTAGGTATGCAGAGAGGTCTTCAGGACTAGCTACCAAAGGCTTTGGTTTTGCATAAAGAAGTTTGGGGTGTATGTAGTGTTTTATTAATTCGTATGTGGCATGTATATAGCACAGCATCTTTTCAGTTCATTACAATGTTGTGCAGATGCGTATATTTTAACCTTTACATCTTCTTTCTTTTCATAAGGTCCCATGAACACTGTTTAGACTTCTAAATAGCAATAGCTATCTCTAAAATATTTGTTGATAAGTGAGAAGTATAATAAAGTGAAATTATTATTTAACGTATGGCAAAGAGTTATGCAGAAACTCATAAACATGTCTGTTTTATATACAAATTTGATCTTAGGGTATTTCTAACCATATTATAGAACCCTTAAATTAACATTTCATTAGATTGAGAAGCTCTTATGGATTATTTTACAATTACACCCATATGTATTCTTAAATTCTCTCCATATAGGAAATTAATTATAAATTTCATAACTCACATTGGTAGATTATACTTGAATTATTTGGCTGTTATCCAGCCTGGGTTGGGGTTTTCCTGGGAGTTGGTAAAGTTGAGGGGATTGGACTTTATTATTATCATTTTTCTCTCTCTAAACAACAATAAATATCTTAGAATACAGGCTAAAAAATTCATCCCTACCTACCAACTAAATTTAAATAATGTAAATCTGGCTACCTATTTATAGATTAAATCTGAGTCGTTCATTCCTCAAGAATCATAGGTGCTCTTTCTTCTGTATTTCTTAATTAGTGGGGCTTCTAATCTAGTGTGTTGTCTACAATTCTTTAAGGGCAAAGTAAAAGCAGGGGAGCAGAGCATTGTCCCTAAGGGACTGACATTGGAAATGCACTAAACATTGACCAGGGTGTGATGAGAGCTACTTACAGTTTCTTCCTTACACATGTAAACATTACAAGGCATATCCAGAGCAGAGTATAATGGAAATTCTGAAATTAGTGGTAAGAGGTGAGTTTAGAAACTTATTTCCTCTAGCGCTTGAAAATTCATTCAAAAAACACCCAAGGAGCACAACCATTTGTTTTTACCTATTTCAGAGCCATTTTGCCCTCATTTACTCCTCTTTAGTTCCTAGGTGATAAATTACCCACAATCCCTTAATCTATCTAAGCTCATTAGTTTTCAATTTTGCACATCAAATACTTTCAAACATGACTGCTTCTATTCTGTAGAGAAATGCTGATGTGCCCAGGCTGAGTTATGGAGGACAGTTGAAGGCAGAAGGAGGCAGGGAAAGCCAGCAGACGGGCAAGGCCACCTGGCTGCAGAGAGATGGGTCTGTTCCTAAACCCCCACATCCGGGTTGGACTCTGCCATTCTAGACGAAAAGTGAGGTGGTGCGGTTGGGACAACTTAATCTTCTAGTCATATTAAAAATAGAAATACATTTTAAAAGGAAGCTTGAGTTTTTAACTTTCATGTTAATACTCACTGTTTGTTCCAACTGTATTAGATGGGCAAGAAGTATTATTTGAAACCAAACCAAAACAAACAAAAATCACAGAAAACTTTGTGTTAAGAACTTTTACACTGAGATAGAGACAAATATTCTGGGCCCCAGTATCAGTCCATATTATTATATTATTATGATTATAAGTCATTTTCATGCCATTCTGTCAGTAATTCAACACAGGTGTGTTGTGTGTGAATAATGAGATTGTGTTGTTCTTTTGATAAAGGGACAATTTATAGATCTTCTCCCACTCCTAAAATTATTTTCCTCTTTTGGATATTTATTATTATCTCTTCTGTGAAAAAAAAAATGAACATGACTATTTCTTTCCAATGCTTACTAACACTAACAGGATGGAAAAGGGTTAAATCAAGGAAGAGTCCATTTTAACATTTATTAAATAAGCATTAAATTAGGTATGGTGGCATAGGGGATGAGCTGACTGGTTTGTATCCCATTGTTTCTATTTTTATTGAGATCTTATTCCTAATATATGGCCAATAGTGGCAGCAAGACTGAATCTCCTTTTCAGCTATATTCTGGTGGTGGTGGTGGGGAATCGGGGAGGAAGTTGGTTTGCCTTGCCATCTGACTGTTTTGAGCTGTGTAATAAGGTAGGTAGACAGTTACAGAGGAAACAAAAACTGCAGAAAAAGAAGGTTCTGGTGACCATAAAGGATGGAAAGGCACATGTATTTGCCTCTCTCCATAGTTTTGCCCTTCAACCTTTATCTAAACCATATGAGGAATTAGTTGGAGAGAATACAGATAAATCATTTTCTAAATTGCTTGTTTTGCAATGCTAAGGCTTGAAAAATAATTAAGCTTGATACGACTGGTGGAAAAGCTTATTTGTGTATAAGCTTTTTTTTAAGCGTTCCTATGTTCATTTTAGAAAATAACATAATAAATCTTTTTCTTGTCATTTAAATGTCACAATTAACATACAAAAATATTTTACTTAGAATTTCATTCATTATGAATTCATATTAATTTGAAGAGGTGCTTAACTGAAATTTACCTTTATGTTTTCAGTGAAAAAATAGTTTGCTAAGAAAGTTAATACTGAGTGAAATTTCAATGGCACATGTACCTAATTAGGTAAACATAATTATTTTTAGCCAGTTTGAAAACACTCTAAACATAACATAGTGTAATTGCCACTTATGAAATAAATATATAAATTCGATTCAAGCACTTCAATAATTTAATTAAAGCAATTCTTATGTATTCATTTAAATAGGACTTTAATGTTGCATAGTTCAGTTAATGTATGCAGTTGGAATAATAAAGTCAAATCCTTAAAATTATGCTATATTTATAACTAGATATATAATAATGGACACTTTTCATTAGATAAGACAGTTATTTTATAATTAATAAACACAAGTTTTACATTTTCTGTTTTTCAGAGTATAGTAAAGGACAAGAAAGGTTTTGAAACAGTTAAAAGATGAATTAATCCCTCATTAAACTCCTTAGAGTGAAAAGATTACATTAGAAGTTACCTCTGTATGCTGAATGAAGTATAATGTTGGCAAAAACAAAACCCTAAAGATTTCAGTATTGATCATGAGAGCATTCTAAAGTAATTGCTCAAAGTGTGGGTACTTTGATTATTTTTCATAGAAAACACTGTTCAGTATAAAATAGTATCAACAGTGCAGTAGTACAAAAACAGTATAATAGTACAAAACATTATTAGTTACTGTGGCATTGTTTGAGTCACTAAGCATCTCTGAGAGCTATAGGGTTACATATAATTCTAAAATAATCTATATCTATAGTATTACTATCACATGACCTCAAGGAACATTAGTATCATGGAATTTTGAAGAGAACTTATTTGACAGCAAGACTTTTTGAGATATGAGTTTGTTCATAAGGTTAGTTTACTACATCCAAACATTTCATTTTGATGTAACTACTCAGCTTTGATGATTGTTACTGTTTAAAGGAAAGCTACCTCATTCCCTGGCAGAGAAAATGGTCTGCCATCTGAAAGTTTCATTCTGCTGTTGGGACACCTATTTTAGGGACACCTGAGAAACCAAAGTGGATTATTTCTATTGGTTTCAGTTGGTATTGGTGGTACCAAAAGATGTAATCTGTTATTTGGAGTGAGATGTTCAATACTTTCCTTCCTGCATTCAACAATTGAAAAAGCTTGCTTGGAAGAGAAGCTTATTTTTCATACAGGAACTATGATCCTTTTGAAAAGGAATTATGCTCTTGTTGTCATGGCAACATGGGATTCCACCGTCCTGCTTTCTACATTGTATATTTCTCAGTCTGGGTGTTTATAGATGTTTTATTCATTGGTGGCAGTGTGTGGTTACTGATGTCAAGAAAATAGATCAGCCAGATGACACCTATGGTGACTGTCAAGTTGGAATTTCTAAATACCTTAGAATTTCTAAAAGCATTCCAAAGGAGGTGATTATAGTGTCTTTTAGGAGGAAGGTGGAAACAAATTTACTTTCTATATTAATCAATGTATATAATGCTAGTGGCTATATATAGCATTATATATAGCAACTCCTGTACATCAGTGGCTTAGTACAACAAGGGATTTTTATTCTTGCTCATGTCGGATGTGGACAGGACATATATTTGCCAGAAGATGATTTATCTTTGTTGGCCCTTAGAGCTACTGGGAGTTCTCCACTAGATCTCTTTCATCTGCCTAACTAATAAATGAAGAGAGAAAGCATACAGAATCATACAGGTTGTCTTCTGGCCAGTTTCGGAAGGGACACACCTATTCTGCACACATTCCGTTGGCCAGAACCCAATCATGCAGCCCTAACTAAGCGCAAGAGAGGCACGAGCATGTAGTCTTATCAAGGCCCAGAAAGAGAGATGGGATGGACAAGCAGCCTGTCTCTGCCATCGTGCTTTTTTGTTTACAAATGTTTTATGTTTCTTTGGAATGTATTGGAGAAATTTAAATTTCTCTATTTAAAATTCACTTTGAATCATGAACAGGTGGTAATGGATATATTAATTAAAATTTATCCTGATTGCTTTTTCATGAATGATTTATTTGCTTTTTCTTTCCTTACTATTTCGAGTGTTCTGAATGTAACCACTGAGTTCTTATTTTTTCTGTATTTATTGCTACCTTAGGATCTTACTTTAATTATCAAGCTCTTTTCATCTGTTGAAGAGAACTCCATAACTTACAAAATAATAATCACAACAGGACTTTTGTAAGTCAGTAGAGGTTTCATTTGAAGTAATTTAAAGTAAATAATTTTGTTCTGAAATACCACTTTTAGTTTGTATTGTCTGGAAGTACGTAAAAAAGTTCTTCATGATCTCTTTGCTGTTGCTCACATCTGTAATGAGCATATAGCCATGTGTGACCAGGCGTCTGCACGTTCTCTGGCCCTGCTCCATTGAGCAGCGGGGTCTGTGGCCCCTCTGGTCGAGTCAGAGTGAGCGGTGACAGCTTCGACGACAGAATATGGCAGGGCTGATGCAGTGTCAGTTCTCAGGCCTTCTCGTAAGAAAATGGCAGCTTCCACCTTTTGGCTTTTTATAATAGATGCTCTTGGAATGAAGCCATGATGCTGCAAAGCTTAAGCCACATAGAGAGGCCAGATATAGGGGCCCTGAGTAACAGCTCCAGCTGATCGCCCGTCCTGCAGCCGGTATCAGTTATCAGCTGCGTGAACCAGACATCTTGGACTCCAGTAGAGCCTGTAGATGACTTCAGCCTCAGACACGTTCTGAATGCAACCAATGGGAGACTCCAAACAAAAGCTGTCTGGCTGTTCCAGCCGAGTCAGAAATGTGAGAGATCATAATACATTGTTGTTTTATATGACAATAAAAACCTGGACCATCATATTTTTCTTTATTGAGATATTTTTCCTAAAAAGCTTGCAGTATCATCACAATTTTCACCAACCTTTGAGTATGGTTGAACAGCTTTTAGATTGGGAGAAATGAACATGAATTATACTTTTTTCCATTTATCTATCTATCTATCTATCTATCTATCTATCTATCTATCTGTCTATCTATCTATATCTGTCATCTGTCTATCTATATATTTATCTGTCTGTTTATATTAGTTGTTTAGCTGCGAGTTGGGAGAAGTAAGTGGATTAATATTTGAGTCTGAGCGACATTGCCAAGAACTTGGTTCAATAAAATATATCTCTCGAGGTTGGCAGAAGGCAATATTCTCACAGTTTTCTAGGTCAGTGTCATGCACTAGAATTCTAAGAACATAATAATTTAGTTTAACGAAACATCAAACTCAATAGTTTGTCCCTGGTTACAGAATCAAAGTATAGTTGCTGGGAGAGCTTGGTCTCCAGGGAAAACTGCACACTTGAAGCTGTGCAAGAAATAGGGGATGTAAATATTATTGGTCAGATAATGTGAATGAAGGCAGGTCAGGCTGTGTGTAAATGATAACGACCTGATTCTTTATATTGCATGACTTGGAAGAACCAGTAAGAATCACATTACCTTAAGGACCTCCTCCAGGTAGGAGTCTAAATCCTGAAGAACATCCATTACGGATTCAGCCATTTGTGTTCTTTCCCCCAAAAGTTTCCATTAAAGTGTAAATATTCTTTAGAGAATAAACACTACTTGAACAGATTCATACTTAGGCATTAGGGATTTTCAGATATTATCTTTCTCCTATGGGGAGAAGAGTCCTCAAAGAATTTCTGTGCCTGTTTAAAGAGCCTTTAAAGAGTTGGTATTGTTCTTGGGAAGATTCTGAATGTTGAAATAGAGAAAAGGAGGGACTGTATATATTGCACACTTCATAATTTTATCTCAGTTTATGTTAAATGCATGCGTGCTTACAATTCTGTATATACCACCTTCTATTGGTCTCTTGAAGACAAATGCTCTTTGAGACAGGTTCATATATTTTACATATTTAGTATGTAAAATAGTAACATAGCAAGTTAATAGCATTTATTAAAATGTATTAACTAGTAAGCATTCCTTTTATCAGTCTTATTCCAGGGCCTTTGTAAATTTTTGGAAAATGACAATGTGAATTCTGAATAGAATATAATAGTACTTTCTTCAACAGACTCATTCTGACAATTATAATTATTTTGGTAGTTCTTTAATGTGTTATGTATAAATGGAATAATAACCTAAGAGAACAGTATCTCTAAGTAGTGCAGCTAAGGTAATTTCACTGGCAGACTGCCCTTCCTCCTACCATTCTATTCTCTCTTTCCTGGGGAGCATATAGCCATCCAGCTAGAGACTATTTTTCCCAGAATTCTTTTGGCCAAGAGTTCCCACACGACTAAGTTATCACCAGTGTAATGGAAATAAAAGTGATGTGGACAACTTCTGTCTCATTTTCTTAAAAAAAATTCTAGATTCCCTCTCCATGTCCCCTTCTTCTGAGTAAGAACATAAAGTGCTTGTGACCCAGCTTCAAACACGCAGATGAGAACGATATGTTAGGGGAGTGGTGGAGCAACAAGATAAAAAGGTCCTTTAATCCTTGAAGGTCCTTGTGTATCAGAGCTGCCCCAACAACCCTGAATTCTCCCCTTGGGATTGGCATGTGAAAGAGAAAACTCTTAAAGTACCTTAGCCTTTACTGTAATCGATGCATCTCATTTTTTATGATTAAATATTCTCTTCTATGAAAGTGCTCGACTTGTAGCCTCGCATATGTGGCTGTTAACTGCCTCAATAACGCAATGATGTTAAACAAAGTTCTGACGAAGATGCCCTGGGTTGAGGATATAGACCCAGTGGGGAGGCGTCAAACGTCCCCCTGTCCAAACATTCCTCGTTTTGATTTGATTTGGTTTAGCCCTGTTCAAATGGTATGTTTAGCATGACTTGAGGGTAATAGTGGTACAAATATGTTCGAAGTGTTTCTGCCTTCTTCAGAAAGCTGTTATAAGCACTTAAAGACGGTAAAGCTTTCATTTCCACAAGGAGACTATACCTTCTGGACTAGATTTCTGGATATGTAGTCATATAGAATAAAATGTATTATAAAAATGCTACACTACAGGTAGTCTTCAAGTTAGATATCTGAGTTTGTGCTATGGTTTTCTGAAGACTTCTGTAGCTGCTTAGTAAGGATGTCTTTCATTCACTTGTTATGTCTTTGTCCTAACTGCTAGGGAGATCAAAGAAGTATTGGCTCTGATTTGAAGGAGCTCATGTCTTTGTCTTTTTTGATGAGCATCATCTTCTGGAACTCAGAACAGCGCCTACCATGTAGGGTCCTTGAATAGTTGAAGACTGAATGAATGTAGATCCTGAAAAAATGTATATACAGAAAAGCTTAGTAATACAAGGCAGTCTTGGAATGACGAGTGGCCTTGAAATAAGAGCTATGGAGTTTAGAATAGTGAGAGTGAACAGTAGAGTAGAAGCTCTGAAGAATATATAAGACTTAGCTGGAGAGCATTAATGTTGGTTCCAGGTAAGAGGGACAGATAGTATGTACAATGTTAAAGGCAATATAGATCATCTCTGCCTATGAGACATTCCTGTGATGATGGAAGCGTTCTCTGTCTGCACTCTGACATGGTACCAACTAGCCTCGTTTCAAGTACTGCTGAGTACTTGAACCAAAGCAAGGGTGACTGGAATGGAAATTTTAATTTTATATAATTGCAGTTAATTAAAAAGGTCATTTTAATGCATACGGTGAATGGCTATGATATTGAGAACACAGGTGTAGATAATTCAAATATAAGGGTGTATGAACAAATATTT
The DNA here is from genome assembly GCA_029783875.1 of Phataginus tricuspis. Taxonomy (NCBI): domain Eukaryota; kingdom Metazoa; phylum Chordata; class Mammalia; order Pholidota; family Manidae; genus Phataginus; species Phataginus tricuspis. The sequence continues at coordinate 12,994,938 of JAQQAC010009165.1, read as the reverse complement.
AGCTATAAGAATGAGCCAAGTAAGTTTTGAGCTTAGTAAGTGCCTAAACTCACTGACCAAAGTGCCTAAAGTAGGAGAACTGAAATATAAAATCTAAAGTAAGGCTACAGAAAGGTGTATGTCCTCAAGTCCCATGTGGACACGGCGAAACTTGCCTTGGATTTGCCACAGTACTGCTTTAGCGGTACACACGCACACACACACACACGCACAAACACACACACACACATGCACACGGACACACACATACACACTCACACACACACATACGCACACACACGCACACGCACGCACACACGTGCACACACAGACATACACACCCGCACACCCGCATGTGCACACACACACACGCACACATGCACGCACCCAGACACGCACACGCATACACACACACACACGGCCTTGAAATGAGAGCTATTTATTGGAAGATACTGAGAAAACTAAAGGAGGTGGTCAAGATTTTTTAAGTCTGTGTTTCTTTTAAGTTCAAGTTAATAGCCTTTTTAAATAATGTAATTCTTAGATTGTGTGCATCAAGACATCTAAATTTCAATTATAGTGTTTCTAAAACTATTTTTTTTCAAGAAGAGCCATGACATGTTAGCTAAATAATAAAACAGTTTATTTCATGGAAAGCTACAGCAGAATTCTTCTAACCTAAATATTTTCCAGGAAATTATCATATGTGAAAATAGAATTGATAATGTTTTCCCTAAATGTAGCATAATTTAGATGAAAGTTGTGTATTATTTGTGTCAACTTGCCCAAAGAGATGTTTTTTTATCCATAATAAGTGCTGGCAATTAAAATTTACTGAACGCAATTCTGAAATATATTGTAGCATATTCAATTTTGTACATTTATGTGAGGAGAATTGTATGACAAGTGAGATGGAGATGAAGAAAGAAAGGAAAAAATGAGGAAAAAACATGGCAGCGAATGTATTTACTGGCTTCTTTGATGGAATTTTTTGCTTATATTGGATAGTTGAGTCCAATCTCTCTATTCTTTAGACGCAGGCAAGTGAAATGGAACAGAAGCAAGACCTCTCTAAACTGAGAAGTATCAGAATGTGATAAATCTCTCTCTCAGCTGTCATGGTGTACTACATAGTATAAGCAATGTGCAGTCTCTGTGATACGGGAAAGTAGATGTGGATGGGAAAATAGAGTGTTTTTTCTCCCAGATATTGAGGTCATTTTATGAGATGTAAAGACAGAAATGTTTCAGGGAGGCATTCTGCTCACTCCCAGAGAGCTTTTATCGACCTACTGTAAAAAGCCAATTTCTACTTTCCTATGTGTAGAACTCTTATTGAGGTCAAAGATAGAGGACACATCTACATCCAAAAGGGGTGTTTTAGCTTGAGTTTTCTAAGATAAATTTCAGCAGGAAAAAAGTTAATGGGAAATATTAAGCCCTGAAGATTCATTCCACACACAGTGATACCTGTGTAATGTTTCTTTCCTGTGCAGGGAACTTGATCCGCTCTATATTTGCTCTGAATTGTTCTGTCCATTTACCTTACTTCCAAAGATTACCTTTATTGCCCTCCTCAGCTGTTTAAGGGAAAAGATAGAAAAGACAAGGTGTAACACAAGACTGCTGGAAACTGAAGTTTTTAATTTGCAGTTATTTAAGTAGTAACAATTGAGTAGTTTGGGCCAAGCTACATTAAACCCTTTGATATTCAGATTTAGTAGCTTTAGATCGGGCATGATGATCCCTGTCTATTGTTGGTGAAAGAATTCAATAGGGATTTTTGTGTTGCTGTTTTTAAAATGAAAATATGCATGGTTTAAGCAAAGTCTCCAGATTAGCTTCCAGGCCCTTCTATCTGCACTCTTCCACTTCTAATCTATATTAGACCAGGTATTGAGTACTTACTGTGTTAAGATTCTCTGCAAGTCCCATTGTGAAGAAGAGTTTTGTGATTGGAGTAAAGTCAGTTTCTTCAGATTTTCTAAAAAAGATTTTCTGTTTATTGAGTAATTTTATCTTTCAATGAAACACATTTCTGAATATTTAATTGATTTCCTACATAGAATTTATTCCCCACCATGCAGAAACATTTATATTTTTTTAGACTATAAAGAATTTAATCCTATGCTTCAGAACTCTTCTTGGCAGAGTCCATCCCTGACCTCTGCGGCCATCTGTTCCCAAATCTGGACCTGTAGAAGATCTGTGGACATCCTCATGACAATTTAATGTTATAGTAATTTAAATTACCCTCTCTGGGGGGAGAGTAATGACCCCTTTAACTCTAAACCTTCTGAAAAGTCAGCTGGGACTCCACAGATCAAGGCTGGAAACAAAGGGGCTTTTTGGTATTTCTGACGAAGTTTGGGGCTGCCGCCTCGAGTCCATCAGGAGTCCATCTGAAAAGCTGGTTAGGTGTATGACTTATGGCTGTGAGGATGTTCAGTGTTATTTCCTAAGCACAAATTGGGCTTCATCGGGTCTAAAGTATATCTTCCTATAATCTTACTCCATTAGTCATCTATTAGCAAGTACCACAGACAATGGCTCTGCCCAGTGTTAACTAAGGAGTCCTTTTGTCAGTGAGGGTGTGTGTGTGCATATGGGAATTCACACCTCTCTTCAGTGAACTGTCTTCCTTTCTTTGACATGTCCCGTATAACCTACCAAAGCCCATATTACTCATAATTGTAACAACTTAAAACAAGCCCAAACTTCCTCACTCCCTTTCTTCTCCCCGAGTTTCTCGGTTAAAATTTGGTTTCCTATATGTATTGTTAAAGGGGAATAAAAATATTCAAGGCTATTTTAAAAAATAGGGCGGGCTAATTTTTTACATATATAATTTTTCAAAGTGCTAATTCTCAAATAAACACAAAAGAGAGAATACTATAATGAACCTATGTCTAGCTTTAAAAATTACCAGCTTTGGCCAAATGTTTTATCACTTTTTATCGTGATGGTCTATTTTAAAGCAAATCTGCAATATCATACCATTCCACACATAAATACACTTCTAGACATTTTTAATCTGTAAGGAGAAACTTAAAAATGTAACTGTAATGCAGTAATCATTTCTAAAAAATTTAACAATTATTCTTTCATACCATTTATATTTAGTCCTTATTTAAGTTTTTTCTGGTTATCTCAACAATCTCATTTTATACCGGTTGGTCCAAATCAGGATCAAACAAGGTCCATAGTTACATCCAGTTAACTCCGTCTCCAAAGACTCTTATTCTACTAAATTTAGAAATTCCTTACAACAAGGACATTCACCTATATAATTGCAGCTCAACTGTCAGAATCAGCACATTGATATTGACAGGTTACTCTCATCTAATCTTGGGCCCCACTCACATTTTGCCAAATAGGTCAGTAATGGCCTCCATAACAGAAAGATTCCATTCCCAGTCATGTGTTATCCTTAGCTGTCATGCTTCTTCAGTCTCCTTCGACTTGGAACTTCTCAGTTCTTCTTTGATTGTCATAGTCTTGGCTTTCCTGAAGATTATAAGCCATTTACATTGTTGTATGTCCTTCAGTTTGTGTTTGACTGGTATTACCTGAAGACTAGATTCAGGTCATGCTTCTTTGGCAGAGAAATCACAAAAGCGATGTGTTCTTGTTGCATTCTATCGGGTGACTCGTGATTTTGGTTCATACCATTACTGATCACTTTCATCCCTTGACTAAGGAAGGTGGGGTCTGCAAGCTTTCTCCACTGTGAAGTGACTCTTTATCCCTCTGTAATTATGTAATATTTTATGGAAAACTACTTGAAAACGATTTAAATATCCCAGTCTTCACAAAATTTTCAGTTTATTCATTAAGTTGTAGCAGCATGGGATTCATAATCTCTTATTATATTTAATGGGTTGTAATCCAGTGGTGTGTTTAGTCCTGACACTCAGACTGAGTCGGCCAGCCACAGTCCCTCGCAGTTTGGCTCTGTGTCCTGACACAGCCCCGTTTTCCTTTGGGCGCCTACTTACTTTCTGATACAAGCTCATTCTGGCATTCAAAGCTGATCCTTTCATTGCCCAGCTTGGGAATCAGTCATTTCTCCAAGGATACCTGGTTCCTTTTTATGGGGATTAGTACATAAACCCCAAATCTGGACACTAGGTGTGCTCATTGCTGTTAGAATGTCACTGTCCCAGGAGGACCGTTCTATGAGCAATGAGCACACCTAGTGTTTGGATTTTGGTTTTTAAATACCGGACAGAGCTACATACATACATAGCTGCATACATATATATTTGCATCAATATTTACTTCTCCATATATCTGAATATACTGAAAATCACTCCAGTGCTTCCACTGTCATCTAACATTACAGGATCCATTCTAGTTTTTTCCCTCTCTTCTCTGAGAGGGATTTTTTAGAACTTTTTTTTATTAATCCTCCTGTATGTGCCCAATTGTTCATCACACCCATACCCCTTTCCTGTGTGAATATTTTCCTCCCCCAAGCTGGGCTCTGACATCTTAGCCAGTCTGAGCGCCTGCGTGGACATCTTCCTCATCCTGTCCCGCCCCTGACACCACATGCTTTGCCATCGTTGGTGGTGAAGCTGCCCTCACAAATGTTCTGCTCTGACTCCCGTGCTGGCTTACCCCAGTGGGTGGGTGTCCTCTGGCTCTGCTCATGCTCTGACAGTCCCCTCTGTGTGAGGGTGCCCTTCTCCCAGTGCTTAGGCTTGGACTCCCTGCAACAGGTGACCCACCTTCATGGAGTTTGGGTTCTGACCCTCCAAATTTAGCAGCCCTCTTATACGAACATCTTCAGTATTGTGGTGAACAGACTGTTAAGGTGGCCCCCACAACCCACACCTCTTTGTATCCATTTCCTTGTATGATCCCTTACTCTTGAGTATGGATGGGAACTGGGCCTTGCTTCAAACCAATATAATACAGCAAAGGTGATGGGATATATATTATTATGTGAATAGGAGTTCATAATTATATGATTAAACATGGAGGGCCACCCTGCTGCAGTCTTTCTCCCTTGCTGACATTAAGGAAGCAAGTGTCCATATTGGAAAACCCTGTGTGAAAAGGAATTATAGGAAGCCCCTTTGGAGCTGATGGTGGCTTGTCAACAGCAAGCAAGAAATTTTTGCCTCTAGTCAAACTGCTACGACAACTTGAGTGAGATTTAAGTGGATCCTTCTCATGTCAGATGAGACCACTACTGAAAGCCTGATTTCAGCCTTGTGAGACCCTAAGCAGAGGACCCAGTTAAAGTATACCTAGGCTTCTCATGCCTAGCAGCTACGAGATAATGAATGTGTGGTTGTAAGTCTCTCAGTTTATGGTAATCTGTTATGTAACAATAGGTAATTAAAACGTTAACATGCTTAGAACTTTCTACTCTGAAACGCCCTGGGTCTGCCCTCAAGCATGGGTGCCTACTTTCAATGCCCCACCTAATGACTTTAGGACTGAATTGTTTGGGAAGGAAGTACAGGGAAGGGAAATGGGGAGAGGTGAGAGGAAACAGAGAAGAGGAAGGAAGGGTAAGAGGAAGAATCAAAAAGATGATTTTCTAATTTGCTTATTCCTTCTATATTTTTTACTCATAATCGTTCTTGGGAAGTAAAAACAGTGTTACCTCAACTAATTTGTTATTCAGAATACTTTTTGTACAGGAAAAGAAGAAATATATAGCATTATTTTTTCCCTTTATATGACAGTTTTCAGAATAAGGTGTTGACACTCTAGCAATATCCAAAGGTGACCAGTGAGTTTGTTCAAAAAATATAATTGTGAACTCATGAAATTTTTTTTGTATTTGAATTTAATGTGTTTCAATGCCTTGCTGTTATTATTCCTTTAGGTGTTCAAATTTCCCATTTTTAGGATATCATGAGCCCCTTTATGTTGATTTCTCCATCCTTTGGCATTGACCCTGTTTGTCTTTGATAGCTTTTTGCTTTTTTGGCACAGCAGGATGATTCAATCCGTGATGTAATTTTCTTGTTCAAGATATAGGATCAACCGAAAAACTTAGTCAGAAATGATATTCAGAAATTACAATCTTGGATGCTAGAAGTATTTATTGCTAGTGGTTAATCATTGCTTCTAGGCCTTTTCAGTGGATAGAGTTAGGAAATGTATAAAGGTTATTTTTAAGAGTAAAAAATATCTGAGTTCATACTGATGTTTTTTATTCAAATTTAGAATTTACACGTACCCAGAGTCAGCTTAACTTGAGGTTAAGGGTATGTTCCTCCAGATTGGAGGCCAAATTTGCCCGAGACTTTTGACACCAGCTATAGATTTGGAAGTCCCCAGGGCCAAGCTGACTTTAGACCAGCTGGCTACAAATTCAGATTCCCCATGGATTCCCTCAGGTTTGATCATTTGTTAGAACTAATTATAGAACTCATGAAAGCACTACACTTATGATTATCATTTTATTATAGAGAAACATACAAATCAGAATTGGACAAAGGAAGAGATGCATTGGGAGAAATCTGGGGCTGGGAGGGTTCCAGGCTTGAAGCGCCCATGTCCTCAGTGATACATAACCTTCATGTCCTCATTGTGTGGTATTGTGCATGCCAGTAGGCTCATCCAAGCTTCTGTGTCCAGAGTTTTTATTGGGATTTCATTATGTAGGCATGATTGGTTGAATCATCACCCATGCTTCCCTTTCCTGACATTAAATGGCTCGCAATTCCCCTCAGAGAATATGGTAGTCTTTGTGATGTGGCTAGCCAAATCTTGGGTCATCTCATTAGCATTATCGATCTAGAGGCTCACCATGAGTCTGCAGAAAGCATAAAGTATCAAGTGTGGTTTGGATAGCAAAGATATGCTGATCATATGGGAAATCCTGAGTTTAGAGATTATCTCCCAGGAGTTGGGGCACATACCTCTTTGGATAAAGTTAATTCTTCATTACACACCAAGATTTTTACTTGATGCGTTTGCTTTATAATCATGTCCCTTTTATGCTAAAACTCCTGGCTTAGATTCAGGGAAAGATCACCTTTGGTCTAAGGAATTAAGGAGCTGGGAAATACAAAAGGGCCACCTATGAAATGTAGACCAAAATAAAAATGAGGCCACAGATGAGTGTCATAATGTATGGTATAATGTCTAAGTGTTCCATGGGTGTGAGTGAGGATGGCAATAACTGGCTTAATGGAAGAGATCAGGGTAAGTCAAACTGGTGTAACACGTGGAGCTCTAAACCTAATGGTTCAAAAGAAGTCTATTGTTTGCTCCTCTAATAGTCCAGGGACTCTTGGTTGGTGGGGGGTATTCTGGTTCCATATAGTCATCAAGAATCCAGGCTCGTGGTAGTAGTTGCAGCTTTAACATGTGGCTTCTTAAGTTATCACCCTCCCAGTCTCCTGGTAGTGGGAAAGAGCATGAACCAATGAATACAGCACTTGATCCTTATAAAAAGTAATGCCCGAGGGTTGCCCATACTGCTTCCATGCTGGTGCTCATTCTAACTAGCAGCAAGGAGGCAGAGAAATGTGTAAAGTTTATATTCCCAGCAGAAAGGTAAGAATTAATTTGGTGTGAGTGGACAGCCTATATCACACAGGGCTTGAGTTGAACTTTGAAGATGAAATATGATTTGAAGAGAAAAATGGTAATATCTCCAGGGATGCTGGAGAACAGACGGCAAGGCAGATGAGAGTCAAGTTACACAGTTGTGAAAAATCAAATTGTTGGAAAGGGTTAGAGGTGTGATTCAATAAACTGTTCCTCGATTCACAGGGATTCATAAGTGTTTGAAAGTTAGTTTTTCTAACTAGACTATCACCTTCTTGTACATATCTGTCACATAGTGGATAGCCAACTAATGTTATTAAATCAGGATGCTAATTTGGTAAACACTTAGTTTAAATTAGAACAGTGTTCCCTTTGAGAAAAATAATTTCTCTCTCATCTTCAGGACACATCACTTTAAAAAAGATCAAATCAATTAATATGGTAATATATACATATTTTTTTAAGTAGAGATTTCAGCTTTAACTCAGAATTATTTTACATTGAACTACCAGGTAGTTTTTCATAGTGTTTGTTTGCTTTTCTTATTTTGCTTTGTTAGTTTGAATTAATGCCTTTATGAGAGGGGTCCATATTACATGTATATTACTGACACATTGAAATAAATTTTATTTACTGAAAACACAGGTCTTATATTTATTTATAGCACAGGAAGGTATCTTTCAAATGGTTAGACTACAAATGAAGCTACTCAAAAGGAGAAAAACATAAAGAAGATGGCAAAGTGGTAGATGATTATGAAAATATATGAGATACAAATATCTTTTGTTATTCTTGTCCATTCAGCTAGAAAGCTGAAAAATTTTTCTGAATGAAAGTAATTTTGATTATATTATTTATCACTGTTTTGTGTCTACTCATCTGAGCTTTGCTTCTATTTGTACTCAGAGCACAGAATTTAATAATAAGACATTACAACACTGATAATTTGCATTCTGAGTACATAGCTTGCATTCTAGTACAAGATCCTTTTAAGGATCTTCAAATGTGTAGAAGATGTTGCTAGGGAGAGGAGTGTTGCTTGGCCCATGCATCTAGTGCATCCGTTTAAGAAGGGGAATTTCACTTACTAGGCAAGGTCTTACTTTTGACCATTCAGATCCACTGCCTGTCCTTCTCTGCCGTACACTGTGCCCTGAGAGACGGAACTGGATGGACTCCATTGTTGGGGTTTTCTGTTCTTTGGTTTCTGTTCGGGTTAGGACAGTGGGAGCACGTACAGTAGGTCAGAGGGAGAGAGGAAACATTTATTCCTCTAGTTTCTACCATGTAGCATCACACCACGGCCTGGATGTGTCCTTTACGTAAAAGCCACAGCTCCTTTCAGGCTGCCCTCTCTGCATGGTGCGCTCTCTCTCTCTCTCTCTCTCTCTCTCTCTCTGTGTCCTGTTTGGCACCCCACCTGTCCCTCACTGCTTCAGGCCTGGACATGATGTTGACAGTGCCCCACTGTTACTAGCCCCAAGATACTGCACTACCCTTTATGGCTTCTTTACACCCTGTATGCACCTTTGTAAACAGATCCATTTCTATAATTCTCCTTAGGTGACAAATTTAAGGTGTCATTGTTTTCAGACCAGAACCTATCTATAGTAGTTGGAAACAGCGATAGGAAGGAGAGTGGGAGTGAATTGCTCACATAGTTGAAGAGAACCTACTTGCTAGTGACATGGGGCATGCCTAATTATTGACATCAAGTGGCAGCATGATCATCTCAATATCTGTAGTAGTGGCGCAAGATTAGGTGCAGGTGGAGGGCAAGACATTGACATCAACTGTGAAATTAGTTGCTTATAATAATAGTGCTTATAAACTTTATGGTCCTAGAGAGTGTATAAAAGGGAATTGAGAATTTTAAAGCTTAGTATATGCATGGAAAAGTCGAACAGCCTCCAAAGCTACTTTGGAGTGCCTTATCTCCTATTGAGCAGATGCAGCTGACAAAGCAGAAGACTCAGCTGTAAAGGGTGCAGAAATTCAGCTGCAGCACAGGGTTCAACACGGTCAGGTCTATTATGCTAAGGTAAGAGCAATAAAAGGGAAGCACTGGAACACTGATGCATGGGAAAGAATCATTTGGGCAGACAGACAAGGCTGAGAATTTTGAGTACCCACGTCCCCTGAACTGCTTATGCTGATAGAGGCAGAATTTCTCCTTTATCTGAAAGAACCAGCCTTTCCCTGTGAAAAAAGATTTTTGATGAGTCTCTGTTGCCTCATAAGGAGACGCTCAATAACATAGGACTTCCTCTCATCAAGACTGACCCAACAAAGTCTACTGCTATGTTCCCATCCTGGACAATCTCTAGGGTACAAACTGGTCACCTGGTAGAAGGCTGATTACCTTGGATCTTCATCATGGAGGAGACAACACTTTGTCCTTCATAATCTGGGTATGGATTTGTATTTCTTGCCCACTGTGCTTCTGCTGGCCCCACTATCAGTGCATTTACAGATACCTTAGCCATTGTCTTGGTATCCTTCATGACGTTGCCTCCAGTCAGAAGAATCATTTGACAGGAAAGGAAGTAGATCAATGGGCTAATTCCCACAGAATTAACTGGCTTTATCAGGTACCTCATCAAACAGAGGCAGTTGGATTATACATGGAGGAATGGCTTGCTGAAGTTCAATTACAATTCCAGTTGGGATGTGATAAGCGCAGAGACAATGAATCCTGTAATGTTGCTTTATGCCTATGATTTTCCTGCACCTCAACTTTTATCAAACTCTCTTTCACTTGCCTAAATTGATTATGCCATCTGTTTCTTGCCAGGTTCCTGACTGATAAGATTATATATCAAGTAGGTCATTAACTCTTATTTATCTGCCCCTATATGCAGCCTGATTTGCAACGGATCAGTCAGTTCAGGTTGGGGTGCATTTCTTGGGATTTATGGAACTAAACAGAGAAAAAGATAGTTGTGTAAGTTTTGGCTTTTTAGCTGGAGAACACTGCTGGTAATTAGGAAGACACTTTTAGGAGAGCCCAATATTCAGTTTGTGACATTGAGCTCAAGTGATAAATGGAGCAAATTATCCCAAGTGTTCTATCTTCATTATTTTGCTATCAGGGATTTTGAAAAAATTCAGATGCGTTAGAACTATAGAAGAGTGGATCAGTGGGTGAGAAAAAAAAAAGTAATTTGGCATTCCACAACTCTTGACCCCTATTTCAGAGACAGGATTAAGTAGTCTCTCTGAGCTCAGTTATGGTATGGTTCTCTACTAAATCTCTGTTTCATTTGTCTAAGTGGGTGTTGTATTGGATGGGTTACAAATACCTGGGTCCCAAATACCAACTGCATACAGCAATCATATACTTTTTCTCCTCTTGATGGTAGTGGTGGTGGTGGTGGTGGAGAGAGGAGGGGTTGAGTTGTGTTGATAGCATAGGTTGTGAGGCTTGAAGATATATTGAGGGTTAATTTAAAATTAAAGAATTAATAGCTTTGTAAAATCAGTGCTACATCATACTTTCTAGCCCAGTACTCCATTAGCCATACAATTTTGTTGAAGTTTATTTATTTCTCTTAATAGATGCACTCAATTTTCTGGTTCTGTTGCTTTTGTTTGACTTCATAACACTTAATTATATTACACAATTCTGAAAATTATAATTTTTAAGACCTGCCTGATAATTTCTGATGGTCCTACAAACTTTATGCTTTTCTGACATACAGATAAATTGGGCTGCATCCCTTAACAGCTGCCCTTTTACATGCATAAACTTGAAATGTCTGCCTACTAATGGTGAAAGCCTAGAGCTAAAAGGATAAATTGTACTTATAGCCCAGACAGAGACCAGCACATTCATTGTGCATACCAACAGAAGTTTGCAGCTTTTAGAAACCATATACTTTCCTGATCACAATTTACCAGAGGCTGTTCTCCTTGCAGCTCATATTTTAAAGATTTGTGCAAATAATTGACCTCTAACATTAATGTATTCCTTTGGATGAAATTGATGCCAGGTAGAGTATTGATAAAGGCCCAAAGCAAGTGGCTTCAGCACTGAATGAATAATATATGTCCTAGTGCAAAGTCCTCATGCCGCCCAGCAGACCTCATAGTCCAAGGAGCTCCTTGGGGTTTTTCACAGAGACATTGTACTCTTATCCCTCTCTCCCTTTAGCCTAAAATATCCTCCTTTTCTTCCTTACTTTTGCAGAGTCTGTGCCATGGAAAGCATTCCCCAGTGGCTCAACTCTGCAGAAGGTGTTTATCCAGTGTGCCCGTATAGTGTGCACTGCTGTCTATTTTGCAAGTTGACTATTTACTCCACTATATTATATGCCCCATGGGGAAAGGAAGTGTTTATTTGCATTTGTGTTCCTAGAGGCAGTTTAATGGTTATGAATATGTTCTTTGCTATCTGTGAGGCCTGGGTTCAAGTTCCAATTTGCCATGAGCTATTATACTTTTTGAGACCTAGTTTCTTCACTTGAAAAATGGGAAAAATAGTATTACCTACTACAAGTATTTTGAGAATGAAATTATATATATATATATATATATATATATATATATACACACAAAATACTTAGAGCCTAGGGGGTATAACATGCTCAATAGTTATTGTTGAGTATTTCCAACAGGTATAGAATAAATCTTTCTGTTCCTGTACGTATCTATTGGACTCAGATACTTAACGAAAATGGAACTATATAATTATCTTGAATCATTGATGCACAGGTAAAAGTGTTAATCATAAAGCAAGTAAAAACTAAAGGCAATGAGCAAGATATGGCAGATAGTTTTTATTACCATGCCTTTGCAAATACTACCCTACTACCCACTCATGTATCATCACATTTGAATAAGTTATAATATTGATAGAAAATTCCTTTCAAAATGTTGAAATTGAGAGTTGTTGTAACAGCCTCTCTTAATTAACAAGAGTACAGTTGAGAAAATAAAGTCCAAGCTCAGTTCGATGGCAAAAAAGAGTTTTTCATGATTTTTCTTCCATCTTCTTCCCCAACCCTGCTCTCTGCTGGCTCCATTCCACATTTTTGGGGCTCCCCCAAACTGGACTCCCTCAGTTTAGTCACAAACATCCTCATCAAATAGTTTCCAGTTCTCCCAATTTACACAGCAGACATTTAATCCTCTTTCAAGAACCAGATCAAAAGGTATTTCTGCTGATACGAATTTTCCAATAGTCTAGTATATAATTTACCGTTTTACTTTTTGTGTTGCCACCATACCCCATCAATTTCATGGCAAGTTTCTTCACGTGGATATGTCGCCCTGCTAGACTGTAGACCACATGAAGGCAGACCCTGGTGTATAGCAGGTGCTTCCTATATCTGAGCAAGGGAACAAATGATATAGTACTTTAAATATATTTAAGAACATTAGTAACTGTAATTCTCACATTTCAACATGTTTCCATGCATGTTAAGCAACTATCTATTTTTCATGTTTTCTTATGAGTACTTCAGTTCTGAAATGTGCATTTTGATATATAGATCTGTGTACGTGAATTAAGTGATCTGGGAAGATAATCTTTACAGGAATCAGGGGAGTCTTCTTATAACATTTAGGGATCATCTAATGGAGAGCTTATTCACCATCTTAACACCATCAATACATTGCCCAGATGACTAAGATAATGAAATATGAGAATGGGGAAAATGAAAGCAAGATTTCCACACAAGGCAAACTGGACAGTATCCAGTTTGTATATGAGATGAATTTATGTAATCTGGCCAATATAAACACACTGAATGTTGATTTAGGACCATAGTTTAAGTCAAATAGGACCAGCGTGACTATTCTGAGGTCAAATTCAATGAGATCAATTACAAGCTGTAATATGCTTTTCCATTGTGCTCAGAATGAGAAGAACACAATGGAAAGCTGTCTTAGCCTGTTGGGTTGCACCCTGTATCTCACCTTGTTTGAGATGCAGACACCTTCTCATTCTCCTGATCTCCCTTATCAGTCTCTGCCCAGATTGTATGAGGGAAGCTGAGTTATGATTGTCCTTCCTAAAGCACTCATGTAATCGCTCCCTGCTCCTTTCCTCCCTAAGTTATTGTTCAAATATGAAGGCTGAAAACTGAATGGGAGTCTAGGTCCTACTCATTAGCAATGTGATCTTGGACAAGTTTCTTGAACTTCCTGAAGCTTTTGCCTTTGCAAAGTGAGAACCAAATGGTAGGTAGAATGCATGTGAAAGCTAAACTGCAAAACACTATGTAAAGGTGAGTTCAATGTTATAAATCTGTGCTACACTGTGAGCACCAATAGGCAGGACTGTCTTACCTCTAATTCCCCAGTATTTTCCTGTTAAGGGTGGTATTGGTAGAAGGGACCTGTTCTGTTACCATCTGTTGAGAGAGAGAATGTGAACATAGGGCCATGCCATGGACCACTCCACTCACTAGACAACCTTTGGGGTAACTGTCTGTAAAGCCTAGTTTTCTGCATAGCTGAGAGTCTTTTAAGTCTTAGCACTTTCAAAAATATTTCTTGATGGGAATCTTTAAGAAATGTATTTAGTGGTGAAGGAGATAACGAAGGATAGATGGAATATTTATTGTGAACAGAAGGAAATATAAAATATATGCTGGCTCTACCTTACTGCCTTGTAAAGAGCATATTCACCATACTTTCCCATTTTATTTGTAATTCAGGGACATCATTATGAATATTAATTATATTCTGCTATAACACAATGATGACTTCAGGGAATATGTTGTGTATGGGTTTTTCTGCCTTTTTAATCAGAGAATTCCAAGTAGGTATTTTGAGATTCTATTGTTCTTATAATTTTTATTTCCTCCTCTGCTGTCACTTCTTTTCACTCTGGAGCAATACCTATACTAGTTGTTTTCTCCTTTTATTTGCTGCTTTCTCACAGAAGTCAAGAGTGAGCCAGTGTGTTCCAAATAAGCCCACCTCTCTGTAGGCCTCTGAGCAGAAGCCAGGTGGCGCTCCAGGACTCCGAGAGCTCCTAGGGAGACAGCCATCCTCCTCCCTGCCATGGACCATCAGAACCTTTTCCCCACAGAGTTTCTCAGGACGGTCGGGACAAGAATCTGATGCTTTCCAGGTTATCACTCATTTCCCAAACATTAATACTCTACCCAGGATATGTCCATTTTGGCCGCATCTCTCACTTTTGAGTGGAGACCTGTGGAAGTCCTGTTCAGTGGAGGAGGCAGAGCCTGTCTGGGGCTGAAAGGGTGGCTATCAGCTCAGATTGACCAGAGAAAAAAGCCTCCCTGTCAGTCAGCCAGCTGGGAGGCCACATAGGGATAAAGCTAGCTACAAAGGTAACAGGAATAATATTCCTGCAGAGGTCATGTAGCAACTGTAAAATGTCCCAAGCATCCCCTCTTTGAATGATTATTGCATTCTATACACTACTGTGCCATACTCATTTATTATTACCCAATTGCTAAGCCACCCTCACTTCATAAAAACATATAATCTCAAGTTCATTCCTCCCCCATAGTCCATGTCAGAAACAGCAACCAGTGCAGAATGGACCCTTGCTTCCTTACGACCTCCTCAGAATCCTTCAACAGGAACCCAGTGCTTACAAGCATGCTTTCCTTCCCCTCTTGCTGAAAGCTGCATGTCATGATTCCTCTGGAGTGCCTTCCTTGCTGCATTGTCAGTAAATCTGGTTTTGTCAGACTACAGGGTTGTTCCTCATTTTTTGCTGATTAGAGTTTAACACCAGTCACCACTAGTCCCCTTTATCACTGGCCTCTTTTCTGACCAGAACATTCATATCATGTTCTAACTGGATCTGGACACTTCTTCCCATGTGGCCCTCCCAAGCGGTAGCTGTATTTCCTGTCATACATCTTTATACCATTGGGCCTGTGCATGGACTGTATGTTTTCTTTGCTGATTCCAGATCATTCTTCCCTCTTCGCCTTACAGACACTCAGCTTTACATCTTATGTCATCAGATATGTTAATTCCCCCTACTCCTCCTTATTGCAGTCATCTATTGCCACCATCTTCCTCACCCTGACCCCACTACCTTTTATTCCATGAAATGTTTTGCTTTTGGCTTCTTGATATGTAACAACACTGTTGTTATAATTTTTGGTAATTTCTCTATCTGCAGAGATGATACTTCCAATACCCTAGCCTGTCAGTTCCTTGACCTTCTCTTCTCTAATCATTTGTGTCCTCAGCCCCTCCTAAATCATTCACTCCCCTGGCCAGTTATTAGGCCCTGTCAGTACACATAATTTAATATCTCCAAAACCTCAATTTCAAGCACCCCTCTGCCTGAATACCATCTCCTTTTTTTCAGTTAATGTTTTTCACTGTCTCAACTCCAATAATCTTCTACACCTACTAGGTATGATTCTACCAGCATTTTCATGACTCTAAGTCCCTTTTTTTGTGCCCTTAGCTCCATAATTTTTTTGTTTTAAGATACATAGTTTATCATTATAATGACTTCCTATTTGGTCCTGAAACAACGTTGTTTAAATCCAACTCTCCCCCTGCTCTATGCCTGCACAGCTGACCATGGCTAGAGAAAAACACAACCACGCTTTCTGATTTCATTTTATTTTGTTTTCTGCTTGACAAATTGCTTTTTGATTGTGATAAAATATATGTAACATAAAAGATGCCATTTTAACCATTTTGAAGTGTACAATCCATGGATTTTGAAGTGTAATCATGGATTACAGCACTAACTCTTCATTTCTCACTCCCCCCAACCCCTGGCAACCACCATTTACTTTCTGTCTCTCTGAATTTGACCACGGTAGATGCCTCCTAGAGGTGGGATCATGCGGTATTTGTTCCTTTGTAACTGACTTATTTCACTTAGCATAATGTCTTCCAGATTCATCCATGTTGTAGCATGTGTCAGAATTTCATTACTTTTCAAGGCTGTATGTACATGCCGCATTTTGTTTATCCGTTCATGATTTTATTTTGAATCTGTGATCACTGATCTCCCTTGGGCCTTAATGCTGCCTGATTGCCTCACTCCATCCCCAGGTCCATTTTATTTCCTTCCTTCTTGACTATTATTTCATACCTTATTCTGTTTTCATACCCACAACACTGTACTCTCAGCTATTGATCTTGCTTTCTACATTTCTGAGAAACTAGAAGAAATCAGGAGAGAACTTCTACAGGATTCCACTGCCATATACCTCTACCAATGAACATCAGTACTACTATGCACTCTTACCACTTCTCACCAGCTCACATCCCTTTTCATGATTACTCAGGTTTATTGCTGTAACAACTGTCCTTTCTCCCATGTGAGCAGGTTTCCTCGTGTATTAGACCTTTCCCATTAGTACACAATATGCTGGAACTTTTCTCATCTTAAAAACTCTTGCTGACTTACTTCCTACTATCTCCAATTTTTCTCCTTACCTTTGTAGTAAAACTTGAAAATTTCTCTATCCTTGCTGCCTCAATTTATCTTAATTAGTTCTAATCTGTCTTTTGCTCCTACCACTCCAATGAAACATCTCTTATTAATGACTTCCAAACTGTTAAGTCCAAAGAATACTTCTCAGTCCATGTTACTTGACCCATCAAAATATTTCCTACACTGGTCTCTTCCTTCACTTGGATGCATTATTTCTTGCTTGGTTTTTTGGATACTTACTGCTCCTGGTTTTTCTCCTATTCCACTGACCTTTTCTTTTTAGTCATCCTTGATGTTTTGTTTTCTTTCATTTCTCTGATTTCTAAAGGATAGAGGGCCCAGGTCCCAGTTCTTGGTCCTCTTTGGATTTCTACATACTCCCAGCTCCCAATGAGCCTTAAAGATTTAAACAAGTCTCATGGATTACATGTTGATAATAGTCTGATGACTACCATATTTATTTGCAGGATGCTATTTTCTCTGAACTCCAGATTTATGTATTTAATTGGCTACTTGAAGCCTCTACTTATATGTTTGATGGTTCTCTCAAGCCATCAGTATGTTCCAAACTTAGCCTCTCATTTTTCTCCCCCAAACCTATTGCTCTCCTAGTTTTTACCATTGTAGTAAACCACAACTGCATTCTTCTAGTTGCTGAGGTAAAAAAAATCTTGTAGTTATCTTTGATTTTTCCTTACAACCTATATCCAGTCTGTCAAGAAATCTTACTGACTGTACCTTTATAATACACCTGTAGTCTGACTACTTTACATAGCTTCCATCTTCACCTCCTACATGTTTGAACTCAAATGTCACTTTCTCAGTGGAAGTCAGGGTAGGTCACACTGGACTCTCACACCCAACCACAAGTCTCTATCCTCCTTTTCTGTTAACCTTCATTACTGTTTTTTATTTTCACACCACATTGTTTGGTGCGGAAAATATATTGATTTATACTTCCTTTTCAGTGTGTGAGAACATCCACATGCTTCTTTGAGAAGCTGCTTTGTTGGAGAGAAGAGACAAGGGAAATAAGTCAACCTTCATTACTGTTTAACATATTGTTTATTTCACTTATGTACCTTTTATATTGCCCAGGAAAGCAAAGGTTTTGTTTACTGTTGTATTCCCAGTGTTT
The DNA here is from genome assembly GCA_029783875.1 of Phataginus tricuspis. Classification (NCBI taxonomy): domain Eukaryota; kingdom Metazoa; phylum Chordata; class Mammalia; order Pholidota; family Manidae; genus Phataginus; species Phataginus tricuspis. Next base: position 12,976,906 of record JAQQAC010009165.1, on the reverse strand, counting down.
AAAACAGTAACTGACATGAAGTTGGATTTAACAAATATTTGCTGGATGAGTGAATGAAAAAATTAGTACTGAGCATTAAGAGAAGTAAGATATTTAGAGCCATGTGTACAAGAGCAAATAGGCCCTCGTTATTATCTCCATAGTTCCCCTGTGAGTAAAATTTTAGTTTTATGAAGTAGCAGCTCAATAACAATAATAACAACTGAGTATTTATTATGTGCAGAAGCCATCCTACATGCTTTATTCACTTCTTCTTATTTAAGCTTTACAACCATAAGAAATAGCTATCACTATCTCTGTTTTACAGAGGAGGCTGAGCAACTTGTTCAAAATCACCTTGTGAGCAAGTGATTATGCTGGGATTCAAAATCGGTTCCAATCTGACTCCACATTTTGAATTTTTTCCCATTGTAACACATGGCTTACTGTTTTGACTATTGGCTGGTGTTTTGGTTAATGGAGGTATTAATGTAGGCAATAAACTAGGCAGAAAAACTGAATGATATACCATTAACCTTATTGAGTTCATCATTTTCTTTGTTACATGAACTTTAGTATAATGCAGGTTTGCTATTGTTTTTATGTGTGGGGAGATCGGAATAGTCAAAATGCAGAGCAAGCATTGTTCTCATTTTTAATTGAAAATTAAAGTTGGCCCTGTATCCAAGTCTATGTATATGTAATATAAAAGACAGGTATGCTTTGCCTTTTTTGGTGTAAAATTTGGTTGTTAAAAATGGAATTTTGTTTAGTCTGAATATTTCTCTTGCACTTAAGAGGTAATAAAAAGCCCTCCTGCAGCTAATTTAAAAATAACAGCAAATTCTCTTGGATGTAATGCAAATATCTGCTGTGAGGCAAAACCTGCTTCATTTTGTTTATTTATTTCTGCATTCATTACATTGCTTACCCTGTAATGGGATCCTAACAATGGAAGAGAAAATTGGATAGGTACATGTGAGAGAAAATTAGTGGGCCATTTGTCTTGCACTTGGACCAGTCATTGTGATTTTTGTTTTGAGCTTTGTAGTTCACTCACTTTGGGACTGTAATAGGCAACATAGATCCCACCCAATTTTCCAAATATAATATGGAGAAATTTTTTTCTTTTGACTTTTTAAGTTATGTTTTAAAATGTGTTGATAAATTTATGTACTCTCATATAGAAAACATCATTTTCTAGACCAAAGAAAATGTTCATTGTAAATCACAATAGTTGAATAATTCAATTGTTTATGCATTAGAAGAACAAATTCTTGCTCCAACCTTTACATTTCCTTAATATCTCTGTGCCTTGATTTATTCCTCTGAAACTGTCAAATATTAATATAGACACTCAAACTTTCTTTTGATTTGTGTTTATAGCTACATCTATATCTGTATTTATCTATACATCTTCTTATTAGTTATCTTTGCTGTTTTTTTCCCCTCATTTCTCTTTTTGGGCTTATGATCTATGGATTCTTGGAAATGTCTGGTCAGACAGGCCCTGTAAAGATTTGGTGCAAAATGTTTCATATCTTAAACACTCTTCACTGTGTGAAGAGACCTACAAACCTTACTAAGAGGCCTCATTTGTTATTCTCAGCCAGACGGCACAAATGTGATGCACACAAAAGGACTTGGGGAGCCATGTGAATGTCTGAGATACGTCCATGCTTTGTCTGTACTTTCAGTTGGGCATATCCTTGAAATTATTAGTAAAGTTTGATAGTGAGTAAGATCTCTGATTTGTGGAAATCTGATGCTTTTGACAATCAGGTACTTTGTGTTGGCTCATATACTTAAACACTTAGACATATATCTATAAAGAGGGAATCTTAAATTAAGAGGGAATCTTAAACTAAAACAGTTTGATTTCAAGGTCCCATTTTGCTTGGTAGTAGTTGAGGTGGAAGACTTGGGGGATGGTAGGGAACCACAAACTTGCCAGTTACAGATTCATTACTCTTTTCAGATTTAAAACACATAAATAGTAAATTTAAAACTGGTAATAGTCATTCTATTCCAAGGCCTAATTCCTTGTAAATCTATTACTATTTTTCCTCTTCTATGTTCGACCATGGGTTCTGGAGGTAGGAGGATGTTTATTTGCCCTGAAATAGGGGGTGGTTTGTCTAAGTGAGGGCTTCCTGCTAGTATATGAATTCTTTCTTGTCTTGCCCAGTCAGTGTACATTTGCTGGCATATGTTACTGTATTTTGGGCTGGGGACCCTTATCTTCTGGTCTCACTGGCGGGGAATGGCTGTCTCCATCTGCAGCCCTGGCATCATCTTGGAACCTGCTGTTTCTGCAGGTTCTCTGAGACTCAGCCATGTCATCCCTTAAGCTCCAAGTCCTTGAATTATCTCACCCCTCACCATAATGGCCCTATGTTAGGCCCAGTGGCTTCAGAGCATGTGGCAACTCTTGGATAACCCATGGAGCCAAAGGGAAGGGGCGCTTCCTATGACCCTCTTCTGCACAAATGTTCTCCACACAATTCTGTTTTACTCCTGCTGTTCCATTTTGTGATAAATAATCTTCCTTTCTTCTTTTTCTTCTCTTCTTTTTTACTTCTAATTCTAACGCTTTTTTGAAGATGTTGCTTGCATTCCATAAAATTCAACCATTTTAAGCATGCCGTTTGATGAATATTGGTAACTATACACAGTTGTGTACTCATACCATGATCAAGAAATAGTTTTCTATTACCCCTTTGCTATTGATTCCCCTCCCCAAAACCCAGTCCCTCATTGATCTGCTTTCTCTGATTAGTTTCTTGCCTTTTCTAGAACTTTGGGAATCATATAGTCCATGTTGTTGGATATATCAGTGTTTTTTTTAATTGTGAAATGTGTTATGGGCTTGGAGAAGCACAAAAACTGGGTTAGTCAGTCTGTTCTGTCTGCAGATAGCCCCAAGTCATGCTTTGCAGACAATCTGTGGTGATTTAAAGTGGACAACTTCATGGACCATGATAACTGACCTCTGAGGGTTTTCTATATGTCATGCACATGCAAAAGTAAGAGCTTTGTGCAAATTATATACACTACCTCATGAAATCAACTCAACAGCCCTGTGTGGTAGTATCATTCACATTATAGTCTAAATTTACTTAAACAGAGTCTAGAGACTTGAATTTAGTGGGTTTTACTTAGCCAAATTTTGTTTTCTATCCTTCTCAATGACCAAAGTTATTATTTTAAGCTATTGGTACCATACTGAAACTATCTTTACACAGAATTAGTTATGCCATTTAATATGTTCTTTTTAAGTCTTTCTTCAAATATGGATGAATTTGAAGAATATAGTCTACTATAGTCCAAGTAACCAGAGTCTAGTAGCAAGGACAATTAAAAATTCAACTGAAAAAAGAAATAAAGTGAGTTCAGAAGACTCTTAACTGCAAAGGAATTCCACTTGTCAAACAATATAAAGGTCCTTGGTTGCAGAAAATAACAACCAAAAATTGCATACTTATTATTGTATTAATTTCCATGGCCCTTTTTTTCTTCCTTTTTTTTCAAGTTAAAATGCTATTTATTTATTTATTTTAAAGTTGACATATAGTATTATATTAGTTTAGGGTGTACAGCATAGTGATGCAACATTTATATATTATGAAAAACCATGGTGAGTGTAGTTACCACCTGCCACTGTAGAAAGTTATTATAATTTTATTTACTATATTTCCTATGCTGTACTTTTCATTCCCATGACTTACTTATTTTACAACTGGAAGTTTGTACTTCTTAATCTCCCCATCACCTATTTCACCTATCTCCCCACTCTCTTTCCCTCTGGCAACAAGAAGTTTGTCCTCTGTATTTATGAGTATGTTTCTGGGTTTTGTTTCTTTGTTCATTATTTTGTTTTTCAGATTTCACATATAAGTGAAATCACATTATATTTGTCTTTCTCTGTCTGACTTATTTCACTAAGCATAATACAGTCTATGTCCACCCAACCCATGTTGTCACAAAGGTTAAGATTTCATTCTTTATGGCTGAGTAATATTCCACTGTATGTATTTACCACATGGTTTCATCCATTTATCTATTATGGACACTAAGTTGTTTCCATTCCTTGGTTAGTGTAAATAATGCTGCAATGAACACAGAAGTGCATAAATCTTTTCAAATTAGTGTTTTCATTTCTTTCAGTAAATACATAACATATTTCTTTCAGTAAATACCTGAGGTGGAATTTGTGGGCTGTCTGGTATTTCTATTTTTAATTTTTTGAGGAAACTTCATACTATCTCCCATTAATGGCTTCAGTATTTTACATACCCATCAATAGTGCACAGGGTTCACTTTTCTCCACATCCTTGCCAACACCATTTCTTGTGTTTTTGACACTAGCCATTCTAACAGCTGTGAGGTGATATGTTTTTGACTTGCATTTCCTTGATGGTTAGTGATGTTGAGCATCTTTTGTGTATCTGTTGGCCATTTCTGTGTTCAGAAAAATGTGTATTCATTTTCTCAACCCACTTTTTAATTGGATTATTTGTGAGGTTTTTAGTATTGCGTTATATGAGTTCTTTATATATTTGGGATATTAAAACCTTATTGGTTATATCATTTGCAAGTATCTTCTACCATTCAGTAGGTTGTCTTTTCATTTTGTTGATGGTTTCTTCACTGTAAGGAAACTTTTGGTTTGATGTGGTCTCACTTGTTTATTTTTGCTTTTATTTCCCTAATGTAGGGAGATATATCCAGAAATAATTGCTAAGTCCAAAGCCCAAGAGTTTACCACCTTACTGTTTTCTTTTAGGAGTTTTATGGTTTCAGGTCTGATATTTAGATCTTTAATCTATTTTGAGTTTAATTTTGTGTGTGGTGTAAGAAGGTGATCCAGTTTCATTCTTTTGCATAGAGCTGTTAGTTTTTCCAGCACTGTTTATTGAAGAGACTATTTTTTTCAGAATTGTACATGCTGCCTCCTTTGTTGTAAATTAATTGATAATGTAAATACGGGTTTATTTCTGGGTTCTTTATCTTGTTCATTGATCCATGTGTCTATTTTTGTGTTGGTATCATACAGTTTTGATTACTATAGCTTATACTATAGTTTGAAATCTGGAATTGTGATACTTCCAGCATTGTTCTTCTTTCTCAAGATTTCTTTATCTATTTGGGGTCTTTTAGGGTTCCATATAAATTTTAGGATTATCTGTTCTAGTTCTGTGAAAAATGTCATTGGAATTGTGAGAGGGATTGCATTGAGTCTGTATATTACTTTGGGTAGCATGGCCATTTTAACAATATTATTCTTCCTATCCATGAACAGAGTGTATCTTTCCATTTGTTTTTGTTACCTTCAATTTCTTTCATCATTGTCTTATTTTTCAGTTTTCAGAGTATAGATCTTTTAGCTCCTTGATTAAATTTATTCCTTGTGATTTTATTCTTCTGGATGTGATTGTAGATGAGATTGTTTTCTTAATTTCTCTTTGATAACTTATTATTTGTACATAGAAATGCAACAGGTTTCTGTATCCTTCTGCTTTGCTGAATTCACTTATTAGTTCTGTTTTTTGGTGGAATCTTTAGAGTTCTCTATATATAGTATAATGTTATCTGCAAATAGTGACAATTTTAATTCTTCCTTTCTATCTGGATATATTTTATTTCCTTTTCTTGTGTTATTGCTGTGGCTAGATTTCTAGTATTATTGTGAATAAATGTGATGAGAGTGGGCACCCTTGTCTTATTCCTTATCTTGTAGGAAAAGCTTTCTTCTTTCACTATTGAATATGATGTTGATTTGTTCTATATAACCTTTATTATGTTGAGGTATGTTCCTGTATAACCACTTTGTTGAGAGTTTTTATCATGAAGGCATATTGAATTTTGTCAAATGACTTTCTGCATCTATTAAGATGATCATGTGAGTTTTACCCTTTCTTTTGTTAATGTGGTGGATCATGTTTATTTCTGCATATTGAATCAACCTTGCATCCCCAAAATAAAGTCCACTTGATAGCAGTGAATGATCCTTTTAATGTATTCTTAAATTTGGTTTGATAATATTTTGTTGAGAATTTTTGCACTGATATTCATCAGGGATGTGTTTATAACTTTCTTTTTTTGTAGTTTCTGTCTGGTTTACATATCAAGGTAATGCTGAACTACTAGAATGAATTTTGAAGCTTCCCTTGTTTTCTAATTTTTTGGAATAATTTGAGAAGCATAGGCATTAATTCTTCTTTAAATGTTTGGTAGAATTTACCTGTGAAGCCATCTGGCTATAGACTCCTTTATGGTTGGTCATATTTTGATTACCAATTCAATTTCATTGCTAGTATATCAGTCTATTCAGATTTTCTGTTTCTTCCTGATTCAGTCTTGGAATATTGTATGCTTCTGGAAATTTATCAGTTTTTTTCTAGGTTGCTCAATTTGTTGGCTATAATATAATTTTTTGTAGTAATCTCTTATAATTTTTTGTACTTCTGTGGTGTTGGTTCCCACTTCTCATTCATTTTTGTTTTTATGTGAGCCCTATTTCTTATTTCCTTGATGAAATTGGCTACAGGTTTATCACTTTTGTTTGTATCTTAATTTCATTCATCTATTTTTTTTAGTCTCTATTCCATTTATTTTTGCCCTGATCTTTATTATTTTCTTCCTTCTACTAACTTTGGACTTTTTCTAGTTCCATTAGGTGTAGGGTTATGTTGATTGAGATATTTCTCATTTTTAAGGTAGGACTGTATCAATATAAACTTCCCTCTTAGAACTGCTTTTGCTTCATCCCAAAGATTTTGAACCATTGTTTTTCTATTTTTCATTAGGTATTTTTTGGTTTCCTCTTTGATTTCTTTATTGACTTATTGGTTGTTTAGTAAAATGTTGTTTAGCCTCCATGCATTTGTGTTTTTTCAATTTTTATTCTTGATTTCTAATAATTGATTTCTAGTTTTATACTGTTGTGGTCAGTAGATAATTTTCCTTTAGATCCTCTATTGGCTAATGTGACAAAAGCCTGTTTCATTTCAACTTTATCCTCTGTCATGTTTTGATGTCATTGCCTTGTGCTGATAAACTGAGGGAATAATAAAGAGTCATCCTATGTTTTTGCTCTGCTCTTGACACCTCCTGCCCCTTTTAGCTTATCTCTGGCAATCTTTGCTTTGTTGAATGGGAGTTTCCTTAGGACATACATTTTTACTTTTTGTCCCATGACCATCTTTGAATCCACCTCTTTTTCCTGATGCATTAAACCTCCAGGCTGATACCTAATGGCTGAGCAGTGTAGGGGGACATGACTTATAGGGTCCAGAACCACATATTGGTTTAATATTTTTAAAACTATTGTCCTCATTATACAAACCAAACTAACAACAAATGAAGCAAGTAGAAGATCAGAGGGTATTCAAATTTTACTAATAATATTTCCAGGGATGTTGGAACTGGGTGAAGTGGGAGGGAGGAGTTATTACTTATTGAAAGAAAATGCCTCAGTGGGAGCTGGAGGATGGTGAAAAGGATAGGAAAATAAATGAGATACCAGGATCCTGCTGATCCCTTCTCTGCACAAGACACTTATTATAGCCTATTTCATATAATGCTTTCATTAACTATGTGAGTTATAATTTTTTAACCCCCTTTATATATAAATAACCAGAAAAGAAAGTTATAGCTAAATGTGGCAAGGACAGAATGTGAATCCACAAACACCCATTTTGTGAATCCCAAACCTGTATTCATTCTATCAAATCTTTCTATAGGTACTAGAAAAGACTTGAGGCTCAAGTCTACACAAACTACAGGCAGTCTGTAATCTACCCTACTAGCACCAATGCAAAGGAGTAAATAGGCTCCTGTGCCCTTTATGAATTTTTTCCCATTTAAGTAATACCTGCTGACACCTATTGTTCTGATTAAAATCTTACATATAGACACACAGGTAGGGAGACTATTCCTGAGTGCTTCACTCCTCTAGAAAAAAAGAAAAAACCTGTAAGTGAGATAAAGTTTAGGACTCATAAAGGAGATAGCAATAAATGTACATTGGTGTTTGAGGAAAAACAAAGTGAAAACATTTTTAGCAAAGGGTAGCTTGGATGCTTGAAAATACGATGCTACAAAAACTTAAATTGGGCTCAACAGTTCTTGAGACTTTGATCTAAATCAAAAGCTTTTTGGACAGCTTATGGATTTTTTTTCTTCCCTGAAACTGTTGGAAGCAATAGATTTGAAAAGGAATTTCACACAAATATGATTATCACAGCACTGATAAATTGTTATCTCTGCAAAACAGAAGTAGGCAAGTCAGTGTTTTGTGGGACCAGGTTCCTCAGCCATGAAGACAGTCTGGTGTGGGAAAGCCAGACTGAAAACATAGGATACTATGCATGTTTAACAGGCTCACATTGAAGTCTCACTAACATAAACTTCATCAAGTCACTTAAATGTAAATAAGATGGCTTCCCTTTGAAAAGGGAGTGTTTGCTCCTTCTCTACCAATTTTTTTTTTTTTACAATTTATTTTGGTATCATTAACCGACAATTACATGTGCAATATTATGGTGGTTAAACTACCCCCTTCATCAGGTCCCCCCCACCAACCCCATTACAGTCACTGTCCATCAGCGTAATGAGATGCTATAGAGTCACTACTTGTCTTCTCTGAGTTGTACAGCCCTCCCCGTGGCCCCCCTACCTTAGGTCTGCTAATCGTAATGCCCCTTTTACCCTTTTATCCCTCCCTTCCCACCCATCTTCCCCAGTCCCTTTCCCTTTGGTAACTATTAGTTAGTTCTTGGGTTCTGTGAGTCTCTCTACCAATTTTAATTTAACAAGAAACATAAATAAAAATAACGAGAAACATAAAAAAATAGCTATGCCAACTAAATATCACCATTTGAAGCAATCATTTCTGCATTTTCCAAATTGTAACTATTATCAGTAAAACAGTTAAAAACACACTTTCTCAAATTATATGACTTTTTTTGTTTTAAAACTTTATAATGTGCTAATATACATTGTAAACAGTATTGCAAATGGAAATATAAACACAAATGAAATGAATAATACTTAAATATTTAAAAAACTTTTTTCTTAAAATACTAGTATGATTATTAATGTAATTGAATATGTTTCATTCTTTTTGAGAACCTTGGTTTAACACTTTGTGACCCAGTTATTTGAAGACTTAATTCTAAGTTCAGTTTATTTTAGTACTTGCATTTCAAAGGTGTCACAGCTAATAAAGATACCTCACAAAGATAAATTGAAATATAAAGAAATGTGTCATTGGCTGTTTTTAATAATCATGGAATTCATGAAAAAATTTTGCAAGTTTTTACATTAAAACGTTACTAAATTTCCGTGTTTCTTGATATGAATACATTTTTTCTGACATGCCAATTAAAAGATATTCTATATTAAAATAATATAATTATGGAATTTTCTCAGCCATTTTATTTTCAAAATTTCAAAACATGAGAAAATTATTTCAAAATGTTTGAGTGTAAAACTGTGAGAATTTTATGTGATATTCATATTAATCATTTTTAGAAAGAAAATCACTTAAGCATGGAAATGTTCCCCAGCATTCATTTTCAAAGTGTTCCATTTTACTTTGAAAACAGGTTGGTCTCACAACTATTGTTAAAACATCAGCTTCATCATTAAAGGACTTTTTAAATATGTTTACTTTGTCAAAAATATTTGCTAGATTCAGATTACTGAAAGCCCTTTTCAGCAAAGGTGGGCAATTTTGAAACTTGTTTTTTTAAATATAAGAACAGTGCTTAACTTCTATTTAAGTTGCTGTTTCCATAGTGGTTGCACAAATTTACATTTCCATCAACAGTGTACAAGGGTTTTCTTTTCTCCACATCCTTGCCAACACTTGTTATTTTATGTTTTTTTTATAATAACCAATCTGACAGGTGTTAGATGATATCTCATTGTAGTTTCGATTTGCAATTCTCTGATTATTAGTGATGAGCATCTATTCATGTGCCTGTTGGCCGTCAGTATGTCTTTGGAAAATTGCCCATATTTTAGTAGACTTTTTAAAAATATTAAGTTGTATAAGTTCTTAAAATATATTTTAGGTATTAACCCCTTATCAGATGTATGATTTGAAAATACATTATCCCATGTAGTAAGTTGTCTTCCCCTTTTGCTGATGGGTTTCCTTTGCTGTGCAAAAGCTTTTTAGTTTGGTATAATCCCTTTTGTTTATTTTAGCTTTTGTTGTCCTTCCCTGAGAGTACTGGTCAAAGAAATACTGCTGAGGCCTATGTCAAAGATTTTACTGCCTGTTTTATTCTAGGAGTTTTATAATTTCAGATCTTACATTCAAGTTTTTAATGCACTTTGGTTTTATTTTTGAATATGGTCTAAGATAGTGATCCAGTTTTATTCTTTTGCGTGTAGCTGTCCAGTTTTCCCAACACCATTTAATGAAGAGATTGTCTTTTTCCATTGTATATTATTGCATCCTTTGTCATAGATTAGTTGATTGTATATTTACGGGTTTATTTCTAGGCTCTGTATTCTGTTACATTGATCGATATGTACATTTTTGTGCCAGTACCATACGGTTTTGCTGTGACTGATGAAATCAGGGAGTGTGATGCCTCCAGCTTCATTCTTCTTTCTCAACATTGCTTTGGCTATTCAGCATCTTTTGTGGGTCCATATTAATTTTAGGATTATTTGTTCTAATTCTGTGAAAAATGTCTTTGGAACTGTGAGAGGGATTGCATTGAATCTATAGATTGCTTTGGGTAGTGTGGCCATTTTTAACAATAGTAATTCTTCCTATCCATGAGCATGATATATCTTTCCATTTATTTTTTGTCATTATCAATTTCTTTCATTATTGTCTTATAGTTTTCAGAATACAGTCTTTAACCTCCTTGATTAAATTTATTCCTAGGTATTTATTCTTTTTTGATGCACTTGTATGTAGGATCGTTTTCTTAATTTCTCTTTTGATTTCTTGTTATTGGTGTACAAAAACACAACTGATTTCTGTGTTAATTTTGTATCCTGTGACTTCACTGAATTCATTTATTCTAACATTTTCCTCGGGAGTCTTTCAATATATAGTATCTACATATAGTGACATTTGACTTTCTCTTTTTCATTAGGATGCCTTTTATTTCTTTTTCTTGCTTAATTGCTGTATGTAGGGCCTCCAGTACTATGTCGAATAAAAGTAGTCAGAGTGAGCATTCTTGTTTTGTTCTTGATCTTAGAGAAGCTATCAGCTTTCACTGTTGAATATGATGTTAGCTATTGGTTTGTCACATATGGCCTTTATTATGTTGAGGTATGTTCCCTCTATACCCACTTTGTTGAGAGTTCTATCATGAATGGATGTTGAGTTTTGTCAAATATTTTTCTGCATCTATTGAGATGATCATATGATTTTTATCCTTACTTTTGTTAATGTGTTGTATCATGCTGATTGATTTGTGGATGGGGAACCATTCTTGGATCCCTGGAATGAATTCCAGTTGATTATGATGTGTGATCCTTTTATGGTGTGTGATTTTGCTCTGTCCCATAGATTTTGAATTTGGTTTGCTAATATTTTGTTGAGGGTTTTACATCATATTTTTTAGGCATATTGGCCTGGAATTCTCTTTTTTTGCAATGTCTTTGATTTTGGTATCAGTGCTGGTATAATGCTGGCTTTGTAAAATGAATTGGGATGCATTCATTCCTCTTCAAATTTTTAGGATAATTTGAGGAGAACTACTAACTCTTTAAGTGTTTGGTAGGATTCATCTGTGAAGCTGCCTTGTCCTGTACTTTTTTGGGCATTTTAAAATTATTGAATCAGGAGAGATTCAAGATGGTGGCATGAGAGGTGACATGGAGAATTCCTCCCCAAACCACAAATAGTAAAAAAATATAGTTAACTAATACAACTAACCCTAAAACAGCAAGAAGAAAAAAGGCTGAACCAGACTGCATACAGACCTCACAAACAGAGCAGACCTCACGAAACAGGGTAATGTAGGAAAGTCTTAATTGGGCAGGACCCAGGCCCTTCCCCAACCCCAGCTCAACGATGGGAGGAAGAAAACAGAGCCAGGAGGGGGAGGAAGCTTGGGACTGCTGAGAGCCTAGCCCTGGAGATCTGCTTTGTGAGCAGAAGCCTATAGTGTGTGGTGCTCTGGAGGTTGGGGAGCTCGACGGGTGGAGGGCCTGGGAGACTGACATTCCGGCTGTTTGTGGAGGAGGGGATCCACACCCTGCCGCTCTGTGTCAGAGGAGGGGCGGGCAGTCTGAGAGGCTTCCTAGCAGCCAGGGGGCTGCTGAAGGGGCGGGGTTTGCACAGAGCTTGCTGTGCGGTAGAAGGGAGAGGTGGACAAGGTTGTCTGGGCGCGCTCTGCCCAGCTGGTTGGGAACTTTGAGGAGCCTCAGGTGCTCCATTCCCCTGGCTGCCTACTCAGCTCTGGGGCCGCCCACTGTGACACACAGCCTGCCAAACCTTCCTACTGCCCTGCAGGCACCAGCTCTCGCAAACCGGCAGTCACTGTGCTGGCATCAGGCCAGCCAGTGGGAGGCCCCACCTACAACAGCTGGAGACACAAAGCGCAGAGGCTTACACATGTGTGCTTGGCCCACTGGCTCTGACACTGGAGAGAGGCACCACAGATGGGAATCAGGAAACAGATCTTTCCTCCCCACAGGCACCAGCTCTGCTCCCCTATGTCCCCCAACCTGACTCTAGGGGCTGAGCAGCTTCAGAGACTGGAGCTTCTGCGCACTAGAGGGCACCACACAGAAATATGAAACGTCAAAAGAACATGGTTCAGACCAGGATCTTACAAAACCCAGAAAAAGGACCCAACGAAACTGAACTACCAATCTTCCTGAAAGAAAGTTCAAAATAATTATAAACATGCTTATGGAGGTACAGAAAAATATTCAAGAACTCAGGAATGAATTTAAGTCAGATTCAATCATTAAGAAATTCCATATCTGAAATGAAACATACAATGGAGGGATTTAAAAGCAGATTAGATGTAGTAGAGGAGATGGTAAATGGAATAGAAATTAGAGAAAAGGAATATAAAGAAGCTGAGTCATAGAGAGAAAAAGAATCTCTAAGAAAGAAAGAATATTGGGAGATCTGTGTGACCAATCCAAACGGAACAATATTCGCATTATAGGGGTATCAGAAGAAGAAGAGAGAGAAAAGGGATAGAAAGTGTTATTGAGGAGGTAATTGCTGAAAACTTCCCCAATCTGGGGAGGAGAGAGAGTCACTCAAGCCATGGAAGAGCACAGATGTCCCAACACAAGAGACGCAAGGAAGACAACATCAAAACATATAATAATTAAAATGGCAAAGATCAAGGATAAAGACACACTTTTAAAGCAGCTAGAGAGAGAAAGGTCACATAGAAAGGAAAACCCATCAGGCTATCATCAGACTTCTCAACAGAAAACTTACAGGACAGAAGGGAGTGGCATGATATATTTAATGCAATGAAGTAGAAGGGCTTTGAACCAAGAATACTCTACTCGGCAAGGTTATCATTTAAACTTGAAGGAGGGATTAAACAATTTTTAGATAAGCAAAAGTTGAGAGAATTTACCTCCCACAAAGCACCTCTACAGTGCATTTTGGAGGGACTCCTGTAGACGGAAGTATTCCTAAGGCTAAATAGATGTCACTCAAGGGCTAGAAAAGAGTACAGAATATGGTTCATAACATACAAAGAATGGAGGAGGAAGAAAAAGGAGGGAAAAAAAAGCTTTAAGTTGTATTTGTGATAGCATACGAAGTGAGTTAAATTAGACTGTTAGATAGTAAGGGAATTACCCTTGAACCTTTGGTAACCATGAATCTAAAGCCTGCAATGGCAATAAGTACATACCTATCAGTAATCACCCTAAATGTAAATGGTCTGAACTCACCAATCAAAAGACATAGAGTCACTGAATGGATAAAAAAACAAAACCCATCTATATGCTGCCTAAAAGAGACTCACTTCAAACCCAAAGACATACACAGACTGAAAGTAAAGGGATGGAAAAAGATATTTCATGCAACTAATAGAAAAAAGCAGGAGTTGCAATACTTGTATCAGACAAAATAGACTTCAAAACAAAGAAAGTCACAAGATACAGAGAAGGACCTTACATAATGATAAAAGGGTCAGTCCAACAAAAGGATATAACCATCATAAATATTTGTGCACCCAACACCGGATCACCTACATATGTGAAACAAATACTAACAGAATTAAAGGGGGAAATAGAATGCAAGGCATTCATTTTAGGAGACTTCAACACACCACTCACTCCAAAGGACAGATCAACCAGACAGAAAATAAATACAGAGACAGAGCTACTAAACAACATATTATAACAGATGGACCTAATGGACAACTACAGAACAGTCCATCCAAAAGCAACAGGATACACATTCTTCTCAAGTGCACATGGAACATTTTCAAGTATAGATCATATACTAGGCCACAAAAAGAACCTCAGTAAATTCAAGAAGATTGAAATTGTACCAACAAGCTTCTCAGATCAGAAAGATATGAAACTAGAAATAAATCACACAAAGAAAATGAAAAAGCCCACAAACACATGGAGGCTTAATAACATGCTCCTAAATAATCAATGGATCAATGACCAAATAAAAACAGAGATCAAACAATATATGGAGACAAATGACAACAATAACAGAACACCGCAAAATCTGTGGGACACAGAGAAGGCCGTGCTAAGAGGGAAATATATTGCAATACAGGCCTACCTCAGAAAAGAAGAACAGTCCCAAATGAACAGTCTAAACTCACAATTAATGAAATTAGAAAAGGAAGGAAAAATGAGGCCCAAATTCAGTAGAAGGAGGGACATAATAAAGACTAAAGCAGAAATAAATAAAATTAAGAAGAATGAAACAATAGAAAGAATCAATGAAAGCAGGAGCTCGTTCCTTGAGAAAATAAACAAAATAGATGAACCCTTAGCCAGACATATCAAGAAAAAAAGAGAGTCTACACACATAAACAGAATCAGAAATGAGAAAGGAAAATTCTACGGACACCACATAAATACAAAGAAATGTTTACGGACACCACAGAAATACAAAGAATTATGATAGAATACTACAAAAATTATATGATAACAAATTGGATAACATAGAAGAAATGGACAACTTTCTAGAAAAATTTAACCTTCCAAGGCTGACCCAGGCAGAATCAGAAAATCTGAATAGACCAATTACCAGCAAAGAAATTGAATTGGTAATAAAAAGACTACCTAAGAACAAAACTCCTGGACCAGATGGTTTCACTGCTGATTTTTATCAAACATTTAGTGAAGACCTAATACCCATCCTCCTTAAAGTTTTCCAACAAGTAGAAGAGGAAGAAATACCTCCAAACTCATTCTACGAGACCAACATCACTCTAATACCAAAACCAGGCAAAGACACCACAAAAAAAGAAAATTACAGACCAATATCCCTGATGAACATAGAAGCAAAAATATTCAACAAAATATTAGCAAACTGAATTCAAAAATACATCAAAAAGATCATCCATCACGATAAAGTGGGATTCATCCCAGGGATGCAAGGATAAAATAACATTCGAAAATCTTTCAACATCATCTACTACATCAACAAAAAGAAGGGCAAAAACCACATGATCATCTCCATAGATGCTGAAAAAGCATTTGAAAAAATTCAACATCCATTCATGATAAAAACTCTCTACAAAATGCATATAGAGGGCAAGTACCTCAACATAATAAAGGCCATATACGACAAACCCACAGCCAACATCATACTTAACAGTGAGAAGCTGAAAGCTTTTCCTTTAAGGTCAGGAACAAGACAAGGATGCTCACTCTCCACACTTTTATTCAACATAGTTCTGGAGGTACTAGCCATGGCAATCAGACAACACAAAGAAATAAAAGGCATCCAGATTGGTAAGGAAGAAGTCAAACTGTCTCTATTTGCAGATGGCATGATAGTGTACATAAAAAAACCCTAAAGAATCCACTCCAAAACTACTAGATTTAATATCTCAATTCAGCAAAGTTAAGTGATACAAAATTAATACACAGTAATCTGTTGCATTCCTATACACTAATGGTGAACTATCAGAAAGAGAAATTAGGAAAATAATTCCATTCACAATCGCATCAAAAAGAATAAAATACCTAGGAATAAACCTAACCAAGGAAGTGAAAGACCTATACCCTGAAAATACTCTTAAGAGAAATCAAAGAGGACAACAATAAATGGAAATTCATCCCATGCTCTTGGCTAGGAAGAATTAATATTGTCAAAATGGTCATCCTGGCTAAAGCAATCTACAGATTCAATGCAATCCCTAGCAAAATACCAACAGCATTCTTCAATGAACTAGAGCAAATAGTTCTAAAATTCATATGGATGACAAAAGACCCCAAATAGCCAAAGCAATCCTGAGAAGGAAGAATAAAGCAGGGGGAATTACGCTCCCTGACTTCAAGCTCTACTACAAAGGTACAGTAATCAAGACAATTTGATACTGGCACAAGAACAAACCCATAGACCAGTGGAACAGAATAGAGAGCCCAGATATAAACCCAAGCATATATGGTCAAATAATATAAGATAAAGGAGCCATGGATATACAATGGGGAAATGACAGCCTCTTCAACAGCTGATGTTGGCAAAACTGGACAGCTACATGTAAGAGAATGAAACTGGACTACTCTCTAACCCCATACACAAAAGTAAACTCAAAATGGATCAAAGACCTGAATGTAAGTCATGAAACCATAAAACTCTTAGAAAAAAACAGGCAAAAATCTCTTGAGCATAAACATAAGTGACTTCTTCATGAACATATCTCCCCGGGCAAGGGAAACAAAAGCAAAAATGAATAAGTGGAACTGAAAAGCTTCTGTACAGAAAAGGACACCATCAGTAGAACAAAAGGACATCCTACAATATGGGAGAATATATTCATAAATGACATATCTGATAAGGGATTGACATCCAAAATATATAAGGAACTCATGCACCTCAACAAACAAAAAGCAAATAAGCCAATTAAAAAATGGGCAGAGGAGCTGAACAGACCTTCTCCAAAGAAGAAATTCAGATGACTTACAGGCACATGAAAAGATGCTCCACATCGCTAATCATCAGAGAAATGCAAATTAAAACCACAATGAGATATCACCTCACACCAGTAAGGATGGCCAACATCCAAAAGACAAACAACAACAAATGTTGGCGAGGATGTGGAGAAAGGGAAATGCTCCTACACTACTGGTGGGAATGTAAACTAGTTCAACCATTGTGGAAAGCCGTATGGAGGTTCCTCAAAAAACTCAAAATAGAAATACCATTTGACCCAGGAATTCCATTCCTAGGAATTCACCCTAAGAATGCAGCAGCCCAGTTTGAAAAAGACATATGCACCCCTATGTTTATTGCAGCACTGTTTACAATAGCCAAGAAATGGAAGCAACCTAAGTGTCCATCAGTAGATGAATGGATAAAGAAGAGGTGGTACATATACACAATGGAATATTATTCAGCCATAAGAAGAAAAGAAGTCCTACTGTTTGCAACAACGTGGATGGAGCTAGAGGGTATTATGCCCAGTGAAATAAGCCAGGCAGAGAAAGACAAGTATCAAATGATTTCACTCATATGTGGAGTATAAGAACAGAGAAAAAACTGAAGGAACAAAACAGCAGCAGACTCACAGAACCCAAGAATGGACTAACAGTTACCAAAGGGAAAGGGACTGGGGAGGATGGGCGGGAAAGGATGGATAAGGGGGGAAAGGGACATTACTATTAGTACACATAATGCAGTGGCGGGGGCACGGGAAAGGCTGTATTTATAGAGAAGACAAGTAGTGATTCTATAGCATCTTACTACGCTGATGGACAGTGACTGTAGTGGGGTATGTGGGGGGGACTTGATAATAGGGGGTCTAGTAACCATAATGTTGTTCAAATGATTGTACATTAATGATACAAAAATTAAAAAACAAACAATTGTTGAATCAGTTTCATTATTTATAATCTATTTATTTAGATTTTGTATTTCTTTGTGATTCAGTCTTGGAATGTGTTTTTAGAAATTTGTCTATTTCAGGTTTTCTCATTTGTTGGTATATAATTGTAGTAGTTCTCTATGATATTTTATATGTTTATGTTGTCAGCTGTCATTTCTGCTGCATTTCTGATTATATTTATTTGAGTCCTTTATCTTTTTTCTTAATGATCTTGCTAAAGGTTTGTCACTTTTGTTTATATTTTCCAAGAACCAGCTTTTGCTTATTGGTTTTTTTTCTATTGTACTTTTACTCTCTATTTCAATTATTTTCTCTCTGATCTTTATTATTTCATCCCTTGTGATATCTTTGGTCTTTGTTCTTATTTCTTGTAGTTTCTTTAGGTTTAAATTTAGATAGTTAATTTGGGATTTTTCTTGTTTCTTCAGGTAGGTCTTTATTGCTATGATCTTCCCTGTTAGAATTGATTTTGCTATGTCCCATAGATTTTGTAAAGTTGTATTTACA
Organism: Phataginus tricuspis; assembly: GCA_029783875.1. Classification (NCBI taxonomy): domain Eukaryota; kingdom Metazoa; phylum Chordata; class Mammalia; order Pholidota; family Manidae; genus Phataginus; species Phataginus tricuspis. The sequence goes on along the minus strand of JAQQAC010009165.1, from coordinate 12,958,376 downwards.
TTTCATTTTTCTCAAGTTATTTTAAAATTTCCTCTTTGATTTCTTCATTGGCCCATTGTTTTTTCATCTTATTTTTATCTTTAGATGAAATGTAATTAAGAAGTTCAAATCCCAGTAGATTATTATTAACAGCCAGGACATACTCACTACTTTGGAGATCACAAAGCTGAAGTGGTGGTTCTCAAACTTTAGTGTATATAAGAAGTATCTGGAAAGGTTATTGAAATGCAGGTCTTTAGGCCCCAGCTGTGAGATTTTGATTTAATAGAAGTGTGACTTGAAAATCTGTAATTTATGGAAAATCTTGGATATTTCATATGCATTGCCTTCATAGGCTACACTTTGGGAAACCCACACTAAAGGGAATAACAGTTTTCCATATTTTTATCATAGTGTCATTCTTGGTTTAAGATTATTAAGCATATCAGAGTTCAGTTTGAGACTTCTCATTAGTACTTAGAAAATGACATGTAGTAAATGTGTTATAGGTCTTAAAATGTTTAATTAGAGAGTTATAATTAACAGACAAGATTACCTACATACACTTAATGTGCATAGTAGTTAATGAATTATAGCGCAGATGCTGGCTAAGAATCCCATTCCCTGACCCTATAGATAAAATTTCCTTGAGATTTTTACCATACATTCTGGAGGATAGCCAGTGCCATAGCTATATTTTTGTGAATTCTTAAGTGATTCATGAGTTTTTGATCACTCTGGCTTTAAACTCTTATTCCTGTTGGGTCTCAGTTCCAGTGTCCAATCTCTGTATGGTGCTTTGTGCTCAGTCCAGCTACTCAGTAACTTTTACTTTTCCTCAGCCAAACTGCATTGTCCTTATACAATGCATTTGATATTAAATGTTATTTAGTCATTTTGACATCAGGTTTCTCATTGGCCTCCTTTGCCCATGGTCTTTGACCTCTTACCAATAGAGTATTTTCACTTTCCAATCAAAATCTTTCTCTGATTGTTACAACCTGGTAGATTACTGCTCTACTTGCTTCTCAGCTTCTTCCACATGCAATTATACTTCAGAATGATTTGTTGTGACAAACCATTTGTCACACTAAAGAACTTACAGAGACTTTAAATTTCCTTTTTTTCTTTTTTTCCTCTATTATCTCTCTGTAGGTGTAAGGCAAGAGGACCTATACTTAGTTTTGCATTTTGAATGATTTCACTGGCTTCAGAAAGCAGAAATGGCTACAAATCTTTTTTTAATTAGGTGAAATTTGCATAACAGAAAATTATTCCCTTTAAAATGTACAGTTCAGTTTCAGTTAATACATTCATAATGTTGTGCAACTACCCTCTGTGTCTAGTTCAAAACAATTTCATCACCCCAGATGAAACCTCATTCCCATTAACCATTCATTCTCTCATTTCCTTCCTCTCAGCCTCTGGCACCAATCCATGTTCTGTCTCTATTAATGTACCTATTCTGGATATTTTATATAAATGAAGTCATATAATATATGATATTTTGACTCCAGTTTGTTTCATTTATCATGGTGTTTTCAAGATTCATCTGTACTGTAACATGTATCAGTACTTCATTCTTTTTAATGGCTGAATAATATTCCATTGCATGTATATACTATAATTTGTTCATTCATCTGTTGAAGAATATTTGGGTGGTTTCTACCTTTTGGCTATTGTGAATACTGCTATTATGAAGATTTGGGTACAAGTATTTGAGTACAGTTTTGTTTTCAATTATTCTTTATTCCTTAACACCAGTTTTCTTTTTGCACACTTAATAAATTATTTCAGTGATCTGACATACATTGAAGTTCTTGAATTTTATAGTGGTGACCCTTTGGGCTTCTCATCCAGATGTTGACTTTTGTTTAGCTTCTGATGGTATTTTCCTGGGGAAAGAGGGGACTAGTTTTGCCCAATGATTTAGGTCCTGGATCAGCTTTCACCTCACTGTTCATGTAAGAATGAATTTTGGGCCACCTGCTGAGGACACGCAGTGTAAACCCAAAGCCAAAAGTAATAACTTGAAGGAAGGAGCCCAGGAATACTGGACCTTGAAATTTGAAGAAAAGGGGAGCATTAGATTAAAGCCAAGTTCTGGGATTCATTGGACATGATTTAAGACAATGACACGTTTCTGCCACATTCTTGTATCTTTTTAGTGCATATCTCCCATCTTTTTTTGTGACTTGTTTTTTTTTAGGTTTATATCTTCTTACCTCATGAGTCAGAATCAAAAGACTACTATCGTCACTTTTGTTAGTGATCAGTCATATTGATAAAAAAGTTTACTTAAACTATGTCAGTTTTAACAGTAGGCTGCTTCTGCCCCATACTGGATGCACACCAGGATAAAAACTAAGAACTATTGCAAGGAGAGAATATTATTAACATTCGCTTATAAGTTTTGAGTCATGAGTTAACTGCTTGCCTACAAATCTATGTGTATGTGGTTTTTTCTTCACTAGAGAATTCCTCCTAAATCTTCAAGCAATTGTATAATCAGTGTGGCTGGTTAAACACTTAAGGCCGATAGAGTCAATAAGATTTTCTAAAGAAATTGGAATTAACTCAGTGTTGCCTTTTATTCTTAGGGAAAAAGATCATGTTTATTGTCCATTTGACAGGTTTTTATTTGCACGTTTATTTCAGGAGTCAAAATTAAAACAAACAATATCGTTCAAGGGAGGATGTTGCTTTAGTGATGATAAGACTATTAAGTGGAAGGTTTTTGGTGGCTGCCAATTTTTTCACAGCTTTATTAAAGTATAATTGATCTAAAATTGTGTGTGTGCTTCTTGTCCTTCTCTTCTTCTCCTCCTCACCTTTATGCTTTTTAATTTTGAAGTTATACCATACTGTGTACATAGTATTTTCTATTGTATTCTATGCTTGGACTTACCTGGCTTTAGCTCATCAAAGGAACTTGCGTTGATATCTGATCACATATTATTTTAGTTGAATGTGTGAAGACGACCTTTCCTGCCTTAACTTTTACTAAGGCATCAATACAATTGATTTCCAATGCCAAAGTGAGTGTGAGCTCAATGCTCATATTCAGATGTTATAGAGAAAAAAAAACTAAAGAAGCATATTCATGACTCTTGGATCCCTTGGCCAGATCAAGGTTATAGAAATAAGTCAGAGAGGAGTGAGAAGAGTTTTGTGAGAACATTTTCTTGGTGGCGCACTGTTACCATTCTGAATCCCTGTTTGCATCCCAGACAAGGGAAATAGGAGTTGACGGTGCTGCATGACTCATACCTGACAAGTTATGAGAAAAAATTAAAAAGTACCTGAGCAAAACAAAATTGTCTTCAAAACTTCATTACATCCATAGTTTAGCAATCAATTTTAAAACCATTTGCCCCCTTTTAATAAGGTATTTAGTTTAAGGTGGATAATATATATTGCACACAGATAGATTGCATTTGCTAAGTCTTAGGTGGGGCTCACTACAACCCTCTGGAGGGAGAGCCCTCACTCTTCCCTGCAGATATTTGGGGTGCACTTTGTGACTGAAGTCATATGTCTACGGAACAAATGAGAACACTTGGACCTAATGGTTTATGATATATGGAGGGTTATTTTTTCACTCATTTAAAAAATAAAAATAAGATGAAATGAGAACTTTTTATATTTCTTCCTGCACTCCTGTGGATCATCTTACTTACCTTTAATGAGGACAAATACGGAGATGACAGGCAGCAAAATGTAACTGAAAGATCAAGTAAAATGAGAATGGAGAATCAGTCATAGAATTTAGCAGAGATGCAGATGTTGGTGATGGTTTAGGAGTCATTGAATGGAGTGGAGCAGAGAAAACACACTGAATGGAGAGAATAGAAGAGAGAATGGGAGGAGAAAGAGAGATAAGTAGTAGCATTTTCGTGAGGGAGATTTTCTGTGAATAGAAAGGAAATAAGCTAGATGGGGTGTGTAAGTGTCAAGGACTTCATTTTTTAAGATGGGTGAGATTATATTTAGAACTGTGTATCTCTACGTTTATCTGTATGGCCTATCTGAAAAGCAGTTTTATCTTCAAGTTGATACTTTGTAGCTTGTGCAAGAATGTCCCTTAGGGGATCCTAGTAGACAGGCACAACCTTATAAAAGATTATTTTCAATGTCCAATGATGTTTAACTAGTCTTTATCCTATGTTCTTATTTTTCTCCACATACTTATAAATTGCATCTAAATTATTGTTTTGCTATAGCTTTAGGGGTGGCTTCATTCATTCTCGGGGCAAAAGCAACCTGGAAAACAAGTATGTTCCTTCATGCCGATTGCATGGCTCTTAATACTGTGGCATCAACTCAGATACTGCTGCTTAATTACTACTAGAAACAGTAGGTTGATGTGGATAAAGTGAAGGTTCCCATTGTAAGGATTCTCACCTGCCTCTGGTTGGCTAGCTTGCTGGACACGTGTGGGCAATGCATTGTTGTTGGCTCTATATAAAGAGCTCTGCCCAGTGCTCGGAGTGACATGGTGGCATGGCTGCAAGACTGTAGGAGAGCAGAGACCAGACAGTGGTGGCAGTGCTGAGGACAGAGACTGAGACGGCTGCGGGGGCAGAGAGGCTCAGAGGCAGAGACGGGCTAGCTGCATGCAGACTCACTCTGAGTGGATGGGATTCTAGTGATTAGCCTGCCACCGTGGGAATAAAGTTGGGTATAAACCCTTTCACCAAGAACGTTCAGTTGTCATTTTTTGATCTCATAGAGTCCATAGTGACCTTGTCCAGGGCTGAAACCCATTGGCAAGACAGTAGATAAAGCTTCAGTGGTAAAATTGTAATACAAAATAGCCCTGTCTGCAGCCAGCTGGCTTGGGGACAGTTTGCAGCTAATGGCAGTGAAACTGACAGGAGGTGGTGCTCTTTGAAAGCAGAAGTAATCCTGAGACTCTTCCCTTTGGAGGTGGACGTCTAACAGCTGCTGTTCTTTCTCTAGGTTAAAATAATTTCTTCTGTGTTCTAGCTACAGGACTCATGTCTGCAGTTGGTTTATTCACTCTGGGCACTCTGGCAGACTCCATTTACCCCTTTGGAGTCACTGGGGAATGCTCATATGATATATAGGTTATGCAGTAAGAAATTCACAGATTATACAAATATGGCACTAATTTGCACTGTACACTAAAATAGAAATTAAACCTGCAATTTTAGTCATTGTAAGATCTAGCAGTTGCTTTGCACGTATTTCACAAAGCTATATAATGCTGTGGAAAATACAATTGCTATACTGTAGTGAAAATTATTAGAAAGAACTTTAATTGCTTTAAGTCAGCAATAAATATGTTCAAAAGTCAACATGATAAAAGGACTAATGAATAACAAGAATGGGCTTCTGAAAGCCATGAATTATAGTTTGATCAATTTTCCTTTTTTGTCTATTGTCTGGCTTTACTGGCGGGTAAGTAGCAACAAAGAAAGCAAAGGGAGGAGAAAGAAATAGAAACGGTGTTAAATAACAAATGGAAAAGTATATTTCTATATAGATATACTTGCTTTCATGCAGAGGATATACTAAACATGCCTTTTATATACTCATGTCAAAATTATTCAACTTTTCAAAGTCCTATGACCTCTCATCACGATTTTAGGTTAAAATCTGAATATTATAAAAGATATCAAAATGAATATGTCTGTGTACAACTAAATGTTTTAAAACCCTACCTCCTGGCCTGGTCATTTTAAACAGCATTCAAAACAACCAAAATCCTAGGATAAACTAAGTACAACCGACACTTCCTTGAGGTTCATTTTAATGTAACAAAACCAGAAGCTAATACTAAATCTCAGCTCATTTGCTTGCTGTTGCCTATTCAAGACTGTTGCCTTAACAGAACATCAGACAGAGTAGTGATGGAAAATAAGGACATGGTATGCTGCTCCCAGAACGCGAAGTGTAAGACTGCTAAGAGTGAAGGCATACTGGCTGAGATGAGCCAATTGAGGACGCCATCCAAGAAAGAGTTGCTAAATATGTTGCTGGGAGACTTGGAGTTACTGGGGTGTAGAATCAAGAAGGCATGAATAAGTGGGAGCATAACTCAAGGAAGCTGAAGCCTCAGCTGGTGTCTACTGCAGTCAAAAGGAAGTGATATTAACAGAGAGAAGGTTTGTGAGAGCGAGAAAAGAGCCCAAACTTTCTGTTTCTCCCTGTCCAGAGGGGAGAGTCCTTATCACCGCCCGAATAGTCTGATCTTCTTGCACATCCAGCTCTACATCAGGATGGTTGCTGTGGCCATTACAGCTCAGTGGGATCCAAGGAGCCGTGAGTCTTCTTAAGTTTATTCTATCATTATCAAGCAAAAGTTTGTAGATTTAATTATAGAATCTTTATCAGGTAGGTAAGTAACAGATTCATCCCACCTCAAAGTCTGATAAGTTAATCAAATAATTCAACAAATATTTATTGAGCATTCTGTTTTAATGTTTGGGTCTAGATCTGTGTTCCTCAATGAACCAAGCATAATTCTTATCTTCACGGGGCTTAGAAAATACTCTTTCTCATTAGTCATTAGTTACTTATCATCATTAAAAATACCTTTGACACAATGCTGTATTTATTTAGAGTTTGATCAATTTTCCTTTTTTGTCTGATGTCTGCTTAACTGGCGGGTAAGTAGCAATAAAGCAAAGGGAGGAGAAAGAACTAGAAAAGGTGTTAAATAGAAAATGGAAAAGTGTATTCCTATGTAGATAAACTTACTTTAATGTAGAGAATATACTAAACATGCCTTTATGTGCCCTTATTTATTTATTAATTTTTATTTGGAGCCTTATAATTTGCTTAGCATTTATTAGTCACCCTGACATGGTTGCTCTGTGAGCATTGCCAAATACAAATTTTTGGAGATGCAGGTGAGAATGGGATTCAAATGGTTGTACAGAACACAGATATTATACCACCACTTCTTTATCCATTCATCCATGTTATCCTAAGTAGATGGACACTTAGGTTGTTTTCATGTCTTGGCTTTTGTAAATAATGCTGCTATGAACATTGGGGTGCAGCATCTTATTGAATTAGAGTGTTATTTTCTTTTGAATGTATTTCTGTAGTTGGAATTGCTGGAACATAGGGTAGATTTATTTTTAATTTTTTGAGGAAACTCCATACCATAGTGGCTGCACCAGTTTAAATTCCCACCAAAACAGTGCATAAGGGTTACCTTTTGTCTGTATTCCACCTCATTTGCTATTGCTTGTCTTTTTGATGATGGCCATCCTAACAGGTGTGAGTTGATTTCTCATTGTGGTTTTAATTTACATTTCCCTAATGACTAGTGGATGTTGAGCATTTTTCATGTGCCTAATGGCTTTTTGTATATTTACTTTGTAGAAATACCAGTTCAGGATCTTTGCCCAACTTTTAATAGGGCAATTTTTTTTTTTTTTTTTTTTTGCTATTGAGTTATATGAGTCTTTTATATATTTTGGATATTAACATCTTATATTTGGATATTAACCTCTTATCATGGTTTGCACCTCTTTACTTTGTTGATGGTTTCTTTTTCTGTGCAGAAGCTTTTTAGTTTAATGTAGCTCCACTTGGTTATTTTTGGTTTTGTTACTTGTGCTTTAGGTGTCAGATATAAAAATTCATTATCAAGACCCATGTCAAGGAGCTTTAGTCCTATGTTTTCTCTTAGGAATTTCATGGTTTCAGATCTTACCCTTAAGTCTTTAATCCATTTCAAGTTAATTTTTGTGAGTGGTAAAAGATATGGGTTCAGCTTCATTCTTTTGCACATGGATATCCAGTTATCCCAGCACCATTTATTGAAGACACTATCTTTTCTCCATCAAGTATTCTTAGCTCCCTTGTCAAATATCAGTTGAGCATATATGCTTGGGTCTATTTTTTTTTAAGTAGTGGAAAAAAGTTAAATATTGAAGAAAGCATATTGAGTTAAACTAGAAAGATAAATAATAATAAAAACTAAGAAATGCAAGCAAATATTAGAAATAGATTTTGGAGTCCTTGATATTGACTCAAAAAATAAAAATACTTGAGATATTAAAAAATGTTTCTATATTCCTGTTTTATATGCAGAGCAACTCCTTTCAGTTGTGTGTGTGTTGAGGAATGAGAAGGGGTGTGGTTCTTCCCAAGCACCACACAAAGCAATTCTTGAACACCAGCAGGGCGGCCAAGAACTCAATTCTGATACTATCTGCCAGAGCAGCACCAGGTTCCTCAGGTTAAGGGCTCTGCCCTACAAGACTGCCCTCCACCCCCGACTCCAGATGCCAGTTGCAAGCCCCAGGCTGTTCCCTGTGCTTCTGACCTACGGACTACAGATGGAGGTTCCAACAATCTCCCGCTTAGGTTCGATTAATTTGCTAGAGTGGCTCACGGAACTCAGGAAAACACTTATGTTTACCAGTTTGATAAAGGATACAATTGACAGCTGGATGAAGACATACATAGGGCAAGCTCCCAAATAAAAGAGCCTCTACCCTCGTGGAGCTTTGGGCCTGGCTCTGTGGCATTTGGAACCTTTCTGGTTCCCCAAGTGTGGGAGTTCTCTCCCACAGAGAAGCAGGAAGCGACAGAGAGACATGCTCTTCTCATGGGTTTTTGCGAGGGTTTCATTGCATAGTCATGATTTACTAAATCATTGGCCAGTGGCAGATAAGGTCCGGCCCTGCCCTTGAGTGGGGCCCAAAAGTCTCTCATTAACATGAAAAAACACCCATTTCACCTTTAAGGCTCGGAAGTATTTTTAGGAACTGTGGATGAAAACCACATATACCTGAAATATATATTTGGTCATTGAATACCAAATGTGTATTTCTTATAACTCATTATATCACAATACCCTTTTCCAGAACTGTTTATTTTTGCAGCTTCTCAAGCTTACAAATAGTACATATTCAGTAATTTAAAAGTTTGACCCTTTATATATAAAATGGGCATGAAAAATAATAATAGCAAAGTTGAGAATATGTAACTTGATTACATGTGTTAAAATTTGCTTGTAAGTTTGTATTCAAACATTTAAATTTTAAATCTTTGATTCTGTGTATTTATCAGGGGGTGCTTGTTTATTTTCCTCTGTTCTTGTCCCCACGGCAACAAAGAATTGAAGGGCAGAGACACAGTAGTGAAGCAGAGTAAAAGTTTTATTTAAAGTTATGCACTTAAAAGAGAGAGAAAGTATGGGCATCCTCAGAGAGGAGGAGGTGCCCTGAGAGGCTGAAAAGTTTTATTTAAAGTAGGTGGGAGGAATTCGGTTTGGAGATGCAGGGAAGTCAGAGTACAAGGGGAGGAAGGAATTCCTTTAGGCGAGAGGGTCAGGGAATGACAGAAAAGAGTGATAAAGGAGGTGTATTGAATTGCTCCTTAGCATGGGGCACATCCCCTGCTAACTCCTAAAGCCAGTGTCACCTGGTCCAGTGTCCACTTGGATGTGCAGGGCACGGGAACTGAGTCCCTGCCACTCCAGGATTTGGGGGAGCCATAGAGTACTGGATGGAATGAGATGATGTTCTGTGAACTTCCTACAGGCAAATAAAGGGGACTTTCAGGCGGGCTACTAAAGAGCATGACGGTATAGCCGCAGTTCCATCCAGGTTGCCCAGGCAGTGGTAATTTGCAAGCCCAGAACTGAGCTCTCAGAAGCCCCTCCCCTACTTATCTGATACAGGACAGAGAGAGTGAAGATTTGAGTTTAAATCCAGAGGATTAGAATGAAATGGCCAAGTAACAAAGACCTTACTACTGGAAAAGCCCAGAGACAAATGTTTTAAGTTGAACAGTGGGAAGTTTATTTAAGCAAAAAGGTGCATGATTGGAGAAAGGGAAGTGTGGGCCACCTCAGAGAAGGGGCGTGCTGAAAGATTTAAGTTTTATTTAAAGAGAGAGAAAGCATGGGCATCTTCAGAGAGGAGAGGTGCCCTGAAAGGTTGAGAAAAAGTGTGGGTGACCTCAGAGTAGAGGCATGCCGAAGAGTTGGGGTTCTCCCTTTTAAGGACTTTTCAGGAATGTGACAATGGACTAGGGGGTGTACTTGTTAAGTGGTCTCAAGATATTTATCTTTGATGAGAGACATTATGTCTCTTCTCTTCTATTATCAGTCCTCCAGGTAATTCTGCAAAACTAACTTAACACAAGAAATTTACTGATGCAGTTCCTTCGCAGGACAACAGCTTCCCTCTGGGAACATCTCAATTAAGACCGCCTGCCCTGCCCCCAAAGTGGGCTGAGTTATTGGCTGTTTGCTAAAGAATATGTTAAGAATCTTACTTCCTAACTTCCTGGGTTTTAAAATCTAACCTTAGTTTTAAGATGGAATCTTTCCTGTTTTTACTATGCTGTTTATATGTGGGCTTGTTTGCTAAACTAATCATGATGCTTGTCTCCTGCCGGGGTTGCTAATTACTTGAACAGGGGATGGGGGAGGAAAAAACAGTATATAGATTAAATTCAGAATAAGCTGGGCCTTTGGGCAGGTAGAGTAAATCTTACAATGGCACCATCTAATTGACACAGTGAAGACATGGGCTGTGCTCAGATACTTTTCTTTATCTGGGGAATATTCGGATATTCCAAGTCACTCCTGGCCTTTGGAGCTTCAACCGATTAACTCATTAACTCTATGAGTCTTTTCTGGCTCTCTAGTTTTATCTGGTTAACACTTTGAGTCCCTTTTAGTGGGCTTTACTGGCCTTAGTCTCTCTCCATCCCACTCATATCTTTTTTTCTGCCTAACATATTTATATGTTACATTGAGAGGAGAAGAGGGGAGAGGATCTTAGGAAGATGTTGTAGCCCGAAGCTCCTGTTGATACTTCTCTCCCTCCCAGTCCTGCAACCGAACTGGGTCGTGCTGATTCCCTTGGGTTTAAGGATGCCTCATACACGTCAGCATAGCCTGCCTCAGTTTGAGTCCCTTGAGAGCAGAGATGGAGGCAAGACCTTGGGTGAGGCAGTTTATTTGTGAGGTGATACTAAGCCTGAAGAATGAGGAGTTGGGAGAATAGAGAGGAAATAAAGAAGAAGTCAAGGTCGGATGTATTTTGAGACTGCTGCCTCCGGCTGGGGTCATGAACCATGAAGAGCCTATCTGGGAAACAGGAGGATGGAGCATTCGTGCAGCCGATCCTGTCCTCTACTGCTTGCAGGATGACCTGGGTGTGCACCTTCTGGGTTTGCTTGCATACAGATTGGGTACACTCCCCCAATGGTGAAAAAACCTGGCAGGTGGTAGGAACCTGAACCCTGTCCCACTGCTCTAGGTTAAAGGGGGATGTGACCCAGCTCTGAGGGGTGTTTGCTGCGTATCCCATTGAAGAAATCAGTGACTTCAGAATGATGCCTCTGAGAGGGAACTGGCCCAAACAGGTATATTTTGGGTGAAGGAATGATTGAGAGCAGTGTTTTTCAATCTGTTCTCCTTGGAGTTCCTTCTGAAGGTGTGGGACAAAGGAATAAATAAGTTCAAGCCATCCCTTCATCCACTCAGATAGGTTTGGTTCACTTTTATTGTGCACACTGAGCTTCTGAGTGAGCTTTTGTTCTGAAGCTAAGAAAAAAATTGAAAATCACAAACTTAGGCTACAAGCCTGGGCTCCACCACTTAGCAACCATATGAATGTTGGGGAAGTTATCTGAGCCTCAGTTTTCACATCCCATGACGTTTAACTGCCTGATAGCCTTGTTGTGAAGATGATTTGCAATAGCGCATGGCAAGGTCTTAGCACAGGACCTGGTCTGGCATTAATCCTGCAGTAAACTGGGCAAGAGGCTTTGAACGAAGGAGGAGCCAGATAGAGGGCCTAGGAGCCTAAGGGGTGGGGCATCAAGGCAGGTAAGAAGAGAAAGAGGATTTTACTATTAGGAGCTGCACTCTTTACCTAGGAATGACACTGATTACAGGTATCTAAGCCTTAGAGATACTGAAGAATTTTAAGCTTGACAAAAGACCATAATTTTATGTACTTTATTAGCTTTGAAAAATGTACAGCCTTTTAATAATACTACTGGATTCAATTGCTTTTCTCAGATATTATAATTTTTAAGATAAAAGTGGTGTACATTTCCTTGCATAGCTGTATATTTATGGCTGGTGGAGAGAATTCTTTTAGTGTATGGTGATAGTTATATACTTAGACCATCAGTTATTCCTAATATTGATTCAATCTTTTTTATTCTGAATAATGTATTTAGCACACGACTTTTCATTTCATACCAGTTGTAACTCCATCTGAACCATATTGGAGGATAAATTAATATTCTACATATGCAAACTCATTTGGACAAATGTTTAAAAAGACATTATTTTTTTAATACTGAAAGCAGACCTAAATGTTTAATGTTGCTTTAAAATTTTTATTTTTCTAATTTGATCTTTGACTGTTCCTTTTATTTTTCTCTGACTTTGGGGATAGTAGCTATAACTTCTGTTTCCTACCTTTTGTGTGTTAATTGTAAGTTTTTTTTATAAGGAAGTAATACACCATTAAATTTAAAGGAAGTTAGTAAATGTGTGTCCCTTAAATGAAGCAGTGTATATATAATAAACTGAATGATAATATATGTTTTAGTTAAATAGATGAATTTGCATTTATTCCTATAATTCGAGATGATTTTATAAATATTGAAGACTTGGCTTGCTAATTGATAAAGTTCCTCACTCTTCTATACTATCACAAAATCCCACATAATACATTTTGCTACCACATATATATATCTAATCTTTGACTATATGTGCTTTTTATATATGTTATCTCACTAATACAACATTCTATGCAGTGGGTATTGTTTTACCCATACTTAAAAGAGGAAATTAAGTCACACAAAATAATTAGCTCAGTGCCACATTGATAGTAGGTGACAAAGAAGAAATTGGAACCTAAATCTATTTGACTTCTGAGCAATAATTGTGGTACACATGTCTAAAAGAGAAGATTTAATTTGTAAACCAACTTTCCTATTTTTTGAGGTTATTTTGTTTTAGCCATCCAGCCTAAAAGAATATCCTTTTACTATATTCCCAGCTTATTTTTTCTTTATATGAAAAGAAATCTCATACCAGTTCTAGGACACTTTTTAAATGTGAACATACTAAGCATATCCTGTATTTCACTTACTCATTATATGACCATCTGTTAAGTACCTCCTGTATCAGGACCTGTGTGGCTGCTCAGAATGTAGAGATGAGATGAGAAACACACTCACACACACTGGCTTTCACAGTATGGAACTCTGAAATAGGAAAGGAACTGGGCTGTTGTACAGTAGGTGACAACGGTTAAGATAGAGAAATAAGGTGTGATTGTCAGATGTATACAAGGATAAGGTAGTCTATGAAAAACTCTTTTCCACAGGCAGCAATTGGGTAATGTGGCTGATTCAGCACTGTTTAGTGGATAAGGCCTATGAGTATCCTGGGGGATGTCACCATGGTGTAGTTTATAAGGTCCAGGAAAAAAATGGGGCAATAAGTCATGTTGCTTCTCCTGGCTGATTCAATGGCATTGATGGAAGGCACTGAGCAGACAGCAGGTGAAACAGCAAGGATGTCTATCACAGCCCACGTGATCAAAGATTGGTAGGCTTTGCTTCTATTTGCACCCATTTCCTGCCGTGGACTCTGGATGGAGCTGCAGTCCTCTTAGTGCTGATTTCTTTCTTCTTGCATACCTGGTCCCCTCACCCCCACCAGATTCAGTGTCTTGTTCTAGAACTCATCACCAGCTCAATGCCCTTTTCATTCCCAGCCAGATGACTTGCACCTGGCCTCCTGGAGGGATGTTCATCAGACTTTTCCTCACACTGTTTTTATGACAAAACACACCAGCTGAGCATCCTTCAGTGCCTCTCCTTCAGACTCAAGGAGTTTTTTTTCTGTCAACAAATCATGAGTCTTGTAAATCAAAGGCTTCACACTTGAAACATTTGTTTGTGATACTGACTTCAAAAGCCTCTTTTGAGGATGCCTCTGATGGATGTTAAGAGTGGAAGGCGAGAGATGCAAAACTCTAAATATTGCTTTGTTTTTTATTTTAGGAAAACAATTTCTGTACATAATTTATAAAATCAAGTAGTTTTACAAGTCTTACAATGAAATACAGTAGTCCCTTGCTCATTCCCACACCACTCCCAAGTTTTTCTCTCTAGGTGCAAACATTTTCAACATTTTCAATTAATTATTTTGGCATTTGTCTCTGCGTTTTAAAATACTTGCTTGGTTTTCAGTTTTACATATTGTGATAAGCAAAATAACGGCCCCCAAATATGTCTACATTCTTGGTCCTCAGAAGCTGTGGATATGTTGTTAGTGGCAAAGAACAATTAAGGCAACGACAGAATTCTAAGTGCTAATCAGCTGGCTTTAGGATAAGGGGATTAACCTGCATTGTACAGGCGAGCCCAATGTAATCAGAGCCCATTCAAATGTGGAAGACACAGGTCGGAGATTCAGTGTTGAGTGACAAGTCCGAGGAAAGCCTCACTGCCTGTTGCTGGCTTTGAAGCGGGCAGAACGGGGCAGCTTCTAGAAGATGGCCAAAGCAAGAAGACAGGTTTTTCCCTAGAACCTCTGGGAAAGAACACAAAGCCCCCTGAGACCCATTTGGGACTCTAGATCTTCAAAACTGTAAGATACTAAATTTACATTCATTTAAACCATTAAGTTTGTGGTAACTTGTTTCATCAGCAACAGGAAGTTAAAACAGATATCAGTGGATTTCACACTACAAAAAATAGTTTCATTTTCTTTAATTTCTCCTTCTTAATTTTTCTTTGAGGGATATAGCACAATGTTGGTTATATTTAAGTTCAATGTTTATGTTTTTAGGGCCATTTCATGGTTTTCACAGATGAACCACAAAACGTTTTGGACAAATGCTCATTTTCCCTGCAATTGCTGCAGTTTTTGTTTGCCTTGTTTTTGAAATGCCAGTATCTTTCTGAGAAAGGATAGATGGAAAATACTTTTTCCAGACTGTGAGTATGTGGCATATCTTTGTGCCACCCTCATGTTTGACAGATACTTGGCTGGGTATATATTCTACAGTGGAAAAAGTATATTCTTTGCATAATTTTGGATGCATGCTTCAGCTCTCTTTTGTCTATTGGATTTATTGGCACTTGTTTGTCTTCCTTGTGTTAGGCTTTAAATGGTGATAGAGAACACCCCTGCAGAAGGGAATATGTAGTATTCTGTGTTATAAAACAATTAATTTAAAAACCACAGTACTTTAGCCACCAGTCAGGTCAATAAATAGTACATTGCTGGCTCCAAAGGAGTCCTTGCATATATTGTACTACCTTCTCTTTGAAAGGCAGCCACTCTGCACCTATTTTTGTTACTTTCTTGTATTTTTACTACCTATGAATGCTTCTCTAAGCAATATATTTTAGTTTTGTTTCCTTTTTGAGTTTGATATAAATAGATCATACCGAATCATTTGGGTTTTGCTACTCTGCTGAATATTATGATCATTAGATTTATCTATGTTTCTATGAGTAGGTACAGTCTGTTTCATCCATTTCATTGCTAGGAGAGTGCACTCTGGCCTATTTAGACCACAATTGATTTTTCTATTATTGATGGGCATTTTGGATATTTCCAGGTCAATCTGCCTTTTAGTTTCCAAAACTCTATTTATTTCTCCTTCTGCTACTGACCTTTCCCAATTCTCTTTAGTTGTCTTAAATAAAATCGCTTATGCTTTTCTTAAAAAAAAAGTCTTTTACTTTCATTTTCATGGATGGGGAGGGGAGAGAGGGTAAACTCTATGTTTAAATGAGGCCAGGATTGTTATATTAAGATACTATCTGGTATAGTAGCTATGGAGATTATTGTAAATACGTTGTAACAAATATGCTGCATTCTTTGGTTCTTTCTTTAAAACCTAAAATTTTATGACTTGGTTGAGAGAGATCTTAGTGTATTTGATGGAGGGATTCTGCTGTACAAGGAGAGTGGGAGTAGCCGCATCCATAAAAGTCAGGGCAACCCCCAAGACTGTTGAATATCTAATACCTTCTAATCCTCTGGTATCTTTTTTCCCTTCATAGTCTCTTAAATATTATCTGGAATGATCTTTCATCCATGAAGAAATACACATTCCGCAATGACAAATATAAAAAAATTAAATACTTTGTTTCTTTTTGCTATGCCCTGACCTGCAGTGCATTTCAGTATCTTGTGCTTTCAATGAGCAGGCAGTTTCGTGTCGCCTTGATTACTCTATCTCAACGGAGCTGACTACACACAATGGCCAATGGATATTCTGGCCGTGGATAATAGTGAGAACAGTACAGAGGCAGATATGATAATATTTTTAAAAATTGTAAAAGATGGTTTATTGTTTCCAGGCAGTAGCACACAGCAAAAAGCAGAGTATAGGTAATTAAATACAAGTGTTGTAAAAGTATACTTAAGTCTCTTGTTGGTAAATATGATTTTATCACATGTGTCATAAATGGAAAGCCTTATCTTGAGAACAAATTAATTATTTCTAAAGCTCTTTTTTAACTGCAGTTGTGACCTTGATGACTACACAGTTTAAGAGCGATATTTGAAGGAGTGTTTTTCCTGTAAGGAATGTTTTTCTACTAGTTCATTAAAGTCACTGTAAAACATTTTTTCCTTTTTCTACAGGAAAATGGTGAATATATCTGTCTTAGCATAAGCATCAGGGGTTAAATGAATAAGTTTGAACTCCTGAAAATGTGATACCTATCATTTATAGGAGTGGATATTTTTTAAATGAAAAATATGCATAAAGAATAAAAGCAGGTACCTTAAGGAAGAGAAAGAGCTTATAAGGTAGGAACTTTTCTTGTGACAGTATTGCAAACACCATTTTTATGGGTCGCATGCTGTCTGATCTGGAAAGGATTGTCCCATTGTCTTTTGTTTACAGAAAAATAGGGTTACATGGAACCCTGTTACTTCTATAAGAAAGACAAGCATCTTACAGTACAGAAGAATTCTTCAGAATTCTGAGGTGATATTTCTAAAGCAGAAATCTTGTTTTCCTTGAAATGTCTCAGCTAACTTCAGTAGGATGCCCGCTGGAGTGCCAGACTTGGTTATGCGTTTCTTCCTTTTTCTTTTCTTTTTTGGTGACTGGACCCAGCATTCCCTTGAAGAACGGAAGGTGGCACTCTTCCTTCTATCTTGTGATGTTTTCCCCTCGTTTATGTTTAATGCTCCTCTGTTAAGATTCAGAACAGCACTGAGTTAGTGAGTTGATTGTTTCCTTGTGGTTAATGACCACTTTTTCACTTATCAAAAGGTACACATTCCGTGAAGTGTGATATCCAACGTGAGTTGTCAACTGTCATTGGCAATTCAATAGTAAATGGTGGTTAAAGTTTGACAAGGTCCCTTACAGTTTACTTGCTCATGTAAGCGACTTCCTCCTGAAAGATTTTTCTCCTCATTCTGTTTTATAGAGATGGGTAAAAAAATATTTAGGTATATAAAAGCACTTGGAAGAGATTTATTATAAACAGTTTCACATGTACTGAAATTGATGCTTGATTAAATGAGCACATAGTGATGTAACTGTGACCTTTCAGCCAATTCTCAAATTTCTTTTTTCAATCTCTTCTTGTACTTGGTATCTAATTCCTGCTAGTTTATGTGGGTAAAGTTGAGATTACCTCATAGATAGCAATAAAAATCAATTTGATTACTTTGTGTTTCTGTTACATTCTTTCACAAGGCATGAAAGCAGTTACAGATGCTCAAGTGTTGTCTAAATGATGTTACTTGTTAGAATTAATATATTCCTTTTTTGAAGGTCATCTCTTTCACTATGCATATAAAACAGACCCAGCAGATTTTCCTAGTGAAAACTACATTTCAGCTTCATTGTCATCTAATTTTTTGCTTCACCTTGTAAGGTTAGCCCCAAGCTAATATACTTGAATTATAAACATCACTGTGTCCTGTTGCTAATGTAAATTATTAGGATGTATTTGTTAGGAAATTGTTGGCTATCTAAAAAATGAAGTCGTATGACTTGGTTCTATTTCTAACATTCTGCCTGACATCAGTGTGAAGCCCCTGCCCTAACCCTGTTAAATAGGGGCAATTTTCCAAAGGCCACATCTAAGGATCACGAGGAAGCCGTGTGGCCTTTAAAAGCTGATTGAGGGTCTGGTGTAATTCTACCCTTTGCATCCAGGTGGTAGCTGTGCTATTTCAATCAGAGCACTCACTTCTGAGCTGAGCAATTTAAAACTTAGGCCTCACACACCTGTAAAAGAACAGCTATTGAGGAAGCAAACCAAAATTCACAATCAAAATATGAAGTGTTTGCTCATTTTTAGGAACTAGATAAAAAGAAATTTTCCAGATGGTTTGATACTGGGCTAGATTGAAACATTAGAAAAGTCTCTTGAGTAAATGTCTAAGAGCTCTGGCTAGTGAGATACAGAAAAGGTGCAATGAAGTGTCTAATAACCATGCCCAGAGAGAGGTGCTTGGATGTCAGGTTAGTCATCTGTCTCCTATTTCTACTTTCTATACTGATAATGCCTTTGAACATTTCTCTCTGTTGTTGAACAATTAAGACGACTGCCGTAAGCAGACCCCTTACAGAGTCTAGTCCTGTAGAGTAAGAGAACTGTATACCTGAATTTTTGAATTGGGAATTTGAGAGCTATAAAGTCCAGGTTCTAATGTGTAACTTTTCATTATATTGGGATCAGGGATGTCTGTGCAGCGTAAGTACAGATTTTCCCTGGTGCATGACTCATTTTGCCGTGACTTTGGAAACAGATCTGGGCTGTGTGGCTGGTTGTCACGGTCGGTATGCTTTGCACTGGCGCAGCAGCCCTCCCGGCAGGAGCGTCACGAGGCCTGGGATGCTTCCTGATACACATAGTGATGTCCTACAGCAGAGGTCAGGAAACTTTTTTGTCAATGGGTAGATAGTTAACATTTTAGTTTTTCTGGGTCAAGAGGCAAATCGAGGATACTATGTAGGTACTTGTATAACTATTGACAAGGGGATCATTTCAGTATGTAAAATCATTCTTATTAGCCTGTACAAAAATGCACAGCAAGTCTGGTCCACATGCCAGTTTTCTGATCTCTACAGAATTCAGACGTTTTGTGCTATGTCTACATTATTCTTAATCCAGGCTGGCATCCCAAATGTTTGGGTGATCAGATATGTAAGAACACCAATATTCTTAGAGCTCTACTATTTGTTTGATTTATAAAGAGCTGTAACTGATCAGACAGATTATTGATCTGGTTGATTTGCCTATACTAATAAGACAAAATTATATCTGGTAAACATAAAGTTGGGTCCTCAATGGCATTTATTTTAACTACTATGGAAATGTCAAAAGTTCCACTAGAGACAAGGAATCATTCCAGCAGTTTCTGATTTTTATAATTCTATGCCCAGGAAAGAACCTGATCTAGTTTAGTAAGTTAAATTATTCAGGAAAATACTGTTTATTGGAAAGGAAAAATACATAAGCATAGTTCAGGATAAATTTTATCTTGCAATTACAGAGCCTGTCTAATGACTCTCTGGTCAGTACTAAGCCTTTGAGAATTTGCCTCCTATGTAATTTGTAGGGAAACTTCCAACAGATGGGCTAAAGGCCTTGTGTAGCAATTGAACAAGTTGTTAGTCCAAAAGGAAATCGGGTCATCCAATCAGACAAACCCATTCTCTTGAGACCCTGCACAATTGCTTCTCTCGATGGCAGATAATCATCAGGCCATATGGGTACTTTTAACATCTGGCTGGTAACTCCAGGAAGAGTTCAGTAGCTTTAGTCAATTACAGTTGGACTAAGTCTTCCACTATTTTCATGGTTCATAATTTGTCAAAATATTTCTTACTGGGAAATAAGGCTACTACTTGTCATAGTGTAATTTACCTTATAGAGTCCCCACGGCTATAAGTTGTTGCCCACCTCTGATTTGTCACACATGGGAGGCCATGTTGCTCTCTTGGAGTCACAATGATTCGTGTATCAAGATATTTCTCCATTAGCTTTGTCTTTGGTATGTTTCTGCATGGATGCAGTACCTGTATGCAGCATTTCTACTGTAGGTGATCTGTAACTAGTGACAGAAAATATATGAAATTTAATTATGGACAAGTGATGCAGAAGCTTAGCAAGTTTCTGCCACAAAGAAAGCAAACGGTTTTTCTAGATCATAGGTCAGAATTCTAAGTTTTGAAAAGTAAAGGAGAAGTTCTAATTATAATTAACAATTACTGAATTGCTCAATAGACATGTTTGAGCCATATTAATTTGATCTAAAAATATGGTTTAGTTAGCATTTCTTTATCTTGATATAACTTTAAGATACTGTTACAAGGTTAAAGTCTTTTGAAATAACTCAAAATATGTATTTAGGAAGAATCCTATAACGCTTTTTCTAATAATTGACAATGAGTTCTTAGTGTTATACAACAAAATGTTCCCTTTATCATCTTTGGAAGCAGGCTGCATCCTAAAAGTGATAACATGTTATGGTATAATTGGTGATGCAGAACTGCACAAAATGATAGTGCATCTCAAAATTGGTATCTTAGAGACAATGAAATGAACAATTTCTGATTTACCCTGGAAAGAGCAGCAAATAGGAAAAAAAAATCTATTAAAAAAGGAACAGTCATCATTTGGGGGTGTAGAGCTCAACTAAATAATAATCTGAAGTTAAATTCATTGTTAAAACAACTATCACTGGTGGTTTGTATTAAGAATTTTGCTAGAAAATTAAGGAGTATGGAAAAGGCATGTAACACCATCCCTGATCGCTAAGAAGTTACAATATAAGCTGAATCAGGACAAAGACATATGAAATAATGAAACATATAATGTCTAGCCATTTTATAAGTATTAAATAAGTATTAAATGCTTGTATGCACACACACAAATATACACACTATTGTTCTCTAGCTTAGTTTAGCCATTTGGAATCCTTACCACATCTAATATTGAGTGCTCACTCTAGACTCAGTGTAATGTAAGACATAAATTACAGAGGATCTTGAAGAAAAGCTAGAGTTTAGCCAAGTTCTAGGAGTCAGGACTAAATGGCATTCCAAATGGGAAAAATGGCATCCAAAAGTATTAGGAGCCAGTTACGGAAGTAAAGAGTTAGAGTGGCAATAAGATATAATTTTATGAAGTTCCAGAGTAATGCTGTAGGTGTGGTGATGAGATTGCCTAATAAGATAGTACCAGAGGGTAGCGAGCGCTCTGTGCCAGGGTAAGGTAGGCCCTGCAGAGCCGTCAAGGACCAAGCCATCTGAGTAAGGGAAGGACATTTTCTTCATCTTGAAAAAGGCTTTCTTGTCTCTGCTGTTTCCTGTCGCTGTTACTGCACTTCTTCATTCACTGCCAAACCTCAAAAAAAAAAAAAAATCGCTCTTCACTCTGTAACTCTGTCTTGTTATATATTTACTACTTACGTCCTTGTGCCTTCCATCACGCTTTCCCCCCATTCTGATGGTGCTGCTTGCTTAGTATCTGCACAGGGAACTGTTTTACCCAGCAGGGCCATTCTATGTACTATTCAAAGCTCCCATTTTAAAGATGAGAAAATGGAGGCCCATAAAGTTCATTTGACCTATCCAACGTTATTCAGCTCTATATGTGAAACTTGGTCCTAAAACCAGACCTGTGCATTCTTTTTTTCTTTTTAACATGCTCCAGGATCCTATATTTGCATTCACACTGCTGCCAGCCCACAACGGTCAAGATCAGACACCTTGCGAGAGAATTCACCAGAGCAGCTATACTCATTCTGCCCCTCATCTCCTCATAGCTATAACCTACCATCAACATCCAAATGAAAGAGTTGGATTATAGTAAGTCACATGGACTCTCCTAGAGCCTGACATACTTAAGAAAAATAATTGCATCCTTTCTTACAGTAATCCCAATAGATTTTTGTTCTGTAACTTACTATGGGGACAAGGAACGGAGCTCTAAGTAACTGCTTCAATGACTTGATCAACCAGTGGAGGCAGTTGCTATAGTCTAGGGGATTCCAACTCTTGCTCAGTGGCATTCTTAATAGCAGCTCTCTTTCAGTTGACAGGGCTCACCTTTACTGCTCCCATATTAAATGATTTTGACCCATGTGTTATCTTCATCCTTACTGTCTTAAGCTAGAGGATACAGATTAAGAATTTTATTAATAGCCTGATTGACTTGGTAGATACCACTCTAGGAAAATTCTTTAAAAAAAAATGTAATGATCACATATCATTCATGTATCTTCTAAGCATTAAAAACACAGTGTTATGTTAACATATTTGTCAGAAAACCCCAATCTGACATTACCACAGGATGCCTGTGAAATGTTTCCTCTTCCTCCTCAAGTTCCCGGCCTGTGGTCAGAGTTGCTCCCCCAGAGATGACTCTGACAGGATTATTTTTTAATTTTTTTTAACAAAGCTTCTCCCTACAATTCAACTACATTTTAGGGGAGAGAAAACTTAAACTCTAATTGGATTTAACAAAATTGGGAATTCATTGGCTCCATAACCTAAATGTGTGGGTCCAGATGCTCAGTTTATACTGTAAAGATTCTCTCTCTGTCTTGGTCAGGTGACTGTAGGTCCTGGTTTGTCTGGAATAGTCCAGATTCATATTGTTTTCCTGGAAGCCTGTTTAGCATTTGTCCTGGGTGACCATATAATTCACAATCCAGTCTGGTCCCTGAACTGGTCTTATGTTAGTAAGAGCAGTTTCCCCTGTGGTAGTGTGATGGGTGTCAGCAATTCCAGCCTCGTACAGTTGGGGCCTAGACCAGCTTAGTCTTCACAGGGGAAACCATTCTTATTGCGTGTGGGTCATGTGCCTTCTCTGAATCAGTTAATGGGCTAGATAAATGGAATTGCTCACCAGGAGATGTCTATTCTTGTCAAGGGTAGAGGCAGGGGTGGTTTCAGCTGTACCCAAATCATATAGACAGATATAGGAGAGTGGTTCCTCAAAGCAAAATTTCCCCAAAAGTAGTATTTCTAGGTGAAGGGTAGAATGAATAACCTGGTAAGAAAAAACTATATTGTTTCTCAAAAAAAAAGTAGATTTTCTGTCCCCTCTGGAATTACCAAGGACATTCTCCTTAGTAGTAAACTTTTGCCTCATTTCCCTAGTCGCCAGAGACCGTGCTTCTTTTCGTGATAATGAACCTTCCATATTCTCAAGACAGTGCACCTCCAGTCCCTCACTCTCCTTGTTCTCTAGCACACAATAGCCGTGTCTCTTTTGAAATTTTTATCTTTCGACACATTTTAATTAGCAGACTGCTTGTTCTCTCTCAAGTCACCGATAAACTGCTTGAGAATTGGGGCCTTAACTCCTGAACTTAGCACCACCCCTCCTCTGCTGTGAAGGCCGCCTTAAATCCCCTGCTCTTTTCATTTCTCTCCACCTTTGTTATTCCTCTGAGTCGCTGTCTGTGCCTCCAGGCTGGGACATTGTTCCTCTGCTTTCCTTACCTGCATTCTGTACTGACTTTGGATAACTGAAAATATCAGAATAAATGAGGTTTTCATTTATATACTGACTATTTGCAAACTCCTAAACCTAGTCCAGGCCTTGCCTCAGAGCTGTGCATTCGTCTCTTCATCTGCTTGATGGAGATCTCCACCAGAATATACTTTTGACACCAAGTCATCACGTTCAGACTGAACTGTTTTCCCGCCTCTGTTGACTCCTCTTCCTGAACTCCCTTACTGCTCACTTCATTACTCAGGTGCAAAGCTTGGAACACACCCTTGAAATCGTTTTCCTACATTTAGTTCAATTAAAAGTTGGCTTTTACCAGTGTTTTTCAATTCTCCTTGCCTACTAGTAATTCCTGCTATTACTTATCTTAGGACTTCAACTTTTACGCTACTGTAGTGATCTCTTCTTTGGAATCTCCACTTCCAATTTTGCTTCCTTTGAATCCATCTTCCACACGATTGTGAAAGTCATTTAAGACACAAATCTAAACACGTACTATTCCTACTTCGAACTCTTCAAGAGCTCCTCGTTACCTGCTGTGAAAAATTCCAAGTCTCTAAGGAAGCTGTAGCCAGAACACGTATCATCCTTACCGTCTTGCTTTTGTGAACGCTTATCCACTTCTATTACATGGAGAGTACAGGCAGCAGGGAGAATGGAAAGATGTAGGAATATCTGGGTGGGATGGAAGTAGAGGAAATAATTTCCTAGCCAATTGTTTGTGACTATCCAAAGATAAACTCTTTCATGATTTATCTGACAAGAAAAAAAAGTTTGGGATATAGATATCAGGTAAAAACTACAGGTAAAGACTTGAGAGAACATTTAGAAATCAAGTCAAGTCAAAGCTCAGGAAAGAGAATATCATCCCTCATGCTATTGAGTATATTTTCCAGAAAGAAGGTAAAGAAGTAAGGTGGTTCATAGGCAAAATTACTGGGATTTTAAAAAGTTGAATGTCTGGATTCTGTAGTATGTCAGACCAGGATTAGTCCTAAGCTGCTATCTATTTCAACTTATTTTTATCATGAAATAAATTTAGGTAAAAATTTCTGTGCAGACACCTGGGTTTCCACTTTTTCTTCTAATATTGCTAAAAGGGTCTGTAAGGGGGCATGTAATTCAGTGGTTTCTATATAGCTATGTTGTCTTCCTCCTCTCTGTTCTGAGGGTTTTTTTCCCTCAGCTGGTGGCACTCCTAAGTTGTTCACATGTTGATGAATTGATTCACAGTAATCAGACTCTGAAGAGATGGATTTGTAAACCAGAGTCCAGCTTATTTATAAAGGAAGATCTGTCAAGTGCAATCTATAACTGGCACCAGCTGTCTTCTCAGCACACCACTCTTTTGACATCAATATATGTGGGAAACCCAATTTGTTAGTAATAGATGGCTTTGGCCTGCATAGAATCAGCTAGAGTAAAGGGAACTGGATGGATTTAAGGGCCGTCTCCTTTGAGTTGAGATTGAGTTTAAAGGAATTATACCTAGCCACAATAAGGACAAATGCAACTGGTCTGGCAGGAAGGACCACTTTTGTGGATTCATCTCCCAGTCTCTCCCTCAAAAGCCGTTCCCCAATATCATGAATTGGTTTCCTCTGTCACTCAACTTTCTAGAGAAAATACACGCAGGTATTTTGGAAAAGATCCCAATTACATCTGGGTCCCTTTCTCCCAAGATCAGATAGATTGGCTGTTTGCGTCCTCTAACGACTGGGGAATAGCTTTGGCGGAATTTTCAGGCCAGAGAGGGTCACATATGCCTAATAATGAATTGCTTCAATTTGCAAATCTACAAGCATTTATTTTCCCGAAAAGGGTACGTGACTCCCCCATCAGGGGGGCTAATTGCTCATCTAATGGAACCTCAGTATATGTATATAAGGGAGTTACACATAGATTTTCAAGCCCCACCTCTTCTGCTCAAGTGGCAGAGCTCCGTGCGGTCGTTGCACTGCTCTCTGTAGCCTCTAAAGAGCCACTTAGCTTGTTCACTGATAGCCTGTAGGTCGCTCGAGCTGTTCCTTCACTTGAGACTGCCCCCACTATTGAATCCCAAAATGTAGTGGTGAGAGATCTGTTCCTTCAACTTCAAACACCCATTCGGGCCCACTCGGAACCTTTGTTTGTGGGACATAGTAGAGCTCACACAAACTTGCCAGGTGTCCTGGCTGCTGGGAATAGTACAGCCGATGCTGCCACGCAAGGTATTTTTATCACTCAAATACAAAAAGCTCAGCAATCTCATGCCCTCCACCATCAGAATAGTCAGAGTCTGCGACTGCAGTTCAGGATTCCCAGAGAGGCTGCTAGGCAAATAGTAAAACGCTGTGGCCGGCGTCCTGTACACCAAACAGTACAGCCACAGGGAGTTAACCCTCGAGGGCTCATACCCAATCAATTGTGGCAGATGGATGTCACAAAAATTCCTGAATTTGGAAGGCTCAAATATGTTCATGTTTCTATAGATACTTATTCTGGTTTTCTTATGGCTACAGCTCTAACAGGTGAAACCTCCAGACATGTCATAACGCATTGTCTGCATTGTTTTAGCACTATGGGAGTTCCTAAAGAGATTAAAACAAATAATGGAACTGCCTATGCTAGCAAGGCTTTCAATTTCTTTTGCAAGCAGTTTAATATCTTCCACAAAACAGGTATCCCTTATAATCCTCAAGGACAAGGCGCTATTGAGAGAGCCCATGGCACATTGAAACACCAATTGTATAAAATAAAAAAGGGGAAGTTGTACCCAGAGACTTCCACCAACTACCTGAATCATTCACTTTTCATCTTAAATTTTCTCACCACGGATACTCATGGGAAGTCCGCTGCAGACTGCTTCTGGCACACAAAAACACAGGACTCCTATGCAAAAATGAGATGGAAAGATCCTATAACCAGTCAATGGAATGGCCCAGACCCGGTACTTATATGGGGACGAGGGCACGTTTGTGTTTTTTCACAGGAACAAGATGGAGCCAGGTGGCTCCCGGAAAGGCTAGTCCACCATGCTGACGCTCCTCGCGATCTGCAGCCTGGTGGACACGGAAGAGACTAACCACACCCATTGGGCGTTTGTACCTGACCCATCGACGATTTTACATCCAGCACAGTGGGACGGAGAGGAAATAATAGTAATGGTTAATGATTCTGCGGGTTTTCCTACGGGGGCCAGAATCAACCTACTGACACAGCAAACAAACTACACCGGAACATCAGCTAATAAACTTGTCTGCTTCGGGTTTTCACCTCCCTGCCTTTTCCCTAATGAGACAGTGTTCTTTACAGGAGACATGGGTATAGTTTATCTTAAGTACCCAAGTAATGTCACTTGCAACACAACAAGGGAGAAGAAACCACCTAATGGATGGAATCTGTGCGATAAAGAACCTCCCTTGATGAATGACTCTATACCTTGGACTTCTTGCGTGGAAGTTCCTCCATCAAATTGTTCTTCATAACTTGACTGGACTGGGAGTGGGGGAGAGAACAGATCTTGGGCCGTGGGCCACAGGCTCACGGCCGGAATGTGGACATCTGTCCGAACGGGGACTCCTCAGAGTTACCTGTGGAAGCTTGCGGCTTCTACAGGACCAGTTACTTTTGTTCACGGAACAGATTATGGTCTAGATACAAACTCTTCTCGGGTTGTAGCTTGTGTAAACCCGTCCTTTGTGTTGTTGAAGGGTGAAGCTAATATCTCCCAGTCAGAAAAGAATTGGACAGTTACCTGTCAGTTTTGTAATCTATCTGTTTGTCTGACCAGGTCCATTAGAGAATAATACTGTGATTGTCCTGAAGCAATCATCCTTTGCTATGATGCCAGTGAAACTCACTGGAGATTGGTATGATGAAAAAGGGTTTCAAGTTTTGACTGTGTTGAAAAGGGAATTGTCTATCAGGAACCGAGGAATCGGTATCACAGTATTAGGAGTTATTGCTATCGTAAGTCTTTTAGTCTCTGCCACATCAACTGTGGTGCTACTAACAGGAGAAATTCAAACTGCTAATTTTGTGGATAATTTAGTGCAAAATGTCTCTAAATCTTTAGGTACCCAGGAAGATATTGACCTAAAAGTAGAAAGGAAACTTCAGGCGCTAGAGCAGATAGTTCTATATCTTGGAGAGCAACTTGAAGTGCTTAAATTACAATATAAGTTAAGGTGTCATGCAAAGTTTTCAGCTATATGTGTAACTGCACTTCCTTATAATGAAACAAATTATCCCGGGAATAAGGTGAAAGCTCATCTCTTAAATGTTTGGGAACATGATAATGAAACATTAGATCTCGCTCAATTACATGCAGAAATATTGGCTATGCAAGATTGAATATAGACCCGCAGGAGTTGGCAAAACAAATCTTTGATTCCTTGGGTTCCTTAATCCCTAACCTGGCTTCTTCCAAAGAGATACTCATTACTTTGATTTGTTGTGTACTGTTGCTCATAATTTTAATGCTCGCGATACCTCTACTCTTGAGGGTGGCCATGAGAACCGTCAAGCAGATCCTCGGAGGCCTCCACAAGCCAGAGCTGTACACACAGCCCCCTGGCCAGTCATGGAGTAGAGGCTGGTAGCCAAAGACGGGTAAGAATAGCAAGAGACGGTACCAACCTAAGACAGGATGCAGACCATGCTGTTTGTAATCCGATGACGGGTAAGGACCCTTTCTGTGCTATATCAACCTAAGACAGGCACAGTTTTCTAATATGATGGGAGAACCATCATATAAAATAAAAAGGGGGGAGATGTGGGGAGCCGTGTTTGGTTATTGCTTGACATAAGTGAAGCCATTTTGTGAACTTTCTCCATATTGTACAGAGAACTTGTTTATTCTGTAACTCTTGTCCTTGTGCAAGTTGTTTTGGAGACGTGAAGGCTTTGGAGCAGAGGGACCATTCCTTGACTCATGGAACGGGGAGCTTGTTTAGGATAAGCAACTCTCTGTATGATAAGGAAGTGCTTTTGTTGTGTCGCCAATAGCCTGAGAATTTAACCTTTAAGCTTCTTGCCTCTTCTTTGCTGTTGTATAAATATAAGCCCCAAAATAAAGACTTTGGCATTCTGCACAAGACGGATTGTCCTCCTATGATTTCTGTATATACACCCTAGCCCCCCTCTTCAGGAATCTGTCGACTGCCGATGGCTGGCACGGTCAGGATCTGTCATCCCGAGGCAGTGTCTCTGCTCTTCGGGTCAGATCCCAGTAGACATTAGTACAGTTCTTCTCTCTCTTCCCAGCATTTCTGTTGATCGTGATGGATTCTTATTTTCTTTCTTTTTTTTTTTTTTTACCCTTAGGACTGATCCTAGGTACTATTGGGAAGTTGTCTTCATGTGTTTTGCATGCATTTTTCCTAATCTCTTTAACTTAAAAAATAATAATGCAAAGGAAATCACAGGTGTGCTCTTCACTGAATTACTAAAAACTGAACACATCTGTAAATAGCAATGACCTATTGCTTTTTCGTAAGTCCCCTTTCACATGTGATCTGCTGTCATTTGATCTTCCCCCACCTTGTTTTTGTATTTTAAAACAAAACCATAAAACAAGACCAATGCTTAATGCAAGGTGATGAATTGTTGAAGATGGAATATCATGCACATCAGGGAAGATTAAAAACTGCAGAACTGACTGATTTTTATATTGGATTAAGTGCTGGAATACTTGGAGGAAGCAAGAGTTGGCAATAACTTAAAAAAATTGGGAATGAATCCTGAATTAAGGATATAATCTATCTGCTAGATGCCAGCAGGATAAAGAGTGAGCAGGAGTAACACAGTGTGGCCTAGTGTGGAAATGGGTGAGGAGAGAAGGAAGAAGACGAGGAGGGAGCTGGGTCGGGGATTCGGGTCAGGAAGCAGCGAGAGGCAGTGTTCCAGAGGAGCAGAGTTCAGTGGAAGGAGACATTAAACAAACAAGGAGTGGACCAGGTCATGACTTTCAGTGAAATGACAGTAACAGGCATACTTTAGGAATAATCGTGTGGCAATACTGAGTTAAAGGGCTTAGAGGGCAAAGAAGGACAATTGAGAACAAGTAGATCATTCTGCCTCAGGTATGGTCCGATTTAGATCTGAACTGTAGGAATGGAGAAAAGTGAACAACTCATAGTTTGACATCAGGATCAATAGAACTAGGTTACAAATTGTATACAGGGGTGTAGTATCAAGAAAGTAAAAATTAAAGATTTCAAATCTGTAGGATTGACTGCTAAGAGAAGCTGGTTTGGGGACTAAGAATTTTGTTACGATCTGATATGTTTGCATAGCTGACAAGACAAAAGTCGAGGGCTCAGCTGGGCAATTGGAAATAAGGATGAAAGTATAAGAGGTTAAGATGGGAGATGCATTGAGGAATGCACAGAGAATTGTAAGAATGAATAAGTTGCCATCTGAATGGTGATATGGGCAGACTTTGGGTCTAGACACAAGAACTGGAATAAAAATTTATTGAGCAGTTTTGATATGCATGTACTATTCTTAGTATTTGAAGTATATTTATTTGACCCACCTTATAGGAAAGGAAACTGAATCACTAAGAAAAAAGAGTACAGAATCTTGAAAATCAAGGAATTTTAAGTTTTATATTTTTTGCTAAATGCTACAGAAAAGTTGGACTAATAAAAAACACTGTTGGATTTGAGGTAATAGTTTTATCAATATCAGTACAAAAGATAAATTGCACAGAAATAAGTGGAAAATATTTAGAAGCAGTTTTAAAAGAAATGTTTATGCAATGAGTCTGGCATTGAATGAAAGAATGAAGACAGGATGAGGGTGAAACTACAGAGTTCTTGAAAAGGAGAAGTTTAACCATAATTAAAGGGAGATGGGGAAAAGTCTATGGCAAAAGCATTGCAGAACCATGCTGGAGGGAGCCACTTTGAAAGGGACACCCTAAGAACTATGAAAACAGATGGAATCTAATATGCGTAGAAGCATTAACTGCAGGAACAGGAGCTGTGTTTGCAGTTTCATGAGAAGACAGTGTGACTGAAGCTGGTAACAAAATAGTCCTGTGATGATTCATTACACGAAGAGCTCACAAAAG
Organism: Phataginus tricuspis; assembly: GCA_029783875.1. Classification (NCBI taxonomy): domain Eukaryota; kingdom Metazoa; phylum Chordata; class Mammalia; order Pholidota; family Manidae; genus Phataginus; species Phataginus tricuspis. The sequence goes on along the minus strand of JAQQAC010009165.1, from coordinate 12,927,850 downwards.
GGCTTACGTTATCTTCATCAAGCAGAAGACAGAAGCAGGCCATAGTGGAAATTAAAAAGTGTTAAGGAATGAAAAGACAGGGTGAGTAGGAGGAGGAAGGTAATGTTCATTGAGAATTCACTTTGTGCCTGGGGCTGTGATAAAAAATTCTGACAAATTGGTCAGTGAGAGGTTTTAATGCATCAGGTTTGTAAAATTGAAAGTCTTCCTTCAAGTTATCTACGATTTTTTAGTTTTTATTATTTTACTTGGGACAATTTGTCCTTCTTTCTTCTGGTAGTTTACTTTCTCTCTCATTGACTCCAGATTGACTTACTTTATTCTGTAAGAGGAATTCTGCTCTGAATGAATTCCAATTTGGATGTTCTATGTGTAAACATAATCTCATGGATCAGTAATTTCCTTGAATCTGAAGCTTGCATAAATACTCACACTTTTGAGTTCTCTGTCATCTGAGGCGAGGTCTTCAATCTCCTTAATGCAATCTTTAAATTACTTTATGTCTGTTGAAATGTTCTTGTTTTATGGAGAAGTAGATGAATTCTTCTTCTTAGGCAGACTAAAAGAATTATGCTCTCAGAAATAAGAAAGGAATAATAAGTTTATTATGTACTTGACAGGATTTTATCTGGTATCTTTATCATCTTGAACATGATAGAATATTCAAAGGCTTCCTTTTTTCTTTTCAATAAAATGACACTAGGCTATAAATATACAGAAGATATATTGCTGTATTAGTTAAATCATACTTGTTTTCTGTCTTTCATTCTCTTTAGCTGGCCACTGAGCGCTGGTGCCTCTCATGTATTTGAGCATTAAAAAGATACAACCATACTGGAAACACACAGGTCATTGGTAGGGAGGCTAGTCTTCAAATATTGGTGAAAGGATGTGTAATGCACACTAATAGCTATGTTTGCCTATTTTGTCTTCTCTAAGCCCTAAAGAGCCTACCCTGGAATGGGTATATTTCCACTCCTGTTTCTGCATAGGATTTTCCCTTGGTTGCTACCAGTGATTGCTGTCTTGTAGGTAAACCTAGACAAACTGAAAACATTTGTTTTTGGCCATAGGATTATTACGAAGGTGTTTGTAAGTACGATAAATCCATGAACAACTATGCTAAGTACTCCCTACTACTGGTAGATCAGAAGAAGCATTTTTCTTAGGCAAGACACAGCACAGGATTTTTAAAAAGTTACTCTGGTATGTATCAGATGTAGGAATCTAGGCCCTCCTCTTAAAGATTCCTGTTCAATATATCTGAGAAACTTTATTGGGGTACATGTGTTTTGAAAAATCTCCCTTGTGAATTTTGAGGTATTACAATTATCTAAGAGAAATTTTATATTTCACAATTCATGATTGGGATATTTTGTAAATTAAAAATTTTAAATTTTGGATAGTTTTGTGTTTTCTAGCTGCCAAAGTAAGCTTTTAAACTGTATCAACATTTTTCTATATGTTACATTTGGAAATTTAGTAATTTAAATTTAAGTCCTTACTGAGAGTATTAAAACAAGCAGTATAAGAAAAAAATGAAATAATTGCAATGGACAAAATATAAGCTTAGTTGTAACAAAGCCAAAACTAGTGACTCAAACTTGAAACTCCTCTCTCATATAACAGATGAGAAACCATCCAAGGTGTATAGATTGATTTGATGCAGGAGGGCATTTAAGGACCATCCTTTTGATTGCTGCACCATGTTCAAGATGTTGGCCTTGTCTGCATGAACAAAGCTAGCTCTCCCCAGCACCATATCTGCATTCAAGGCTGTAAGAGAGAGAGAGAGAGAGAGGTGGGAATTCCTAAGAGACTGTGATCTGGCAGTTAGAGTCACCATTTCTCCCATCTCTCACTTACCTAAAATTAGTCACACAGCCACACCTTGCTGCAAGAGAGGTTGGGAGATATAGTCCTTTAGTAATACAGGCAAACAATCCATCTGAAATCCATGAAGTGCTAGTTCCCAAAACAAAAGAAGGGAATGATAGATACTAAGGAGCATCTAGGGGACTCATGCAAAACACTCAGAGAAATTAATAACAATCAATGGGCTAGAAAATTTGCAGAAATGAGAAGATTAAAAAAAATAGGGTAAGCAGGGAATTTTACAAATAGCGTGAAGCTTCAACTTGGCATTAGGACTGCAGTACAATTTCAGACCACTTACTGTTAAGCTATTTGTAAATCAGAGAAACGTAAGAGACAGTGTTAACAGGGAGTTGGCTTTTTTTCTGGCTTGCAAACAATAATGATGCTGAAACAATACACAATTTTATAATTCCTGCTCATACGTTTAGAGAAGACTCCTCATGTGGAAGGTCCCTAACCGCACTCTTTTCTTCCTTCTGACACTATGTTGGATTCTGTTTCCATTTTGCCTCTAATCTATCCGAACTGTAACTGGAAAGCATCTGCAGTCTTGCTCATTCCTTATAAAGACAGAGTGACAACTCTGACAGTTTAAGTTTAAAAATCTAGTAAAAAAAATTCTCATAAAGCAATACCTGCAGTTAAAAGTTTATCACTTTACATAACAGAGCCAAGCTCAAGCCTATAATGAATTTTGAAAGCATTCCCTTTAAAGGTAGGGAATAAAAAAATAGATTATGAATAAAAACACAAATATAATTCAATAATATGGATCTTTGCCTGCTTTCTTTCTCTCATAATAGTGCTATCCTCACTTTATTTGCTTTTTCTGTGTAGTTAACTAGAAATGTCTAAGGCTTATCTGCTTAGAATACATATACAACCTTGATGGACTAGAGTGTGGTTTGATATTCTTTCTTCTACTCTATTCGCTCTAATAACTGTAATAGTTCCTTCTTTCACTTTTTCCTACCCTATACACATATCCATGCCCCCATCCATCTATTTTTGGGTCCTTACATTAATAGTAATGTGATTAATAAAAAGATATCTTTGAGTTTACATTAAAAGTACTGATTCTTGGGGTCGCTAGCTTCTCTCTGCTGGAGCTGAAAGCTGGATGAAGGATCGTAGCCAATCTGATCTTTAAGTCTCATTATTTCCTGCTCCATGCTTAAAATTCTTGGCTAAAACCCTGATTTTTCTCCCCCTTCATCATAACTGATTTACTCCTTATAGTGAAGATGGAAAAGGGCAAATGTTCATCTTAAGACTCTTAAGCAGATATTTCAAGCAGACTTGAGGTTCACAGATATCTAAGTGATCTCCTTTATTTCAATATGCACCTCCCATTTAATTACAGTAGTAGACAGACACTGCACAGCTCGCAGACAAAGATGGATAACTTGATTACATTTTATAATTTTCTTGACTTGACAAGCGTTGGCAAAGGCAGTACATTAGCCTCACTGTCTAGGGCATCAGATGGCACAGTGATAATGGGGTTTGGGACCACGTGTTTCCTTCGGTGACAGCCTGCCACATGCTGTTCTGTGGTTTTAGACTAGGACTTGGAAGAGATGAGAGAAGATAGCAAGAAGGTGAGAAGTATATGAATCAGTTCCTGGGGTGTCCTGGGGCTCGAAAGAAAATTACTTGAAACAATTCCAACTTTCACTTATTCCCTTCAATCAATTCCCAGCTGGGCTGTGACAGAAGGCAGATGATAAGAAAAGAGAGGAGACCAATAAAGCGCAGCCACTTTATAAGGAAAGAAGAAGTTTCCCAGAGGGAAGGAGAGTGAAAAAGAAGCCAGGACTGGGGGCTGGGGGAGCAGGAATAGAGCTTGCTTGGGGGAGGGCAGAGTACAGTAAAATCTTTACGTGTTTTAAACAGCAGCAGGAACAGCTGTTATGAAGTTAAAACAGGTGTAGTAGGGTTTCGTGGAAAAGGGATTCACCATAACTATACACTTTTAACTATATTACCTGATATTCCTGTCTTTCACAATGAAAAATCATCTTGATGAATTGAAAAGAAAGATGTAAGACACCTTCCTAATTGCCTTGTGAACTTTATGTAGTTATTAAAAATGTAGGATGATGTTTACTAAAATAAAACAATCAAGAAACCAGTAGGTACTTCACAGTCTTAAGACACAGTGAGAACACAATCTTATTTTTTGCTATTAGTGTAATAGCTTCATAGATGCAAATAATAAGAGCATCAGCCTTTTGTTCCATGTGATATTAGTAATTAGAATTAGCAATGCAAGTAATAGAGCATCAGCTTGATTTTTACATGTTTTGAAGGGAAAGGCTGGTGTGTGTGCTTCTGTGTCCCCCATAAGCTAAAAACACTGCTAGATACTTGGAGACACATACATACTTGTAACTCACAAGTCCAAAGTGTACAAATTCAGGAAATCAGGCCATTGCAAATGAATCAGTTGCATTTCTGTTATTCTCTCTGGTTTACAGAGCAAAATCAGACTGAGGGGACATAAAATTATTTTCCACGAAACTTTGGAATAATGGGATATGTTTTAAGGCTTAAAAAGTAGGAATAATAATACTTAAAGGAAATTAAGTTTAAACTTTTAAAAGGAGTTAAAACAATATTTGGACAATAGCTTTATAGTGGGCCACTAAGGAAAACAAGAATGTTTTCATTTTTCTTTCCTTTTTTTTTCTTTTTAAGGTGATTTTCTAGTATGCTTTGGTGCAAGTCAGAATGTAAGAGATAAACCTGAAATTTCTGGGTTTCTTGGGGGGAAGCAACTGATAAGTGATTCTTTTCTCTGACTTTTGGTAGAAAAAATGAATGATTCCCAGCTTACAAAAGATAGAATAGAGAGAGAAGATTAATACTCAAATAATCATGACCTTATTCTCATATAGAGGAACAGAATCCCATATATAGGAATAGAGCAGTAGTAATTGTTCAGGTTTGTAGTAGTTTAAATGATGGCAGGACCCAGGCAACCATACAGGGTTTACTAAAATAGCTATACTGCTGCTTACTTTATGTTGAATGTTACTTTGTGTTTAAATTAAATGTCCATCCTCAAGGTACTCAAGATCTTTGCTGCAAACACAGGAAAGGCTGTGCTTCCATCCACAAAATTGCAGAGCAATGTCTTGATTCTCTCTTGATCCCATTACAGCTAAAGATTTGGGAAATGCACAATCCTAGACACAAGCTATTTGTTCAGTAATTACTCTTTTGGTTTATTAGATGTGAACCAGCCACCTGTTTACAAATGCTTTGCACTGTGGATGTGGACTTTTGTGGACTACAAGACTGTCAGCATTCTGTTTACACCCATACTCTACCAATATTACACAGAACAAAAGCATTTTCCATAGTTATGGCCCCACCACCAAAGAATCACACAATATGAGTTAGAGTTGAGGCAGATTCTATTAATGTGTATATATCTCTGTTTAACTCTAATTTAGAAATACTTTATTTTGGTGTTTATAATTATTATTTTTTTAACTGTTAAAAGGGTTTTTTGGAAAGAATGTGTACTATGTTGTTAAAGGAGAGAGAGACATTTAGGAACTTTCTAAGTCTAACTTTATCATTCTGAAGAATTGAAAATGGAAGTAATTGAGAAACTTGTATTTTGAAAGCAGAAATTTTCTCTTGCAGAAACTTAGCTTATCAGGTAATTCCTTTAGCATTAAGAAAAGGATTTGCCAATAAAACAGTTTTCCTGTTGATTTTCAGATTCCTAGATTTTATCTTTCTGTTTTTCATTCTTATTAATCTGTAGAGAGATTTACTAGGGGTGGGCTTAAGATCTGCAAATAGGGTGAAGTGATAAAATTAATAAAATGCAAATCCCACAAGATCCAGTGATGACAGATAAATGTCAGTTTGTTCTAGATATGAGAAAAATCTAATAAGATCAGTATAGGTGGGGGGAATTCTGGGTTTCTTCAGAGGTAAAAGACTTTTAAATTGTTTACTGTTGCTATAATTGTACATTGAAATGTTTGTGAATAACACGGAACTTAAATGCATTTCTTAGTTCAATGCTTTTTCTTAACCTTGAAACATTTCATCTTCTTTAGAAACCCCATTTACTTCATTACACAAACAATCCTGTTTTCTTTCAACCAAGATTGAATCGTGACCCTACAAAAAGTGCCCTGATAAATGCCCATAAGAGAACAAAGTATAGAAAAGTTTAACATCTAGATGAACTGATAGGACAAACCAACCAGTGAAAATGTATACCTCAGTGTATTTTGGGGAAGAAATAAATTGCACTGCTCATAATGTACCACATACTGTGCAGAGTGGCTGGGGTCAGAAGATGCAGTAATCATAATGAAAAAACTTTATTATGCATGAGTCAATTCCCTTATGTTGTATTTGGAAGATATTGTGCTTAGAAGTACGGAACTAGTGGGAATAAGAGTTTTAAGTTCTTTTTCTGTAATCTTAAATTGTGAGTCGAACATGCTGGTCTCACATAGCAGAGCTCCTTTCACTTTTATAACATATCAGTTGGGACCTGGTTCTTAATGAATGGATACGTATGTCAAACTAACTGACAGAAAGGCTTTTCCAGAATCATTGACTCCTGTAAAGCTTGATTTATTCAGGGGTCTCTAAAAGGCTGTTTTTAGCAATGGTATAAAAAGTTTCTGGCTCTCTAGAACTTGGGGTTAACTTGTGATTATCCCTGTTTGGGATATTCATATGGTTACAATGGCTTATTTTAAGTTGAAGCTTCTTTCAAAAAAGAATGTTTTTTTAAGTTATTGAACTGAATTGTTTGTCTTCCATAAAAACAGTGGATTTTCCTGGCTTTTATGTTTTCCCAAACCTTATTGGGAAGTTCTCCTACCCATTTCTGTCTGTCAAATCCCTCATGGAAGTCTAATATTTCATCCTTCAGAGATTTTTCAGAGCTACCATTTACTTCATAAAGAAGGATCCCCTTAAAAATCTGATAATTTCTTCTGCATCTTTTCCATACAACACTTAGAACATAGTGTCTTGACATACTATATATATAGAAAACCCTAAAGACACCAGCAAAAAAAAAACCATTAGAAGTAATAAATGGATTCAGCAAACTCTCAGGATACAAAATCAAAGTACAGAAATCTGTTGCATCCCTATATATTAATAATGAACTAGCAGAAAGAGAAATCAAGGAAACAGTTCCCTTTATAATTTCATCAAAAAGAATAAAAATACCTTGGAATAAACCTAGCCAAGGTATGAAATACCTGTGCTCTGAAAACTATGACACTGATGAAAGAAATTGAAGATGGCCAAGATAAATGGAAATTTATCCTATGCTCATGGATAAGAATTAGTATTGTCAAAATGGCCAGCCTGCCCAAATCAATTTACAGATTCAGTGTAATCCCTCTCAAAATACTGATAACATTTTGCACAGAACTAGATCAAATAATCCTAAAATTTATGTGGAATCACAAAAAACCCCAAATAGCCAAAGCAATCTTGATAAGGAAGAACAAAGCTGGGGATATTATGCTTCCTGACTTCAAGCTATACTACAAAGCTACAGTAATCAAAACAGTATGGTTTCATCAAAACATACTGCTTCTATGAACCGACCCATAGAAAAATGAAACAGAATAGAGAGCCCAGAAATAAGCCCATGTATGTATGGTCAATATGTGACAAAACAGGCAAGAATATACAATGGGAAAAGACAGTTTCTTCAATAAATGGTGTTGGGAAAACTGGACAGCTACATATAAGAGAATGAAACTGGATTACTAATACCATATACAAAAGTAAACTTGAAATGGATTAAAGACCTAAGTATAAGCCATGAAACCATAAAATCTTAGAAGAAAACATAGGCAAACATCTCTTGAACATAAGATAAGTAGTTATTTTTTCTGGGCCCATCTCCCTGGGCAATGGAAACAAAATAAAAAATGAACAAGTGGGACTACATCAAACCAAAAAGCTTCCATACAGCAAAGGAAACCATCAATAAAATGAAAATGCAACCTAATGAATGGGAGGCTATATTCACAATTGATATATTCAATAAGGGACTGATGTCTAAAATATATAAAGAACTCATTCAACTCAACACCAAAAAATTGGAAGAGGATTTGAATAGATATTTTTATAAAGAATACATATAGATGGCCAACAGGTACTTGAAAGATACTCCACATCACTAATTATCAGGGAAATGTAAATCAAAGCCACAATGAGGTATCACCTCACACCAGTCAGAATGGCTACTATCCCAAAGACAAGAACTAACAACCGTTGGCGAGTATGTGAAGTGGGAACTCTCCTACACTATTGGTAGGAATGTAAATTGGTACAACCGCTATGGAAAGGAGTAAGTATGGAGCTTGCTCAAAAAACTAAAAATATAAATACCATACTACCCAGCAATTCCACTTCTAGGAATTTATCCAAAGAAAACAAAATTTCTGATTCCAAAAGATATATGCACCCCTGTTTATTGCAGCATTATTTACAATAGCCAAGAGATGGAAGCAACCTTAAGTGTCCATTAATAGATGAACGGATAAATAAGGTGTGGTACATCTAATATACAACAGAACATTATTCACCCATAAAAAAGAGAAATCTTGCCATTTTCAAGAACATGGATGGACCTCAAGGGTATTATGCTAAGTGAAATAAACCAGTTGGAGAAAGCCAAATACCATATGATATCATTTATAAGTGGAATCTAAAAACAAAACAAAATGAACAAAATTGCAATAGAATCATAGACACTGAGAAGTGATTGGTGGTTCCTAGGGGAAGTGGTTCAGGTAGGTGGGGAAGGGGGATAAAGAGGCACACGTCTCCATCATAATATAAATTAGTCATGGGGGATGAAAGTACAGCATAGAGAATATAATCAATAATTCTCTAACATCTTTCTATGTTGCAAGACGCTCACCCCAACTAATGGAGTTACTAATAATGTAAGTAACTGTCAAATCGCTATATTGTATACTTGAAACCAATAAAATATTGTATATAAACTATACTTCAATAAGAAACAGAGAACATGGTAGCTTGTATTATGGTTATTTTGTGTACATATTTGTTTCTCTACAGCAGTTTGAACAATTAACTCACTCTTATTTCTTCTCTTCCTATTTGCCACCTTCTCCTGTCTCCCATTCAAGCAGCATGATTGTCAGCTGAGCCTTACCTCCAAGGAAGAATGTGACAGAAGGGAAGGAACATACAAAGAGTTCTTGACTTTGGTTTTTCTAATTTTAACCCTTCAGGGGAATGGAGTAACCTTCAGAGTTTAACCAAAATATTGGAGGGTTAGAAGGAGAGATTCCCCTTCTCCATGTCTAGAAAAATTTTCCTGGGCATTCATGGGACGAAAAAAATGACACGGAAGGTGACTGGAGAACAGAAGTTGGTGGGTCACAGTGGCCCCTGCTCCCAGGATAGGGTGTCTGGAGTCTACAAAGGAAGGGTGTACAGATGGGGGTATAAGCATGTGGTGATTTCAGAGTGTGGAGTAATCTAGAAGAACCATTCTTTTTATCCTTAGTAGATTCCTAGCTGCTAGTAGGGAATAAATGTTTTAAGGTCTTTTTCTGTGACTTTAAAATTAAGTGGTTGAGAGACTACCAACCAAAAGAGACAACAGGCAGAGGCATCTCAATTTGCTAACTTCTCAGAATAAAGATTAAAATCAAGATGGATGGTTAACTAAGGAAAAAGAGGACAGAGGGCAGAAGAAATCAGATATTCATTCCCGTGCTTCCCTCTCTTTGATGCCTTTGCATTTTGTAAGCCTTTAACATCTTAGGTACAAATTCAGATAAAAGACTGGATGTGGCCAGATAATTGAAAGTAAATTATGTGTCACCCTGTTTGGAATCTGGGAAAGACTGGTTTCCTTGAGTATTAGCAAAACAGAGAAGATTGTATCTTGGGGGCTTTTGGTGCACTTGAGTTTATGGACTAAGCTTCATCTCATCTACATTTAAGTTATCAAACATTTATGACTTACCAGGCTTTCCTCTAGGTAGTTCATGAATGTTAGCTGATTCTCATCATTCCACCATGAAAAGATTCTATCTTGGCCTCATTTCCTTGTGTTTTAAATACATGGGAGAAATTGAGGTAGGTGGTGATTATGGAAGTTTTCCATATAGTTTAAGTGGCAGATGATAAGTTTGAACCCAGAGGTGTCTTTGGAAGCTACCCTTGAGCACTATGCTCTGTTCTCTCATACTGCACAGTTTTCTTAAGGGCAAGGCCGTATCTCTGTCTTTGCTTCACCCAGAGTCCCTGCTATACTATTTTGTTGAGCATCTATCTTTTCCATCCCTTCACTTTTAGTCTATGTGTGTCTTTGGGTTTGAAGTGAGTCTCTTCTAGGCAGCCCATAGATGGGTCTTGCTTTTTTATCCATCCTGTCACTCTGTGTTTTGATTGGTAAACATCTATCAAAATCTCTAGTCCAAGTAGCCAAGGGATACTAAATAAATAAAAAAATGAAAAAGCCAAAAAATTCAGGAGAATGCCTAAGTGTACTGAAAAAGTGGTATCCTGTTTTTTATTGTAAACCAGTTGCATGCTGGCATGGAGATCTGCAGAGAAGGCCTCCAGAATTTAAGTGTGTTGCCCATACAACAGACACTTTCACTGCAGTTTCCCCCCCAGTTGTTGGTGGAAAGCTATGGTGCATATTGGGAAGTAGTGTCATTAGATTTTTGCCAGAGCTGTAAGTGAACATTAACAAAGTAAGAAATACCACAGTGGAGTCACATTTGATGAATGTTTGTCATACAGCCCTTCTTATTTTACAAAACTCTCAGCTGTTTGTTTAAATTTTTGGTTGCCTTGGGTGTCTGAGGACCACAGTGATTAAGACCCTGCTAAGTGTCCCAAGCTGCCTGTGGTCAGGTATTATGGTAAGCATTGTTCTCTCAGGCAATCAAATAAAGGAAACTTAGCTTGTCAAAAGGCACAGCCTAAACTAATTGTGACTTAGGCCAACTTTGACTGAAAGGACATATTTGAAGCAGACTAGAGAGTCAGTTGTTCATCTCCACTGAGGCCGAAGCAAAAAGTTGTGTTTAAGTTGCAGTTAGAGGAACTTGAGTTAGAAGGAAAAACCTTGCATATACAGGAAAGTATAGCTTGGGGCTTTGGGGAGATTTCTCCCTTGAGGTCTTTAAAAAAAGAAATCTGGAAATATGGGCAATCCTATGCTAGTGTTTTTCCAACATTGCAGTTCTCTAGGTGGTGTTTTTGGCATTTTCCAATATGACTCACTGAAACATTCTATTTGACTTGTAAATTCTGGAAGCTTGTGTCTCTAGAACAGAATTTTATATCCTCTTACCTTGATGTTCAAAGTAGCCCTCAGATCCCTACTGTTCTATGAGGACAGCTGTCCACTGCTTCACCCCAAATATGTCTGGAGCCAGATATGTCAGGCCTTGAGAAACCTGAAAACACAGCGTGTTGTACCCATGAGTAAGGAGCTAGATAAGGGCCTTGAAGGCCAGACACCTGGGCATGAAGGGCACATGCATGCGTGTCTTCAATGCTCATGTAACCGTGAATCAGCACTATAACAGTATAAAAAGTACAGCTTTATGCAGAATAAGGTAGCTTCTTTTGAGGACCTTCCATTATGAATCTTGCCTCCTTCTTTGCTCTTCGCATCACCCCAAAACCTCAACAACAACCCCCGGGCCCCGACAACCCACTTCCACTGAAATCTTGTATTTTAGCAAGATCCTCAGGTGATTCACAAGCACATTAAAACTTGAAGCCCTCTCCTGTGAAAATCCTTTGTTTTCCCTTATGACACAATGCCACGGTGACACCCTTAAAGCTTATCTAGTAAGGATAGCAGAGGTGAAAACTGGGCTGAAATCAGCTTCTGGGGTTTTGTATATAATTGCCTGCACTTTCTCTCTAACCTTCTTTAACTGGCACGCAGCAGAATCACATGGACTTGTTCATACAGATTGTGGGTCAAAGGATGGGTATGAGAATTTGTATTTCTAGAATGTTTTCAAATGATGCTCTTGCTACTGCTACTGGTTCAGAACCACTGCCCAGAAATCAGGTACTGATCCTTGGTTGACTTTGGTTTGAACTAATCCATGTTGCAGAACCAAGTAAAAGGGATACTAACTCTGCTACCTTTGGACCAATGGCATGGGGGGGAGTTTAATTTTTCTGAACTTTAACCTTTTCATCTGTCCAGTGGGGATGAAATGAGGTAACAAAGAGATAGTGTATATGTAACAAAACTAACACAGTGCCTGGCAAGGAGTACTTCTCAATGTGTATTATTAACCCTACTCTTCTCCCATCAGATTTAATTTCATTTAAAACAATTGAACACTATCTGTCTTTCATTTGCATGTCTCTATAGAGTTCACACAATTCAACTACCTGCATTAAATTCTAAACTCCAGATGTAACAACTTTCAGAGGATTTTCAGGTATACATATTTGTTGTATTCTCTTGTTTTTGCTAATGTCTTTGTTCTCTGGTTTTCTTTGTTGCTTCTCATAATCAGGTCATTCTGCTGTATCGAGTTGTATAATCTGTAAACTTCCCACTCATCCATGTAGATCTTATGTTCCCTCCTCTATGTTAATAGTGGACCTTGTTCATTTCTGTATTGCTGAACTGATAACATTGAAGTTAATCGACTTATAAATTAATTTAATCATCATTTATTCTCCTCTCTCCCCCATACTCATTTCACAGCACAGTCACAACGGACTTTTTTATTCTGAGCCTGTGCTACAATGCTTGGTCCATATTAAGTGCTCCATAGATGGGCAGGTATAGAAAGAGCCTATATGATAACTTAAAATTTCTTCTTTGGGGTTCTCTCTATTGAGAACTCAAGGGACGGGGGATCCACAGCTGAGGTTTTAATGAATTAGCCTAGACATGACTTTCAAGGCAGCTAGGATAAGAGTTCAATCTTTAAAATAGAGAATCTTGATGATGAATATGGTATTGATCATCATATTTAAATATTATGTAATAGTTGAAAGAAAATCCATGAAAAATTCAAGACACTTAGTGTACCCATGCAAAAAAAATTAGTTGTTTAACAGAATTTTTTATATATGCTTATAATATACCTACTGTGTACTTACCCACTACTGTCTTTCATTTGAATTTCCATGTATGAGACTTATTGAATTGCAAAAGAAATGAGTTTGCAGGTATTGAAGAAAATTAAAATGGTTTTTTAGAGTTGGAATGAAGAAAGGACTATTAACAGACTTAAAGAACTCTCTTAAATCTCCTAATTTATAAGACAATGTAAATTCAATAAGCATATATATGACAGACTAAAGTCTTTCCACCATGCACAAGTAATTATAGCTATAAATGTCCTAATAGAAGTAGCAGGGGAATGGAATTAGGTATTTTAGTTTCAGTCTGTTTGAAACCAGTATGTGTGTTTTCCTTTTTTTTTTTTTTTGGTAGATAAAATCCCTAGAATTTTTGACTGAAAGGAGCTAAATAAAACATTTTTTTTCCTAAGAAGAAATGAGTCTACTTATCTCTTCATTCTTTTTGAACATAGAAAATCTCACATTTTAAACAAATACTTATCTAACATAATGATGGTGATTTTTTTATTAACAAATACTCTAAAATTTGATGTTTCTACGTAAGTATTTCTTACTGAAAGTTACACACCAATAAAACTATCTGTAAACAATACTTGTTTCTTTTACTCTTTTTATTTTATTTTATTTTTTGAAGAGCTGTAAACGAAGTTGTATTTTGATTCTTCTTCAAATGTAAGATTGCAGATGGGTATCATAGGAGAAAAGTCTACCACTCTAAGCTGAAATGAAAACCTTAGCAAGGGAAGGCGGTAAGTGCGGGTCTGCATCCATGAATTAATGAACACTGCAGCCCTTTAGCACTTGGGTGTCTTTGAGGCACTTCCCTTCCTTGTTCTGCCATTGCCTCACTCTCTAAATCCACAAAACAGGTCTATAAAAGCAGCAGCCAAAAGGGATATCTCCATTTGTAGGGCATTGCTTGTGCAGGAAATACAATAAGAAATACCCTATTTTGTTAAAACAGGGGTTTATCCTTTTGAGTAACGATATATTTACTCTCTTAGGACCAAGTCTTGTTATTGAATTTGCTTAGGAATATGTGAAGGTATATCAGGTTAGGTCTTTTGTTTCTTTGTCTTTAGAAGAAGTCACATGGGCACTCAGAGGCACAAGGTCTTTCTCTAGCCCTGTCCATGTAAACATGTCCCCAAAGACAAGTCTACAAGCATGTGCATAGATATGATTTCTAGATGTGTTCACCTGTTCTATATTTCCAGAGACAGAAGAGAAACAGCTAGGATATTAGGAATCTGAGCATGAATAAATAGGTGTTAATACCACTGCAGTGACCTTTATTCCTAATGTGTCAGGATCAGCCTTTTCTGAGTCCCTTGGATGATTTATGGACTGATTCTGGTATCATTATTGGTCCCTTCTTTGGCCATTGGTTTATATCCCCCTTAGAAGCTAAGTATAATTATTTAAATGCTGAGTCAGTTTTTCCTTGCACTTAGTGTAAATTCCGTAAGTCACATCTGTTTGCTTAATCCATGTGTGTCTGCCGTGTGTAAGGCACATACTGGGAATTGATGAGTCTAAGATGACTAGAATTAACTCCCCGCCAGTGAGCTGGAGGTCTAATGAGGAGAGAGAAAAGCAAGCAATCGATGGCTCACTGGTGAAAGGGTGCCTAGGGAGCTTTGGGAACACACAAGAGCACCCAACCCCACTGCCTAGACAGAGGAATCTTTCCAAAGGAGGTGATGCCTAAACCAAGTCCTGGAGAAAAGCAGGAGTTAGGGAAACCATCCTGGCAGAAGGAAAAGCATCTTAAAAATGTTTGGAGGAGAGGGAAACATCACACTTGAGGCCTTAGAAGCAGTTCTGCATTGTTGGGAGAGAGAAAGTGGAAGGATACCTGAGATGGGGTTAGAGAGGTTAAACTGGAGTCTGCTTAGGAAGGACTTTGTGTGCCACTGATGGACTTTATCTTACAAGATTTTAAAGATGGCAGAGGCATGACTGGTTTTTTGTTACAGCTTTATTGAGGTGTACTTGGCAGAGAGTACATGGCACATTTAGAATGCGCCCCATGGATAAGTTTTGGCATGTGCACGCACACCCCTGTGAAACCATCACAGCAATCAAAACAAATGTTTGCATTTTATATTGATCTAACAGCAGTATGAAAAATGGATTGGAGAAAGGCATCCCCAGATTCAGGGGTGGCAGTTATGAGGCTGTTTTCAGATAATGAAGGCTTCACTAGAACATTGCCTTTGCAGCTGGAGAGATGTTTTGAAAGATACTAAAGTGGAATCCAGTGGGTAACTTGTTGGCATCTGATAGGAAAGAGAAAGAATCAAGGTTGAATTCTTAAGTTTATGTCTACTGAGCAAATGGCATCATTTTTCTGGGATGGAGAATGCAGAAGGAAGAAGTGATGAGTTTAGCTTTGGGTATGTTTCTAGGAAGTTCGAGCTGGAGTCATGGAATATATGCATAGCATGAGGAGGATGAAATAGTTCAACAAATGTGTAGCATGAAAAGAAAGTAGATACTAAGAAGTAGGGTAGAGAAGCTGTTGGAAAGCCAGGAAAATGTAAATTATGGATTTAATGGACAGAAATGTTTAGGTCACACTCGTGCCAATATTTCCTTGATCATTGATACATTATGATTTTTATTTGCCTCCTTTTTGTGTTTCTTTGTTCTCTTACTGTTTTGTTTGCCAATCGTGGTAAGTCACTGAAGAAGTCACCCCCATTTCTAATAGCTTAGCTACCCAGCCAGTAAAAGCAAAATCCCAATCAGTAAACATTTAAATGATACAACTTTTTAGGCTTCACATATATGTATAAGAATTGATTTTTTTCCGTCTTGCATTTTCTTTCTTTTCTCATGATAGGTGGCCATTTACTTTGGCTTCTAGGTAAGGATGTCCCATTTATTTCCAATAACCCACTAAATTAAAAAACTTACTTCTGAAGAAGGGAAAAGCTGTTAAAACTGTAGTTCCTGAAGGCAGTCTCTTTGTTTCCCGTAAGTCCTACTTTTTATTAAATATTTCCCAAAAGGTCTATCAATTCCTGGTACAGTTTTACTTATGCAGGTTTGCTGGGAAAGTCCCCTTTTCCTTGTCAACTTCCTGTCTTGCTGTTCGGATAGATGGTGGGTGTTAGTAGTTCATTAAATTGATAGTGACTGGAGTCTGACTAGGAAGGAACATAATTATGTGCCATGCTAATTAATTGGGACTTTATATTGAAGGAGTTTAAGGATGGTGGGGATATGAGTAGATTACTTTTTAGATAGATGGCTCTAATCGTGTTTGCCTTGACTTATTTTCATTTTAAAGGGCGACGATTTGGTATCGGAGCATCACTGATTGCTCGGGCCTCTCCAAGTGACTGTATGCCTGGACACAGGTTTCACTATATGATACCAGTGGAGGGATTTTTTTCCCCTTCTGCAAAGACCTGCCTGCTCCAAAGTATTTCTCTCACCTGCCTATCTTAATTTTCCCCCTTTCTGGCTTGTAATTTTTGCCTTTCACTATAAAGGTGATGCAGTATACTGTAGTAATACCTGCCTATGATAGGTATTAAATGAAGGCTTATGAATTAATAATGATCATGCTGTCTTTATGTACTCTGGACACTAGAATGACATAAATGGCTCTCCTAAAGAATTCTTCTCTTTTTATACCATAAGTATTTTGAAATTTATCCCAAATTTGAAATAGATGAAAATTCTACAAACTGACAATTGAAATTTTGTAAGTAAAATTATAGTCATGGTGTTCAGAGGTGAAAATGTGGGTTATTGTCTCGAAAAATGTATTGCAGCCCCAAATCTCTCACTGGTACATGGTGATGTTAGTATGTTTTCTTTGCCTTTGTTTTTAATAGCTTTTACTTTCTAGGTCACTGTCTCTAACCTTAGCAAACTGCTTTGGAAAATGACATTTCACATATCGCCCTCACCAAATTTATGGTGCAAAATCTTAAATTAGGTATTATACATCTTCTTCAAGAGGAGTTATGCCAAATAATTATGAAATTGAAATAAGTCATTCAAGAAGGAATGGTTTTCATACAGTAATCAGTCCAGTTCTAAACACAATCAAAAAGTAATGGTCAAGCTAACAATTGCCTAATTTTGTGAATATTTATGACTAGTTATTATACTAATTTACAGTTTTGTTTTCTAGTTGATGTAGAATAACATTTACCATGACCCTCTAGTAAAATAAGTTATCTTGTTTAAGGACACCTTGCTATTCAGGATAGAAACTCAGTGAGTGATAGCTGTTTCACATTTTCCAAGTTCACTATAATTCTCCTTCTAAATGGGGATCTTACAACAACCTCTGCTGTTATATAAATGCTCAGCCTTGTTCTTCTTGTCTCCTGAAAATGCTTCTCATTACAATCTCATATAAAGTCGAGCATGCTTTAACCTTCTTTTCCTCTCTTCCTTCTAGTGAGGAACAGAAAGAAAGTTAAACAAGAATAAGAATGGTTCAAAGTAAAGGAAATTATGTTCATATCATTGACAGTTCAAGGTTTATTTTATATAACAAAAGGCCTTTTAAAAAATAAATTTGGATAAATGATAAGTACAAACATCAATATGTGTGTATGTGTATTTGTCAGAAGTTTTCCCTCTCTAGACTAGAGGTTTACAACCCTTTCAAGAACAAGGAATTTTAAAAATGATGGCATGTAACAAGAAACTAATTTTAAAATAGTACTTTTAATATCCACTAACTCAGAACATATGTCATGGAAGAAAATGTATGGCATTTATATAGTGCTGACCAAATGTGCTAGATGCATACCAAGCATATGAACAGCTGTAAATCACTTAGTCCTCATCTCGGCTTTCTTATACTCATTTTTCCTATGAGAAGACTGAGGTTTGTAACTTGCCCAACACTACAGAATTAGTGGAGAATCTGGAATTCAAAGCCAGGTTGACTGCAAACTATTTCCTTACCTTTACATTCTACTGCCACTATAAATTCAGTAACCTTTTAAAGTTTATATTTCATTCATTACTAAGGTATTTACATATGTGTTAAATATAGAAAAAATATATGTGAGAGAAGATTTATCTGGTCCATTTACTGATGATTCTTAATGTGCTTATGTTTTAATATGTTCTTATGTTTCTACTCATACTGCCTGAACCTGAAAAGAATCTGCCTCAGGGTCAAATATGCTTCCAACCCTTGATTAAAGATTTATTTAATATCTTGTAATATTAGCTAGAAATCGGAAATCTGCCTATCTAGAAAAGATTAGCTCCTGAGTCTTAGCTCCATTGTGAAAGGTGTCAATTTTCCTTTCCATTCTCTGAGATTTCTATTTTTTTTTCCTTGGCATTTCTATAGGTGCCCATTAGCTTTCTTTAATCAAAACATAAAATTGTAACTGTATAATTACTTTTAAATGGCAGTAAAGACTACTTTCTACCATAAAGATTTTCCTTTAAATAGGAAAGGCTGAAAGAATACAGCTTTTAGACAGGATATCAATCCTGAGAGAATACCTTTCTTCTAGCCAACCTTCCTCCCTTTTTCCCTGGCTCCTTGCTTTCCTCTTCTGTCCCTCCTCATCTTGTGTTATCTTCTGACCTCCCTTATATCCATCCCTTTGTTTCTTTCTCTACAAACAGGTGGAATCTCCTTCCCCTTTATATCACACCACCTTGACACTGGGGAATTTCAAATCTAACTAGGACTGATTCACTTCATAGTCTGGTCTGCTGGACCAATCTGGAATGAAGTCTTCTAAGACACTAAAGTAAGAAAGTACCTTCTCACGCCATTCACTGTTCAGGTAGGCACCCAGAATGGGCTCCCCAACTGTGGTAGGCAGACATAGTGCAGATTTTGATAATGTGTCAAGTGGGAAGTGCTAAGGCTATAGGGAAGTGAGATTGTGGCTGGAGAAGGTGATATGTAAGATATTCTGTCTGCTGTGTCAAGAAAAATACTTTATAGGCCCTGGGGAAGATATGAATGATAGCAACAGAGCTGAGCTGTCACAAGCACTTAGAGATGATTAATGATGATGTTTAAGGAAGTTAGCTGCTAAGTGTAAAAATAAAAAGTAGGTGTTAACTAGTAATTGGGGCTACAATAACATTTTCAATGTCTAGAAAAATGTATTTCAAGTTATGTCACTGGAAAAGTGTTCACCAAGCAAATTCTAGCATTCAGGTGTATACTTGAGAAAGATGAAGGACCTTATTGATCTTGACTAAATGTCATCTTGCAGTTACAGGGATTTGAGCATTCCAAATATTTCATGTAGATCAGTAAATTATCCCTGCTCACAAAGTTATACTACTTCAGAAATGATAACCTCAAAAATAGAGTATATTTTCAAGTTGAGATTTAATCGTAGCAAAAAAATTTCCAATGAAATGAAGAAGCAACTAATAACAAGTCTGAAAGTTAATTTTCAACACAAGACACAAGTTCTAAAAACCTGTCTACCTATTTCACATATATATCACTTTTAAGATATGTGATATACGTAACTGGGAGGTGTGAAGTTAGTACTAAAAACAAGTGTCTGATCGTTAATTTTATGTGTCAACTTGCCTCGATCAGGGTGCTCAGATGTTTGGTCAAATTCTCCTCGGATGATTCTGTGAGGTGAATGTTTTATTAGGATCTAATTCAGTGGACTTTAAAGCAGCTTCGATGAGGCTCGCCCACATTATGGAGGGAAATAAATTGAAGGCCTTATTAGAACAAAGACTGACCTTCTCTGTCTGACCAAGAAAAGAAGGAACTCTGCTAGCAGAGGATGTTTGAGCTCGAACTGCAACATCGTCTCCCGTCTACTGGTCCGCCCTGCAGATTTTGGACTTGCCAGCCTCTTTAATTGCATGAGCCAATTCCTTAAAATAAATCTTTCTCTATATACAACACATCCTATTGGTTCTCTTACTCTAAAGAACCCCAACTAAAAATATTTTCATATTCCTTATTTAAATCTTTCTTATCAAAATAACTTTCTTAATGCCAAAGTGGCTACTAGTATAAGTTTATGGTTTTAGAATATTATGTATTTTTGTATTTAATGTAATAAATGCCAACTGAACAATTTATTTTTATGGTATGTATGTAGTGTTAGATTCTTAGTAAATAGTTAACAATGCTTATTTTTACATAGGTGTATATTTTGGTTTTTGGAAGTAGGAAAAAAAAGTCTTTTTATAGTATAGAATACACAGTCAATTGTTAGACTAAAAGATTTTGTGAACAGAAGGCATATAAAAGCCAAATGGGTAAGGCTGTTGCAGGATTTTTCGCTATCTAGCATGAAAATAAAAATACACAATGCCTTTCCAAGATGCTCCTCTACCTTCGGTGTATGAATCCCTTGGATTTTGCTAGCCTTTTCCTTTGTAGCTCACCTCTTCACCTGGAGATCTCTTAAGCCCCAGTAGTACCTCAGGGTAGTGATACTGACTGCCCCTCTGTCTGCATGCACCCTGAGAACAGGACCATAGCCACCCCGATGGAGTGAGGTTACAGAAATGCAGAATATGACAGCATAGTATTCACAAAGGTCTCTTTTGTCCACTGTATAGCATTTTCCTTTCATCTCTAATTTTCCTTTTTGTTAACTCCATTATAAATTTCAGAAGAACTTTCTATTCCAAATATCAGATTATTAAGTTGATCTCTAGGTAAATTAATATACAATATATGTAGATGAGAATGAGAAAACAAGTACTAATTTTCTTTTCAAATAAAATCTCTACTGGGTTGACTATGATATCTACTGGAGAAACATATACTGAAAAGTGTTTTGTGTTTTTTTTTTTAAACATAATTTTAGCTCTATAAAGTAAGATAGTTGGTTCTTAGAAATGCGTAGAACCCTTGGACCATAAGATATTTTGGCTTTAACAATAATTATACTTGAAAGTACAGTTACCCTTTTTATTCTACCAAATGACAAAACTTCTCAAAGACTAAAGCTTGGCATCTTACTTTGGAATAAAATTAACATCAGCGATGTTTCTGTGTGTCATTTTTTATGGTAACTTTCAAAGATTCTTAGGAATTTGTGTTTCTTTGTTCCTTATAAGTAGACTCTGCTCCAGGGCAGAGCGAGAGGATTTAAATTGGACCAGACCTGTGGGTTGACATTTGCGGTCCCAGCAATGACAGACCGCCTGGCATAGGGAACAGGCGGGGCCACACTGGCATTTTAGGGAACCCTAAAACCCTACTTTATAGATTTAGTTACACTAAATAGACCTGAGTAACAAACAAGAACCGTTTTAATTGCCTATATTCTGGACCTCATTTAACTTCATACATTATAGGGAAGTGCTGTTTTCGGACTCGAAAGAAGTGACTCCTTGGGTAGGTGTAGGACTCAAGACCGAGCATGCACTCAGCCCCCTGTGCCCACAGCCTGACTTTTCACCTTGAGCGGCTGTAGGTGAGATAGATGAAGAGCTTGCTTTTTTCCTGCTTCCCGGAACTTTGTTTCCTCAGCCATACACTAACACAATTGGTTCTGAAGTATGCAGATGGGTTTTATGGAAATTCAGGGTTGTCATTAGAATCTTATGGTTTATTCACCTTGAAAGCTAACAAAACGTGTATCTAGGATTTAACTAGCCCAGTTTTTGTTGAGGGCTTAGGGAGAGAAATTGATGACAGTTTCTAATTGTTGTGATTAAATGAATTCAGGGACCTCCTGGAGGAATGTGGATCAATATAAAGCTATATTCCTCTAGGGACTGTCAGGAATAGGATGAAAAAGGAGGGAGACGTCTCTGGGTCCTCCAAGAAGGAGGTGGCATCTCCTCTGGAGGTATTTTAATAATGTGCTGTTGGGTAGGATCCTGGCTCTTACTAGCTCTGTGACCTTAGGAAAACCTTTTAACCTTTCTTCGCCTTGATTTCTTATCCATAAAAGAGGCAAAATGCTAGTATCCATCCCATATAGTTTTCAGATTACGTGAGTGAATGCGCAACTCACACAGTAAAGCAGTACCTTGATGTTCAATAACTTAAAAGAATTCGTTGCTGGCATTTTTATAGTTGCATTAGAGGGTTCAGTGATGACACCATAAACTGGCCTCCAGGGGCATTGCTGAGAGAGAGCAAACCTGAGCAGTATAGCCGTATATTCTCTCACTAAATGAAATGCATGTTAATTTTATTTTTTTATAACTGAAAACAACTTCGTTTCAGAAGCTCCAGTTTTTACCCTTCAAGGTAAATCATTCAGTGCAGTTTAAAACATTGTTTTGTTAAATTATTCATTCACCTTAGGATTTCTACTCAGTCTGTCCCAAATTCCCATGCCCTCTTCAGACTACCTCCTCTGACGTGTTCTCTTCCTCCCCAGGACAGTGTCTGGGTTCAGGAGTCATCACGAGCATAGCAAGGCGGGAGGGGAAGTGTCTGAGTGTCAGGGTCCAGCACTGAGGATGCTGGACATCTTCCCTTTGCTTATTAACTTCTGTTCCATAGCTATTGTCATTCTGCGCTGAGGCCCCTGTGGCTTGTTCTCTCAGAACTGGTTGTACGCCATGGTTGATTCTAGGGAACATCTTTTCTGCTGATAAGCAGCTTCTGCAAGTGTTGAACTCTTATGTGACGCTCACTTACATTCTCCACCATTCCTTTAGCCTGTGTCCTGCAGGCGGTCTACCTTGCACTATACCAGTTCTGGGCACACACCCAACACACATTGTTGCTTCTGCCATTTGTACTTCACTGTAGCTGCCTGGTTTTTGGCCTAGAGTGTAGAGCATCTCCCTTCTTAGAGGTTCCAGAGAAATACCTTCCATTCTCTGGATCTTCTTGGTTTTTTGAGGACAAAGAGACTTCTATAAGGATACTCACCATTATCTTTTGCAATATTAAAAAAAATTATTTTATAGTAAAATTCTTTATGCTTGTTTTCTGTCTAGGCTCTTCCTCAGTCCAGGAAGGGACTGTTATTTTTTTTATATCCTTTGAGGTAGAAAACTGTTCTTACATTACATCTTACCTCTTTCTGTATTCTGTGATTCGCATTTATCAGTATAATGCTCTAGACCAGAAGTTGATTTAACTATAGTCTGTGGCCTAGATCTGGCCCACTGCCTGTTTTGGGCAAGTCTTATTGGAACATAGTTATGCTCACTAATTTATGACTGATTTTTGTATTATCAAATCATTTTTTATGACTGATTTTGTGCTACATTAATGAAGTTAAGTAGTTTTGGTAGAGAGTCTATGGCCCACAAAGCCTAAAATATTTACTAGCTGGCACTTTACAGAAAAATTTGATTCCTGTTTTACACTCTGGAGTCTGATCTCCCCTTCCAAGCCAAAATTCACAACAAGTACTTTCATATCTTAGATGCCTTATTCTTTAAAATAAGACACTTTGTTTTCAGACTCTTGCACTTACCATGAGTTAAAAAAATTCTTTTGGCATTTTAATTGGCTGCTTTGTTCCAGACTGGTCAGGCTTCCCCTTGAGGCCATAAGTGCTATGAAGTCAAAGGATGGAGAACCATACAACATCAATATTTTTCAGAGAAAACAACTGCTCAGTCTAGATTTTCAAAATAGTGCCCTGCCACCACTCAACTGTTTGCTCCCTCCCTGATGGAGCCAGTTATCAGTCAGTCATTGAACTTGATTTAGCTCAATATACCAGGTGCTATGCTGGGAGCTAGAATACAAAAACTAACAAAACATAACATTTCCATGATCTCAAGAATATCAAAGACTATTAAAACAGGATTTTAAAAAATGTACTGTTGCTTTTCCCCTTTCCTTCACATTGTAGGCAAACAAGAAGGCTCCTTGTAATTGCACCAGGCCCACCCCCAGCATAGCCAGTCATCTATCATGAAGTTGGTGATGCTGTGGCTGTGCTGTAGAAGTGCAAGTCCATTGAAAAGATAATATTAGGGACCCTGGAAAGAAGGGTTGGGGTATCTTTACATGAAAGGAGGAAGCTTCATACAAAATGGGAGTAAGTAGGTCTGCAGCCTTGGGACCCAGAATCACAGGGGACCTGAGCACCCCCCATGGTAGTGCTTTGAAAGGTGGAAGACCTGCAAAACAGTGGCTATATGGGCCTCAGCTTCCCAAGCTCAGTAGACTTCTGTGTTCGTTGCACATGACAGAGAAGATGAGAGCTTACTTCAAGAAAATGTTAAAAACTTGGAAAATGAGTATGTCAGTGAAGACCATGACATCATGGTGATTAAAGACCCCCCTTTTTTTACACTGCATAATTTTGGTGTGATCCTGAATGGATTTTGGTTTGACTCTAAAGGGATGTAGGGCAATAATTGTCTGAGATGGTATTTCCTGCTGTTCTAGTTGGACAGGTGCTAGGGTTCAAGTTTAATTTAGTTGAATGAAAAGCTAGAAATTAATATTTTTGAAACATCTGAGCATATGGTCTAGGACTTTTACCCAGTGAAAGAAAAAGATCCAATCCCCTAATGATAATACTTTTATCAAACACCTGTTATGCATTTGACACATCCAGTGAACACATTGGACACATCCAATGAATTGCATTTGTTTGATATCCAGAAGTAACTGACTCATGCCACAGCAAGTAAGTTACTGGGTTGAGATTTTAACCCAGGTCTGAATATTTGTAAAGGCAAAGAGTTCTCCCTCATGACCTCTTAACATCTGGTGGACTTGGGCTGAGCCAAGTAACTGGGAAGTTTCATTGTAACTGCAGTTGTTGTAACTGTGGATGACTGAAGATAGAATGCTGAATTAGGAAATTGTTTCTCCCTGGGGAGAAATTGTTTCTTCTTTCTTTACATAAATGTATTGTTGAACTTCTTAGTATCGTTTATTGAGGAAGGTATGTAGTAGAAGGCATTGAGGAAAGAAAACAACTTATTAGGGTACCTGTTGTGTATGGGTGAGAGTCCCAAAATCTTTGTTTTCTTTAATTTGTTCTACCCAACATATGATACCATTTCTGGCTTAATGATATGGCCTGGGGAAGTAGGTTATAATTAGATTCACTAAATCATGGCCAGGATAGTATAACTCTGATCTATATCAGCAAAGAATTTCATGGATCTTGTTTTAAATATAGTAGTATTAATATACATAGTAGAAGAGTGGGTGCTTTTAAAACAGCTCCAGTTTAGTATGTACCAGCAGAGCTAATGAATGCAGTTTGTTTGAGGGCAATATTGCTGAGAGAGCATATTGCCTTTTGGATGTCAACTCTGGGAATCTACCACTTTTTAAAAATGAGTGTTTTCCAGAAAAAAAAAATTGAAGAGTCTGTATATTTCATTATACTATATGGTAATCTTTCAGTTACTTTCATGAGTGAGACAGTCATCAAGTAAAAAAAAAAAAAAGACTTGATTTCTCAGGAGTGCTCATACACTCAATTCCATTCTGAAGTGCCAGATTTTATAGTATACTCTGTCATAAGTTTCTGGTATAGACCATATGTTTAATCTTCCAAATGTTTCAGGGTAAGGATCATTAAAAATAATATAACTTTGAATCCTTGATTAAAATTTTAAGTCTTTACTTTCAATTGACTATTTTAGAAAAATTATGTATATTTATGGAGACATAGATTTATATATATGCAGATTCAAATAGAATTTGAATCGTTATATGCCAGGCACTGTTCTAGATTACATAACTACTATTCCTAGCTATCTTAGATATAGCTAAACATCTTTAGAATACTGTTCTAAGTAATAGAGATATCTTGTTGATTCTTGTTTTAAAGATGGAAAAATATAGTCCACAGAGTTTAAAATAGCTAATCTGTGGCCATAACCCAAATTTCCTGATTCTCATTACATTCAAATTCATCATATTGCACTTTCTATATGCATATTTTCATAGTCATTCTCAAACTATCAGAGAAGATCTACATATACAGGGAACATGCTATGCTTACAAGTCCTACTTCTCTTCATAATCAGGAAAAAATGATTTGATGTAATAAGGAACAAATAGTTTTACATTTTAGGGAAAGAACTAAAATTGGTAAGCTAAAAAGTCTGTATTTAGAACATCTAATTTTTCAAGTTTAGTTGGTTGAAGTTTAATCGGTTGAATCAGATAGGCCGAGGAAAGTTAGTGTTTACTAACTTTTAGAGGGTTAAGTTTTGTGACACGTTATATGATGGACTGATCATGCCCAAGCTGACATGCCTTCCTCTTGCCACAAGTATCTGTATAATGACACAGACAAGCACCTGCACATACAAAGGTGGAAAAAAGTGAAGGCAGATACTGAATGAGGAGGACAAAATTCTAAGCAGACTGATATAGTACACCATCCAGACTGGTAACGAGCTGTTTTCTTTTTGATAGAAGTAGCCACCTGAATAGTATATTAAAATAACTTAAAACTAGTATATGAAGAAAAATAATCCGATAGACAAATGACGTGTAAATAACATTTCTAATGTAGAATCCCTTTTAATTGTTGTAACTCATCAATAAAAAGGGAAATGTTCGGTATTTTTTAAAGTTAGTTGCATTTGTTTGGGGCTAAAAATCAACGTAACTGCTAGCAAATGATTTGTGTTATTCTGGTACCCTCTCAGTTAATGAAGCAAAATGTCTGATACCTGACATAAAGATGGCTGGATCATGCCAAATTGGCCGTTTCTGTGCCTATCTCAGTGGATAAGTGCATTTGTCCTCTGATTAATAGAGCATGTCTGTTGTAGACTAGACAGGGACTAACATAAATAAACTACTTATAGAAAAAAAGATTGCTTTATTCAGAAAGCCCTCAAAACCCTATACAATTTTGTTTAACAGATGACATTTAAGCAATACACTTATAAATTGGAACCCAAAAGTCAAGTGAAGTCATTATAAATATCCATTAGAATCATGAATCAAACACTATTAAAAATCTATTCTCAATAGTCTTCTATAACATATCAGCTGCTTGTGTTAGATTTAAGTAAGAATTTTGAAGAGAAATGGATTTGGGGATACAATATTATGGAAGTTTGCTTGTATGAACACTTTTGGAAGGGACTGGTTAGTTCACATATCTGAAATTCCAATTTCTTCAGGATAGAATATATTTGCATGAATGTTTTGTTCAGGGTATGCATTGGCATTCTCTGTGTGGGATAAATGCCAGCCAGATGGTCTATGGCAATCTGACAGGCAGCTGGACTGCACTTACTTTATATATATGGTTTATCAGCCATGCAAAAGGCATTTGTTTTCTTTGCACTTTGAAAAGCAAAGACAAATATATCTAAGGTATAGCTCACACACTGGAAATAAACACGCTGGGCTTAAATTCATTATATAAATAGTGACAAGAATATCTTAGTCATGTTTATGTGTGTTCATGTTGTGTTTTAGTTAGATTACCTCCACAGGAAAAAAAAAACAAAAACACTCCCCAAATATCATTATGACAAATATTTTTAATTAAAAAAAATTACAAAATGGCTGCCAATCGTAATGCCCCTTTTACCCTCTTAGGGTGGGGGGGCATGGGGGGGACTGTACAGCTCAGAGAAGACAAGTAGTGGTTCTCATCTCACTACACTGATGGACAGTGACTGTAATAGGGTTGGTGGGGGGGACCTGATGAAGGGGGTAGTTTAATCATCACAATATTGCTCATGTAATTGTAGGTTAATGATACTAAAATAAAATGAATTGTAAAAAAAAAAAATAATTACAAAATGGCACAGAGGTCAAATATGGCATAAAGAGCCTGAACCCATCTGTTCTCCCCTACCCACCAAATCTATACCTGTATACAGTAATTCCTTCTGAGGAAAAACAGCATGGGTGAACACCTTCTGTATAACAAAGAATAGAAAGACCACATAAAAAATGGCAAGAAAGACCTCAGTGTGGTGACCTGCAGTAGTAAGGGATATGACTGAGGGACCTGAGCACGTATTTGCCTGTCCTGGGGCACACACACAAAAATACATGGTTAACACACAACTAGGTTATATGTGAAAGCTGATTTCCAAAACAAAATATTGTTTGGTAGGGGAACTGCTGGAACTCTCTCCAGGACTGGAGATGCTGGTGAATACCACTGATTATGTTAACTCCCACACATTTAGTGTGACCAGGAGCAGCACCTGGGCACACACACCAACTCCAGATTAACGGAGGTGGCATTCTTACCCCCACCTACACTCAAACATGTGCATCTCCTGGAGACCCAGCAGTCTCACCAAGGGGGCACCATGCCTCAAGCAAATTCCCCCTTCCCATACATCTCTGCACACTGCCATCCTGCCAGTGTGGCCCTGGCTGGTGTCCACCGAGAAGGGCTCTGAACTGTGCCCTGGGAGCCCGAGCACCAGGACATTCCCAGCCCGTGCCCATCTGGCATCCAGCCACCCAGCCCATACCACAAGGTTCACAAAGTATACCCCAGTGACATCCCTACACAAGGTGACTCTTTTAAGACTGGGAGAGGTAGCCCTTTTATCTAACACAAGGAAAAAAACAAAGGCAAACAAAATGAGACAGAATATGCTCTAAACAAAAGAAGAAGACAAAACTTCAGAAAAAAAGAACTAAATGAGATGGAGTTAAGCAATCTACCTGATAAAGAGTTTAATAGTTATAAAGGTGCTCACTGGACATGAGTGAAGAATGCTTGAACTCAGAGAGGACTTCAACAAAGAGAAGATATAAAAAAAGAACCAGTCAGATATGAAGAATGCAATAAGTAAAATGAAAATATACTAGAGGGAATCAACAGGAGATTAGAGGATGTGTAAGAATGGACCAGTGATCTAAGAAGACAGAGTGATGGAAAGTATTCAAGCTGAACAGCAGAAAGAGAAAAGAATAAAAAAAGGAAAAGTTATGAGATCTCTGTGACAACATCAAATGTCCTAACATTCATATAACAGGAATCCAGAAGGGGAAGAGAAAAAGGGGTGGAAAGCTTGTTTGGAGAAATAATTGCTGAAAACTTTCCTAACCTGGGGAGGGAGGCAGACATTCAGGTCCAGGAAGCACAGAGAGCTCCAAACAAAATGAACCCAAGGAGGGCCTCGCCAAGACACATAGAAATTAAGATGTTAAAGGTCAAAAGACAGAGAATCTTAAAAGCAGCAAGAGAAAAGCAACAAGTTACCTACAAGGGAAACCCCATAAGACTATCAGCTGATTTTTCAGCAGAAACCCTACAGGCCAGAAAGGAGTGGCATGACATATTCAAAGTGCTGAAGGGAAAAATATATAACCAAGAATGCCCTACCCAGTAAGGTTATCATTCAAAATTAAAGGAGACATAAAGATCTTTCCAGATAAACACAAGTTAAAGGTGTTTACCACCATTAAAAAAGGACCTTTTACTGGTAAAAAGTCAAAAATCACTCAAATGCTAGTATGAAGATTAAAAGAAGAAAGAAGCAAAATCAATCACTTCAAAAAATTAGTTGAGGGGATCACTAAATTATTTAAAGAAGATGACATATACATAAAATATTGAGGGGGAATAAAAACTGTAGTGCTGTTAGAATGCATTTGAACTTAAGTGAACATCACCTAATACAGACTGCTATGCACAAAGGATGTCATATATGAATCTCATGGTAACCACAAACCAGTACCTATAATAGAAACACAAAGAATATAAAGGAATCTAGCCATACACTAAAGAAAGTCATTACTCACAAGGAAGAGAATAAGAGAAGAAGAAAGAATCAGAGAACAACAAAAGCAACCAGAAACACTTAACAAAATGGCAATAAGTACTTGCCTATTGCTAATTACCTTAGTTGTAAATTATCTAAATGCTCCAATCAAAAGACATAAGGTGACTGAATGAATTTTTTTTTAAGACATATTTATTTACTGCCTACAAAAGACTCATTTCAGACCTAATGACACACACAGATTGAGAGAATGGAAAAAAGACTTTCCATGTAAATAAAAATGAAAAAATATCTGGAGTAGCAGTACCTATATCAGAAAAAACAGAATTTAAAACAAAAACTAACAAGAGACAAAGACATTACATAATTATTAAGAGCTCAATCCAGGAAGAACATATAACATTTAGAAATATCCATGTACCCAATAGAGGGACACCTAAATATATAAAGCAAATATTGACAGAAAGGAAGAAATTGACAGCAATACAAAAATAGTAGGAGACTTTAACACCCCACTTATATCAATGGATAAATCATCCAGACAGAAAATCAGTAAGGAAATAGCCTTAAATGAAATATTAGACCAGATGGACTTAACAGAGAACATTATATCCAAAAACAGAATACTCCTTTTCAAATGTATGCAGAATATTGTCCAGGATAGATCACATATGAGGCCACAAAACAAGTCTCAATTAACTTAAGGAGATTAAAATCATACCAAGCATCTTTCCCATTTACAATGGTATGAAACTGAAATCAATTAAAAAAAAAAATCCTAAAAAAAGTAGAAGCATTCTGCTAAACAACCAATGGGTCAAAGAGGAAATTAAAAAATACTTGGAGAATAATGAAAATAGAAATACAATGCTTCAAAATCTTTGGGATGTAGCAAAATCCGTCCTAAGAGGGAAGTTTATAGCAATATAGACCTACCTAGAGTAAGAAGAAATATCTCAAACAACCTAAACCTACATCTAAAGGGACTAGAAAAGAAAAATCCCAAAGTTAGTAGAAGGAAGGAAGTAATAAGAGTCAGAGTGGAAATAGCGATTCAAAAAAACAATGCAAAAGATCATCGAAACTAAGAGCTGTTTATTTGCAAAGATAAAATTGACAAACCTTCAGCTAGACTCTTCAAAAGAAAGAGTACCTGAAATCAGAAATGAAAAAGTTCAAACCAACACCACAAATGAGAAAATATGCCAACAAATTGGATAACCTAGAAAAAGATGGATGGATTCCTAGAAACATGCATTCTTCTTACACTGAGCTAGGAAAACCTAGAAAATCTGAATAGACTAATTACTGATAACAAATCAGGATTCAAAAAATTCCCATCAAACAAAATTCTAGGATCAGATGGCTTCACAGATTAATTCTAGTGAACATTAAAGAGTTAATAGTTTCAAACAATTCCAAAAGTATTGAAGAGAAAGAAAAGCTTCTAAATTCATTCTATGAGGCCAGCATCACCCTAATCCCAAAACCAGACAGACATTAAAAAAAATTAAAATTACAGACCAATATCCTTAATGAACATTGGTGTAAAATCATCAAGAAAATACTAGCAAACTGTGTTAAAAATATGTTAAAAGGATCATGCACCATTACCAAGTGGGATCTATTCTGGGGATGCAAGGATGGTTCCAATATTTGCAAATCAGTCAATGTGATACACCACATTAACAAAAGGAAAGATAAAAATCATACAATCATCTCAATAAATGCTGAAAAGGCATTTGGCAAAATTCAATATACATTCATGATAAAAACTCTCAACAAAGTGGGTTTAGAGGGGACATACCTCAACATAGTAAAGGCCATATCTGACAAAACCACAGCTAACATACTAAATGGGAAAAAGCTGAAAAGTTTACCTCTAAGATCAGGAACAAGACAAGGATGTCTGCTTTCCCCACTTTTATTTAGCATAATATTGGAAGTCCCAATCACAGCAAACAGACAGAAAAGAGAAACAAAAAGTATCCAGATTGGTAAGGAAGAAATAAAGTTGTAACTATTTGCAGATGACATGATACCATATATAGATAATGCTGAAGACTCCACCAAAACACTATTAGTTTGTAAATGAATTCAGTAAAGTTGCAGGATACACAATACACAATCAATACAAAGTCACCTATATAGAAATATGTTGCATTTCTATATAGAAGTAATGAACTAGCAGAAAGAAATTAAGAAATCAACCCTATTTATAATTGCATGAAAAAGAATAAAATAACTACAAATGAATCTAAGGAGGTGAAAGATCTGCACTCTGAAAACATTAAGACACTGATGAAAGACATTGAAGATAGCACAAATAAATGGAAAGAAAGTCCAGCTCATGGATAGGGAGAATTAATTTTATTCAAATAGCTATACTACCCAAAGCAATCTGCAGATTCAGTGCAATCCATATCAAAATACCAGTGGCATTTTTCACAGAACTAGAGCAAATAATCCTAAAATCTGTATAGAACAACAAAGACCCCAAATAGTCAAAGCAATCTTGAGGAATAAGAGCAAAGTTGGTGGTATCATGAGCCCTGATTTCAAAATACACTAGAAAGCTATAGTAAATAAATCAGTATGACACTGGCAGAAAACTAGACACATAGATCAATGGAACAGGATAGAGAGTCCAAAAACACTCCACACTTACATGGTCAATTTATGACAAAGGAGGCAAGAATATACAATTTATTGCAAAATGGATGATTGAATTGCAGAAATCATTCTTCCTAACTTAATTTGAGGCAAGTTGCTGCATAATGATAGGTTTATTTCATATGTTAATAGTTAATAACTATTGCATAATAGCTAATAAGAGAGATAACAGAAAATGTACGACTTCAGGAAATAGGCTCCCGAGTTCTGGTGCATAAACAACTTTGTTTATAACTATTTATGTTAAGACCTCCATTAACTTTCAAATTTTGTGAAAATGAAAATTTGAAAGTTGTAACAATGAAAAATTACTGTGGATATGTAGCTTTATGAGGTTCAACCAGATACATGCTCTTCAGACAAGAAGATGAAATTTAGGATGTTTGTAGAGTCCTGGTTCTCGTACTTAGGTATACATCAGGACAACCAATAACGTGGATTTAAAAAAAGAACTAAACCACAGATTCTGAAGCCGTGAGTTTGGGATGAGGCCCAGAAATCTGTTTTCAACAAGTATCCCCAGTAAATGTGATACATGGGTTATCCATATTTGAGAAATAAGTTCAAGTAGGTGGTTAGTAGGCTTCATTGTTCACATTCCTTTAACATCAATTGTTATAACTGTTTTTCCCGTTCTGTTTGCTTATTTGCTTGCTTCAAATAGGAGAAAAGATACTGCATTTTTCTGACTTAAGGAGAATCATGTACTTGGATAAAAGATATGTAGGTGGTAATGTGAGAAACTGTTATGCAAATTGATGTCCCAGATGAGTGGGAAGGAAATGGATTTTGAAATCAGTGGGACCTGCTTACAAATTTAAGTTCTGAATATGACTAGCTATCTGATCTGATAAACTATTTCCATGTGCTAAGCATCTGTTTGCCAGTACCTGTATTTGTTACGGTAATACTAATTCTACAACAGATAAATCCTCAAATTTCAGTGGTTTAACACAATAAAAATGGTAGGGAATGTCTGCATACAGTTATTCAGGGGCCTTTAATCACAGTCTCGGCATCTAATGGTGTAGTCATTAACAAGGAGCTCCTGAGGTCACCCTGGGTATTGTCCTCTAGATGGCAGTTGAAGAAAGATAGAGAATGGAAGGTCTGAAAATGTTCAGTGATTGTGTAGGTATAAAAATAGAAACCCTGTAGTAAGCTCCTCCTAAGTGACTTAACTCTGGTCTCTGTTTACCTTGCACACTGCCTTTGATATGACATCCAGGAGTTGGTCCTTCCCAGTTAGCTGAGTTCAGCGATGAAGGAGAGAAGCAACTGCAGAATGAGGAACATGTGTTTAATTTGGAGCATGCAGGTCTTGACAAGGCATAAGGGTAGCAAACTGTCCAATAGACCCTTAAGTAAAGTTTGAAGTAGTCATGGAAATCAGTGAGATCAGATGTGACATGAGTGCACATGAGAAAAGGGTGGAGGACCCTAAGTAGGGACAGTTAAATGGTGGGAAGAATGGAGGATTAGTGTCAGAGAGAAGCTCCTGAAGAAGACAGGACAAGAAGGATTCAGTGCTATAGAAAATCTGTTAGGATAGCTGAGGAAGAGCCATTCGTTTTGGCAAATAGATTAGTGGTGATTATCGTAAATACCTTTTCCATTCAGGTATTGAAGTAGAAACCTGATTGCGAGGGAGATGAGAAATAAATTGCTGGAGGCATGTGGAAAAAGGGGAAGTAAGTCTAGACTCTGAGGAGCTGGTGTTGAAGGCAATAAGTGGGACAGAAGATTAATAAAGTGCGCGGAATAGAGAAGATTATTTAATGTGAGATTTCAACTGGTATGAAATTGAAGCTACAGCTGTAGGGGGTATTTTCTCTTATTCTGTTCTCTAAATTTAATCCAAATCCAAGTGTCCATCACACCTAGCTGAGGGGGGATTCAACCTATCATTATGTGATTTCCTCCCTATGATTTTAGGACTGAGCAAAGATCCCCAAGAAGAGACAAGATTTTTTTCTGAGGCTGGTAATTCTCATTTCCAGTATTCTAAGTCATCCAAACATTCTCTTCTTAGTTCCTGCTGCTCCTCCCTGAGGATTCCTTTAGAGAAACGGTGTGTGAATCTCTGCCTCTCTGATCCTTGAGATCGGCCAACAGCAGTCCTGCCTGCAGCCTTGAAGAATTCTGCTGACTTACTGCACCTCAACATACTCTACCCTTTCTCTCCCTCTTTGGGAAACACACTGTAAACATTTCAAGTTAGGAGAATCCTTTAATTTCCAAGGACGTTTGATTTCTGCTCTGCCAAGGACAGGAAAAGTGTAAAGCACAAGAATACAACTGAAATGGGCACTACTAAAAGGCTAATAACAAATCAATGCATTATCTCATCACATGTAGGGTGAATTTCATTCCAGGCACTGTAAGAAAAGCAGTCAAAAGGATTTCAAGGGGTAGTGGAGGCTGGACATGCATGATAAATAATAATACCAAAAATGTGTCATGGGTTATGTGCTATCACAGTTCTCTGCCTTCTTAGCTTCTTTCCCTTATTAAGGAAAGTTAGCTTTGGAGAGTTCTCAGTGGGGGCAGGATGCCAATAACCTGTGTTTGAGTTCTGTATGTCCTAGCTGGCTGACAGCAGGGAGATTGCTTTGTCAAAATAGTAACTAGAGCAATATATTCTAATGATGCATTAGATATAAAAAGATAGTTCTGATTTCCTCTGAGAGGGTCATTCCTTTGCTTCATTCTTAATCATAGCAGATTTTCACCAAAAGACATTTCTCTTTGAGAAATCTTTGTGGTGTTTCAGCTGTGATGGCATTTTCTAAAATATGTATGTATATACTTTTTCTTGTTAAAGCTGTCTCGTCTGTGACTATATAAGGTGGTTAAGGAAAGCATGCTTTCACTTCCATTATGCAGTATTTGCATATCTATTTTATATAGTGCAAGATAAAAATTTAAGCATATTTGATGAGTCCAGAAAATTACAGAGGGAAAATAAAAGAGTTCAAAAATAAATTATAGACTCACATTATCTCCAGAGACACCACATTACATAGGTGTTAATGGTAAATCAGTGTTTGCAAAATAAAGCATACTGTTATATTTTGTTAACAGCATTACTTCATGACTACTTTTCTACATTGTAGTCATTCACCTTTCTATATGTTTTACATTTTATTTTTTGCTAACATGGCTTATTCAAATCCTAATGTGAAAAAATTTACAATTATTTCTACCCACCCACCACTGCTGCTTTATTTTGGTTTTGTTTTTTATAGCATTGATAAAGATTTACATCTGTTACATAGTTGACCTAGATGTGAGAGAATGTTTCAGTCCAGATTATGGCAGATGAACAGATTGAGGCTGAATGATACTAGGTGACCTGCCCAGGGACACACACCTAGGAAGTAGCAGATGAGGAAGCATTTTTCCACAAACTTGTAATATTCCTATTTCAAAATAAAAGCAAAGAGTAAAACTGAAAAAAAAAAAGTTGATACTTTGAGCCTATTCAATTTCAGGATATATTTTCATCATTTCACTATGATAGTTAATACCTCTTTTAAGGAATGATTGTCATAGAACAATAAGGAAATATATTTGATAAATGAGAAATGACAACAGGCTTTCTAATGAGTTGGAAATAAGGTTGTGAAAGAACAAGAGTCATGACCTTATTATATGATAATAATGACTCCGTTAAATGACTGAGGTACGTTTATGGTTTTTTTAATACTCTGTACACCCTAAACTATGAAATATTTAGAAGGAAGAAAGATTTAGAGATCTAGCCTTATAATATTATTAATGATGGATTAAAAAGTAGAAAAGAAAAACTCCATGAATTTAAATGCATTTGAGTCATTTGAGGATGTCTATAAGTATTTTATGAAACAGAAGTAACGTACAGCTGGTTGGGAACTTCATTCAGTTTTCTTTTTCTTTTTTCTTATTCTTGAAATAGAAAATTAAAAGGCTGATGGACAGAACTTCTGTTATTTTGTGTCAAAGAAGTAACCCAGAAACATCCTCCCCACCTCTTTCCTTTTCTCTCCTATGTCTGATCTTGTGCAGAGTTTCTAAAAGCTATCTAAACCCACTTTCAGATCTACCACTAATTGGTGCCCTCCTTGGCTGCCTTAGGAGTGAAGCCAAAGATTAAGTGGTTGTAGGGACTAGAATTCTGTCCTATTCTGAGCGTTGCTCTGTAGGTCAAGGCTGAATTATTTTGACAGGATAAAGTTGTCAAGATAAATCTTAGTTTTCTAAATTCTGTCAGCAAAGTTTCAGCTGCTTCAGGAATCCTTATAGTATGTGAACTACTATGAACCAAATTCAAAGAGTAGAAATTTGAAAAATATACTCTAAGGAATTGCAAAGAGTTGTTTCAATCCCAGGAAGCAGAAGAGTTCCTGGTGATGGATAAGTAAGAATAAGGCTGGCAAGCAGACAGAGAATGAATGTCCTAGACAGCATCCCTTTGTTGGGAGGGAGTGTGAAAAAATGAAGGATACGAACTATGCAGTGATATTTCCCAAACATATGCAGGGCTTCTCTGAACAGGCCATAGATCTTAAAAACATGGGCTGACCAGGACTGAAAAAGGTATGAAACAAAATGAGATATGAAGAGCCATTAAAAACACATATGTACTTAGAACTCACTTTCTCCATTATTAGCTGCCAATATCTTAAGGTCAAATAGGTGTGAATATCCAGCCCTTTGTTTTCATTTCTAGGTATTGATTGGATCAGGGCTCTTCTGTTAAACTAACATGTCTCCAACCTGAAGGTCAGTTTGATTGCCTTGGGGACTAGTGTTAAAAATGGAAAGGTGTGAATATGGGTTCCCCATATCCAACATAAAAATCCAAATTTAGGATTTCGTCGCATTTCTGTGAGTCAGGAATCCATTTGTACCTTAGTTGGATATCTCTTTCACAAGGTTGAAATCAAGGAGTCAGCTGGGACTGTAGTAATCTCAAGGCTCAGTTGGATACGAATTCACGTCCAAGTTCATTTATGTAACTGTTGACAGGCCTCAGGTCCTTGCTTCTGTTGATGGGAGACATCACTTCCTTGAACCATGGGCTTCTCCCCAGGGCTGTTTATGACATGGTAGCTTGCTTCCCCAGAGTGAGGGCTCGAGGTTAGGGGTACACAAGATGGCAGTCATTGTTTCTGAAACCTAATCTTGGAAGTGACATCCACTACTTTTTGTTTTAAAAAGCCTTTTAAATGTTGGAATGATTTTAGGTTTTAGAGAAGTTTTGAATAAAATTCTGAGGGTTCCTGTACCCCTCTTCTAGTTTCCTCTAATGTTAGCATTTTACATTACTATGGTGCGTTTTTCCAAAACCAGGAAACCGATATTGGCACAATATTATTAACTAAACTGGAGACTTTATTCAGATTTCACCCACTTCTCCATTAATCGCCTTTGTGGGTCCACGATCCACTCCAGCACACTGGATTGCATTTAGTCGTCAAATCTCCCCTGTGTCTTCTGGTCTGTGACAGTTTCTGTCTGTGTTTCTTTTTCTGTTCTTGGGTGTTTCATGGAGTACTTATCAGTACTGTTCAACTTGGGCTTGTCTTGAATTTTTCTCATGATTAGAATGGGATTATGGCTTTTAGGAAAGAATACCACAGAAGTGAACTGACCTTTGCATTTTATTGTAGCTGGAGTACAGGGTATCACATGGCAGCTCACTGGTGATGTTGACTTTGATAACTTCAAACAGAGAAAATTAAAAAAAAAATCTACTTTTCTGCTTTTCAAGTATAAGACTTTTTTACACTACTCCACTGAGGCTTTCTTCGGTTAGGATTTACTATGAAAGGAATAAGAAGAATATTACTAAGACAATATTCAGTTTCTGACATGTTAAATAGGATATTAGAAAAAGTTTCTTCTAAACGTAGATACCCTAAATTAGAATGCTAATTATTGAATTTAGTTAACATATCAGAAAAGACTGTCATGCTTAAGAGGAATTATCCCTATATACCTATAAGGCATGGCCGGAGTCAGAAGAAGGAATGTATTATGCAGGGGGCATCAATATTAACTATGGCCTTTCTATCTTTGGAAAAATGGCAGGGAAAAAAAGCAGAGGAGATATAGATATATAATTGCTTCATTTTCTTATCTCCTAGTTTCTTCTTGCTTTCATCCTGGAATAGGGTGCAGGTAGATTCAAATGCACGCTACCTGAGATGGATGATGATGGCAGAGTGCTGTCTTTGAGCCTCCACCCAGAGGCCACCTTGAAGGCATAGTTACAGCCATATTAAAGTAAACCCATACTGTCTGCAGTATGGCTGGAGAGAAGGAGGTCAGGAGGTTGGATTTGCGCATGCTCCCCTCTGTTACTGCATGGCAGGGATAGGGAGTGAATCACCTGCAGATACGCGATAGTGGCAGCAGGTCTGTCAAGGTGGCAGCAGAGCACAGGGGTTGGCTGTCAGGCCAGAGGGCTGAATGCAAGATGTTACAGACTTACAGAAGGGCCTCCCGCCAGCGGGAGATAAGGTCAAGATGGGTTAGCCAGAGAACACTATCAGGCTGTGACCATGCCAGGAAGTTAACCCCCACCTGCAAATTAAAAAAACAGGATTGCTAGTAAAGGTGTTCACCTTGGACACAAGGGCATGTCAGCCTTCATGTGCCCCAATCCCATGTGCACAAGGTCAGGAAAATTATCACCCAAATGTCAGAAGGACATTTGTCCACTCGATCACTCCATACCTTGCCTGTATGTCAGGATGTCATTTGAGAAGATAGCCAGAGGCAAGAGGTAGCTGTGAGAGTCGGAGCATTTCATGAGGAATACTATTGAAAACATCAGTGTGACCTAAGCTTCAATATACAGTTTTAAACAAAATAATGGATGTGCAGTTTCTCTGCACATCTGAGCTGAAGTTGGGGTTCAGGGCTGTCATTCTTGTGTGCCTTTATCATAAATCTGTGTCAGTTGAGTAGGCTGCCACCAATTCCTTTCGTTTTGAAAAGCCATTTGGCTTCTTCTCAACTTGACTCCTCTGTTTGACTGCTGGGGTTGCTCTTCCCACTTCTTGAGATTCTGAACTACGATCCTTCCTGACTTCACATTGTCCCCTGAAATACAAATCCCTAGCTGTTGTCCTGGCCGAACTAGGTTAGAGAGGAGGACGAAAAGGGGAGGATAGCTTCGTGGTCAAGATACCCATATCCCTCTAGAAAGTATAACTCCCATTTTTCCAGACTTGAGATTACGACTTTACAAAGATACAAGATAGTTTGGTAGGTCAAGTAATGGTCCCTCAAAGGTGTTTGTATCCTAATCCCTGGAACGTGTGGATCTGTTACGTTTACGTTTGAGATTTACCATTTGTGAGTAAGGATCCTGAGATGGAAGGATTATCCTGGAATATGTGGATGGATCCAGTGTAATCATAAGAGCCCTTCTAAGAGGGAAGCAGGAGGGCCAGACTTAGACCAGATACAAGGATGAAGCAGATATCAGAGGAGATAGAATTTGCTACATTGATGGCTTTGAAGATGGAAAAAGATGCCATGAGCCAAGGAGTGCAGGAAGCCTCTAGAAATCAGGAAAGACAAGGAAACAGGTCTTCTCCTAGAACCTCCAGGGGGAACTAGCTCAGCTGACCCCTTTACTTTAACCCAATGGGACTCATTTGGAACTACTGATCTCCAGAACTACAAGACAAAAAATCTGCATTGTTTAAACCACTTTTCTAGTGGTTTGTTACAGTAGCAATAGGAGACAAATACAGAAGGTATGTAGAATCTTTTTTTCTAAGGAGATATATTATCTATAAGGAATGATAAATGTTGGACTCCTACCCTGCACCTCTTAGAGCCAACTAATAATATAAATGAGAAGAAACTAAGCTCTCCATTTATGGTCTTGGGCTTTAGGGATCAAAATGGTAATCCGTTCCGCTCTTTTCTGTGACTGATATTCCTAAGGATACTGAATATGGAAGGTGGAGTCCTAAATATTCCTAAATATTCACTCGAGAACTAAGAGTTCTGCTTTCTCTTCAATATTTAATATTTTTTTATTTAGAGGACTTGATAGTTACTTGGAGTTATCAGACACATTTGAATATAATTACAAATAAAATGAGTCAATAGCTGCCTGTGTTTTATTAAATTCTTAATTATCTTCACTAAAGATACATATAACCCAGAAATAAAGGTTAGAAATTAAATTCTAGCCACGTTTCTGCTAATAAAAATGACTTAATGTTTGCTACTGAAAATTATTCAACTTAGGCCAAAAGATGAATTTAGAATGGACTTCAGAATAGAAGCTTCTGTGTGACGTGAGAGAGTCACCTCGTCCCTTTAATCTTCCTTAGCCCCATTTTATCTTCTACACAGAGGAGAATAAAATGACCTCTGAGGTTCTTTAGAGCTCTGAAAATTGTTGATTTATGCTGATAACATTTTAACAGATTAAACAGTGACTATCAAGGAAGTAAGAAAAATTAGAATGCAAAAACTCTTCCACTCTAGTGAAGTCAGGTGGCACTATTAAGACATTGATAGAAGCTTGGAAGAGATATTTAATGATACCAAATATCCTCTCCACCCTTGCATAGTTCAATTTCAATGATTTGCCTATTAGTGTGTTAATTTGAAACCTTCTTGGGAGCTTCCCAGGTATGATCTGAAACTGGCCTCTGTACATGAGGGGCAGGGAGAGATTTGATAAAGGCAGACCACTCCCGACTGGTCTGTGGCAGTTTTAATAAATAAGGGAACGTACAGACTTCTCTGGGTCTGCTGAAAAAAGTAGATCTCTGCATCTTCCTTCCAAATCTTGAAAGTTTATATAGAGGACTTAACTGGGTTTAGTTCAGATGGTCTCAACAACACATCATCCTCTCAAGGTTATGTCCTTGAAAATGGCTCCCACTGTGGGAATGGTGGGGAAAGCATGCATTCCAAGTACAGGGGAGGGGCTGAGGCACCTTCAATTGCCCTGGTCCGGTTCTCGGGCCAACCTGTGTTCACATCCTGTGTATTACCTCCTTCCGACAGTACGGTGATGATTCCTCCTAACCATCCACAAGGCTCAGTGCCAAGGTAGTCAACAGTCTGGATGATGACTGTTTTTGTTTTTAAAATTGATCCAACAAATATATTCTGAGTCATTTTCACCATCTGCTACATAATTGTGGGTTGGAGGACAATTGGCAGTTCATAGGTTTGGTGTGGAAATTCCACTTAGAGGTGTGACTCTGGGCATATTGACGAAAGCCATGGAAACAAATGCCGCAATTCCTAAAGAGCTAAAGTATTCACAGTTAAAATGATAGCATTCTAGAATACTGGTGATTCACTCACCTTTTCTCTCATTTCTCCATACTCAGTAGTAGGATTCTTAAACCTGACTAAAATGACAATTAGCACATTTGCATAGTCCTTTTACAGTTATCTAAATACTATTTTATATAATATTTAATTTGATCCAATAAAAACTGCTGTACAATAAATTAACATTCAACTCCAGA
This sequence comes from Phataginus tricuspis, assembly GCA_029783875.1. NCBI lineage: Eukaryota > Metazoa > Chordata > Mammalia > Pholidota > Manidae > Phataginus > Phataginus tricuspis. The sequence goes on along the minus strand of JAQQAC010009165.1, from coordinate 12,886,058 downwards.
ATCTATTATTTTTTCCACACTAAGGAACCTAAGTGGTTTTAGTGAAAACCAAAGGAAGTGATATTGTAGCAATCAGTGGCCGTAAAAGTCAAGTGTAAATGGATACCTGGGGATCTACGTGAATTAGCAAGGGAAAGTGGTCAGAAGGTTGAAGATTAATGTCTGTTTAAAATGTTTTACAGCTTTTAAAAAGTGGCAGCCACAGTGAAGGGATTCTCTGGTCAGAGCTTTTTACTGAGGAAAGAAAAAGACTCTCAGGCAGAGTGATTAAGGTGCAGAGGACAGTTCACAATCAGCGTAAAGCACACGAGAGTCACTTGGATATAGGTATATACGATGAAAATAACCTATGAAGGCTGTTTCTCAGATTAAAGTTAAGAATGGGCTTACAAAGGCAATAGTTACCAATTTTCATGAGGAAAGTGATCTTGTCAGTTGAGAATTAGTTCATTGAAATTGAATATAGCATGTCCAATTACTGAGCCCCAACTCTTTTTAGTGGGTGCCGATAGCCATGAAGCTTTTTTTTCTTTTAATGTCAATTCACCTAGTTTATGAGAAGCTATCATTCTGGTTCCCTAGAAGCTGCTTCTCTCCAGGCTTGAGGACATGAGATGGTCTACTTGATATGCATAGGGTCAGGCTGAGAGAAAATTTCTTTCATCAATCAATGACCATGATAAAAACATGTATGCGTTTACTGTCCATTCAGTGGATAGTAATGAACAATCTTCATATGTTCATTAGCTCCATATTGGGTATTTCTTGCTTATTTTTCTCTAACATGTAGAGTAGGCAGGGAGTCATTAACAGTGTCCAGAGTATCCTTTTCTGTGATATGTTTGATGGTGTTAATAAGGGAATATCACATTAAAGATGGAAGATCCGTTTTCAGTTTGAACTCCAAGAAAAAGACCTTTTCTCCTTAAGGAGTTCTTTAAAACCTGTCAGTTAATGTGCAGAACTAAATCCAGACATAAAGCCAGAGACCTCATATACCTGAGGAGATCATGTAGACCAAGCACAGAATCAGTGCAGTACTCCAGTCTGCACATTAAAACACGGATGGAATAGTTAAAAACTGTATGTGAGTGACCACTAAGCTCATTAAAGTTTAATATTAGTCCTAGAGCAGGAATGGGCATTCCTGTGTAGGACCGGATGGCTTTGGGACAAGGCAATGAAGGACACATGGAAGATTTCAGATGGAGCAGCATGGGCCTATCTTAGCCATGGTGGCTGAGGATCGCTGCTAGGTACTAAGTGAGAAGGAAGTAGTGATTGAGCTTGTCGTTTATCTCTTATTGTTTACAAAGTATATAAGCAACATATTTTTGTATAAATATATATAATCAGCATATAATTACCATTACAGAATATAGGTTTAGCTCTTGTCCACAAATGTTTTTGTCATTTAATTAAAAAATCTAAAGTTAAAGACGTCATTCCACATGAACTTTGAGATTTAAAAGACATACACACTTGGATTGGGAGGTTTCCCAGTGATTACCAAAACAAAATTGGGGCTCTCAGCAAAATCAGTGAGAAGTATTTTTAAGCATTTGGGTCAAGAAAGTATATTTCTCTCTAGATGTGCTTCAGTTTCCAGTCCATCACCTTAAGTCTTACAAAGCTTGAAATTATCTCTACTACATAACCTGTGTCATTACTTACCCCTGCCCCTTCTAGCTACCACACCATTTAAGCCTATGTACCATCATTTTCCCAATCAGACATTAAAGTCTTTTTAGCGTCTATTTAGAAATTCCATTGTTGTTACTGTTCCTTCTACTCTGACAAATAGGACACTCTGACTTAATATAAGCTGTTTTTCAGAAATTGTGGGTAGATTTAATGTGGAGGTGGAGGTGGGCTGGCCCCCAGGGCCATGTTTAATGCAAATGGGACTTTTGTCCTCATTTCAGGTAACAGTGAATGGAAGTATCAAATTTCAAACTCACAGGAGTTTTGTGTGATGAAGCCAGACAAGGATGTGCCATTACACAAAACCTTTGACTTCATCCTGGTTGTTCTGTTGCTGACTTAGCTTTGGAAACGCCTTCCATGAACTTGAAATTTGATGAAGAGTATTGTTTTTTCATTTGCATTATTCTAATCTACTAGATGTATCTCTGTTTTACTTGTGAAATTAAAAGTAAATGTAAAGGAATAAATACAAAAATTTAAAAAATGAACTGTCATGCAATAACTTAAACATCTTGTGGCAAGATAAAGCTGATCTAAACTTGAGTCATCAAGATGGAAAAGCGAAGGTAGGAACATAGAATTATGAGATAGCAATTGGCAGAATGGTAACACGGATAAAGAAATGGCAAGAATGATACAAAAAGGTTTTAACTTGACCTGATGAGGACAACAAGAGGAGAGGCAAGTCTTGGGTGGAAAGGTGATGAGTATGTTTTTTTTGAATATACTGAATTTGAGATGTCTGGGGGTGCTCCAAGGCTACATGTCTGACAGGAAATTGGCTGTGCAGGTAGGGGACTTGCAAGAGCCTTGAGCAATGACGTGATACACTGACAACAGCAATGTTATTGTTCTCTGAGTTGCTTACTATGTTCTAAGTCCTACACCATGTACTTTCTGTTCTATACTCTCCTTCTCTTTCTATTTTTATTCCTATTTCTGAAGTGTTAGACTGTTCTTTCTCCCACTCTTTCCCTAATTTCTCTTTACTAGTGAGCCATCAACATTTCTGGTCTGCAGTGGCAACCTTTTTGGATCTCCAACGCTGTTCTGATTTTCTTCTTTATCAGTTTTCAGGTGTTTTAGTGGAATTTTAGGAAGGAGGAGAGATAGATGCGTATCATCAGTTTAACATTTTGGACTTGAAGCCAGAAACTCTGAATTGAGGTATTACCCTGCTTGCTAGAAAGTTTAATCACATTTTAAAATCCATTAAACTTTGATTTCATTCTACCAAATTATACTCTATGGTAGCCTGAAAAAGATAAAGGATGACTTTAATGAAATGTTGGTTTCTTAGTTGTAGTGGGGAAAAATGATTCTAAACAAAGTTTAAGGTCAGGCTTCTCTTATCTTTTTTCCTCCCTTCTCTTGAATCAAGAGATCTGCCAATAAAGGATTTTTTTTAAGTTTTAAAAATATATAAAGATAGTAAACATTTATATACAATATGGGAAGACACAAGGAAGAAAATTAAACCACTCTTAATTCTACCACTTAGATACAATCACTGTATACATGTGGATATATTTAATTCTAGTCTTTTTTCCTACACATCAGTATGTATTAGCATATGTGTGTATACATGCACATATAATTACAGATAAAAGTATATAAATCTCTACCTTATAGTTATAAGCATTTCTCCCATTTTGTGGTGTATGTGTTCCATTACACTTATGTTTCATAATTTAATCTAGCATGGATGATTGGACAGAAAGATTGTTTTCAGTTTTTTACCTTCTTAAATAAATTTGCAACAAACATGTTTAGGAGTAAAATCTCCATTCATATTTCAGTCAATAAAACACATTCACTGAAGGTGTGAGGCCATGCTGGTTGGGGCACAGTAACACCTACTGATTACCAGTGTGTTTCAGTGACTCTGACTGTCTAGACATAAGTCTTGGTACTTTCTTCATATGACATTCAAAGATGAAGAAAGATTGTTTTTTGGCTATGGACTTATTTGCATAGCTGTTTGAGGTGGGTAACTAGTCACCAAAGATGGCTTCATAAAGGACCCCACCTCCAGGTATTCACAGACTTGGTTAGACCCCATCCACATTGAATTTGGGTGGTCTCTGTGTGTCCAAAAGGAAGTTAGCGGTAGAGACACTGCGTGACATCCAAGGTTAGGCCAAACTTTAACTTGGACTCTTGGAATTTCCACTGTGGGAAATCAGTCAAAATATTAAAAAATCCTACTATACTGAGACTGTCAAACTGTACGGAAGCCCAATAGCCATAGGGAGCATGAGAAAAATGCTACTGAAACTGTTTTCTTCTATATTGAGAACCACATATAAGCTGGACTTTAGAATTTTTTCATTTTGGCTTTTGGTGGAATGAACACATAAAAATCCTTTCAATAGCTGTGAAGAGATACTATCAGGAGAGAGGTGTGGACAGCCTCCAGCGGTTCCAGCCTTCCCAGACAGGAGTGAAGAAGCCTTCTTGGACAGTCAGACAGATGTCTCCAGCTCCAGCCACCATTTGATTTTTTAAAAATTTTGGTATCATTAATGTACAGTCACTTGAAAAACATGGTTACTAGACCCCCTATTATCAAGTCCCCCCCACATACCCCATTACACACACTGTCCATCAGCATAGTAAGATGCTAGAATCATTACTTGTCTTCTCTGCAAATACTACCTTTCCCATGTTTCCCCCGCATGCTAAATTATGTGTGCTAATCGTAAGGCCGCTTTTCCCCCCTTATCCCTCCCTTCCCACCCATCCTCCCCAGTCTCTTTCCCTTTGGTGACTGTTAGTTCATTCGTGGGTTCTGTGAGTCTGCTGCTGTTTTGTTCCTTCAGTTTTTTCTTTGTTCTTATACTCCACAGATGAGTGAAATCATTTGATACTTGTCTTTCTCCACCTGGCTTATTTCACTGAGCATAATACCCTCTAGCTCCATCCATGTTGTTGCAAATGGTAGGATTTGTTTTCTTCTTATGGATGAATAATATTCCATTGTGTATATGTACCATATCTTCTTTATCCATTCATTTACTGATGGACACTTAGGTTGCTTCCATTTCTTGGCTATTATAATAGTGCTGCAATAGACATAGGGGTGCATCTGTCTTTTTGAAACTGGGCTGCAGCATTCTTAGGGTAAATACCTAGGAGTGGGATTACTTGGTCCAATGGTATTTCTATTTTTATTTTTTTGAGGAAAATCCATACTGCTTTCCACAATGGTTGAACTAGTTTACATTCCCACCAGCAGAGTAGGAGGGTTCCCCTTTCTCCACATCTTCGCCAGAATTTGTTTTTGTTTGACTTTTGGATGGTAGCCATCCTTACTGGTGTGAGGTGATATCACATGGTGGTTTTAACTTGCATTTCTCTGATGATTAGCGATGTGGAGCATCTTTTCATGTGCCTGTTGGCCATCTGAATTTCTTCTTGAGAGAAGTGTCTGTTCAGCTCCTCTGCCCATTTTTTAATTGGTTTATTTGTTTTTTGTTTGTTGAGGTGCGTGAGCTCTTTATATAATTTGGATGTCAACCCCTTATCAGATATGTCATTTATGAATATATTCCCCCATACTGTGGGACGTCTTTTTGTTCTACTGAGGGTGTCCTTTGCTGTACAGAAGCTTTTTAGTTTGATATAGTCCCACTCTTTCATTTTTGCTTTTGTTTCCCTTGCCCAGGGAGATATGTTCATGAAGAAGTTGCTCATGTTTATGTCCAAGAGATTTTTGCCTATATTTTTTTCTAAGAGTTTTATGGTTTCATGACTTACAATTAGGTCTTTGATCCATTTTGAGTTTACTTTTGTGTATGGAGTTAGAGAGTAATGCAGTTTCATTCTCTTACATGTAGCTGTCCAGTTTTCCCAATACCACCTGTTGAAGAGGCTGTCATTTCTCTATTGTATATCCATGGCTCCTTTATTGTATATTAATTGACCATATATGCTTGGGTTTACATCTGGGCTCTCTGTTCTATTCCACAGGTCTATGGGTCTGTTCTTATGCCAGTACCAAATTGTCTCGATTACTGTGGCTTTGTAGTAGAGCTTGAAGTCAGGGAGCATAATTCCCCCTGCTTTATGCTTCCTTCTCAGGATACCCTTGGTTATTCGGGGTCTTTAGTCATTCCATATGAATTTAAAACTATTTGCTCTAGTTCATTGAAGAATGCTGTTGGTATTTTGATAGGGATTGCATTGAATCTGTAGATTGCTTTAGGCAGGATGGCCATTTTGACATTATTAATTCTTCCTAGGCAAGAGCATGGGGTGGATTTCCATTTATTAGTGTCCTCTTTAATTTCTCTTAAGAGTGTCTTGTAGTTTTCAGGGTATAGGTCCTTCACTTCTTTGGTTACGTTTATTCCTAGGTATTTATTCTTTTTGATGTGATTGTGAATGGAATTGTTTTCCTGATTTCTCTTTCTTCTAGTTCACCGTTAGTGTATAGGAATGGAACAGATTTCTGTGTATTAATTTTGTATCACTTAACTTTGCTGAATTCAGATATTAGTTCTAGTAGTTTTGGAGTGGAGTCTTTAGGGTTTTTTGTACAATATCACATCATCTGCAAACAGGGACAGTTTAACTTCTCCCTTGCCAATCTGGATGCCTTTTATTTCTTTGTGTTATCTGATTGCTGTGACTAGGACCTCCAGAGCTATGTTGAATAAAAGAGGGCAGAGTGGGCATCCTTGTCTTGTTCCCAATCTTAAAGGAAAAGCTTTCAGCTTCTCACTGTTAAGTATAATGTTGGCTGTGGGTTTGTCATATATGGCCTTTATGATGTTGAGGTACTTTCCCTCAACACCCATTTTGTTGAGAGTTTTTATCATGAATGGGTGTTGAATTTTGTTCAATGCTTTTTCAGCATCTATGGAGATGATCATATGGTTTTTGTCCTTCTTTTTGTTGATGTAGTGGATGATGTTGATGGATTTTCAAATGTTCTACCATCCTCGCATCCCTGGGATGAATCCCACTTGATCATGATGGATGATCTTTTTGATGTATTTTTGAATTTGGTTTGCTAATATTTTGTTGAGTATTTTTGCATCTATGTTCATCAGGATATTGGTCTGTAATTATCTTTTTTGTGGTGTCTTTCCCTGGTTTTGGTATTAGAGTGATGCTGGCCTCATAGAATGAGTTTGGAAGTATTCCCTCTTCTTCTACTCTTTGGAAAATGTTAATGAGGATGGGTATTAGGTCTTCACTAAATGTTTGATAAAATTCAGCAGTAAAGCCATCTGGTCCAGGGGTTTGGTTCTCAGGTAGTTTTTTGATAACCAATTCAATTTCTTTGCTGGTAATTGGTCTATTCAGATTTTCTGTTTTTGCTGGGTTTTTCTGTTTTTCCTTGGATGGTTGTATTTTTCTAGAAATTTGTCCATTTCTTCTAGGTTATCCAGTTTGTTACCATATAATTTTTCATAGTATTCTCTCATAATTCTTTGTGTTTCTGTGGTTTCCGTATTGAATTTTCCTCTCTCATTTCTGATTCTGTTTATGTGTGTAGACCTCTTTTTTCCTTGGTAATTCTGGCTAAGGGTTTATCTATTTTGTTTATTTTCTCAAGGAAACAGATCTTGCTTTCATTGATTCTTTCTATTGTTTTATTCTTCTCAATTTTATTTATTTCTGCTTTAATCTTTATTATGTCCCTCCTTCTACTGACTTTGGGCCTTATTTGTTCTTCCTTTTCTAGTTTCATTATTGTGAGTTTAGACTGTTCATTTGGTATTGTTATTTTTTCCTGTGGTAGGCCTGTATTGCAATATATTTCCCTCTTAGCACAGCCTTCTCGGCATCCAACAGATTTTGCAGTTGTTGAATTTTTGTTGTCAGTTTTCTCCATATATTGCTTGATCTCTGTTTATATTTGGTCATTGATCCATTGATTATTTAGGAGCATGTAATTAAGCCTCCATGTGTTTGTGGGCTTTTTCATTTTCTTTGTGTAATTTATTTCTATTTTCATACCTTTGTGATCTGAGAAGCTGGTCGGTACAATTTCAATCTTTTTTAATTTTCTGAGGTACCTTTTGTGGCCTAGTATATGATCTATTCTTGAAAATGTTCCATGTGCACTTGAGAAGAATGTGTATCCTGTTGGTTTTGGATGTAGAGTTCTGTAGATATCTGTTAGGTTTATCTGTTCTAATACATTGTTCAGTGCCTCTGTCTCTTTATTTCTTTTCTGTCTGGTTGATCTGTCCTTCGGAGTGAGTGGTGTGTTGAAGTCTCCTGAAATGAATACATTGCATTCTTTTTCCCACTTTAATTGTTAGTATTTGTTTCACATATGTAGGTGATCCTGTGTTGGGTGAATAAATATTTATAATAGTTATATCATCTTGTTGGACTGACCCTTTTCTCATTATGTAATATTCTTCTTTGTCTCGGGTGACTTTCTTTGTTTTGAAGTCTATTTTGTCCTATACAAGTACTGCAACTCCTCCTTTTTTTTATCACTATTAGTTGCCTGAAATAGCTTTTTCCATCCTTTTACTTTTAGTCTGTGTATGTCTTTGGGTTTGAAGTGAGTCTCTTGTGGCAGCATATATATAGGTCTTGTTTTTTGTCCATTCAGTGACTCTATGTCTTTTGATTCGTACATTCAGACCATTTACATTTAGGGTGATTAGCGATAGGTATGTATTTATTGCCATTGCAGGCTTTAGATTCGTGGTTACCAAAGATTCAAGGGTAATTTCCTTACTATCTAACAGTCTAATTTAACTCACTTCATATGCTATTACAAAAACAACCTAAAGCTTCTTTTTTTTCCTCCTTTTTCTTCCTCATCCATTCTTTGTATGTTATGAATCATATTCTATACTCTTTGTCTATCCCTTGGGTGACATCTATTTAGCCTCAGGAATACTTCCATCTACAGGAGTCCCTCCAAAATGCACTGTACAGGTGGTTTGTGGGAGGTAAATCTCTCAGCTTTTGCTTATCCGAAAATTGTTTAATCCCTCCTTCAAATTTAAATGATAACCTTGCCAGACAGAGTATTCTTGTTTCGAGGCCCTTCTGCTTCATTGTATTAAATATATCATGCCACTCCCTTCTGTCCTGTAAGGTTTCTGTTGAGAAGTCTGATGATAGCCTGATGGGTTTTCCTTTGTATGTGATCTTTTTTCTCTCTCTAGCTGCTTTTAAATGTCTGTCTTTATCCTTGATCTTTGCCGTTTTAATTGTTATATATCTTGGTGTTGTCTTCCTTGGGTCCCTTGTGTTGGGAGATCTGTGCACCTCCATGGCTTGACAGACTATCTCCTTCCCCAGATTGGGGAAGTTTTCAGCAATTTCCTCCTCAATGACACTTTCGATCCCTTTTTCTCTCTTCTTCATCTGGTACCCCTACAATGCGAATATTGTTCTGTTTGGATTGGTCACACAGTTCTCCCAATATTCTTTCATTCTTAGAGATCCTTTTATCTCTCTGTGCCTCAGCTTCTTTGTATTCCTCTTCTCTAATTTCCATTCCATTTACCATCTCTTCTACTACATCTAATCTACTTTTAAATCCCTCCATTGTATGTTTCATTTCACATATGGAATTTCTTAATGATTGAATCTCCAACTTAAATCTGTTCCTGAGTTCTTGAATATTTTTCTGTACCTCCATAAGCATGTTTATAATTTTTACTTTGAACTCTCAGGAATATTGGTGAGTTCAGTTTCATTTGGCCCTTTTCTGGGGTTTGTGTGATTTTGGTCTGAACCATGTTCTTTTGATGTTTCATATGTCTGTGTAGTGCCCAATGATGCACAGAAACTCCAGTCTGTGGAGCTTCTCCGCCCCTAGAGCACGGTTGGGGGTCGTACAGGAGTGGAGCTGATGCCTGGGGGGATGAAATATCTGTTTCCTATTCCCATCTGCAGTGCCTGTCTCCAGTGTCAGAGCCAGTAGGCCAAGCACACACAGGTAAGCCTCTGTGCTTTGCGTCTCTAGCTGTTGTAGGCGGGGTCTCCCTCTGGCTGGCATGATGCCAGCACAGTGACTTGCATTTTGTGAACTGGTGCCAGCAGGCTAGGAGGAAGGTACAGTAGGCTGTGTGTCACAGTGGGGGCCTCAGAGCTGAGTAGGCTGCCAGGGGGTTGGAGCACCTGAATCTCCTCAAAGTTCCCAATCTGCTGGGCAGAGGGCACTCAGACAGTCTTGTCCAGCTCTCCCTTCTCCTGCACAGCAAGCTCTGTGCAAACCCCGCCCCTTCAGCAGCCCTCTTGCTGCTAGGAATCCTCTCAGACCGCCTGCCTTTCCTCTGTCACAGAGTGGCCAGATGTGTATCCCCTCCTCCACAAATGGCTGGAATGCCAGTCTCCCAAGCACTCCACCCGTCCAAACTCCCCAATGTCCAGACCACCACACAATATAGGCTTATGCTCACAAAGCAGATCTCCAGGGCTGGGTGTTCAGCAGTCCCAAGCTTCCACCCCCTCCCCTGCTTCATTTCTCTTCCTGCCGTGGGTGAGCTGGGGTGGGGGAAGAGCCTGTGTCCCATTGGATTAAGGCTTTGGTACGTTACTCTGTTTCATGAAGTCTGCTGTGTTTGTGAGGTCTGTTTGCCGTCTGGTTCAGCCTTCTTTCTTGTTGCTGTTTTAGGGTTAGTTATATTAATTAACTATATTTTTGTACTATTTGTGGTTTGGGGAGGAGTTCTCCATGTCACCTCTCATGCTGCCATCTTGAATCCCCTTCAATCCCCCACCATTTGATTTAACTGTGTAAAGTATGACAGACCCCAAGAGGGAATCACCCAGCCAAACCCAAAGCCTTTGGGATCATGACAGATAATAATAAAATTTTGTGTTAAGGCACTAAACTTTGGGACTGTTTGTTGGGTAGAATTAGATAACTGGAACAATGGGCATATTTTTGATGGAGTTTGAAACAGTTTCACATGTACATCTATTTCCATCAGGCCCTTTCCTATTTATATTCATGGGTCAGGTTGAAACAAAACGTGCAATTGTGGAAAAGATCACTAAGAGAAGTATATAGGAGTGAGTGGTAACAGCCAGTAACTCTCAAAGAAGTCTTTGAAAACTATGCTCAATTTGTTTAAAGAAGAAGATGCTATTTATATAGCCTTTTTTATATATTTTGAATAAACAACTGGACTTTCTCATTTTTTCATCTTGGCTTTTGGGGGAAGGAACACAGAAAAGTTCTGTCAGTGGTAGACAGACTGTGGGATTATATTTAGGCCCAACATAAAACAAACAAATGAACAGAATTAAAAAATATATATATATATATATATATATAAGATAGAAGATTTATAAGGTTCATCATAGTAATTGACATCCATTTACTAACATTTTTAGTTGATTGAGCAAAGTTATACGTCAGGTGTTAGGTACTAGAATTAATGGGTGAATTCTCAGATGAGTTCTGAAACTAGTTGTCTTGTCAACAGTGCCAGTGAATGGGATGTTCTCTTTCTCTGTATCTGATAATAATCATTACCGATAATGTTTAAGTTATGAGCTAGGTACTATCTCTGCTTCTAGAACTCTGGGAAAGTTTTGTAAAGACAAAAATGACTCTTGTCCATGAACAGATTAGAGAAGATAAGACAAAACACCAAATAAAACCTTTAACAAGACTGAAACTCTTTCAAGTCTAAGCAACAGGCAGAGCTGGTCAGGCCTGAACAGCAGGTTGGGCAGACGAAAGGCAAAACTCTGACAAGACACTGAAAAGCAAGAGGCAGGAAAACCAGGCATCTAATAAAGAAAACATGTTTTTTGAGAGAAATAAATGAGATGGAGAGATTCAGGAAAATGACTAGGAAGAAGGAGCATTTAGACTTGACAAAGGAAGTTACCAGAGTTCTTAGAAAGACTCTGTAAGGGGTATTGAGGTTGAAAAAAAAAATAAAGAGTCTGTTGCCCCAAAAGCGTGTGAGAATATATTTTGTAGCATAATTTAGGAAACAATCATTTTTCCTTTCCTTTTGTCCACAAGAGGAACATGCTGCTTTGTTTCAGCTTCTATAATTGCTGTAGCATGGTCCCGTCATTTCTGGTCCTTCTATTCTTGTTTATGGGCTTTTTTTTTTTTCTGGAGCTACCCTACCCAAAGCTGAAAATAAGTTTTTCTTTATGGAATTATCATAACAGAAACACACTCTTTAATAACATATTGCTGTCTTCTAAAAAAAAACCTAGATTTGGAGACGTAGACTAATGGGATATGCAAATCAAAGTTATAATAACTTAAAAAGCAGATTTTGCAATTATCATAATTATGTTAGTTCCAGACACTGGGCACAGCCTCTCAGAGACAATCAAGACTGGGGGAGGGAATAAAAACCCCATGAAAAGTGGCACTATCTGAGAAACACCTGCTGGCAGACTTCCATTTGGTTCATTTAATGAATATTTCTCCACGTTTTGCCTTTCTTGATTTTTCACAGGTTTTAATACATGCCTATTATTCTTCACTATAAATATATCATATTTCCAACATAGACTTATGATGTACACTTAGAGACATAGGCTTTATTCTGTTTTCCCCGTGACTGAACCTTTTAGAAATAGAGTCCGTCCATATCTGCTCACTAATTCTCAGTATAGATTTTACAAGTTAGAAAGCACAAGCCCTTGGTTTCAATTTTATAAAATCTTGACTTAGGCTGGGCATGGATTTGGTGCGGTGTGTGAGCTGCTCTGTGTCATGTAGGTCAGGGCTGGTGGATATATAACACAAGGGCCACCCTTCTCCCTTCTCCCTTGCACTACAGCCATTTCTAACAATCACGAACATTTTTCTCACTGATTTAAGATGCATAATCCTTCTCAAAACATTTCATGAAGCCATTTCAATTTTGTCAATCAAAAGACATTTATAAATACATTAAAACATCCATTCATGGCTCTGAGGGACATGAGAATTGAAAAACTTTCTCAGAATCTATCAGTTACTTCAGGTAATTTAGGCTTCCCCTTTTCTTCCCTTAATAGTACAGTTTTGACCCACATTGTGATTGTGATTACTTTGCTTTCCTTGTGTCCATATGTAGGGACTGGCAGCCACATGTTTAGAAATAACCTTCCAAGTTCAGAATGAAACTTACATTAGAACTTAAGAACAGAATCAATACATTTAACACTATTATTGAGTGGTTGTCAATTGTTTTTAGCTCTCAAATTTTCAAAATTATAAATAGCTAAAAATTCCTTATTCTGAATGCTTTAAAACAAACCTGATTTATACCTAGGTGATTAACATCCGTCAGTTTTCAGAAGAGCTACTATCTGCAGACAGAACTTATGTGTAGCTTTACACATCTATCAAGGATACTTAAAAATTCCTATCACCACACTGAAAGAGATCATAAAGAATAATATTAAGGGAATTCGAAAGTGGTTTTGCTTTTAGTCTTTGCTTGCATGTCTTCCTCTAAATGAGGCTCCTCTTGACATTCTATTCAATATTTCAGTATCCCGTCCTCACACCTGATTTCTTCGTGTGCTCCACTGCTAACCGCAGTGACACAGTCTTATACTTACTTCCCTGTTTTTTTCTAATATACCACATATTTCACTTATTTATGATGTTTCCACTGGTGAATCCTTGGCACCTAGTACTATGCCTGGCACACAGTAGGGCTCAATAAATATATTTGTTGAATCAATTGGTGTGTGATTTTGAAAACAGCAGTTAGATAGTTCTGAAGGAGAGAGAGAAGCAATAGGCATACAGTTGTTTCTAAGTTGCATATGTGGAACTGCAAGGGTGCCTGCATATTTATACAAGATACATTCATTCATTCCACAAACATTTATTGGGTTCCTCCTGGGTATCTGCCCTTAGTAAAACATGGTTCTTGGTCTCAATCTTTTTGCAGATTGGTAGAAGAAACTGTGATACAGTTTCATAATAATACACACTCAAGGTGACATACTATATATAGATGTCTTCAGATCTCTCAATAGAAGTTCTATGACAGCTTTTGTTTAATTTTGTTTCATTTTCAATTCTTGGTTGCCATGAGACACTTTACATCAATGAACTATATGTGTATTTATATATATATGGAACTTTACATAAATTAAATACATATGTATGTATATAACCACATGTATATGAACATAGGTGTATAATTTGTTTAAATGGTGGAAAGAGAATTATTACAAGATGTTAAAAGACAATTTAGAGAAGGAATTATTCCAGATAAACAGTCTGGAATTATGTTTTAATAGATCTGTTTTTAAAATGATTTCTTCAGTTAAAAAGTAATTTCCATTCTTTCTTATTCAGATGAGTGCACACAATACTTGAAAGTGCAAATATCAGAAAATAACTACAGGTAATGCATAAAGAAATTATACTTGTCATAAATTAGAGCTAAAATTGCTTTAATAATTATGTGTATGTGTGTGATTAGAGGTAGCTTTTTCTTTTTAATATAGCTTCTGAGCTGAAAAGTCTATCTAATTTAGAAGTACTGAATTCAGAGCTGGGAAAATCCTTAGAAAGTATCAGAGGTTTTATTTTACAGATGAGGAAACAGGCCTAGAGAGCATAATTAACTTGATGAAAGTCTTATAAGTCAATGCCAAAGGAAAAAAAAACCCAAACCCATTCTGATTTGCACTCTGGGGCTTTCTAGTACACCGTGCTATAATTGGTTTAATTTGCTACTCCCACTATTTTGTCTGAACCACTACATTTAAGGGGATTTACAATGTAAGGTGCCTTGCTTTCATGGGATACCTACAAACAGAATATCATTAGTTGAACATGACATTCAAAATATAGTTATCTTGGATACTTTTCCTACAAAACATTTTCTAATGGGATTCATTTTTTTTAATATTACATTCTAAATCCCTTAGTAAATTTTAAGTCCACCAATTACATATTCTTGGATGAATGAATTTGCTTCTAGGAAGAACTGAAACACATAAATGCATGGATTTCATCCCAAATTCACTTGAGATCTTTTTCTTGGAAACATTTAGTCACTAGTTAGATTCTGCAAGCTTTTGAGATGTTCCTTTTTTTACAGATTATAAAAAGGAAGCAATGGATTACCTATTAGATCCAGAAACAATTAGGACGGAAAGGCGGGAGACTGGGTGTGGAGATTGTTGAGCCCTTTCATTATAGTATAATTAACATAACATACAGCATTGAAGTAAGTCAGAGGATGCTTAATTCCTTTTATCTGGTATTTATGATAGCGATGAGTAAGATGCGTATTATCTTTTAGAAAGGTATTTGATCATGCCCCAAAACGTGATAAGGGAAGAGAAATGCTCCTATTACCTGGTGTTTAGAACTGAAAATGTAGCAAAGACCCAACCTGACCTTCAAGGTAGTCTGAAATGTACCTGCTGCTGCTTTTACTTCCCATGTATCAAGTGCCTTTGAGTGTAAGGAAATGTGGTGCAATTACTCATTTGCTGTCACTGGCATATTTTTAGCACTTTAAGCTTGCCTGGATCCCTGCCTTCAGACACTCCTCCTGTTTCTTTCTTTTCCTTACTGTCAAAGTCTAACAATTGCTTGACTGTGCATTATTAGCCTTATGCTTTTTCTTCTGCAAGATAATAAAGGTCAAATATCCCCCTAGACTGGTGAAGTATTTTCAAATCAATCAAGTAGAATTCAAATAGCTCAGAAGGTAGAATTTGTTAGAAAAAGGTTCAGTGTTTTCTCTGCCAAAAGATTGTGAACACCAGAAAGTGTTTTTTTTCTTTTCTATTAAACACCATTGGCTCACGCAAATGAGGCAGTTTATTTGCTCTTTGAAGTTCTCTAATAACATGAGAAGAAATGATATAGTAGTTGATATCTTTGAGGCCCAAATCTTAGATCATACTGTGGAACCATGTTGATCCACAAAGCTATGGGTCAGTTAGAAAAAAGCTCTATGATTGGGCCTATTCTTTTATTTTAGTTACAGAAATGTGAACCTATAGGTAAGCATTCATTAGGTGAGAGTGTATGAAATGAGTTTGCTGATGTCTGACAATCATCCATAAATAAATAGAATATATGGAAAATTTTTATATTGTCATTTAAAACACATTTTACTTAAGATATGAAATATATTTTTTGCTTTTTTATTTTGTGATAAATGGTTATCTGTTTAATACAAAACAAGACAAAAAACACAATATTTCTTTTATAAGTCCCCCAGCTATTTTTAATTGGCATTTACTATGAAAAATGACAACAGTTGGGTTTTTCTCTGTGTGGTATTATGTTTTGCTAGAAGTTTTACCAATGAGATTTTCTACTGATGTCAGTATGAGTATCCATGCAAGTATGCTACAGACCTTAGTAAATTATGGACTGGTGTTACAAAGTCTGTCCTGGAAAACAGAACACATCTGAATTTTACATGACATGTATAGGCAGAAACATCTGGAGAATTATTTGATGCATGTGCAAAATTGATTAGTTAAGAATGTAAAGATGGAAAATTAGAAGACAAATTCTATAAAATTATAATTGGAAAAAAGTCCCTCAATTCCAAGTTCTATGCATGACATAAGAGAAATACATGCTTTTGGTACCACAGAAGTCTGACATAGAAACATAAGTACAATAGCTTAAGTCAAACATTATAAACTTAAAATTGCCACTTTAACAAATATAGCCCAAAAATATGTGGTTAAGATAAATTAACCTGGTATGTTATTACTGTGAACTGGAACAACTCACATAACTGAAATTCATAACTGAAATTCATAATTTAATAGTTCACAGATCACTTCAACATAAATTATTTCACTTATTCCTCATAAAAGGTTGAAAAGATAGTTGGTTATTATTGACCCTTTAAACAATTTTTATTGTAGTAAAATATACAAAACATAAAATTTTATCATTTTAACCATTTTTAAGTGGATGTTCAGTGGCTGTTCCAAGGGTATCTAGGTTGGATTTGGTCTGATAAAGTTGGTGTGGTCCCAAAAGAAGATGAAAACTTGGAAGGAGGATGTATGCTATACTCACAGGCTCCAGAGAGGGGAGTCACCATGTGCTTCCCAGGGTCACAGGAGAAATTACCAGTGGGGTTGTGGGGGGCAGAAGATAGGACTGAGGAGAACATTGGGTCATGGTCTTTACTGGGGTTTGTACAAAAAAGGAAAGGCAGGTGATGAGGATTCTTTGCTTGACCAAACTTTGGTAAGGTCCTTGAACCTTCTCCTGGGGCCCTCTGTGCACTGCTTTGTAAAATCCAGTTTTAGCAAGAATCTTTCATCCTTCATATCTGAACACTCTTGATATTTAATCAGACTCCTCTTCTTCCAGCAACCTTTAGGTGATGTCTACTCACTCTGGACTGTCTTCAGCAAGAATTCTATTAGGTCAGACTTGCCAAAACCCCCTGACCCCTGAGGTTTTCTCTTAGGAATTTTCCATTTGCTGACTGTCACCCTCCTATTTGGCTACAAATTCCCACTTGCCTGTGCTGTATGTGTAGCTGAGCACAATCTCTCTCCCCCACAGTAAAATCCCATTGTACTGGTCTCTATATCTATTGTGATGAATAAGGAATAAAGTCTGCCTTATGGTGCTTCCTTTGGCAAGTGTCATTGAATAATTTTTTCTTTAACATAGGACAAGGTAAACAGTTTAGGATTGGCTAGTTGGGATCATTTCAGTGGGCTTTGGGCTATAGCAATGGTCTCTACTTGTCTGGTAGCTGGCCTTGTGATGATTGAGGCACAGGAATATTGCCTTCTGAGCCACAGAGAGAAGGTGTGGTTCTAGATTGGTTAGTTTGCATATGAAAGGCATGCTCCCAGCTGAGCCTTTTATTAACTCTAAGAATTGGTTAGCCCCAAGAGGGGCTGGCTATCCAAACAACAGAGAGGCCATAGATACCAGAGCCTCAAGATAGAGAAAATATGAAAACATAGTCAATATAATTGGCTTTGTGATGAATGGATGCCAAATAAATACAGAATCTAAGAAAACAGAACAATGGCATTACATTGACGATGTTGTGCAACCATCACCACCATTACATCTCCAGAAATTTTATCTTTCCATACTGAAACTCCATACAAATTAAACAATAACTGCTCATCCTCTGCTCCCTGCAGTTCCTAGTGACCACCATTCTATTGTCTCTACTAATTTGAGTGTTCTAGGTACAATGTACAAGGGTAATCATATATTTGTCCTTTTCTGACTGCCTTACTTCACTTATTATGATTGTCTTCAAGGTTCATCCATTTTGTGGCATGTGTCAAATTTTCTTTCCTTTTTAAGGACTTTCTTGTACATATACACCACAATTTGTTTTTCCATTCATCCACAGACAGACACTTTGGCTGCTTCTAGATGGTCGTACACATGGGTATACAAATGTCTCTTTGAGACCTTGCTTTCAGTTCTTTAAGGGGTGTCTTGCCATGGGTTTCAGCCCTGGGCAAGTTCGCTATGGATTCAGTGAGACCAAAGAAAGTGACAGCAAAACGTTCTTTGGGGGAAAGGGTTATACCCAACTTTATTTACACGGTAGCAGGTCAATTACTAAAATCCCATTCACTCAGAGTGAGTCTGCGTGCAGCAAGCCAGTCTCCTCTGGTCCTACTGCCTGCATAGTCATCCTGCACAGCCGTCCTCTGGGCCTCTGTCCTTGGTGCTTTCACCACTCCAGCCTCCGCTTTTCTCTCCTGCAGCCTTGCAGCCCTGCCACTGTGTCACTGGGTGGCGCTCTTTATATAGAGTCAATAATAGCTTATTGCCTAAAAGTGTGGAAGCAGTAGCCTAGCAACAGGCCAGTTACATCATCAGATGGTTTAAGTTCAGTGAGGATCCTGGCCAGAGGAACCCCAACTTCCCCACACTCTGCCCCTCTAGGATTCTCACCTTACCAATTTACACACTCTCAATCTTCTGCAATGGTCCCTGTGTGAGAAAGCTGGAGTACTGTAATCAAACTCCACAACAACATAGTACAATATACAAATAGCAGAAATTATAAATTATAATAACCCTCAAGCCTGAGTAGATCCATTGCCACTAAGTGGTCATCCTGGCTGTATTCAAACCTGTTGTACTTAAATGACTTAACCAAAAGAACCATGGTGGGCCTTACAATACCCTCTTTCTCCAGTCTCTCCAGCAAAAAGTCTTGCAGGCACACAGGCCAGACTTGTGGCTCTGTCTCTGACCTCTGCCTCTTTGGTCTTAATGGGTGGAACTGCTGCTCTGGTTTCAGTTTTTTCCATAGCTCTAGTAAGATTGTATTTGACTTCCTGTCTAATTTCCTTCCATATTCTCCTGCCCATATTAAATCAACCCACATCTGGGTCCTCATCACCTTCACGGGGCCCTTTAAATTCTTCTTGTGAGTAGCAGACCTTATTTCTTTCCATGTTCTCATTGCTTCAGCCTTTCCTAAGTCTGCTATTGTACGTGTCATCTCATTTATGGGCTGCCCAAAGTGAGGGGAAAGAATGGCCACTGGAGACCCAAAGAGGGATGTGGAAGCTGTTTGAAGCACATTATTTCTCATCTCAGTAGTGAAAATCTCTTCATCTGGGCCATAATTCTCTGGACTAAAGATGGCATTTCTTATGCCTAGCTCTTGTAACACCTGTTGGAGCTCAGCATATGTCTGCAATCTAGCAGAAGAGGATGGTAGATCACCTGGATTGGGCCACACAGCACGAAGTGCAGCCATAAGCCAATCGAGGAGGGAGAGATTCGCTGGGGTCTGATGCGCATTTTGTAACTGCTGTCTCAAGGCGGGCTGGACTGTCAGGGAAGACAGCTTTCCCGTCTCTGACCCCGACAGAACAATTCCATCCACCCCTAAGTCCCACAGACACAGGAGCCAAGCTGATACTGACTCTGAGGGCTTCTGCCTAAACCGGGAGCCCAAATCCACCAAGCTATGCCTGAGTATAGGGGCTGACCATAGAGTGCTCCACGACCTGGGGAGGGGGCTGTTCCTCTCCTTGGGGAGCTCTCAGCTCCTGGGTTTTTATTTCCTTTACAACCACTGGGCATGCTTTCAATAAAGGAGGGGTCAGTGCCTCTGGCACCACTGCTTCATCCTTCCCCAGTCCTCCATTTCCAGGGCTGATGGCACCTTTCTCTCCCCTCCCCCAGTGCCTCTTCTGCTACAACTTTTACCTTTTCTATCATGCCTTGCAGCAATGCTAGCTCAGTCTTCAGCAGCTCTCTTACCTTCACCTCAGTGCTTTGCAGCTGGCATTCTCGTGCCACCTCCACCTGTACTTCCCTCAGGAGTTCTTTTCCTGATGGCCTTTTCCTCCTTCAGAGCACCTGGCAGCACTGCTGTCTCATTCTGTAAGGAATCTTTTACCTCTTGAATGGCAACTCGCTGCCAGCATTCTGGTGCTGCCTCCTCTCACATCAATGCCATTTCTTTCTTTAGGAATTCCACAGAAGTTTGCAGCTTGTGTTCTCATGCCGCCACATGTTCTTTTGGGTCCTTTTCAGGAGAATGTACTTCTCTTCTGTAGACTTTTTTAATACTGTGAGAAGCAGCCAACCCACAGTCCCCACTACCTCACAGACACTCTGTCTCTCAAAAGACCTACTTACTATACCAAGGGCCACCCTTACTGCCTCAGGTATCACCTCCACTTGCCTCCAGTCCTGGGGTGGGGCCCAGCCCTCTAGGAGGCAAGTCACCTCAGACCACATACCCATTGGGGGACAATCCACTGTCTCCCCATTCAGAGAGGCAGCCCGCTGAAGCACCCCTCCTATAAACACAGCCTGTCTTTTTCCTTGGTCAACAATGAACCCTGCTGACTTCGCCAATTGTCTTGTCAATGGATTTCAGCCCCCGGCAAGTTCACTATGGATTCAATGTGACCAAAGAAATGACAGTAGAATGTTCTTGGGGTGAAAGAGTTATACCCAACTTTATTTCCACGGTGGCAGGTCAATCACTAAAATCCCATTCACTCAGAGTGAGTCTATGTGCAGCAAGCCAGTCTCTGCCTCTGGGCCCCTCTGTCCACACAGCTGTCCTCTTGTCTCCTTTGTCTGCACGGCCATCCTCTGGGCCCCTCTGCCCGCACGGCCTTCCTCTGGGGCCCTCTGCCTGCATGGCCATCCTCTGGGCCTCTCTGCCCATACAGTCATCCCTCACAGCCATTCTCTGTGCCTCTGCCTTCGGCGCTGCCACCACTCCAGCCTCTGCTCTGCTCTCCTGCAGCCTTGCAGCCGTGCCACTATGCTGCGCCCAGAGCACTGGGCGGAGCTCTTTATATAGGTCAATAATAGCTTATTGCCTAAAGGTGTGGAAGCGGTAGCCTAGCAACAGGCCAGCATCAGGTGGTTTAAGTTCAGTGAGGATCCTGGCCATAGGAACCCCAACTTCCCTACAGAGATAAGTCCAGAAGTACAATTGCTGGATCCTATGTTAATTCTATGTTTAATTTTTTTTGAGGAACCAATAGTGAAGTTATACCTGCTTGAGGTTTTAATTTGCATTTCCTTAATGATTAGTGATATTGAGCATCTTTTCATATGTTTACTAGCCATTTGTGTATCTTCTATTGAGAAATGTCTATTTAAGCCCTTTGTCCATATTTTAATTGGGTTGTTTGTTTTCTTGTTGAGTTGTTAGGTGTTCTTTACATATTCTGGATATTAATACCTTATCAGATGGCTTGCAAATATTTTCTTTGAATTTTCTCCCATTTCGTGGGTTGCCTTTTCACTCTGTTGATTGTGTCCTTCAATATACAAAAGTACTTAATTTTAATGGAGTTTATCTTTTTTGTCATATCCAAAAAATCTTGGCTAAATCCTATGTCACAAACCTGCCCCCCCAATATTTTCTTAGAGTTCTATAGGTTTAGTTCTTATGAATATGTCTTTGATCCATTTGAGTTAATTTTTGTATATGGTGTAAGGTAAGGTAATGATATTATATAGACAAAAAACTAATACTCTGAGGATTGATATAATGTGCCCCAAATTGGTAATATTTCTTATCAGATAAGTGATGGAATCATGACATCTAAGCAGGGTTTCTTTCCCTTTACATTCCTTCCTCTCTTTTTTATTCTTCTCTTCCTTTCTTCTTTTCTTCTTAGTGCTTTCCCCACAAGACCAAAGTTTGAGTTAAAATTTAGAGACTTGGAATATATAAACTCTTACTTTCTTTCCACCTCCAGTATTGTAAGCTTTATTTTCTTACATAATAACTCTCCTTGAGCCCCATTTTAATAATTCTCTTTACTATAAAAATGTAAATATACTAGTTCCCATCCACTAATGCTACTAGTTTTCTTCATTATGTTCTGATAATTCGTAGCCAGAAGAGAACTGTTGCAATAACAATCATCTGGGAAGTCTTTCCAGATCATAGTAAATGGCCTATAGAGAGAGTTGGGAGATTTCCACTGCAAGTTTATTTGAGTAGGAGATTAAAAGAACTACTTCAAGAATAAAGACAGAGATACAAGGAAGGAAAACTTATGAAAAGTAGTAAGTGGAAAAAGGCCTGTTCGGGAGGAAGAAATTTCCTTTATCCCTCTATCTAGTCTAAGAATCAAATTGAAATGAGACAGATTAACAGGAGAAAATAAATGAAGCTTAATGATGTACCTACAGAAAATCTATAGGCATATTCCAAAGACAGAGATAATGAGGTGTATATGTCATAGTGAACTAAGGAGAAGGGGGTAGGAGTCTGGGATTTCAAAGGAAAAGGGAAGCAATTCACAGGAGTATGAAAGAATTTGGTAAACAAATGTTTGATGGGCCTCACAGAAACAATAGGGCACAGAAAGGAATTTTAACTTAACTACATCCCTCCCTGTCTACCATCTCTAGTTCATATTATAATGTTATCTATAGGTCTCTTCCTGGACAGTTCTTCCACCTAATTTTTTTAATGCAGTTGGGAGAGGGGAAGGTCAAAGTGTCTCTCCGTCTTTTGGACCTTGGTGATTTTCGGCTCTGACAGACTGCCCGAGGTGAGGGCACGTCTCGGGGCTGCCTGCTGTCGGCTCCTACTGGCCCTACATATGAAAAGATCCTTTCACTAAACCACAGGCTCTCAAAAGGTAGATTTCTAGTGGTAACTTACCGGGTTTTTTCACCTCTCTCCCTCCCACCGGTCCTGCTCTCGGTCAGGACTACAGCTCTTTGTGTTACAAGCTCTTTCTGCGACCCTCCGAACCAGCGGAGGGGAGGAAGGCAGGGAGAGAGGCTCGCCCCGATAGGCAGAGCAAGGGAGGTAAGCGCCGGCTGTCTGCCCGTTCCCACAGCCTCCGGAGCTCGGCAGCGCCACCGCTTGCAGCCGCTCCAGCCTCTGCTGCCGCCGCCGCTGGCCGCTGGCCGCTGGCCACTCGCCGCTGGCCGCCCCTTTCCCCGGAGACAATCAGATGCGACAGAGTTCACTCGATGGGAGAACTCGTTTATTGGGGCTCAGGGCATGGGATATATAGGGTGAAGCCTCCCCCCATCGGTCACCTATGCTAATAAGGTGACTTTACTTTTCTGAATCAGGCACAGAGCTGCGCGCATGCGCAGCTGTCTCTGACCGGAGTGGGCGCAGCTAAACCTCAGGGGGCTTTCGGCGGCCACCCCTGCAGCGCGGCTGAGTTCTCAGTGGCCATCTTTGTGGCATGGCTGAGATTCAAAGGCAGTTCTCAGCGGCCACCCTCGTGGCAAGGCTGAGATGCAAAGGCAGTTCCCAGCGGCCACCCTCGTGGCGAGGCTGGATGCAAAGGCAGTTCCCCACAGTAACTCGTGGTAGTTCTAAATCAGAGGTAATGAGAAATCAGGTCCCAGGATTTTGGCTTTTACCCTGAGGAAACTGGAAAACGCTACAGGGTTTTAAACGGAGATGTGACGTATCTGACTTCAGTTTAAGAAGCATCCCTCTTGCTGCTGCACCAATAAACACAGAGAAAGAAGCATGTACGTCATGAGACTGGTTGGAAGCCTAGAGCGGTGATGTGGGTGAGAGGGGATGGCGGCATGGGCGAGGGAGGCTGAGAGAAGGTGATGAGAACTGACTAGATTCTACATATATTTTCAAGGTAAAGGCAGTTTTGTTTTCTGGGTTAGAAGGCAAAAGAGAGAGGTTGACTTTAAGGTTTTTGGCTTGAACAACTGAAGGAAAGAGTTGACATCAGTTGAGATGGGGAAGACTGAGTAGAGCTTTTTTGAGGAGAAGGTATAGGAGTCAAGTTTGGGCCATGTTAAGTTTGAGATATGTATTAGTCATCTAAGTGGAAGTGTCAAGCAAGCAGTTGGAAATATGTATTTTGATTTCAGAAGAAAGGCCAGCATTAGATGTATAGGTTTGGAAATCACTAACACACAAAAAAAGGAAGAGAAGTGAAGAGAGAGTGTGCAATTGGACAAAAGAACCACAGGTTGAGGCTTGAGGAACCCCAGCATTCAAAGTTCTAGAAAAATAGAAGAAATCAACTAAGGATACCGAGGAGGAAAAAAGCTATCAATAGTTAACTTTGTTTTACATAAAAAATACTTCTCAGCTTTTGGTACTTCATTTGTTCACCAAACCCTTGCTCTTCCCACCTCATTTTGAATTATCTTTCTTCCCTTCGAAGTTCCAACCCCACATCTATCTCCTTCTCCTTTGCTTAGGGTAGTTTATAATCCTTATTGGCCTGACTGCCTGTGGGTCTCATAGTCTACAGGACACCCTCCCCCTCTCCTGAAACTTATGTAATTAAGTTTGTTTTCTCCTGTCAATCTGTCTCATGTCAATTTGATTATCAGACCAGCCAGAAGAACCTAGAAAGGTACAGGAAAAGTTTTTCCTCCCTGACAAGGAGAATGACCAAGAAAGGAGGACACTGATCCATAAAATAGAAGGACAGTTCCTGATCAACGTCCATAATTAGGCAAGAAGCCCTCAAGAAGCTAATGGGGTCCGACAAAGGGATTGGTTTTAGACGCAGAGAATTCACCCATTCTAATGAAGGAAGGTTGGAGTATGTGGAGGCACAGGTGCTGATACGCTGGTGTGAGGCAGGAGTCAGCCCATGGGACAGGTAGAAAGGACATGTCTTGGTTGAGACTGGCCAAGTGGAATGCTGACATCAGGCCTTGTGGTCAGCCGGCCGAGTAGGACGTGTAAGAAACCATTCTCTTAAAAAGCCAGCCTGAGAAACAAGGGAGTTTTCTGATCCCCCAGTCCAGCCCTAGCAACAAGTCCTAGGTAACCATGCGGACTTCTCAGCCGGGCCCTAGCAACAGGCCCTAGGCAACCAGGTGGACTTCCTCCTTTCCAGTGTTTATAATCTGCTAGACACTGCAGCCCAGATGGTCTCTTCTCTTGGAGCCCCTCCTGATTAGCAGGATTTCTTCTCTTTTCACTCATCATAAAAATCTTTGCTGGTTGCTCTGTGCTCTTTGTCTGTTGGCTTTATTCCTTGTAGCCTCCAAAACACTATCTTGTAAAAAACAGCATCTTAGCCAGTAAAAGATAGCTGTAGACATGGACCTCTCATGCGCTTGTGTTGATTGATTACTGAATTTTTTTCTCAAAGTATTAGGAGGCAGAGTCGTAAGCGTACAGTGAGAGCACAGGAGGTGCTGTTGGATCTTTGAAAAGAAAAAGACAACCAGTACTTCAGAGGGCTCAGTAGAAAGCAGAGTCCTCAGGGAAAGCCGGGCGTGCTAAAGGCAGCCAGAAAATGAGTGTTGAATATAGAGAGTTCTGTTGATGGTGCATTTAAATTCCAGAGGCACAGTGGAAAAACTCTGGGGACAGGTGGGAGGTATAGGTGAGAAAGAGGGCTCATGTTAGAGCTTTACGGGAATTAAAGTGTGGGAAATGAGGAGTGCTGGAGGGCTCTTGTGTTGACCGATACAAACAGGGATAAATAGAATAATGAGATTGGCCCTTGTTGATTCAATGGAGATAGTGGCTGTAAGTATTAGAGGTGAGTAAGTGCTTGGTATCTGGGCTTTTCTTGATGCTTTTCAACAGAGCTGAGTAAACCTTGGAGAGCTAGATCTTATTCTTGAACTGATGACCTGGCTGGTGATGGAGGCAGAAGCCCTGGAGTAGGAGGGATTGCTGGCTTAGGAGAGGAGTGCAGTCCGTTCACCCTTGACCTCTTCTGGGGGTGAGATGATGTCACACAACTGAGCTGGTATTTGATGTGTCTCTTTGCCATGGGTAGACTAAGTTGTAACTTAGTTTTTTCTCAGTCTTTTGTTCCTTAAACCCTTTCTTATTTTAAACGATAGTCCCTGACTCATATAACAGTGACAGTGTAGGTCTGTGGCATAAGCAGTTTGAGAACAGAAAGCTTGAAATAGAGAAGGAGAACAATTGAAAATGATAGTGGCCCCCACTTCCCTGTTT
Organism: Phataginus tricuspis; assembly: GCA_029783875.1. Classification (NCBI taxonomy): domain Eukaryota; kingdom Metazoa; phylum Chordata; class Mammalia; order Pholidota; family Manidae; genus Phataginus; species Phataginus tricuspis. The sequence continues at coordinate 12,860,028 of JAQQAC010009165.1, read as the reverse complement.
CCGGCTCCTTGACTTGACTGGAGGCACAGGGTCATCGAAGAGATGAAAAAGCTGAAAAGGAAAAGAAACAAAATCTACTTCCTTAGAGTAACTTGAGAGTAAGATTTTATATCCAAGTGTAAATTGTTCATATATAATTAAAAGTGACAATATAATGAATGCTATAACCAGGTCGGGTAAAATATTTATATGTGTTATAGATAACTGAGGACTATAAATGGGCTTTTGAATTTCTCTTTATGCAGTCAGTCCTCATTCTCCGCAGAGAAAAAGGAAGGTTTCACTTTTTATAGACAGATAATTTTCATATACTTTAGATTAAACTTGGCCATAAAAGATGTCCTTTTAATGGAAGACTGTTTACATTTCATATCTACATACACTGTCTGTCATAGAGGTTATGGTAACTGCAGCGTCCGCGTCCCAAGTAGGAGCAAAATTTGGATCTAAAAGCAACTACCAGATTGGATAGAACAAAGCTTTTATTTCACATTAATTCAACCTGTACATATTATTTATCAGTCTTCCAATAGTTTTACATTCTATCCAATCACAGAAATACTTCAAGAATACTTTCTAGAAGCCCAAAAATAATGTTGACTTTGTTCTGTCTCCAAATGTTCCATTACCTTCCAGTGGGAAGCTCATCCCTCTGTGACGTCATATTTCTAGTGGAGAATTGTCTTGCTTTACAGTTTCTCAGCACAGTCTGAGGGTGTAGATAGTGGCTTCTTAATTAAAACGGAAGACACAGTTGGTGCTTTGAAATTCGAGGCTGTGGTTTTCTCTCGCCATCAATTAACTCATGACGGCTTTTGAGAATTTCCTTTGGCCTGGGACGCCAGATGAAGACCCTTGGGTCTGAGGTTGACAGGGATGGTTGAGACCTATACCTTGACTAATAAAATATAGGTTGTTTGTGAAAAGGGGAATGCTGGACTGGGAGGGTAAACAGTGGGGTTAGACATGCATTAGATGGACTTGGATTTAAATTCTGGTTCTGTCACCACCAATGTGACCTTGGACATGTTGCTTAACTATTCTGAGCCTCAGTTTATGTGAAAGATAAATATGCTGCAGCATTGCTGGGAGAATCAGACAAACATTTTTGTGAAGTTACAGCTATATGTAAGCATTCACTGATTAGAATCACTTATTAGCATATGACAATGTACTGAATTTCTTCTCAAGTTGAAATTTTTCTGCTCTGTGTTCTCTTTTTTGCTTAAAGAAAACAAATCGTTTCTGTATCTCTTCTCCATTTAAACCATGAGCATAGACAATTACATCCTCAAGAGTACGTCACATTCGGGGATTGTCTGACTTTGGATTAAAGCAACTGTTTTTTGAGGCCTCTGATCTTCTTTCCTATGTGTGGCTAGCAGCCGAAGGATTTGTCAATGTGGCTGCCCTAATGCGATGTAACAACCAGTTTTGTTCAAAGCCAGGGCTGTCATTTGATAGCATTGCCACACTTATGAACATTCCCATTTGCTATTCTAGTGAAGACACATGACAGTTAATTCCATACTTATTCATCTTAAATGAATAATTGTTTTTCAGTTTGTAACTAACTGACCTTTATGTTCTAATGTGAAAATTGGAGGCTGATTTGAGATTTGTTCTCTTTGAAGTTACATAGGAAAAAAGATCAGCAATATAGTAATTTTTTGTAACAATAGAAGTACAGTAATTTCATTGTCCTTTTGTGAGATATGAAGAGAATGGTTGCCAGGAGACTCAAATGAATCTTAGACCAAGCTGAAAAAAAAATAAATCTCTCACTAGCTACAGAAACAAAACCTGCAAACAGAAAATATTCACAGCAGCATCCCCCAGTGGCCAGAGCTTTTCACTTGGTTGGACACACTGATAAAAGCCGTCAAGAAAATAAAGCCAGATATTTTATGCCTACACAAATTTTGGGGATAAAAGACAATGAAACTTTCTCTTTCAAACTTATTTTAAACCCACAAAAGGAAGCATTCAAATTATATTAGCCCCTGACTTTTCTTTCTTGGTTGTTAAGCATCTGGAGGATTTTATGTCACCCTTGCTTATCATTATTTTTTTATTGGTTACATTTTCTTCATTTTCTTTGTGATCAGTGATGCTTTTTGATTATGGGTTTCAGGGCTGACTTTCTATGTTCCTGTCCACAGCCTGCAGCCTGCATTCTGCCGCAGCAGATTATTTCTTGTATTCTGCGGTTCCCTTGCTCTATGGACAGACTGTCGTGTGCTCCTGCTACTTCATGAGACCTCCATTTTTCACAGAACTTACTGAGTTGTGAGGAGTGCTTCAGGGATTTCTCTATATATGAAAAGTAATTGATCCTTTGCAAAACACGTGTTTCAAAGAACTTTTACCTCGGTGTTCACTATAGGGAACTAATGTTTTAAATATTTCTCAGGAATCAAACTCAAATGCCTTCATGGATCAGGCAGGTAACGTGGGAAGTGGGAAGACAGAATAGTATGCAACTTCTTTAAATCACATGCCAGTTAAGTTTTTTAAAACACTGTGCCTCACCAAACTAACCATGACTATCTCTATCTGGTCCAATTTTTAGTGACATATAGCATCTCAATTTAATTCTTACAGTATCTGGGGGAATATCATATTATTCCCATTTTACAGATTAGAAAATTGAGGCTCAGAGAATTTAGATAATTTGTCAAAGGCCACAGTAAACTTTAGGAGACAGATTTAAAACCTATCCCCTGGATCTAAATCTCATGTTAATTCTTTCTGTATGGTGATGCTCTCACAATCTCAAATATACCTAGAAGTTGATAAAGTGACTTATTCATCCAAAAATTATTTATTAGGTGCTAGGGAGTATTCTAAGCACTGGAGAGGAATTAGAGAATCAAACAGAAAAATATTAGCCTTTATGGAGCTTACATTCTAGCAAGGGGGAAAAAATCAATAAATGTCAGCATGCAATATGTTTTTTTATTATTAAATGATATAAAGAAAACTAAAACTGGAAGAGAATAGCATGTTGGAGGAACAATTTTAAAAAGGCTGAATGGGCAACTAAAGCGTCATTGAGAATGACATCGGAATAGAGGCCTGAAGGTGAGGGAATGAGCTCTGTGAAGGTGTGTGATCAGGTGTATGTCAGCCTGCGGGAACGAGTTTGAAGGCCTTGAGGTGAACATACGCCAGCTATGTGACTGACTGCAGGATACGGAGGAAAATCAAAGGATAATAAATACACTGTTGGGTACAAGGAACATCGAAGAGGACCGTGAGGCTGGAGAGAAATGAGATATGGACGGATGGGGAAGAGCCAGATACATTGCTGGAAAGATTTTGATGTTCTGTCTGAATGAGACGGGAAGCCACTGGAGTATTTTGAGCAGAAGAGTGGCCTAATCTGATGTATGTTTTATAAGGTTCTCTCTGGTTGCCATAATAAGAGTGGACTCTGGGTGGCAGCGGGAAAATAAGAGTTTAGAGACAATGGTGGCTTACCCTAGTGATGATAATGATGTCAGTGAGAAATGATGGGAATCTGCATGGGCTTTGAAGGTAGAACTGGAATGCTTTGCTTATAGATTGAATATGGGATGTGAGAGACAGAGGGAGTCAATGACAACTCTAAGATTTCAGTTTGAGCAACTGGAAGATTGGCCTTACCACTGACAATGGTATGGAGAGCTAATAGGGAACAGCTTGGGAAGGACCATCAGTTCAGGCATGTTTGGTTTGTTTGAGAGATCTGTTAGATATTTGAGCAGAGATGGCTGCTGAATATACATATGTGGAGTTCAGGAGGGAGAACTGAGCTGGAAATCGAAATTTGAGAGACACCAGCATATATAAATGGTATTTGAAGTCATGAGACTGGATGACATCACCAAGGAAGCTGCAGTAGACAGGAAGAGCAGAGGTCCAAACACTGGGCCTGAGGCACTCTCATGTCAATCTGTCAGCTTTTGCTTTAACGTATAGTCTAAGGCAATGGTAATAGCTGTGTTTGGTCTGTGGATTTTTAGAACTTCTTAATGAAGCATTCTTTTTATGATTTTTTTATGACATTGTTTATTCCCAATAATATTTTTTGTCTTAAATTTTATTTTACCCCCTATCAATTCCACTACTTGAGCTTACTTTTGGTTAGTATTTCATGATGTAACTTTTCAAAATACTTGATATTTTTTAGAAAGTATGTTTTAGATTTTCCTCTTAAAACAGAATAGAGTGAGATTTATTTATTTATTGAAGTAAAATTGGAATACAATCTTATACTGGCTTCAAGTATACAACACAGTGGTTCCACAATTACCCATATTATTAAATCCTCACCCCAACTAGTACACTTACTATCTGTTAATACAGGAAATATTGAAGAATCATTGGTTATATTCTTTAAGCTGTAGCATCATCCCTGTGACCAACTTACATTATGGTTGAGATTTTTGTGCCCCTTTATCCTCCTCACCCGACCACCAACCCTCCCCCATGGTAACCACTGGTCATCACTCACTGTCTATGACTCTACTGCTGTTTTGTTCATTTTGTTGCATTGTTTTTGGACTCCACAAATAAGTCAAATCATACAGTATTTGTCTTTCTCCACCTGCCTTATTTCACTTAGCAAAATACCCTCTAGGTCCATCCATGTTATCACAAATGGCAGGATATCTTCCTTTTTAGGGCTGAATAATATTCCACTGTGTATTTGTAACCCATTTTCTTCATTCAACTCTTGATGGGTACTTTGGTTGTTTCCATATCTTGGCTATTGTAAATAATGTGGTAATAAACATAGGGGTGCTTATATCTTTCTGAAGAAGGGATTTTGTTCTCTTCAGGTAAATTTCTAGAAATAGAATTACTGGATCATATGGTATTTCTATTTTTAGCTTTTTGAGGAAACTCCATACAGCTTTCCACAGTGGCTGCACAAATTTACCTTCCCACCAGCAATGTAGTAGGGATCCCATTTCTCCACATCCTTACCAATGCTTGTTATTTCTTGTTTTTGGATAGTGGCCAATGTGAAGTGATATCTCATTGTGGTTTTAATTTGCATTTCCCTGATGATTAGCATTGTGGAGCATCTTTTAATGTGTCTGTTGACCATTTGTATTTCTTCTTTGGAGAAGTTACTGTTCAGGTCCTCTGCCCATTTTTAATCAGGTTATTTGTTTTTGGGTTTTGAAGCATATGAGTTCTTTATATATTTTGGATGTTAAACCCTATCAGGTGAGTCATTTCTGAATATATTCTCCCATACTGTAGGTGCCTTTCTGTTCTGCTGATAGTGTCCTTTGCTGTACAGAAATTTTTAGTTTGATGTAGTCCCACTTGATCTTTTTATTTTGTTTCCCTTGCCCAAAGAGATGTGTCCAGGAAATTGTTGCTCATGTTTATATTCAAATGATTTTTGCCTGTTTTATTCTAAAAGTTTTATGGTTTCATGTCTTACATTTAGGTCTTTAATCCATTTTGAGTTTACTGTTGTGTATGTATTAGACAGTAATCCAGTTTCATTCTCTTACATGTAGCTGTCCAGTTTTCCCAACACCATTTATTGAAGAGACTGTCTTTTCTCCATTATATATTCATGGCTCTTTTATTATATATTAATTGACCATATATGTGTGGGTTTATATCTGAGCTCTCTATTCCGTTCCATTGATCTGTGTCTCTGTTCTTGTGCCAATACAAAACTATTTTGATTACTGTAGCTTTGTAGTAAAGCTTGAAGTCAGAGTAATACCCCAGCTTTGTTCTTCTTTCTCAGGATTGCTTTGGCTTATTCAGGATATTTTATAGTTCCATATGAAAAATGTCATTGGCATTTTGATAGAGATTGCATTGAATCTGTAAATTGCTTTGGGCAGTGTGGCCATTTTGACAATATTAACTCTTCCTATCTATGAGCATGGGATAGGATTCCATTTACTGACCTCTTCTTTAATTTCTTTCATAAGTGTCTTAAAGTTTTCAGAGTACAGGTCTTTCACTACCTCGGTTAGGTTTATTCCTAGGTTTTTTTTTTTTTTTGATGCAATTATAAATGGAATTGTTTTCCTGATTTCTCTTTCTGCTAGTTCATTGTATATAGGATTGCAACAGATTTCTGTGTATTAATTTTGTATCTTGCAACTTCCTGAATTCATTTATTCTAATAATCATTTGGTGGAGTTTTAGTGTTTTCTATATATAGTATTATGTCATCTGCAAATAGTGACAATTTTACTTCTTCCTTACCAATGTGGATGCCTTTTATCTCTTTGTCTTGTCTGATTGCTATGGCTAGGACCTCCAGTGCTATGTTGAATGAAAGTGGTGAGAATGGGCATCCTTGTCTTGTTCTGATCTTGGAGGAAAAGCTTTCAGCTTTTTGCTGTTAAATATGATGTTGGCTGTGGGTTTGTCATGTATGGCCTTTATTATGTTGAGATCTGTACCCTCTTCAACCATTTTGTTGATAGTTTTTATCATGAATGGATGTTAAATTTTGTCAAATGCCTTTTTAGCATCTAATGAAATGATCACAGGGTTTTTACCCTTTCTTTTGTTAATGTGGTGCATCACATTGATTGATTTATAAATATTGTACCATCCTTGTGTCCCTGGAATAAATCCTACTTGGTCATAATAGTTGATCCTTTTGATGTATTTTTGAATTCAGTTTGCTAATATTTCATTGAGGATTTTTGCATCTATGTTCATCAGGGATATTGGTCTACAATTTTGTTTTTTTGCAGTGTCTTTGGTTTTGGTGTTAAAATTATGCTGGCCTTGTAGAATGAATTTGGAAGTATTCCCTCTTTTTCTACTTTTTAGAATACTTGAAGGATGAGTATTAGCTCATTAGAAGGATTAATTTTGCATATTTAGGTGCTCCTATGTTGGGTACATAGATATTTATAATTGTCATATTGTCTTGTTGGACTGATCCCTTTATCATTATGTAATGTCCTTGTCTCATTACCTTCTTTTTAAAGTCTATTTTGTCTGAAACAAGTACTGCTATTTCTGCTTTTTATTCCTATAATTTGCATGAAATAACTTTTTCTATCTCTTCACTTTCAGTGTATATATGTCTTTAGGTCTGAAATGAGTCTCTTGTAGGCAGCATATAGATGGGGCTTGTTTTGTCATCCATTCTGCCACCTTATGTCTTTTGATAGGTGCATTCAGTCCATTTACATTTAAGGTAGTTGCAATAAATATGTACTTATTGCCATTTTATTGTTATTTTTTTTAATAGTTCTTCTCTTCCTTTCTTCCCCTCTTATACTCTCCTCTTGTTATTTGATGGTTTTCTTTTGTTTTGTGATTGGATTAAAAAAAACTAATTGTGTATCTATTGTAGGCTTTAGGTTTGTGGTTACCGTAAGGTTCAAGGTTAGGTTCCTAACTATACAACATTCTGTATTAAGTTGATGGTCACTATTTCAAGCACAATATAAAAGTACTTTATTATTTTTCTTCCTCCACAGAAAATGTATTAGGTGTGATAATCTGCAATTTGTTTGTATTTCTTGACTGATTTTGTGTATAGTTTATTTTACTACTTCTGTTTTAACTTCATGCTTGCTTGGTAAGTAATTGGTCTACTACTACCTTTACTGTTGGTTTATTTTGACTGGTCATAAACATTTAGGCTTAAGAACATATCCATCTACAGAAATCACTTTTATACATCCTGTAAGGCTGGTTTGGTGATGGTGAATTCATTTACTTTTTGTTTATCTGGGAAACTTTTAATCTCTTCTTTAATTTTGAATGATAACCTTCCTGGGTAGAGGATTTTTCATTGAAAGTCCTTTTGTTTCAATACATTCAATGTTTTATGCCCCTCCCATCTGGCCTGTAGAGTTTCTACTGAGTAATCTGCTGATAGCATGATGGGGTGCTTATGCTGGAATAGTTGTGAGTGGGGCCACCTTCTGCCTGTCTGCCAATCCCTTATAATTCTTACCCTCTCTTTATCCTTAATCTTTGTCATTTTAATTATTATATGTTTTGTTGTTGTCTTCCTGGGGTTCCTTTTGTTAGGGGTTCTCTGTGCTTCCAGGACCTGTGTGTCTGTTTTCTTCTCCAGGCTGGATTATTTTCAGTGATTATTTCTTCAAAGAGACTTCTATCCCTTTGTCTCTCTCTTCTCTTTCTGTTGCCTTATTATGTGAATGTTTCATTTGGAGTCATCATAAAGCTCTGTTAGCATACACTTGATTCTAAGATTTTTTTTCTCTGTTCCTCAGATTCATTGTTTTCCTGTTCTCTACTTTTAATTTCATTGGTTGTCTTCTCTACTTGAAGTTATCTATTATTCACTCACTCCATTGTGTTTTTCATTTCAGTGTCCATATTCTTCAGGTCTGAGTAGCTGGTTTTCAACTCTCCTATCTTTTTGTTGAAGTCCTCCTTGCGACTGTCATTAGTTTTCCACAGATCAGTGAGCATATTTACGACTCTGTGAAATCTTTATCAAGAACATTGGTGATCTCCTTTTCATTTAGCCCTCTTTCTGGTGTCTTATCCTGTAGTTTGTTTGGAATATATTCCTCTGCCTCATTTTGTCTGGGTTTCTTTCTTCTTTGTACTAAATAGATCCACTATGCCTCCTGGTCTAGAGAGTATGGCTTTATGAAGAATGAAGAAGGAATCTTGTGGTGCCCATAAGGTCAAGACTTTTTACTCACCCATCCCTTGTTCTCTTTTGAGATAGAACCCCAGTTGCTGTTGGTGGGCAATGGGTAGGGCCACATTTTTGCCTGTCTGCTGGAAGTGGCTGATCTCAGTCCACACTGGGTGGCAGCTTGCCTCTATAGGCCCTTTGTGAGCTGAGCAGTGGTGCTTATGGTGGAATAGTTGTGAGTGGGGCCACCTTTCTGCCTGTCTGCCAACAGTGGCTGATCTCCGTCCTCCTCAGTCTGCTCTTTGTGAGACCAGCAACAGTAATTCTGCTGGAATTGCTGTGGGCAGGGCTGTCCTCTGCCTGTCCTATAGCAATGATAGCACTACTGCACTAATGGAGTGAGTGGAGCATATGCATAGGTGAGTGACGCATGGCAGGGGACACTCTGAAAATGTTGGGGTGGGGTGGCTCTGTCACTTTACCCTTCTTTGTGTGGTCTTCTCTTCACCAGGTATATATGGTCTGTTCTGCATCTTGAGGTCATTTTTAGGGTTAGTTGTATTTGCTGTAGTTTTCTTGGTGTATGTGTGTGGAAGGTTTCCACCTTGCCTTCCTAATCCACCATATTTTCTCTTTAATCTAGATTTAAAAAGTCTAATTAGTTTATTAATTTATGTTTGTTTTCTTTGAATCAATTTACTGTTGTATTGGATTCCCAGTTGAGCTTCTCTGATAAGAAATGGAAATTCTATCAGTCTTAGAGATTTGCCCTCCCTTCTGAGGCTCATTTTATAAGTATTCTGGGGTTTTAGGCATGGCTTCACTGTTTGTGGAAGTGAGTGATCCTGTGAGTATCAGTCATTAGTCCATAGGGGTTCTCATGTAGGTGTGTATGGTCTATGTCTATGGATGCTTTGGGTCTGCTGGGAGGCTGGGCCTCCTGGGGTTTCTGGTTACCTTCTATGGATTGGAAAGCCATTTCTTTCTAGGGTCTTGATAACTACCTTGGACACTTCCAGAGATGGGCCTTTTTCTGCCTAGGTTCAATGTCCTCAGACCTGTTTTTCTCTTTCATCCTTTGAGGTGAGAAATTGACCTTTTTATTTAGTTTCAGAAAAACTTCTTTTCTTTTTTCCATACTATTTTTTTCTGTCTGAGGTGGGGCCTTTTGGAAAACAATTGTATAGAATTCTTGCAGGTAACTTGTGCTCTTTTCCTTGCTATGTGTGTGCCTCCACTGAGAAGCAATGAGGGACAGAGCCTGCTACATAGTTGAGTACAGGAAAATAGAATAAATATCTTCAAAAATAATGCATTCTCCTAAATATTATCTAGCCACAGATGGAGCAGACTTGTGAAGGAAACTGTAGACTCCAGATATTTAATTTAGATTTCAGATTCCTATCTTTAAAAAACTAACAAGCACACAGGTGGAAAGGAAAGGAAAAGAAAGAAAAGGGAGAAGGAAAGAAATAATAGAATCACCAAGCCAGCAGTTCTTAATCCAGATTTTGGCATTCATTACAACTGGGGACTCCCTGAAATTATATAGACAAATAAGTTGGCTATGTGTGTTTGAATGTTTGTGGGGAACTAGAATGTCTATAGATGGTTTACAGTGATAAGATTTTAAAAAGCAGCTATAGTCTGCAACTTCAAGGAAAATAGTAATTATTATTGATTGTCTTTTTTTTCCCCTAATAGCATAGGAAAAGTCTGCTAAAACAAAGTCCCATATAAAATACAAGTTGATGAATTACAAAGTGGAAAAAAGTTGACATTTTAAAAACTTTGAAAGCATGCTTTTATAAATTTTGAAACCAAATATCTCATTTGTTATGTGATATAATGAAAACACTTAAATGTATTTAAATGAAAACTTCTCTTTTAACTTTTATGGTTAAAATTTCCTATAACATGACATCAATTTAAAAAATCTATATTAAAATTATATTTACTTGATTATTTATATATTTCTAGTACTATAGATATTTGTAGAAATATATCTACCCATTCCTCATTATTTTTGTAAAATATATGTTGAAAGGGTAGTAATAACCATGGGTTTACTTTTTGTTATATATCATATGTGTACATATATATTTAATCTGATGACTTTAATGAATATATTTGCCAGTATATTAACTTGGAGCACTGTTTTTAATATCTAAATTAATTTGGACATATACCATATAAATGAACTTATTAAATACTTCTGGTTGAAAAAATTAAAGTAAAAAATTTCCACTTGATATAGAAATACTTGTAACATTGAACAACTGCTGATTTTAAAATGTATCTGAAGGAAGAAACACTCCTTCCTGTGAAACATACTACATTTTGGTTGTCATGTTTCTTACTGTAACTGTTGGAAGCTCTCCGACTCCCTACGTTGGGTATTACAATTCAAAGTTAATGAATAGAACCAAATGTATCTGCATTCAGAACTTCTCATGACTTTCTGGTATTCTGAGCACAGCCTATGTGCTGAATTTTTTTGCCTCCTCAGAGTAAAGGTAGTATTTGTCACAATGTAAATATCTTTAAACTGCCTCAAAATAAATAAAAGCCTCGTGATATGGAATTTACTTCCTGTGATCCTTGAAATGCTCCTTGGATACATGGCATTTGCTTATGTTTTAAATGTCTAGGATTTTACCTTTCTGCCTCTTTTAAAACTTTGCCATGGTCATCAAAATTGTCCTTAACTTTCTATCTGGCTCCTATTTCTCTCTTTACTTTAAAGCAGCCTGTTTGACATGTCTTCAGTCTTCAGACCTTTGAATGAGGGTCCTTCCTGTGAATTCTTAAAAATTTGCAACCAACTAAAGAGCAGGCTATACAAGTATGCCTCGCTACCCAGTTTACTTACTAGATTTTATTCCTTTCTTTTTGGCTACACAATTCTGCTTGTTTACTTCTCTTTGAGTACTGAACATAGATTTGAGTCAGTCTTTTTACTTATCAGTCTCACTGATAATTCATGTCCTAATCAGAAAAACAAAAATGCTTATAAACTACCTAATTACCCCAAGAGACCCTTTCTTAATGTACTTCTCCCTTTGCCTTGGCTGCCAGGAAGCTCACACGTAATTTATTGTTTATTTGACAGAGTTTAACATTAGACCTGCTAGTTTTATTAACACCAACTCCTCATTACATGACAAATGTTTTGCATTTAGCATTTCTTTAAAAAATATTGTCTTAAGAATTTTAAGGACCTCAATTACTTTTAGGATATAGGATATATCAAACTACTCTTGACTTGGCACCATCTCTGGAATTGATCACAAAAGTCCTGGAACTCAGGCCCTAGAAATGTCCTACATAGGGATCCACCTGTGGCTTGGACATAAACAAGTACAGAGAGCCAAGAGTCCGGATCTAGGATGTTCTGACTTCCCTAGCTCTCCACCCTTCTGGGATTTAAAGTCTGAAATGAGCAAGGGCCCAGATAGAAGCATAGGTGGAACACATGTCAACCTGACCCTGATTAAAAGGCAGTGAAGATTCAACAGTACCTCTGGACGAATCTCTGTATAGCCCTCCCATTTTCTTTGGCTTTAGTGTTTGTTGGTTTGTTTGTTTTTGTTTTGTCTTTTCTCCCTAATAGACAGTTAAGCAGCCCCAGCTGTCCTAGTCTTTAACTCTAGCTTTTGTGACTCTTTGGGAGCTCTCTCCATCTCTCTCCCTCTTTCTTGCTCCATTCCTCAACACAGACGTAATTTATTCACTAGGGCCTAAAACTGTAGCCCCTAACTCACAGAGTAGGATACCAGGGCCTGAAAAGAAACACTTCTGTGCTGCTTCACACCGAGGTTGAGGCAGCATCCTTTCCTTTTCTTGCTCTCCCTATTATTTTTAGCCTTACTGCTTTCAGGATTCCTGACATGTTGACTCAATTTCTGAGTCGTGTGCTTCAGTTCACTTTAATACACTCTTCACTCTAAACTGTGGCTTGCACCCTGGCCACTACTTTACCAGTAGTCCATTTGCTGCCTGAAGTGAGATAAGGTGAAACTGAAATGAGCCAGTTTTGCTAATCATCAGTCTCTCCAGTGAAAGGTTAAATTATAAGATTGACTATGTTGGGTAAAACAAGGTTTAGGGTTTATATGAGATTTCCAGTTCCATACACTGTGTTCTCCATTATTGAACATAATTACAAGCTGCCAGTAAGAATACTAATGAGGTATATAAAATATGAGATGCAGTAGAGTGAAATTAAGCCATGTCCCTTTGCCAGTGAGCTACCTCGGTGTTTCATTTAAGCCTAATACAACCCAAATAATGTTTTTTTCAAGGACAGTATAAAATTTTACTACAATAAAAGATACTGATGAAGGTGGGTAGGAAGCAGAGGCTAGAGATCTTGAAGGAACGGTCTGATGAAATGCAAAGCCTTTTCTGTTTTCTATTAGTAAATGAAGTATATGAATGAATTTAAAAATGATGGACAAATTGTTTATTATTTTAAAAAGCTCAACAAACTGTTCATCACTGAGGAGAAATAAAAGCATAACTCATTTCAGGGCAGATGTGGGTGGCTTTATGTGGCAGGAACAAAGATTTTAAAGTCTTAAGTCTGTGCAAAGGGAAGTTTTTCTTTCAGTAGTCTGAGATAGAAATGGAGCAGAAAATGTTTTAAAAGTAGTATATATTATTTCTCACTAGGTCAGGAAGCAAAATATAACTTATAAAACTATTTTCTTCCCCAAGTTTATGTGAAAAAATTGTTCACTTGAAAGGGCACTTTTAGAGGCTTGGTGCATTAGTAAGCAACTGTCAAGTCTAAACTGCAGGTTTAACCTTTCCCAGTGAGTTTCCTAAGTGGTGCCTCTTCCTACGTGGCTGTACTTTTATGCAGATGAGTCTTTGAAACAAAGGAAGCAAACATTTCGTGATCTGTCAGTCATATGGCCTGCGCTTTGCTTTGAAGTGGAGATCTCTTCTTTGGCTGCTAGTAGCTAAGTAGTGGAGAAAACATGTCTGTCCAAGAAGTTTGGAAGAAAGTGGAATTCAGCATGTCAAACACACTTGAGCATGCCGATTTGTACATGTTCCTAAAAAGAAACCCTCATGTGTTGAAATAACAAATTTCTACTAGGTCAGTGGAAGATGAACTTAAATTCATTCCTTCCCATCGTGGGAATGCCTATATATGATCTAATGACTGGGTCATAGGTGCTCTTAATCAGTTTTTTCTTTTTTTGAAGTAAGGATAGCTTTCTTAAATTTATTTCCTTTGTAAAAGAAATCTCACATTCGCCCTCTGAACAGCAGAGTTGTTTATCTCTTTGACAAATGCAGTCTGTGGCTTTAGAATAGATATTCAGGCTGATGGAAGAGAAGAAAATGGGAAAAGTGAAAAATGACTTAATAGTCATATTCCCAGAAGCACAGACATTTCTAGAAGCAGGACCCTGATCAGCAGTCTCTGCAGACATGAAAATGTGTGAGGAGAGCTAGAAAGACCTGGCATCTTGATCCTTTCCTCTGCTATGGGCATGTCCTTGATTTATAAGTCTTTCTTTGCTAGATTTCCCCAGGAAGTATCCAGGCTTTTATGTGTTCCCTTTCATGTGATAGTCACAGGTGTGACATGTTATGGAAGCTGTATTAGTAAACAGACTCTGCCTAGAGGATGAGAGAAAACACAAAACTACACTTTGAGGTGGTTTTCTATCAAAGTGCCGTAGTTAGTCACACCAGCATCATGAAGAACCATCTTTACAATCCTCTTACACATATGAGGGTGGGGAAATTCCTTTCTAATGTAGGGGAAGCAATTATGATGACAATTATGAGAATATCACTAGAGCATAAGGCTCATAAATGCAGGGGTTAATTTGTCCTGCTGTACACAATGCCTAGCATAAAGTAGGGAATGGCACAAATTTTGCTGAATGATCAAATGAGATCAGTGATACGTATTGTATTTTCATAATGTATTTAAAAATCGGGAGTAAAGATGGCGGCATGAGAGGTGAGAAACAGGCTTCCTCCTAAAACAGCATATAATACGAAAATATAATTAATACAACTAATCCTGAAAGAGCAACAGGAAAGAGGACTGCACCAGACAGCATACACCTGGAGAAAAGAGCAGACCTCACAGAACAGGGTAACGTACCAAAGCTGTGGCACGGAGGGACCTGAGCCCTTCCCCCACCCCAGCTCACCGGCTGGAGCAAGAGAAACAGAGCAAGGAGGGAGTGGAAGCCTGGGACTGCTGAATACCTAAATCTGGAGCACAAACCTATAATTCATGGTGCTTGCATGATACTCTTGGGATTACGGGGTTGGAAAGTTAAGACAGGCAGAATTCCTGGAGAGACTGAGATTCCAGCTGCTTGTGGAAAGCAGGCATACATATCCAGCTGCTCTGGGACAAAAGAAAGGCAGGCAGTCTGAGAGACTTCCTAACAAGTAAGCCCTTAGCAAGAGGGCTGCTAAAGGGGCAAGGATTGCACAGAGCTTACTGCTCAGGAGAGAGGACAGGTAGACAAAATTGTCTGGGTGCACTCTGCACGCAGGTTGGGAGCTTTGCCATATAGACTCTCATATTTAAGGAGGAAAAAGAAATCTTAGATGATCTTTAGGTGTCCCATCTCCCTGGCTGACTACACAGCTCCAAGGACCGCCTCCGTGATATGCAGCCTATTGTGCCTTTCTCCTGGGCAGCACCACCTGGCTCAAAAACCGGCAAACCCTACCCTAACATTAGGCCAGCCAGAGGGAAGATATGTCTACAGCAACTACAAAAGCAAATATAGAGGCTTATGCCTGTGTACTTGACCCACTGGTTCAGGCAATGGAGTAAGCCATAGCAGCTGGGAAGCAGGAAACAGCTCTTTCCTCCCCAGAGGCACCAATAACACTCCCCTGTGACCCCCGATATTGCTTCAGGGGATGAGCAGCTCCAGAGAGTAGAGCTTCTGGGCACCACAGGGCACCATATACGAATATGAAATGTCAAAGGACCTGGTTCAGAGTAAAATTATTAATACAACTTCTGAGAAAAATTTAAATGACATTAACTTTATGACTCTTCTGGAAAGGCAGCTCAAAATAAAAATCATTAACATGCTCATGGAGGTATGGAAAGATATTCAAGAACTCAGGAATGAATTCTGGTTGGAGATCCAATCATTGAAGAGCACAATGGATGGTATTAAAAGCAGATTGGATACAGTGGAGTAGCCGATAAATGAAATAGAAAGTAGAGAAGAGGAATACAAAGAAGCTAAGGCACAGAGAGAAAAAAGGATCTCTAAGAATGAAAGAATATTGAGAGAACTGTGACCAATCCAAATGGAGCTATATTCGCATTATAGGGGTACCAGAAGAAGAAGAGAGAGAAAAAGGGATAGAAAGTGTCTTTGAGGAGGTAATTGCTGAAAACTTCCCCAATCTGAGGAAGGAGATAATCTCTCAGGCCATGGAGATGCACAGATCTCCCAACACAAGGGACCCAAGGAAGACAACACCAAGACATATAGTAATTAAAATGGCAAAGATCAAGGATAAGGACAGACTATTAAAAGCAGCCAGAGAGACAAATAAGATCACATACAAAGGAAAGCCCATCAGGCTATCATCAGACTTCTCAACAGAAACCTTACAGGCCAGAAGGGAGTGGCATGATGTATTTAATACAATGAAGCAGAAGGGCCTCGAACCAAAAATGCTTTATGCAAGATTATAATTTAAATTCTAAGGAGGGATTATACAATTTCCAGATAAGCAAAAGCTGAGAGAATTTACCTCCCACAAACCATCTCTACAGTGTATTTTGGAGGGACTGCCATAGATGGAAGTGTTCTTACCCTTTAATAGCTGTCACCAGAGGTAATAAAACCACAGTAAAGAAAATAGAGCAGCTAATTACTAAGCAAACGCAAAATTAAATTAACTATCCCCAAAGTGAATCAGGGGATACACAAAGAGAACAGAATATGATACCTAATATATAAAGAATGGAAGAGGAAGAAAAAGGAGGAAGAAAATAAAAAGAACTTTTAGATTGTGTTTGTAATATCATATTGAGTTATGTAAAACTCTTAGATAGTAAGGAAGTTAATGTTGAACCTTCGGTAACCATGAATCTAAAGCCTGCAATACCAATAAGTACATACGTATCCATAATCACCCTAAATGTAAATGGACTGAATGCACCAATCAAAAGACATAGAGTCACTGAATGGATAAAACACAAGACTTTAAACCCAAAGACATACACAGACTAAAAGTGAAGGGATGGAAAAAGACATTTCATGCAACTAATATAATAGGGAGAGAAAAGCAGAAGTCGGAGTACTTGTATCAGACAAAATAGACTTCAAAATAAAGTCACAAGAGACAAAAAAGGACATTACATAATGATAAAAGGGTCAATCCAACAAGAAGATATAACCATTATAAATATCTATGCACCCAACACAGGAGCACCTACATATGTGAAACAAATACCAACAGAATTAAAAGGAGAAATAGAATGCAATACATTCATTCTAGGCCACTTCAATACTCTACTCACTCTGAAGGACAGATCAACCAGACAGAAAATAAGTAAGGAGACAGAGGCACTGATTAACACAATTGAACAGATGGACCTAACAGACATCTACAGAACTCTACACCCAAAAGCAGCAGAAAACACCTTCTTCTCTAGTGCACATAGAATATTTTCAAAAATAGATCATATCCTAGGCCACAAAAAGAGCCTCAGTAAATTCAAAAAGATTGAAATTGTACCAACCAGTTTCTCAGACAACAAAGGTATGAAACTAGAAATAAATTACGCAAAGAAAATGAAAAATCCTACAAACACATGGAGGCTTCACAACAGGCTCCTAAATAACCAATGGATCGATGACCAAATAAAAACAGAGATCAAGCAATATATGGAGACAAATGACAACAATAATTCAACAGTGCAAAATCTGTGTGACGCTGTGAAGGCTGTGCTAAGAGGGAAGTATATTGCAATACAGGCCCACCTCAGGAAAGAAAAACAATCCCATATGAGCAGTCTAAACTCACAATTAACGAAACTAGAAAAAGAAGAACAAATGAGGCCCAAAGTCAGTAGAAGGGACATAATAAAGATTAGAGCAGAAATAAATAAAACCGAGAAGAATAAAACAATAGAAGGAATCAATGAAAGCAAGAGCTTGTTCTTTGAGAAAATAAACAAAATAGATAAACACCTAGCCAGACTTATCAAGAAAAAAGAGAGTCTACTCACATAAGTGGAATCAGAAATGAGAAAGGAAAAATCAGTATAGACACCACAGAAATACAAAGAATTATTAGAGAATACTATGAAAAATGATATGCTAACAAACTGGATAACCTAGAAGAAATGGACAACTATCTAGAAAAATACAACCTACTAAGGTTGACCCTAAAAGAAACAGAAAATCTGAACAGACCAATTACCAGCAATGAAATTGAACTGGTAATCAAAAACCTACCTAAGAACAAACCTCAATACCAGATGGCTTCACTGCTGAATTTTATCAAACATTTAGTGAAGACCTATAACCCATCCTCCTTAAAGTTTTCCAAACAGTAGAAGAGGGAAGACTTCCAAACTCATTCTATAAGGCCAACATCAGTCTACTACCAAAACCAGGCAAAGACACCACAAAAAAAGAAAATTGCAGACCAATATCCCTGATGAACATAGATGCAAAAATACTCAACAAAAAATTAGCAAACTGTTTTCAAAAATACATCAAAAAGATCATCCATCATGATCAAGTAGGATTTATTCCAGGATGCAAGGATGGTACAACATTTGAAAATCCATCAACATCATCCACCACATCAACAAAAATGAGAAGAGCCACATGATCATCTTCATAGATGCTGAAAAAGCATTGGACAAAATTGAACATACATTCATCATAAAAACTCTCAACAGAATGGGTATAGAGGGCAAGTACCTCAACATAATAAAGTCCATATAAGACAAACGCACAACCAGCATTATACTTAACAGTGAGAAGCTGAAAGCTCTTCCTTTAATATCAGGAACAAGGCAAGGATGCCCACTCTCCCCACTTCTGTTCAACATTGCAAAGGTCCTAGCCATGGCAATCAGACAACACAAAGAAATAAAAGGCATCCATATTGGCAAGGAAGAAGTTAAACTGTCCATGTTTGCAGATGACATGATATTGTCCATAAAAAACACTAAAGAATCCATTCAAAATCTAGTAGATCTAATATCTGAATTCAGCAAAGTTGTGGGTAACAAAATTAAAACGCAGAAATCTGTGGCATTAATATACACTAATAATGAATTAGTGAAGATAGAATTCATCAATTCATCAATTCCATTCACAGTTCCATCAAAAAGAATAAAATACCTAGGAATAAACCTAACCAAGGAACTGAGAACTTATACTCTGAAAACTATAAGACACTCATGAAAGAAATTAAAGAAGATAGCAATAAATGGAAACACATTCCATGCTCGTGTATAGGAAGAATTAATATTGTCAAAATGGCCATCCTGCCTAAAGCAATCTACAGATTAAATGCAATTTCTATCAAAATACAAACAGCATTCTTCAACGAACTAGAGAAAATAGTTTTAAAATACATATGGAAACACAAAAGACCCCGAAAAGCCAAAGCAATCCTGAGAAGGATGAATGAAGCTGGGGGGATTATGATCCCCAACTTCAAGCTCTACTACAAAGCCACAGTAATCAAGACAATTTGGTACTTGCACAAGAATAGACCCAGAGACCAATGGAACAGAGCAGAGAACCCTGATATAAACCGAACCATATATGGTCAACTAATATATGATAAAGGAGCCATGAACATACAATGGGGAAATGTTAGCCTCTTCAACAGCTGGTGTTGGCAACACTGGACAGCTACATGCAAGAGAATGAAACTGGATTATTGTTTAACCCCATACACAAAAGTAAACTTGAAATGGATCAAGGACCTGAATGTAAGTCATGAAACCATAAAACTCTTAGAAGACCACATAGTCTAAAATCTCCTGATTATAAGCATGAAGAACTTCTTCCTGAATGCATCTCCTCGACCAAGGGAAACATAAGCCAAAATGAACTCATGGGACTACATCAAACTAAAAGTTTCTGTACAGCAAATGACACCATGAACAGAACAAAAAGGCATCCTACTATGTGGGAGAATATATTTGTAAATGACATATCCAACAAGGTGTTAACATCCAAAATATATAAAGAATTTACATGCCCCATCACCCAATAAGCAAATAATCCAATTAAAAAATGGGCAGAGGATATGAAGAGAGAGTTCTCCAAAGAAGAAATTCAGATGGCCAACAGACACATGGAAAAATGCTCCACATCACTAATCATCAGGGAAATGCAAATTAAAACCACAATGAGATATCACCTCACCCCAGTAAGGATAGCCAACATCCAAAAGACTAAGAACACCAAATGCTGGCGAGGATGTGGAGAAAGGGGAACCCTCCTACACTGCTGGTGGGAATGTAAGCTAGTTCACCCATTGTGGAAAGCAATATGGATGTTCCTCAAAAAACTAAAAATAGAAATACCATTTGACCCAGGAATCCTACTCCTTGGAATTTACCCAAAGAATACAAATTCAAAAATACATATGAACCCCTATGTTTATTGCAGCTCTTTTTACAATAGCCAAGATATGGAAGCAACCTAAGTGTCCATCAGTAGATGAGTGGATAAAGAAGATGTGATACATATACACAATGGAATATTATTCAGCCATAAGAAAGAAACAAATCCTACCATTTGCAACAACATGGATGGAGCTGGAGGATATTATGCTCAGTGAAATAAGCCAGGTGGAGAAAGACAAGCACCAAATGATTTCCCTCATTTGTGGAGTATATCAACGAAGCAAAACTGAAGGAACAAAATAGCAGCAGATTCAGAAACTCCATGAAGGAACTAGTGGTTACCAAAGGGGAGGGTTGTTGGAGGACGGGTGGGGAGGGTGGGAGAAGGGGATTCAGTGGTATTATGTTTAGTACACATGGTGTGGGGGGGATCAAGGGAAAAACAGTGTAGGACAGAGAAGGCAAATAGTGAATCTGTGATATCTTACTACACTGAAGGACAGTGACTGCATTGGGGTATGGGTGGGGACTTGATAATATGGGTAAATGTAGTAACCACATTGTTTTTTCATGTGAAATCTTCATAAGAGTATATGTTAATAATACCTTAATAAAACCCCCAAAACACCCCCCCAAAAATAATTAAGAATTAAAAAAAATTAAAAAATAAAAATAAATGAATAAAAACCATGCAGTTTCGCTTTCTGTAAGTCTGAACTCATACATAGGTGACACTCCATATGAATTAGAAGTAAATGAGTAGATCTTTCAAAGTACAAAAAAGTTACAGACTGGATAAGAACCTCTGTTTTATGTTAAATTTATAGGTATTTAGAACAGTTAGAACTCAGGGCTATCATATACTCATACATATAGAGGTTTTAATTGTGACTATTTTAATGCAAAGTATAATACAGTAGTTATATAGACACTCAGCAATGTGCAGTGAGACAGAGAAAAAACCCCCACAATTCCTTAGCCTGCATGCAGCTTTACATAACACTGCCATCTAATTCAATCAGAACCAGTGTGTTGACTCCATCTATACATATGATTGCTCCATTTCCCTTTCCTTTTGGACTGTTAGTCATAAACAGATTTTTTTTTGATTGTCATGAAGGCTACTATAAAACAAATAGAACAATGAGGTCAGTATGTGTGCCAAAATTTTGCATTATATTAAGCCAATTTCCTCTAAAGTTGTTTGATCTGATTAGGGGAACCCAAGTGATTAAGAAATTTTATCAATATTACATCTCCTTAAAATATTCTGGTAGTGTTCAGGTTAACTGTTCAAGCCATGTCCCTTGCAGAGCTCTGTAGATGGCTGCAGTGATTCACACCTGTGATACTTGCTCATGAAACAGTGAGGTAGTGGTGAAGAGCTCTGACTGCTTTCTGTTCCACAGGTAGAATCTGGTAGAGATTTGCTACCTGCACAACCTAGACTGGATTACTTACTTTTAAGCCTTAGTTTTGTCATATAAAATGCAAACCTGATACAAGTTTGAAGTTACATACTTGATAAGGTATATGTGATAAATAAGGGAATACACATGAGTGCCTTAGCCTATAGCTAGAAAATAGTCTTTTTTCCTTTTCCTACCTTATTTTTTACAGTTATATATATATATATACACATATTATATAATGATTTAACTAATTGGCATGTGCAACAATTTTAGGGTGTAATTACAACTCCTTTGATTAAGATGCCTTTGTGCAATTTTCTAGCACCTATAAATAATTGATTTATTTTGTGCTATCTGCCCTCTCAAATATTATATGAATAAATTTCCTGTGAAACATCATGATGTATTAAAGCACTGCATTTGCAGGTGCATACTTCATTTCACAACCTTCATGCTGAGTGAGAGTATAAATCAACACAGTACATAGGCCCAGTTTTAAGTAAAAACTGGTTTTTATACAACATTTATAGGACATTTCTAATAAAAATTAAATAAAATTTAAAAGTTCTTTAATAAAAATTTCTAATTCAATTTTTTAAATTACTCATACATTATTATTTTGACCTGAAATTCATATTTGCTACATTCAGTTGCTGTCTGATGAATACCTACTTGGTTCCTGGATGGTAGTCATTCATCAAGAAGTATTAAGCCATATCCTTTTGACTATTTGGAAAATGTAATAGAATGCTATTTCTGAAAATTCATTCTATGATATTATCAAAATTAATGTGGAAAAATTAGGAAAGAATATACATGTGTATATAAAATATTAAATAATAAAAAACTGTTTAAAAACTTCACACAAAACATGTTCTTCTCTAAGAATTTTTTCTTCATGGATTAGAATAGTTGAGGCTCTTGAAAAATGGGTTCACTAAAGTTTGGATTGAAGAAAAAGTTTTACTGGGAAAATTACCCTGTAACAATATTAGACAATCCTTGTTACCATAGATCCTTTGAACTTCATTGAGATTAAGATGGTATGTGTCACAATAGGCTATGCTGGTGTGCCTGAGGCCTCAGAATAACCGAGGGTCAGATGGAGCACTGTTCACATTGAACTTTTCGGTGATCTTTGGTTTCTTGCTTCATCAAGATTAAGCCCATTCTCTTCCAAAATTTTACTTGTCTTTTTTGAAAATTCTTTGATGCTGCCTTAACCATAATTCCCTCAAACTTCAATATTACACCTAGTGAGTTTTTTCCTTGAATCTATTAAACTATTCTTTTCTCTGAAAACATCATCATGTATGCTTAGTTACTAGGAAAAGAGACAATATGTTTCTGAAATTATTTTTTGGTTCAAAAGTGTATGTGTTTGCGGCATTTGATCAAGCACTCACGCAATAGAATGATTTTCTGATTCATAAACCAGTTTATCTTATTACCTTTTTTAAAAAGAATTAACCTAATTTCAGATGGTCTCAAAAGTTACAAGTGTAGTACAAAGAATTACCAAAAACCCTTCATCTAGTTTCCCAAATGTTCATTTTTAACACATTCACTTTCTGTTTCTCTCTCCTTTCATTAAATTGTTAGAAACAAAACACAGAAATAAAAGAAACAATGGAATTAAAATCAATTTAGTAAAAAACACATAAATTTTACTCTCAAAATAGTTTACATAATATCTATAGTTTATTTATAAAAGTTGATCATTTCAGATCACAAAGGTATGAAACTAGAAATAAATTACGCAAAGAAAATGAAAAATCCTACAAACACATGGAAGCTTCACAACAGGCTCCTAAATAACCAATGGATCAATGACCAAATACAAACAGAGATCAAGCAATATATGGAGACAAATGACAACAATAATTCAACACCGCAAAATCTGTGTGACGCAGCAAAGGCCGTGATAAGAGGGAAGTATATTGCAATACAGGCCTACCTCAGGAAAGAAGAACAATCACAAATGAACAGTCTAAACTCACAATTAATGAAACTAGGAAAAGAACAAATGAGGCCCAAAGTCAGTAGAAGGAGGGACATAATAAAGATTAGAGCAGAAATAAAAATCGAGAAGAATAAAACAATAGAAAGAATCAATGAAAGCAGGAGCTTATTCTTTGAGAAAAAAATAGATAAACCCAAGCCAGACTTATCGAGAAAAAAACAGAGTCTAAACACATAAACAGAATCAGAAATGAGAAAGGAAAAATCACTACAGACTCAACAGAAATACAAAGAATTAGAATACTATGAAAAATTGTATGCTAACAAACTGGATAACATAGAATAAATGGACAACATTCTAGAAAAATATAACCTTCAAAGGAAGACCCAGAAAGAAACAGAAAATCTAAACAGACCAATTACCAACAACAAAATTGAATTGGTAATCAAAAAACTACCTAAGAAAAAAACTCCTGGAACAGATGGTTTCATTGCTGAATTTTATCAAACATTTAGTGAAGACTTAATACCCATCCTCCTTAAAGTTTCCCAAAAAGTAGAAGACGAGGGAATACTCCCAAACTCATGCTATGAGGCTAACATCAGTCTAATACCAAAACCAGGCAAAGACACCACAAAAAAAGAAAATTACAGACCAATATCCCTGATGAACATAGATGCAAAAATACTCAACAAAATATTAGCAAACCGAACTCAAAACTACATCAAGATCATACACCATGATCAAGTGGGATTCATCCCAGGGATGCAAGGATGGTATAACATTAAAAAATCCATCAACATCATCCACCGCATCAACAAAAAGAAGAACAAAAACCACCTGATCATCTCCATAGACACTGGAAAAGGATTCGACAAAATTCAACATCCATTCATCATAAAAACCCTCAACAAAATAGGACAATACCTATAGAGGTATTGAGGACAATAGAGGACAAGTACCTCAACATAATAAAGGCCATATATGACAAACCCACAGCCAACATTATACTTAACAGCGAGAAGCTGAAAGCTTTTCCTTTAAGATCGGGAACAAGACAAGGATGCCCACTGTCCCCACTTTTATTCAGCATAGTTCTGGAAGTCCTAGCCACAGCAATCAGACAACACAAAGAAATAAAAGGCATCCAGATCAACAAGTAAGAACTCAAACTGTCCTTGTTTGCAGATGATATGATATTGTACATAAGAAACCCTAAAGAATCCACTCCAAAACTATTAGATCTAATATCTGAATTCAGCAAAGTTGCAAGATACAAAATTAATACACAGAAATCTGTTGCTTTCCTATACACTAACGATGAACTAGCAGAAAGAGAAATCAGGAAAACAATTCCATTCATAATTGCATCAAAAAGAATAAAATACCTAGGAATAAACCTAATTAAGGAAGTGAAAGACATATACCCTGAAAACTACAAGACACTCTTAAGAGAAATAAAAGAGGACACTAATAAATGGAAATTCATCCCATGCTCTTGGTTAGGAAGAATTAATACTCTCAAAATGGCCATCCTGCCTAAAGCAATCTACAGGTTCAATGCAATCCCTATCAAAATACCTACATCATTCTTCGATGAACTAGAGCAAATAGTTCTGGAATGACAAAAGACCCCGAATAGCCAAAGGTATCCTAAGAAGGAAGCATAAAGCAGTGGTAATTATGCTCCCTGACTTCAAACTCTACTACAAAGCCACAGTAATCAAGACAAGTACTGGCACAAGAACAGACCCATAGATCAGTGGAACAGAATAGAGAGCCCAGATATAAACCCAAGCATATATGGTCAATTAATATACAATAAAGGAGCCATGGATATACAATGGGGAAGTGACAGCATCTTCAACAGCTGGTGTTGGCAAAACTGGGCTGCTACATGTAAAAGAATGAAACTGGATTACTGTCGAGCCAAATACACAAAAGTCTAACCAAAAACTCAAAATGGATCAAAGACCTGAATGTAAGTCATGAAACCATAAAACTCTTAGAAAAAAATATAGGCAAAAATCTCTTGGACATAAACATGAGCAACTTCTTCACAAACATATCTCCCCAGGCAGGGGACACAAAAGCAAAAATGAACAAGTGGGAC
The DNA here is from genome assembly GCA_029783875.1 of Phataginus tricuspis. Classification (NCBI taxonomy): domain Eukaryota; kingdom Metazoa; phylum Chordata; class Mammalia; order Pholidota; family Manidae; genus Phataginus; species Phataginus tricuspis. Next base: position 12,834,309 of record JAQQAC010009165.1, on the reverse strand, counting down.
CATATCAAGCTGAAAAGCTTCTGTACAGTAAAGGACACCATCAGTAGAACAAAAAGACATCCTACAGTATGGGAGAATATATTCATAAATGACATATCTGAAAGCAGGTTGACATCCAAACTATATAAAATTTCACCTTTAGGAATTTACTCTGAGGACATAATCAAATAGGTTTGTAAAGAACACTGCACATGGAAGATTTTTTTTTATTGAGGTATTATTGATATACACTCTTATGAAGGTTTCACGTGAAAAAAACAATGTGGTTACTACATTTACTGATATTATCAAGTACCCACCCATACCCTTATGCATTCACTGTCCTTCAATGTAGTAAGATGACACAGATTCACTATTTGTCTTCTCGGTGCTACACTGTTTTCCCCGTGATCCCCCACACCATGTGTATTAAACATAATACCCCTTAATCCACTTCTCCCACCCTCCCCACCCACCCTCCCATACCCCACCCGTTTGGTAACCACTAGTTCCTTCTTGGAGTCTGAATCTGCTGCTATTTTGTTCCTTCAGTTTTGTTTCATTGTTATACTCCACAAATGAGGGAAATCATTTGGTGTGTCTTTCTCCACTTGGCTTATTTCACTGAGTATAATATCCTCCAGCTCCATCCATGTTGTTGCAAATGGTAGGATTTGTTTCTTTCTTATGGCTGAGTAGTATTCCACTGTGTATATGTATGACCTCTTCTTTATCCATTCATCTACTGATGGACTCTTAGGTTGCTTCCATATCTTGGCTATTGTAAAAAGTGCTGAAGTAAACATAGGAGTGCATATGTCTTTTTGAATCTGAGAAGTTGTATTCTTTGGGTAAATTCCAAGAAGTGGGATTCCAGGGTCAAATGGTATTTCTATTTTTAGTTTTTTGAGGAACCTCCATATTGCTTTCCACAATGGTTGAACTAGCTTACATTCCCACCAGCAGTGTAGGAGGGTTCCCCTTTCTCTGCATTCTCGCCAGCATTTGTTGTTTTTAGTCTTTTCGATGCTGGCCATCCTTACTAGTGTGAGGTGATATCTCATTGTGGTGTTAATTTGAATTTCCCTGATGATTAGTGATGTGGAGTATCTTTTCATGTGTCTATTGGCCATCTGAATTTCTTCTTTGGAGAAGTGTCTCTTCATATCCTCTGCCCATTTTTTAATCAGGTTATTTGCTTTTTTGGGTGTTGAGGCATGTAAGTTCTTTATATATTTTGGATGTTAATCCCTTGTAGGATAGGTCATTTACAAATATATTCTTCCATACTGTAGGATGCCTTTTAGTTCTGTTGATGGTGTCCTTTGCTGTATATAAACTTTTTAGTTTGATGTAGTCCCATGAGTTCATTTTGGCTTTTGTTTCCCTTGCTTGAGGAGATCCATTCAGGAAGAAGTTGCTCATGCTTATATTCAGGAGATTTTTGACTATGTTGTCTTCTTCAAGTTTTATGGTTTCATGACTTAAATTCAGATCTTTTATCCATTTCAAGTTTACTTTTGTGTATGGGGTTAAACAATAATCCAGTTTCATTCTCTTGCATGTGGCTGTCTAGTTTTGCCAACAGCAACTGTTGAAGAGGCTGTCATTTACCCATTGTATGTCCATGGCTCCTTTATCACATATTAGTTGACCATATATGGTTAGGTTTATATCAGGGCTCTCTAGTCTTTCCATTGGTCTATGGGTCTGTTCTTGTGCCAGTACCAAATTGTCTTGATTACTGTGGCTTTGTAGTAGAACTTGAATTTGGGGATCATAATCCCCCAGCTTTATTCTTCTTCTCAGGATTGCTTTGGCTTTTCGGGGTCTTTTGTGTTTCCATATGAATTTTAGAACTATTTTCTCTATTTCATTGAAGAATGCTGTTGGTAGTTTGATAGGAATTTCATTGAATCTGTGGATTGCTTTAGGCAGGATGGCCATTTTGACAATATTAATTCTTCCTATGCATGAGCAGGGATGTGTTTCCATTTGATATTTTCTTTAATTTCTCTCATGAGTGCCTTGTAGTTTTCAGAGTATAGGTCTTTCACTTTCTTGGTTAGGTTTATTCCTAGGTATTTTATTCTTTTTGATGCAACTGTGAATGGAATTGTTTTCCTCATTTCTCTCTCTTCTAGCGCATCGTTAGTGTATAGGAATGCCACAGATTTCTGCGTTTTAATTTTGTTACCCACAACTTTGCTGAATTCAGATATTAGATCTAATAGATTTGGAATGGATTCTTTAGTGTTTTTTATGTACAATATCATGTCATCTGCAAAGAGGGACAGTTTTGAGTTATTCCTTGACAGTCTGGATGCCTTTTATTTTTTGTGATTTCTGTGGCTAGGATCTCCAGTACTATGTTGAATAAAAGTTGGGAAAGTGGGCATCCTTGTCTTGTTCCCAGTCTTAAAGGAGGAGCTTTCAGTTTCTCACTGTTTAGTATAATGTTGGCTGTGGGTTTGTCACATATGGCCTTTATTATGTTGAGGTACTTGCTCTCTATACCCATTTTGTAGAGCATTTTTATCATGAATGGATGTTGAATATTGTCAAATGCTTTTTCAGCATCTATGGAAATGATCATTTGGTTTTTGTTCTTCTTTTTGTTGATGTGATGGATAATGCGGTTGGATTTTCGAATGTTGTACCATCCTTGGATCCCTGGAATAAATCCTACTTGATCATGATGGATGATCTTTTTGATGTATTTTTTCATTCAGATTGATAATTTTTTGTAGACTATTTTTGCATCTATGTTCATCAGGGATATTGGTCTGTAATTTTCTTTTTTTGGGGTGTCTTTGCCTGGTTTGGTATTAGACTGATGTTCGCCTCATAGAACGAGTTTGGAAGTCTTCCCTCTTCTTCTACTGTTTGGAAAACTTTAAGGAGGATGGGTTATAGGTCTTCTCTAAATGTTTGATAAAATTCAGTGGTGAAGCCATCTGGTCCAGGAGTTTTGTTCTTAGGTAGGTTTTTGATTAATAGTTCAATTTTGTTGCTGGTAATTAGCCTGTCCAGATTTTCTGTTTCTTTCTGGGTCAGCCTTGGAAGGTTATATTTTTCTAGAAAGTTGTCCATTTCTTCTGGGTTATTCACTTTGTTAGCATATAATTATTCATAGTATTCTCTAATAATTCTTTGTATTTCTGTTATATCCATAGTGATTTTTCCTTTCTCATTTCTGATTCTGTTTATGTGAGTAGACTCTTTTTTTTTTTGATAAGTCTGGCTAGGGGTTTATCTATTTTGTTTGTTTTCTCAAAGAACCAGCTCATGGTTTAATTGATTCTTTCTATTGTTTATTCTTCTCAATTTTATTTATTTCTGCTCTAATCTTTATTATGTCCCTTCTTCTACTGACTTTAGGCCTCATTTGTTCATCTTTTTCTACTTTTGTTAATTGTGAGTTTACACTGCTTATGTGGGATTATTCTTCTTTCCTGAGGTAGGCCTGTAATGCAATATACTTCCCTCTTAGCACGGCTTTCACTGCGTCCCACAGATTTTGCGGTGTTGAATTATTGTTGTCATTTGTCTCCATATATTGCTTGATCTCTGTTTTTATTTGGTCATTGATCCATTGGTTATTTAGGAACATGTTGTGAAGCCTCCATGTGTTTGTGGGATTTTTCATTTTCTTTGCATAATTTATTTATAGTTTCATACCTTTGTGGTCTGAGAAACTTGTTGGTACAATTTCAATCTTTTTGAATTTATTGTGGCGTTTTTTGTTGCCTGGTATATCATCTATTCTTGAAATTGTTCTATGTGCACTTGAGAAGAATGTGTAGTCTGCTGCTTTTGGGTGTAGAGTTCTATGGATGTCTGTTAGGTCCATCTGTTCTCTTGTGTTGTTCAGTGCCTCTGTCTCCTTACTTATTTTCTGTCTGGTTGATCTGTCCTTAAGAGTGAGTGGAGTGTTAAAGTCTCCTAGAATGAATGAGCATTCTATTTCCCCTTTTAATTCTGTTAGTATTTGTTTCCCTTATGTAGGTGCTCCTGTGTTGGGCACATAGATATGTATAATGGTTATAACTTCTTTTTGGATTTACCCTTTTATCATTTGGTAATGACCTTCTTTATCTCTTGTGACTTTCTTTGTTTTGAAGTCTATTTTTTCTGATACAAGTACTGCAACTCCTGCATTTTTCTCCCTATTAGTTGCATGAAATATCTTTTTCTATCCCTTCACTTTTAGTCTGTGCATGTCTTTGGGTTTAAAGTGAGTCTCTTGTAGGCACCATATAGATGGGTCTTGCTTTTATATCCATTCAGTGATTCTATGTCTTTGATTGGTGCATTCAATCCATTTACATTTAGGGTGATTATCGATAGGTATGTAGTTATTGCCATTGCAGGCTTTAGATTCGTGGTTATCAAAGGTTCAAGGTTTACTTCCTTACTATCTAAGAGTCTAACTTAACTCACTTAATATGCTATTAAAAACACAATCTAAATGTTCTTTTTTTTCCTCCTCCTTTTTCTTCCTCCTCCATTCTTTATATATTAAGTGTCATATTCTGTACTCTTTGTCTTTCCCTTGATTGACTTTGGGGATAGTTGATTTAATTTTGCATTTGCTTAGTAATTAGCTGGTCTACTTTCTTTACTGTGGTTTTATTACCTCTGGTGACAGCTATTAAACCTTAGGAACACTTCCATCTATAGCAGTCCCTACAAAATACACAATACACCATAGAGATGGTTTGTGGGAGGTAAATTCTCTCAGCTTTTGCCTATCTGGAAATTGTTTAATCCTTCCTTCTATTTTAAATGATAATCTTGCCAGAGAAAGTATTCTTGGTTCACAGCCCTTCTGCTTCATTGTATTAAATACATCATGCCACTACCTTCTGGCCTATGTTTCTGCTGAGAAGTCTGATGGTAGCCTGATGGGCTTTCCTTTGTATGTGAGCTTATTTCTCTCTGGCTGCTTTTAATAGTCTGTCCTTATCCTTGATGTTTGCCATTTTAATTACTCTATGTCTTGGTGTTTTCTTCCTGGGTTCCTTGTGTTGGGATATCTGTGCAGCTCATTGGCCTGAGAAACCATCTCCTTCCCCAGATTGGGGAAGTTTTCAGCAATTACCTCCTTAAAGACACTTTCTATCCCTTTCTCTCTCTTCTTCTTCAGGTACCCCTATAATGCAAATACAGCTCCATTTGGATTGGTCACACAGTTCTCTCAATATTCTTTCATTCTTAGAGATCCTTTTTTCTCTCTGCCTCAGTTTCTTTGTATTCCTCTTCTCTAGTTTCTATTTCATTTATCATCTCCTTCACTGTATCGAATCTGCTTTTACTACCATCCATTGTGCTCTTCAATGATTGGATCTCCTACTAGAATTCATTCCCGAGTTCTTGAATATCTTTCCATACCTCCATGAGCATGTTAATGATTTTTATTTTGAACTCCCTTTCTGGAGGAGTCATGAGGTTAAGTCATTTAAGTCTTTCTCAGGAGTGGTATTAATAACTGTACTCAGAATCAGATTCCTTTGGCATTTCATATTTGTATATGGTGTCCTGTAATGCCAGGAATCTGTACTTCCTGGAGCTACTCATCCCCTGAAGCAATGTCGGGGGTTGCAGGGGAGTGGTATTGGTGCCTTTAGGGAGGAAAGAGCTGTTTCCTGCTTCCTGTCTGCTATGCCTGACTCCACTGCCTGAACTAGTGGGCCACGCACACAGGTATAAGCTTCTATGCTTTGAGTTTGTAGTTGCTGTAGACAGATCTTCCCTCTGGCTGGCCTAATGCCAGGGTAGAGTTTGCTGTTTTGCGAGTCAGCTGCAGCTGGCCAAGGGAAAGGTGCAGTAGGCTGTGTATCATGGGGTGGGGGGGTTCCCTGGACCTGTGTAGCCATCCAGGGAGCTTGAGCACCTGAAGATCTTGAATGCTCCCAACGTGCTGGGCACAATGCACCTGGACAATTTTGTCTACCTCTCCTTTCTCCTGAGCAGTAACCTCTCTGCAATCCTTGCCCTTTTAGCAGCCCTCTTGCTAAGGGCTTCCTTGTTAGGAAGTCTCTCAGACTGCGTGCCTTTCTTTTGTCCCAAAGCAGCCATATATGGATCCCTTCTTTCCACAAGTGGCTGGAATCTCAGTCTCTCAGGAATTCCGCGTGTCTTAGCTTTCCAACCCTCTACTCACAAGAGTACCATGCAAGCACCATGAAATGTAGGTTTGTGCTCCCAGAGTAGATCTCCGTAGTTAGTTATTCAGCAGTCCTAGGATTCCACTCCCTCCCCTCTCCGTTTCTCTTCCTCCTGCTGGTGAGCTGGTGTGGGGAAGGGCTTGGGTCCTGCCAGGCCACAGCTTTGATATGTTATTCTGTTCTGTGAGGTCTGCTCTTTTCTCCAGGTGTATGCAGTCTGGCACTGTCCTCTTTCCTGTTGCTCTTTCAGGAGTAGGTGTATTAATTATGTTTTCATATTATTTGCAGTTTTAGGAGGAAGCCTCTGTCTCACCTCTCACGCTGCCATCTTTTTTCAGGTGATTGCACATAGAAGATTTTATGTTGTTATTTTTGCACTTTTTGAGTTCTTTTTTCCCTTAAGAACATGGAGTGTCCAGTGATATGGGATTAAGGAATTCACTGTACATCAAAAATTCTATGCAACCACTGAAAATGATTAGTGTGGTCCTAAATTTGTGGACATGAAAATGTACATGATATACTCATGTGCTCCACGGGTCTTATCCCTCTTATATGCCCTCTGTGTCATCCATTCTGTCTTGGCAAACTCTCCTGTTTGCTTGACCCTTCTCCAAGTAGACAGCTAAGAAAACCCTTGAGCTCTCAGAGACTTGTCCTCCCTGGAGCTCCTTTTTTATGGCTTTGCCTCCCTCCTGCTCTCTCCCCACAGGTGTTCTTGCCACATGGCCAGGTTGCTGTCAGTGGTTTGTGTCCATTCATCCAGTTTTGGAGGTTTAAGGGAATATTTTTTTCATTAGTTTTATTGTAGATGTTTTCTGTGTTTGGTTTATTTGTTTTTGTTTTACTATTATAGTTGCTTTGTCTATTTTTGTGTGGTGGTTTGTGAAGATTTGAAGACTTGTTTTTCTATTTCTACAGCTCGCTGCCAACATCTTGAAATCCTAAATCACAAAACCCAGAGAGCAGTCGGTGTATCATACTAACAGGTTTCTCTTCTAGTTTTTCCCACACTCTAAGATTCAACATTTTCTATGTTTCTTGACTTATAACATAGTCCTTGACTTGTATCACAGTCCTTCCTGTATTTTCAAATGATGATTTTGCTTTATTAAATGAAAACAAAAGTCATCAGATGTAAAACCACTCATTTTTATCACTAACAACCTACATTTCTACCCATTCTTCTCAGTCCTTATTAGAGTGGGGGGTTGTCCTTTATTTCAAAGAAAATTCTCCAAGTTTATTCTATTTTCTGAAGATGTATTGCCCCTTTGCTTATGTCCTGTTGTTCCTGAAGCATCACCCATTCCCACTTTGGTGTATTATGTTGTTTATCCAGTTATATATATATATATATAGTATTCTTTAAAAACCTCCCTTTTCATATACCCAGCCGCCCTACCACCACCCTGCCCAAGTCTCTGCTTTATTTACAACCATTTCACAAAATCATAGCTGCTAGTCTGTGCTCAAGTTTTAACTTCCTGTTCACACTTTTGCTCACAACAATCTGGATTCTGCTCCACTCTTGTCAAAGTCATCAGTGTTCTCTTGGCTGCTGTGTTCTGCATCACACATGGATAATTTACTATCTTCACTGCATTTAACTCTTCAACAACATTTGACACAACCTTCTGTACTTGAAATATTTTCCTTGCTTTGCTCACACATTATTGCAACCATCTGGTTTCTTTTCTATCACTAGCAATTCCTTCTAAGTACTTTTCTTTGAGTCTTCTTTTGCCTTCTGATTTCTAAGTTTTGGAATACCTTAGTATTCAGACATTGCCTTATTCTGCTCTTTATATGTTTGTCTTTTCAATGATCTCATTTACTTATAGGTTTAGGTATCAACTCTATGGTCATAAATTCCAAATTTCAAGTTTCTCCAATTGAAACCTCTGAGGTCCAGAATTGCATATAAAGTTGGATATTCTAATGACATTTCAAATTTAATATGTCTAAAACTAAACATATTTCCCATCTCAGAAAACAGTACCATCCACCTAGTCTTTCAAGCTGGACCCTTAAGGGCCATCATCAAGACTGACTTTTCCTTGCCAACTATATCTGAGTCCTGTCAACTCTACCACAGCGGTAAATCTCAAATCTATCTGCTCTGCACATCCACTGTTGCCAACTTAGCAGCATGAACTTTCCCCTGGACTGGCACAACAAACTTCCAACCGGTCTCTCTTTTTGTATACATGCCCTCTTCTACTCCATTCTGTCCCTCAGCAACCAGTGTAACCTCCTTAAAACTTAGATAATGCCCCTTACTGACAAAAGTAAGTCAGTGCTTTTACTTACTCATCTAATAACATTCAATGCTTTTTCTGTTGCATACTAGGTCTTGCATGATTTGGTCTCCAGCTATCTTTTAAGTCATCTTGTGCTACTCTCTGTCTTGCCTGCTGGGCAGCAGCCATACTTTTTCAGTCATGTAAACCATCCCCAGAACAGCTAGATTTGAGTCATAGCTCCAGTAATGAATGGCTAGCTGTGTGACCCTGGGCATAACCTTTGTATGTCTTGGTTTCCTCATTAATAAGGTAGAAATAATAATGGTGCATAGATAGTGCTCAGAGCAGTACCCGGTGTACATAAATGTTCAGGAGGTAACTATTCTCCTGTTGTTCTTTTACAGTTATTACTTTCTGTCTCCAAAAGCTATCAGTTTGCACTTAACCAGAGAAACAGAATCAGGAGTACCTATGTATTAAGAGATTTATTGCAAGGAATTGACTTACGTGATTGTGGTGCTGTCTAGACAAGTATGAAATCTGTGAAGCAGGCAGTCATGAAGGGCTGGCTGGGGCTCTCAGGCAGCTAGAGCTGTACTCCACGAGTAGATTTCTTCTTCTAGAAAACTTCAGTTCTCTTAAAATGACCTTATAAATGATTAAAGCAGGCTTGCCAATATTAAAAGGGTAATATCCTTTATTTAAGGTCAGCTGATTGTGCACGTTAATCACATCAACAAAATACCTTCATAGCAATACCTACATTAGTGTTTGATTGGTAGCTGGGCACTATAGCCTAGTCAAGTTGGCACATCACACTATCACAGGGGCTTGGAACTTGCTAGCTCCTGCTTCTAGGGATGCTCCACCTATCAGTCTTCCCCAGATTAGTATCTTCTCATCTTTAAATCTCAGTTTAAATACTGCTGAGAATTTAGGAGGTATACCAAACTATAAAAAGTAGTGCCCCCACAGGTAATTGTGCATGCCAGCCCTTTTGTATTTTCTTTATAACTTTTTCTGTAATGTTACTATTATTTTGTTTTTCTGTTTTGAGGATGTTTTTCTTTGTCTTCCACTAGTAAGGGCTATCTAAGCCAAGCCATATTTATTCCAAGTGCCCAGCATGGAACCCACAGCATGGTATGGTAGTTACTAAAGGCACATTTAGTGAATTAATGTAAGAAGTATATGAAGTGGAAAAATTAACAAGAGATATTAGGTAGATACATATGTATGTTTATCTAGAAGGATACACATGAAAAGATAATAGTTTTCTATTGTGTCAGTAGTGTGTGAACTTTTCTAATGTCAGTAATTTTTAGTTTTATTTTTGCTTATTTGCATTTTAATATTTTTCTACAACTTGTGTTATTTCTTTTCTTGTGAAAATATCTACATACAGGAAAAGAGCCAAAGGAACATTCACTCCCATTCAGGAGAGACCGTTTCTTTGTACTCATGCCATGAGCATTAAATGACTCTGAAGGAGGGGTTGGCTGTGAGCTTCACTAACTAAAAGTCTTAACTGAGTTCTTACTGCCTTTATGTAGAGATAAGAATTGAATGTGTTCAACTGAGAGAAACACACTTGACTTTTAACAGTTACAATAGTGAAGTTAATTGTAGAAAAAGAAGAGGAGGACAAAACAATGGGCACGTATCTAGGACAATACTTGAATGCAAGGTCTTTCCTGTAGCGTGGGGGTTCTCGATTCTTCTGTCCCCTCAGTAGCACTTTAGCTGGAAATTGTATTTGTTGTGCTTATGGAAGACCCTTCTTAAAGCACATTTATATTAATCACTTGGGAGGGATAAGAGAAAAATGTTTCTGTGCAAACATGTGTGTTAAATAATTAGAAACTCAGCTAGGCTATTCAGAGAAGAAAAGCCTTTACTGGAGTGTTTTTCTCAGGCATACATGTCTGTACAAGGCCTAGCTGGAGTCTGGGCTACAGAGCCAGGACTGTGTGGGTCCTCGGGGAATAGGAAAGAATGTGTGAAAGGAAGGGAGAAGTGAGGAGGGTCCAGAGAGAGAACCAACATCACCTTAATCCAACTTCAGTGGTCTAATTTTTTAAACAGCTGTATTGAGATATAAATCACTTACTGTAAGTTAAGCCATTTAAAGAGTATGGTCCAATGGTTTTTAGTATATTTAGAGAGAGACACAACCCTCACTGTAGCCCATTTTTTAAAGAGGCTTCTATAACAGAATGCACTTAGTGCATCTTTAAGTTTTTAAGTAGTTGAGGTATTCTCCTTTAGGACCTAGTTTTAAAAAGAGGCTCTATCTGTGTACTTTGCCCTGTGAGATATTTGAAAATGGGTAAAGCAGCGCAGGTAGTCACCTCTGTACATAAGTTTACATCATGACTAATGAAGACAAACCAACACATAGAATTCTCCAAGAACTGTGACAGTAGAATGTAACGTGAAGTATATGAAATAAATAACCCACAAATAATCATAGCCGTGAGAGACCTACAAGAAATCTGGTTATGTACGATACAGAGCCATAAGCCAAGGAAACATTTATTATCCCCTTGAATCTGTGCATTTAATAAGGCCATCTAGAGTCATAGCACTTGATCTTAGAAGTGCTCAAGCAGCAACCTCCATATTTTATTTGGTCCTTTATTTTTCTGAACAAATTCACCCCATATGTGTGTGTATGCTCTGTGTTCCCAAGAGGAACGTTAAATCATTATAGGTCAATGGCGGCACTTGTACTTCAAACAAGCCCACAGATGGCAGAGTCCTAGTCTAATTCCCCAGCTCTGCTAGTGCTGTAAGTAAAGCCCAAACAGGGTTTTCCACTTATATTCTCTCTGATTTAATATTTGATGAGTCTCTGGGCACTGCACTAACAATTTCCCATGGTCTCCTCAAGGAAACCAGCATTGTAGATTCTACTTGTTTTGCATGTTACTCTGCACACAGCTGGCAGCCACAGGAAGGCAAAGCTTAGTGAATATGCCTTCTTTAATTCCTTCTGCAGGTGTCATTTCTGTGTTGTGGCCATCTGGTGTTCTACAGAGCAGAATCTCACTAGAACAGACTTAGATATGTAAGCTGAATAAAAATGTTCTCAAAAGTATGAAAAATGGCCAACAAAACAAATACAATGTTTTATTTGTTTTGCATATTGCTAGAACTCTAGAGCAAAACTTATATTCCTTTTGAGCAGACAATGGCTACAAAGGGTATACATGAAACAATCATTAGGTTAGGTTATCATCCCTATTGTGCAACGTCCATGAATAATTGTCCATTCGAGAGGACTATCAGACCTGAGCCTCAAAAATATGGCTATTCTTCTGCACTCCTCTGAAAAAGGATTTTGGTTGGGAACAAGAGATTGTTAAAAAGCCATTTCAACCTTTTGATAAAATAAGATATTACTGTATTAGTTGAAATAAGTGAACAGTTTTTTCACTCTCTTTTGAATTAAAAGAGACTCAGTGTATTAAAAGTTGCATTTACTCATAGAAAATCAGTGGGTTTGTCCGTTTATAAAACATACAGATGGGAAACGGCCATAGAGTTCACATCCCTTCCATTCCAATGTACTATAGCAATAGATAATTAAATGATGATTCAGTAAACTCTTCCTCTTGGAGGCTGTATTGTGAATTCACTTGAGTGAAAGCACTTTGGGGTAAAGGATTCATGGGATCAAATATCTAGTCTAACTTTCTCTACTTATTTGGGCACTCTCATTGATAATTTGAAAAATAAACAATTAAAGAAAACCCCAGGAAATCCCTGCAATAATTTTCTCCTCATATAATACCATGGGGCAGTCTTTTTCCCCACTGTGTCTGAGTTTGACAATGTCCTTTGGTCAGTGTGATACTAGCAAATATAAGACCAGTGGAGTCTTGAAAGGAACTTACATGTTTGGTTTTTTTTCTCTTGCTGCTCTTGAAGCCCCAGCTAATCTGCTAAAAAAAGAGAAACACTTGGCCAAGTCATCCTGTCATCCAGGTAACTCTGAGCTAATGGCCGGTCATGTAAGTGAGGTTACATGGTGCGCTGTCCAGCTGCAGCCAAACTAACCCAACGATCCACCCAGATGATCATAATATTGTGAAAAATAATCCATGTTTTCTGTTTTAAGCCACTTAGTTTTTATTGTTAGCAAAAACAGGTGTCAGAGAAGTCATCTATTGATGACCCTTCCTTTCCTCAGCTACAGCATTATGTATACACCCTACTTTGAGTTGAACAGCATCCCCCTCCAATTCATATCCACCCAGAACCTCAGAATGTGACCTTATTTAGAAATAATCTTTGCAGGTATAATTAAGAATTGATATGAAATTGTACTGGATGCAGGTGGGCCCTAAATCCATTGAGAGTTTCTCTTCTGAGGCAAAAAAAAAAAAAGGACACCTAGACACAAAGGAGAAGAGAAGGTGAAAATGGAGGCAGAGATGTAGAGTGATGCACCTATGAACCAGACAATGCCGAGGATTGCTGGGCAGCCACGGGAAGCGAGCAGGGAGCCATGGAACGATTCTCCCACAGTCTCCAGAAGTAACCCTGTCAACACTTTTATTTCTGACTTGGCCTCAGAACGTGAGAACATTCCTGTTGTAAGTCACCAAGTTTGTGGTAATTCATTATGGTGGCCCCAGGAAACTAATACACACACTATGGAGTTTATATAAGTATTAAATACTATATGACCAACGGGTAGGATGGTTCCTGGCATGTAAAAACCCTCAATTAATTTTTATTATAATTATCGTTTATTTTGAACTACTTTGAAAACTCTTAATCGTATTCCTAAATTCAGCATGGTGCCTGAAACATATTTATTAAATATTAAAAAAAAATTAATTGACTTCTAAGCATTTATTTTTTGAGTGCAGTTTAAGGCTTCAAAGATTTCTGGAATAGGAAGGCATGATGGTCTTCCGGGAATGCCACGGCACTATGGAAGCTTTATCTGGAAGCAGCTCATTTGGCACTGGGAGCCTCTCCCAGAAGTCACTGGGGCTGAAGTGTGGCCCTCTGGATCTTCTACAGCTCCAATCCCTGTTCTCCACCAAAAGTCAGGGAGGAGGCGTCAAGGAAGAGCAGTGGAGATGGGGAAGCATATGTCAAGAACAACATCTAGGAAAATTACCTTTCAAAACAGCTCATCGCCCACTAGTCTTTGGCCTTGAGGACAGAGTTCTTCAGAACTGTGTACCTAGATATTTACAAGATAGAATGACTCACTGTCTCCCAGGGGCAACCTGATTTCTACCTCTCTAAACATCTGCTCTCAAACCAAAATCTTACCTGTACCTAGCTCAATAAACTGGTAAGATAAATTACTGAAAACACTGTATAATGACACTAGTTTCCATATGCAGTAGGAGCCAGAGTGTTACAGGCAGGAATGTAGTTTTCTGTAGGATAGGACTAGTAATTTCACAAATCAATCACAGTAGTTCATAGAAATTCATATGAATTAGCCACTGGTCAAAAGTACAAGATAATATGTAGATAATGTATTGAAGGGTGTTGTGTGTGCACTCTACCCCCTTTCCTTCCACTTTGCACCCTATTGTGGAGTAGTACTTTGTGCTTGTCACCTCTTTCCTTTCTAAACTATTACCAACCAGCAGAGTGAGAAAATGGGGAATATATTTGGATTAGCATTTATATAAGATTTTCTATTTGCTAAGTACTTTAATAAAGTTTATATTAGCTTTCTTTCCCTTAGCCTGGTGTGTCAGATTGTATTACAGTATTTGCATTTTGCATCTGGGGACACTAAAACACAGGAAGGTTAAATAAGCAGCCTGCAGTCACATTGAAAATTAATGGCAGAACCGAGATTAATTCTAATTGTATTTTAGGATTGGTTTACTGAGTACAATATCTTCAACTCAACTATACCAAGCCTGTTATTGAGAGGAAGGTAAGTTTATAAACTTCCTGGAAAATTCAGAAGGTTTTTTTAAAACAAGGAGTCAGTAAGGCTGCAATTTAAAAAAGTATAACCACATTTCAGAAACATCAGGTCAAGTGCAGTGAGTCTGGGCAAGAATGTAGAGTGCTAGACCTCTCTCTTGCCCTTCAGACTCATGTTCCAGCAGTCTGCTACATCATCACCAGTTGGGTATCTGCTAGGTTTCCTGAAATCAGCCTATCTAGACTGTAACTTCCCTTTACCTGACCTTTCTCCTACATTCCCCGTATAAATGAACTACTGTTGAAGTACCCCATCCTAAACCAGAAGCCTACCCTTCCTTTTCTCTCAATTCTAACATGCGTTTTTTCATCAGCAGCTGGCAATTCTACCTCATTAATGTCTTGTACTTGTCCCTTCCTCTTTAATGCTATGGTTCTGACTTAGTTTTGGTTCTCTATTTGTGGGTCATCAAAATGCTCTTCTCACTGGTCTCCATTATCTGTTATTATCCATTCTTCACATTGCCATGGAATGATATTCTGCAACACGAATCACATTGTATTATTGCTCCCCCTAAAACACTACAAAACCCACTGAAGAGAGGCCCAGTTATTGAACATGATGTGAGCAACCTTTCATGACCTGATCCCTACTCATTTCTTGAAAACGCCCCGGCCCATACGCAAAATCCACCAAACTATTGCAATTCCCAAACACACCTTGTTCCATAATTCTCTCATGTCCTTGAACTTGTCATGCCTTTCATTTTATCTGCCAATTCATACTTTTGAGACTACACAAATATCACTTCCTCTCTCAAATCTGACCTGACAGTAGGAATTGATGTTTATCTCCTCTATAACTAGACTGTTCCCTGTACATAATTCTGTCTTAGCAGCATAACATTTTACACACATGTGCACATGCCGCCCCAATCTTTATACTAGCCTCCAAACTCTGCAAGGGCAGAAACTGTGCATTATGTTTTTTTTATTTCTAAAACTCAGTACGGAAGATGGTTTCAGGTTTATTCAATAAATTGCTATCTGAATAAATAAGGGAATACATACTCACAAAGGAAAATGCCACAAGTCTATAGTAGAAATTCTTCTAGAAATTAATCTTGAAGTGAATCTAAAGATATTATAACTAAGTCCCTAAATAAAAATATATGTGGAACAAAGGACCTTGGCTCTAATACTTGGTAGCTAAATAAACCAAGACAAGTTATATAGACTTCATGAACTTTAGTTTACTCAAGTATAAATTAGAAACAGTAATGGCTACTTTTGGAATTGTTACAAGATAAGGTAGCATTTCAATAATGCATATAAATGCTAACACAAATAGGGATTCAGAAATTAATAAGCTTTGGATTTTCTTTTGGGAGAGAAGACATAGAAACATTGGCTTCTTGAAACCATCCAGTCTCAAAAGCATCATGGTGCTTGATTCCACTTTCACTGCTGTGAAAACCACTATTACACTAGAATTATTACACTAGAATGTGTAATAATGTAATGAGGTCAAGTCCTTTGTTTGTCTGGTTCACTGTTGTGCCTTCAGCAACCAACACGACCAGAAAAACAGAGCTCTATGGATTCATCACACATTCAGGAATGACAAGAACCCATGTTATTAAATATTTATTCAGACTGTTTCACCAATTAGGTCACATGTGGTTTGCAGTGTTCATTTATTTTTCAAATATTTATTATATGCACTGATGCTAACACAAATCCAAATTAGGGGTGTCCCAATGACACAACTTTGCTTTTTATGTAAGAAAAAAATATCTTAAAAGATATTGCTCATAAAAGTTCCTGGCTATGGTCACAAATAGATATTGGATATTAAACTATAGAAATAAAATGAGGTAACATTAAAAAATTTAAATCTCATGCCCTTAATAAAGAATGAATGTTGTATTTCAGTGTAACAAGTTATGACATTTTAACTGTTAGAATGCCTTAGGAATATTCTCACTACAATAAATGAGAAGTTTCATAACATTGTTAAAATTATTTGCTTAATTTGCACTGTAAAAATAACATTGGGACTTCATTTCTAGTCTTATATTGTGACGGCTTAAAAAAATTGGCAGAATAAAATGAAAATAGTGTAGCAGGCAGAATCAGCATATCCGTTCTATTTCAAGGAAACAGCTAAACATGTTATTGCATTTATTTTTTGTATGACTAATTATTGTAAGAGCATTTATACTACTGCAAATTCTTTGGAAGAAAAGACCAAACTGTAAAGAAAACTCAAGCTATTGGGTTATTCCACACAAGTTGCTTCATACATCCAACATATCATTTCTCTATTTACTTAGCTTCTGTTTTAGATTTTTACTTTACACATATGTTAGATTAGTGAAAAATTGTCATCCTCAGAAGGCCTAAGTTTCTTAAGATGATGTAACTGAGTCATAGATGTTCTTAATATTGAATGCTGAGGAATCTTCAGCTTTAGTCTAATTTGTGTCCTCCATCTAAATAAAAACCAAAAACAAATTTTGAAATGTGTGAGATTTAGATATTTATCATAAAATGTGGCAAAATGGTGAGATTAATTCTATAATACTTAGCCTTTCTAGATAGAGAAGGTCTCATGCTGGAAGACCTATCACTGATAGAAAATTACATGTTTGATTTCTGACCTGTGTTTGTAACACACAATGTACTATGTGGGGGACAGCCTGTTATTTACATAAGGGATTTTGGAGTTATTTATTAGATTTTGCAGAATATTTATTAGAGATAAGATTATAAAACATACAAATAATGTGTAAATATCTACACATTTAACATACTAGAACTGAGAAAAAACATTAGTAATTCTTAGGTTTTATTTACTTAATTGAACTAGCAGTAAATACCACTAAAACAAAAACAAGCATAATTTTGTCCTAAAACAAAAACAAGCATAATTTGTTAAATGTAAGTAAATTCTTCCCAGAAATTATTTGTGGATTTATGGTCAGTTTGAAGTGGTACAAAGAGACTCCTGGCATAGATCCTTGTGGGTAACGTATATCTTATGTAAAAGCTCTTGTGGAAAAACTGACAGGCATCCATCTTTATTTCTGTGTTCGTACGAAGACTGTTTAAAACCCAGCACCAGGTTTTTCCATGTCCCCTTCTGGGAGATTCTGTCCATAGTAGACATCCTGTATCTTGACAGTTTATTCTAGTATTTTTTTACTTAGCTTCAAGCATGACCTGTGACTTGTAAATAAACTAGTCTCAGCAGCTGGAGTCTGTGTCTTTTTTAGAGACCTTTAAAGTCCCATTTTCTCTCTCCTTTTTCTAAAATTTTAACCCTTGTAATGTGCCAGGAACCTATGATAGGTATTTTCTCAAACATTTAATCTTCATACTAACACTGTGAGCTAGGTGTCATTATATTTAATCTACTAGATGAAAAGAGTGAGTGCTTAAGTAATTTGTTCAATCTGATGAAGTTAGTAAGAGTAGAACTGAGTTACTTGGAGTACCCAGACTAATGTCCATGCCTGTTCCTGGATACATTGGTATGACATTCTCTAGAATTTATTAACAGTTTTATTATTAACTCCAATTTTGTTCAGGTGAATGATTTCTATCATATAAAGTTTGCTTTACTTTTTGTGTATCTTTTTTTCCCTACCAGACTGGACACTCCTTAGAGATGGAGATCATGTCATACGTGAATGTGTGTAAGGCTCAGTCTCTATCCAGAGATGCCAATAAGATATGTTGCTTGATTGATCAAAAGTCAGATTGTATGCCAACTGATTCATTGATTATCATAAATCTTATGAACATATTTTTCTTTATAATGGATCCTAGAAGAGAGGTATCTGAGTGTTGAACTTCCCATATTCTTTTTTGACAACAGGACAGTAGGAAATATCCATCTGCAGGTATCAGCTTACTGATTCACTTAGAAACACAGTAAGTGGCCAACATTCCACATGTGTATAGACAAGAGGTATACTGGGAAGAATGTTGGGTTCATCCAGTAAGGCAAATCAAAAGATAAAATATCACTAAATATCAGTATCTTCAGTCCATAGATCAGCCTAGATCACTTATTTTTTTCTGGTTGGACTGACTCAGAGCCCTTTTTTATAATATGGTTTTATACATTTTTATAGATAGAATTGACATATAACACTATATAAGTTGAAGATGTCCAATATGTTAGTATGTTTATATATTGCAACATAATTTCCACTGTAGTGTTAGCTAATTCTTCCATCATGTCACATAATCATATATCTGAAAAGGGGTTAGTATATAAATTATATAAAGAACTTATAAAAAAGATAATCTAATCAAAATGGGAAGAGGAACTGAATAGACATTTTTCCAGAGAAGATGTACGAATGGCCAACAGGTGCATGAACAGATGTTTAGCATCACTCATTACCAGAGAAAAGATCACAATAAATATGACCTCACAACTGTCAGAATGGCGATCATCAAAAAAGCAAGGGCTAACAAATGTTGGCGAGGATGTGGAGAACGCTCATACACTGTTGGTGGGATTGTAAATTAGTCCAGCAACAAATGGAAACAATATAGAGGCTATTCAGAAAATTAAAAACAGAACTACCATCTGATCCAGCAATCACACTTCTGGGTATACATCCAAAAGAAATGAAAATAGGATATCAAAAAGATATCAGCACTCTTAAGTTTCTTGCAGCATTATTCACAATAACAAAGACATGGAAATAAGTGTCCATCAGTGGATGAATGGATAAAGGTCTGACACACACAGAGATGTACACACTTACATACATGCACACATATAATAGAATATTAGTCATTAGAAAGAAAAGAAACCCTGCCATTTGCAACAACATGGATGGACCTTTAAAGGCATTGAACTAAATGAGAGAAGTGAGACAGAGATAAGTCAGACATACCGTATGATATCACATATATGTGGAATCTGAAAAAGCCAAATTCATGGAAACAGAGTAGAAGGGTGGCCCCCAGGGACCTGGGAGGTGGGAAATTCAGGAAATGTTTGTCAAAGGATGTAAACTTGCAGATAGAAAGTGAGTAAGTTCTGGAGATCTAGGGCACAACATTGTGATTGTATTCAACAATACTGTATTATGTATTTCAAAGTTGAAGGACTAGATCTTACATATTTTTACCACAAAAAAATTATGTGACAAAAATCAGTATTTTTCATGAGTACTGTATATTGCATGTAGAAGTCAAATTGTACATATATTTATATTTTACCTTTTTTGGTACCTCTTTTAAGTATTGGTTTTGGTTACCATTTTAAATGGAAATTTTTATTTTAGAAATATGTAAAGTATTAGAGATAAATTACCTAATAACCAGTAGACACCCCCAAGAAGCTTTACTTACTTGAAAGAAACTAATAGTCCTCGCCCTAGACATGAAACTCCAAAAAGAAATATTTACTTGGAGATTACTTATAGGGAAGGAACTTTATATACAAAAAACTTGTTGTACACTTAGAGGTCAGATGTGAATTACTTTGCTGAACATTTCCAAATATACATCGTACTTTCCCAAGTTTTCTGCCAGTCTGTCCATCTCTCTGAGTTCCATTTCATTACCCTTGAGCGAGTCTAATAAAGAACAGAAGGAACACGTATTTCTTGACAAGAAAGAAATGGCAGCTGAATAAATCAAATGACAAATCAATTTTCTGGTTTTCAGGTGGATTAGGGGAAAAAGTTTGGAATAGATAATATAAAAATTATATTTCTGTCTTTTCTTGAAAGATTAGAAGCTCTCGCTGTATTTGGCATGAATTCCTTGAGGGTAACAATTGACTTAAAGTGAGAATATGCAATCCCCTTAAGATAGGACCTGCTCTCTACATTTTGACACGGGACCCTCCAGTCATCTTCGGACTTTGAATTGGGGTCAAAATCATAAGTACACATGCTCAGTTCTTTCTTTTATGATGGAGTAATTTTTTTTCTTTGCTGGAGTAAATGTCTTCTTATGATAGAGAAAAATTTTCTTTAGATCTCTATCAAAGTTAGGGAAGTGCTCTGAGAAGGCAGTGTGTTCCAAAAACAATAAATAAAGGAGGACCTAATATACTGATTCCCTACACATGCCTCAATTTGATTACTTTCTTTACTTACCAGGCCACTGCTAGCTTTTGGTCATCCAGGCTTGATCCTGAAGCTGCCTACAATTCTTTCTCCTTAACCCCCAGGATCAATTAGTTTCAATGTTTCAATTTCAATATTAGTTCCTCCTTTCTTTGTTTCTTTTGGAACACACTGCCTTCTCAGAACATTTCCCTAACTTTGATAGAGATCTAAAGAAATGTTACTTTGTTACTGGCATTTGTCTGTCTTTTCTAATCTCACTGTCAGCAGTCTTTCTTTTTATATATATAATATACCTAAACTGGCTAGCTAGAATTTCTGCCTCTGATCTTTTCCCTCATAATTCATCCTACATAGGTTAGTCAGATTACCCTTAAAAATTGCCATTTTGGTTCAATAACTCCCTTGAAGCATATCTGAAACACTGTACTTCAGCTCATCTACCTTTTCAGCCTGATCGTATCTACTAAGTGATCACATCTACTTTATTTCTCTATATGATTCATGTTTTTGGCTTTCCTATCTCAGTGTTCTGCATATATTCACTACCTTATTTGAAGCTTCTTCCTACCCAAATGTGAACTATAGACTTATATAAAATATCAGTTCTGTAAAGCCATCCTTAAGCAGTCCACCTATTAATGATCTTTTCAGATTTTTTGTCTTTGGTTAACTTTTCTCTAAAGGTTATTTCCTATAGATCATTTAATTCATGGTATTGATGGTTAAATTCTTTGAGTCGTCTCTTCATAAAAATATATAAATATATTCAAGCCAGAAATTATGTCTTTTATTTATTTTCCTCGGTGATACCATAATTGAAGATACTGATGACTTATAAGTATATATTACTTTGGTGAGATAATTGGTTGAGGTAGGGGCATTATGGGAATATTTCAGAAAACTTCCTCATGGGAGTTTAAACCTCCTGTACTTTGTCAAGGTAACAGTTTTCATTCTTCAAGGAGCTGAGGACATTAATATCATGATCAACTGTTAAGATAGGCAAAGGTTACTCCGCCCCTTGTATGAGAGTTGCCTATCTTCCCCGAGGGAGCATTAGTTACACATGCCAAATCCCATGCTTTCTTAAGGAGAACCTGTGGCTTTTAGAATATATCTCTCATCTCTTATGGGAGCTATCTGACTTTTAAGATCTAATAGATGTAACTTGGGTGAGGGGCTTAATTAAGTCCCAAGATCTAGGATGGACTCTAAACCGGGACCTTTCTAGAACTAACGGTGGCACTAATTAGATGGAATACTGGAATAACAGGTGTAAACTGGGCTTTTCTGGATAAACGTGGCTACATGGCCATGGCAGGTAAAGTTGTACAAAAGGAAGAGAATTTCATGTTTCTATGAGGATTTCATGTTTCTTAGATGATTTCTAAGTCCACTACTGTGCCCAGCAAAACTTAAGAAAGTCAAACGACTGCCTTCTTCCTCTGTATAGCTGGAGTCTGTGGCTTCCGGCATGACTCTCAGTGGGTTCTGCCTCCTGGGACTCATGCCCTGTGTAGTCCTCTTCCTCTGGTGGGAGGGCTGGACCTAGGAACTTGCATCTAGGAAATGGGTTATGGCAAGGGTTTGGAGGTCACTTCCAAGATTAGGTTTTCAAATGAAGAATAACTTCATTTGTATCTTAAAGAGTCTGGGATGTGTCTTGTTTCTGTCTGCACTCTCTCTGGCTCTCTAGCATCATCATTCTGACGAAGCTTATGCATTAGGGACCAATGGTGTCAACAGTCAGCCAGCACCTAGGTTTTGAATGTTTCACCTTGCTGAATTCTCTTGTTCTAATGATTTGTAAAATCCCTTGTTTTCTAACTATGGAACCACATCTTCAAAAATGTCAATTTTTCTTTTCCAATTCTAATGCATTACACATTTTTCTTTTTTTTTTAATTTCATAGAACATTCATAATGATGACAGAAATAATAATGCCTAATATTTTCTTATCCATGACTTAAAAGAAAATGACACCAGTATTTCACATTTAAGGGCGGATTCCTGCATGTTATTTTGAATGCAAAGTTTTAATATGTTAAAGAAGTAGATTTCTGTTTCCTGTGTTCTATGAATCATTGGTATCATATTGAATTTGATCAGATGCCTCTCCTGAATCTAAAATGACTGTTTCTTTTAACAATAGGTTATTTTACTAAGTTTAAAAATGTGAAATATTTGTATTTTAAAATTTTAAATCAATATGATAATTCAAAGGATATATTAAACCATAGGCATGGATTTATCAATGGTTATCCTCAGAGAAAGATACATGTAGCTTTTCTATTTCTATGAATCAGTAGATTAGAGAAACACACTCCTCAAGTTGATGCTTGAGTCTCTAACAATTTGCCTCCCTACCAATAGGTTAGGCTTAAAAAAGAAAAATGTCAAAACCAAGTATTCAGTAGTGTACTTACTAGGGATTTTATAGAAAAGCATTTGCTTCCCAATCTTTCAATGTGATGACATGAGTAAATATTTTTCTTTTAAAATTTTTAAAAACTTATTTCTTCAGATTAAAGCTCACGTAGACCAAGTCATGTTCTCATTTGTTAAAACTGGCTTAGTTTAAATGTGAGAGATTAATGCAACTAAAAGCATTAATGTAGTTAATCCACTTATTAAAAGACAGTTCTTTTATGAAGTAGCTGTTTCAACTTCTTAATTGCATTAGCAAAAACAAAGCCTTTCTTCTCCTACTGTTAGCATTTATTATTTATTCACCCAGCATTGCACTAAGTAGATGGCTTAAGACCTTCCTGGGGAGGAGCACACTGTCAGGTACCGTGCAGGGCCATGCACTGTCTAGTTGCTCCTTATATCTGGTGCCTTTCTAACCATTTTGCATAATCTTGAGTTTTTTTTCCAGTTAGGAGAGTAGTTATATCTAGGTTGGTTTAACAATAACCATAAAGGTTTATACTCTCTGTTCCCTATACAATCTGAAAAATTCCCCAGAGAATTTTTTAACAAAGAAACCTAATAACATAGATAGAAAAGCAATTACAGAGTAAGATCATTTGTAAATTTTCTTAGTTTGACAAACTCTTTACAGTGCTCAGATTGCAATAAACTGATGGATATTTGACAACAGATATTCGCACTAGTATCAATTACATAAAGCTCTAAGAAGGTAGAAATGTTTGCTCTTATCATGATTTGATCCCAAAGTTTCAGGAAGTGAGTTACCCTTTTTCCTTTTGAAATATAGTTAGCTATCAGTTATCCTTTCTTTTCAAATGGATTCATAGAGGCACTAAAAATGCATGAGCATATATTGTAACAGTTTGTTTATTTTTGTGGATAGTCATGTGCAGGTAATTTGATACCTCTTGGGGAAGCACCTAGAAATCTACATATGAAGCCTCAGATAAGGCATGAATGGATAACTAATTTGTAGAGAAAAAAGAAGATATTGTGCTGGGTTTAATGTCTATTTTCTGGTCTCTTTCTTTGGGAGGCTTTATAAGAAAACTGAGGATGATAACATGGGGCCCTCTACCATCTTGCCATTAAATTCAACAAGATTTTGAGTGCCTACTAAGTGCTGAGCACCCAGCTCTTTCCCTTTTCCTTCCTGTGTTATACTCAACAATATTTTTCACACTATTCTTTATGAGAATTCATCAGGGTTCTATGATCCTGAAAATTTGGACAAAAATGTACACAAAGGTGAGCAACAAGTGTTCTAGGAACAGAGAAGTGTGAAGAAATGTTCCTCAGCATTATTAAAGTATGATAAATAATAATTGTGTATATTTAGATTGCATAATGCGATTTTTCAAAGGTGTACAACGTGATGATTTAATACACGTCCACATTTCTGAGGATCTAATGTACAACGCGATGATTATTGTTGGTAATGCTGTATCATATACTTGAAATTTGCTGACAGTAAACCTGCCTGACTGCAAAAATGTTATGTGACTCACTTGTGGTCTCACCAATTTAGATTCTAAACAGTTTTTCTTTTTCCTGTTTTCTCCCGTTGACTGGTCTAAACACCAGAGGGCTGAGGGTTATAGCATTGGGTTTACAGAGGCGGTTGGTCCCTGATGGAAGCCTCTCTGGTTGCGTCTGCTCAAGTTTCTGTATTCTTGCTTCGGGCCACAGTTTATGCCATGTTTCAGGGCAGAGTCCTCTAATTATGCTGATGATGTTCTTCAGAGTTCTCTTGGTGACAGGAGAAGGCGTGTGGTTGCTCCTCCAGCTGAGCAGGACCTGTGTGAACTAACTGAGCCTCCCGCCGTCCCGCCTGCTGATGCGTCCCCACAGTTGCTTGCCCTGCCGTAGAGGGCAGGGAATTCTCTGCAAGGCAACCAGGACACACAAAAGCAGAGATTATGTATAGTTTTGAATGCCCATATCTACCTGTGGATCTCTTTTTTCTTCTCACCTTGGATACCAAGAATTTAACAGTTTTGTTCTCTGGTTCTGCTAATGCTGGTCACAATGGTAATCTTACAAGTGGCCAAAATAAGGTAGGATTACAGGATAAAGAACAGTATGACAAAAAAAAATAACACATTAACTAATACTTTATAATATTATCTGGCTACACTGAGGGCATTGATCGTAGTGGTTATGCATATGGGCTTAGAAGCAGTCTTGAGTACAGGCTTTGCAGCTTAATTGCCATGTGACATTGAACAAGTGGTTTAGCGTTGCTAAACCTGTATCTGCAAGATGTAAATAATAACAGTGCCTGTGCCATAGAATTGTGAATAAAAGACATATTACATGAAAACTCTCTGTCCGTGAATGGGTTGTTCATGGCTTGTCACACAAGTAGGTCTACCAACTTAACCCATTACAATTTAGTGAAAACCTTTAACCCATACAATTTAGAGAAAACCTCATGATATCATATTTTTTTCATTACTATTCTTTTTTTATTTTATTTTTTTCCCATTTTCTTGCACCACTAAGATTAATAGTTTTTTTTAATTTGCTATTATTAATGTATAATTTTACATGAGCAATATTACGGTTACTAGACTCCCCCTATTATCAAGTCCCCACCACATACCCGTTAGTCACTATCCATCACCATAGTAAGATGCTATAGAATCACTACTTGTCTTCTCTGTGTTATATTGCCTTCCCTGTATACACCCCAGACCGCTATATTATGTGTGCTAATTGTAATACCCCTTTTCCCCCCATATCCTTCTCTTACCACCCATCTTCCCTAGTTCCTTTACCTTTGGTAACTGTTAGTCCATTCTTGGGTTCTGTGAGTCTACTGCTGTTTTGTTCCTTCAGTTTTTCCTTTGTTCTTATACTCCACAGATGAGTGAAATCATTTGATACTTGTCTTTCTCCAGCTGGCTTATTTCACTGAGCATAGTACCCTCTAACTCCATCCATGTTGTTGCACATGGTAGGATTTGTTTTCTTCTTATGGCTGAATATCCATTGTGTATATGTACCACATCTTCTTTATCCATTCATTTACTGATAGACACTTAGGTTGCTTCCATTTCTTGGCTATTGTAAATAGTGCTGCAATAAACATAGGGGTGCATATGTCTTTTTCAAACTGGGCTACTGCATTCTTAGGGTAAATTCCTAGGAGTGGAATTCCTGGGTCAAATGGTATTTCTATTTTGAGTTTTTTGAGGAACCTCCATACTGCTTTCCACAATGGTTGAACTAGTTTACATTCCCATCAGCAGTGTAGGAGGGTTCCCCTTTCTTCACATCCTCACCAGCATTTGTTGTTGTTTACGTTTTGGTTGGTGGCCATCCTCACTGGTGTGAGGTGATATCTCATTGTGGTTTTAATTTGCATTTATCTGATGATTAGTGATGTGGAGCATCTTTTCATGTGCCTGTTGGCCATCTGAATTTCTTCTTTGCAGAAGTGTCTGTTCAGCTCCTCTGCCCATTTTTTTATTGGCTTATTTGCTTTTTGTTTGTTGAGGTGCATGAGCTCTTTATATAATTTGGATGTCAACCCCTTATCAGATATGTCATTTATGAATATATTCTCCCATACTGTAGGATGTCTTTTTGTTCTATTGATGGTGTCCTTTGCTGTACAGAAGTTTTTAGTTTGATATAGTCCCACTTGTTCATTTTTGCTTTTGTTTCCCTTGCCCAGGGAGATATGTTCATGAAGAAGTTGCTCATATTTATGTCCAAGAGATTCTTGCCTATGTTTTTTCCTAAGAGTCTTATGGTTTCATGACTTACATTCAGGTCTTTGATCCATTTTGAGTTTACTTTTTTGTATGAGATTAGACAGTAATGCACTTTAATTCTCTTACATGTAGCTGTCCAGTTTTGCCAACACCAGCTGTTGAAGAGGTTATTTCCCCATTGTATATCCAAGGCTCCTTTATTGTATATTAATTGACCATATATGCTTGGGTTTATGACTGGGCTCTCTAGTATATTCCATAGGTCTATGGGTCTATTCTTGTGCTAGTACCAAATTGTCTTGATTACTGTGGCTTTGTAGTAGAGATTGAAGTCAGGGAGCATAATTCCCCCCACTTTATTCTTCCTTCTAAGGATTGCTTTTTTTATTTAGGTGCTTTGGTGGTTCCACATGAATTTTAGAACTATTTGCTCTAGTTCATTGAAGAATGCTGTTGTTATTTTGATAGAGATTGCATTGAATTTGTAGATTGCTTTGGGCAGGATGGCCATTTTGACAATATTAATTCTTCCTATCCATGAGCAGTGATGTTTCTATTTATTGGCATCTTCTTTAATTTCTCTCATGAGTGTTACGTAGTTTTCAGAGTAAAAGTCTTTCACTTCTTTGTTTACATTTTTTCCTAGGTATGTTATTGTTTTGGATGCAATTGTGAATGGAATTGTTTTCCTGATTTCTCTTTCTGTTAGTTCACCGTTAGTGTATAGAAATGCAACAGATTTCTGTGTATTAATTTTGTATCCTGAAACTTTACTGAATTCAGATATTAGATATAATAGTTTTGGAGTGGATTCTTAGGGTTTTTTATGTACAATATCATGTCATCTGCTAATAATGACAATTTGATTTCTTCTTTACCAATCTGGATGCCTTGTACTTATTTGTTTTGTCTGATTGCCATGGCTAGGACCTCCTGTACTATGTTGAATAACAGTGGGGAGAGTGGGCATCCCTGTCTTGTTCCCGATCTTAGATGAAAAGCTTTCAGCTTCTCGCTGTTAAGTATGATGTTGGCTGTGGGTTTGTCATATATAGCCCTTATTATGTTGAGGTACTTGCCCTCTATACCCATTTTGTTGAGTTTTTATCATGAATGGATGTTGAATTTTGTCGTATCCTTTTTCAGCATCTGTGGAGATGATCATATGGTTTTTGTCCTTCTTTTTGTTGATATGCTGAATGATGATGGATTTTTTAATGTACCATCCCTGGGATGAATCCCACTTGATCATGAAGGATGATCTTTTTGATGTATTTTTGAATTCGGTTTGCTAATATTTTGTTGATTGTTTTTCCATCCATGTTCATCAGGGATATTGGTCTATAATTTTCTTTTTTTGTGGTGTCTTTGCCTGGTTTTGGCATTAGAGTGATGTTGGCCTCATAGAATGAGTTTGGGAGTATTCCTTCCTCTTCTACTTTTTGAAGGAGGATGGGTATTAGGTCTTCACTAAATGTTTGATAAAATTCAGCAGTGAAACCATCTGGTCCAGGGGTTTTGTTTATACGTAGTTTTATGATTACCAATTCAATTTCTTTGCTGGCAATTGGTCTATTCAGATTTTCTGTTTCTTCCTGGGTCAGCCTTGGTAGGATGTATTTTTCTAGAAAGTTGTCCATTTCTTCTAGGTTATTCAGTTAGTTATGATATAATTTTTCATAGTATTCTCTCATAATTGTATTTCTGTGGTGTCCGTAGTGATTGTACCTTTCTCATTTCTGATTCTGTTTATGTGTGTAGACTCTCTTTTCTTCCTAATAAGTCTGGCTAGGGGTTTGTGTATTTTGTTTATTTCCTTGAAGAACCAGCTCCTGCTTTCATTGATTCTTTCTATTGTTTTATTCTTCTCAATTTTATTTATTTCTGCTTTAATCTTTATTATGTCCCACCTTCTACTGACTTTGGGCCTCATTTGTTCTTCCATTTCTAGTTTCATTAATTATGAGTTTAGACTGTTCATTTTGGATTGTTCTTATTTCCTGATGTAGGCCTGTATTGCAATATATTTCCCTCTTAGCATGGTCTTCTCTGCATCCCACAGATTTTGCAGTGTTGAGTTATTGTTGTTATTTGTCTCCATATATTGCTTGATCTCTATTTTTATTTGGTCATTGATCCATTGATTATTTAGGAGCATGTTATTAAGCCTCCATGTGTTTGAGGGATTTTTCATTTTCTTTGAGTAATTTATTTCTAGCTTCATACCTTTGTGATCTGAAAAACTCATTGGTACAATTTCAATCTTTTTGAATTTACTGAGGCTCTTTTTGTGGTCTAATATATGATCTATTCTTGAAAATGTTCCATGTGCACTTGAGAAGAATGTGTATCCTGTTGCTTTTGGATGGAGTGTTCTATAGATGATATCCATTAGGTCCATCTGTTCTAATAGTTGTTCAGTGCCTCTGTGTTTTTACTTATTTTCTGTCTGGTTGATCTGTCCTTTAGAGTGAGTGGTGTGTTGAAGTGTCCCAAAATGAATGCATTGCATTCTATTTCCCCCTTTAAGTCTGTTAGTATGTGTTTCACATATGTAGGTGATCCTGTGTTGGGTGCATAGATATTTATAATAGTTATATCCTCTTGTTGGACTCACCCCTTTATCATTATGTAATGTACTTCTTTGTCTCTTTTGATTTTCTTTGTTTTGAGGTCTACTTTGTTGGATACAAGTACTGCAACTCCTGCTTTTTTCTCCCTATTAGTTGCATGAAATATCTTTTTGCATGCCTTTACTTTTAGTCTGTGTATGTCTTTGCTTTTGAAGTGAGTCTCTTATAGGCAGGACATAGATTTGTCTTGTTTTTTAATCCATTCAGTGACTCTACGTCTCTTGATTGGTGCATTCAGACCACTTACATTTAGAGTGATTATCGATAAGTATGTACTTATTGCCATTGCAGGCTTTAGATTTGTGGTAGAAAAGGTTCAAGGGTAATTCCATTACTATCTAACAGTCTAATTTAACTCACTTTGTATGGTTTTATAAACATAACTGAAGATTTTTTTTTCCTCCTTTTTCTTCCTCCTCCATTCTTGTATGTTATGAATCATGTTCAGTACTTTTTGTCTGTTCTTTGGATGACATCTATTTAGTCTTAGGAATACTACCATCTATAGGAGTCCCTCCAAAGTGCACTGTAGAGGTGGTTTGTGGGAGGTAAATTCTCTCAGCTTTTGCTTATCTGGAAATTGTTTAATCCCTCCTTCAAAGTTAAATGATAACCTTGCTGGGTAGAGTATTCTTGGTTCCAGGCCCTTCTGCTTCATTGCATTAAATATATCATGCCACTCCCTTCTGGCCTATAAGGTTTCTTTTGAGAAATCTGATGATAGCCTGATAGGTTTTCCTTTTATGTGGTCTTTTTACTCTCTCTAGCTGCTTTTAAAAGTCTCTCTTTATGCTTGATCTTTGCCATTTTAGTTGTTATATGTCTTGATGTGTCTTCCTTGGCATCTTGTGTTGGGAGATCTTTGCATTTCAGTGGCTTGGGAGACTATCTCCTTCCCCAGATTGGGGAAGTTTTCAGCATTTACCTCCTCTATGACACTTTCTATCCCTTTTTCTCTCTTCTTCTTCTTCTGGTACCCCTGTTTGGTGACTATTGTTCCGTTTGGATTGGTTACACAGTTCTCTCAATATTCTTTCATTCTTAGAGATTTTTTTTCTCTCTGTGCCTCAGTTTCTTTGTATTCCTCTTTGCTAATTTCTATTCTATTTCCCTATCTCTTTTACTACATCTAATCTGCTTTTAAATCCCTCCATTGTATGTTTCATTTCAGATATGGAATTTCTTAATGATTTAATCTCCATCTTAAATTCATTCCTGAGTTCTTGAATATTTTTCTTTACCTCCATAAGCATGTTTATGATTTTTATTTTGAACTTTCTTTCAGGAAGATTGGTGAGTTCAGTTTCATTTGGCCCTTTTTCTGGCATTTGTGAGATTTTGGTCTAAACCATGTTCTTTTGACGTTTCATGTTTCTGTGTGGTGTCCTCTATTGACGAGAAGCTCCAGTCTCTGCAGCTGCTCAGGCTCTAGAGTGAGTCTGGGGGTCATAGGGGAGCAGAGCCGGTGCCTGGGGGAGGAAAGGTCTGTTTCCTGATTCCCGTCTGCCTTGCCTGTCTCCCATATCAGAGCCAGTGGACTCAGTACACAGGTGTAAGCCTCTGCGCTTGGCATCTCTAGCTGTTGTAGGCAGAGCCTTCCTGACACCTACACAGTTACTGCCGATTTTCGAGCTGGTGTCGTTAGGCGAGGTGTTAGGCTCAGTAGGCCGCATGTCACAGTGGGGGGGCCTCGCAGCTGAGTAGCCAGACAGGGGGATGGAGCGCCTGAAGCTCCCCAAATTTCCAATCTGCTGGGCAGAGTGCACCCAGACAACCTTGTCCCCCTATCCCTTCTCCCACACAGCAAGCTTTGTGTAAACCGCACCCCTTCAGCAGCCCTCTCGCTGCTGGGAAGCCTGTCAGACCGCCTGCCTTTCTCTTGTCCCAGAGCGGCTGGGTGTGCATCCCATCTTCCACAAGTGGCTGGAATCTGTCTCTCAAGTACTTGGCTTGTCCCAGCTCCCATCCTCCAGAGCCCCACACATGTAGGTTTCTACTCGCAAAGCAGATGCTCAGGGCCAGGTGTTCAGCAGTCCCGGGCTCCACCCCCTCCCCCACTCTGTTTCTCCTCATCCTGCCAGTGAGCTGGGGTGGGGGAAGGGCTTTGGTCCCGTAGGATCAAGTCTTTCACACATTACCGTTTCATGAGGTCTGCTCTGTTCGTGATGTCTGTATGCAGTCTGGTGCAGCGTTCTTTCCTGTTGCTGTTTTAGGGTTAGTTGTATTAATAATATTGTTACACTATCTGTGGTTTTGGGAGGAGTTCTCTGTCTCACCTCTCACACCACCATTTTGAATCTCGAGATTAATAGTTTTTTAACAACTTGATTTTCATCTTCATTGCTAATACACTGCAGATATCATAAAGTAGATATTCCCAATTCAATGAATTCAGTGGTGTTTTGTATTAATAGAATATTGATATGCCAGGGTGAGAAAAATTTCTAATCTTTGAAACCCTTGAGATAATTTAGTACAAGTCAAAAATAGCCACACTCCCGTCCCATATCACCTAATTTTTAAGGTGCTTCATCAAAAACATATGAATAGAAAACCAAAAGCAACTCATATGTGTGATTGAAATTTCAAACTTGAAACTTAAAGTAATCAATGTTTCTGTCATGCCCGGAGTTGGAGAAGATAGCTTTTTCTTTAGCAGAATGACTTGACGTCCACCAACTACTATAGTAAACCAAACCCTCAGCTGGGTAAGGGATCAAATATGGATGTTTATTTTTGATGCAGGAAAGTACCAAAGGGCTATTTCTAATGGGAATGTGGCTCTAACCCCTGGGACTCTTCCACCTCACAGCTCCATACCTTCGGTGTGGGTTCCAGGATCGCTGTGTCTCATGTGCTTCCTAAGACTGTCATTGTCAATAGAGTTGTTTGTGCTCCTTAAGGAGAAATAAGACTGCTATAATTTCAAAGAAGGTGTAATATCATGGTGTAATATATTCTGTCAGTGTGGATGTATGTTTTGTATTTTTCCAGAGGTCTTTTACTAATTATTCTACTCTTGTTTCTTTGCAAGATTCTTAAGTTATTTTGTGCCTCCCACAAAGTTTAGTCAAGTCCCCAAACATGGGCTTCTATTTCCTCATCATGAGTTTGAAACTATGTTCTTATCAAATGATCCTGTGGGATAATGCATATTTGAATTGCTCATTTTATTAAAATGATTTGCAAGGAGTATATAAAATGACTAGCTGGTTGAAGAATTTCCATTCTTTAAATTTTCTAAAGATCCTATCTAGAAAAGCACTTTCTCATCTGTTGCTGCTAGAACTTGAAGAAATGTAAGATTGCATTTAAAATTTATTAAGCTTAGACATTTTTAACTTGACGGAAAACACCCAGAAGCTGAGAAGCTTTCTCTGTAACGGAATAAAACAGAGATTTGTTTCAAATGCTGTGGCTAAATAATTGTTTTGCCACCACTGTGGTTAAAATAAATCTTGGCAATAAGGTAATGAATTGACAGTAATGGAGGAGTGTCTGAGAAATATGGATGAAATGAAGAATGTAGGAATGATTTTAAGGCACAGAGCAGAAACTTTATACACCCTATTTTATGTGAGTAGTGAAATATGTTTAGTCAGAATGTTAACTATCTAACATCATGTTAAATATAGAAGTAGATTGCTAATTAAAACTAACCTTATGTTTATATGTATATCATGTTACATTAATTTGCTTGGGGCCATAGCGATGTTTACAAATAGATTTTGTTTGATCTTATTTTGGTATGAGTCTATTATTCCTTTCTTCATTTTCTTTACCTTTGTCAGTCTTCAAAATGAGAGCTGTTAAATTGATAGATTTATACCCTAAGAAGAAAATGTTTACTATGAAATAATTTGACTTATGCAATTTGATTGCCCTTGGGATATTCAGTTTGAGTCCTGACCAATTAGGTAAATATTTTCATGAATAGATATTCGAATCCCCTAAGGTATCTAAGAAAAAATGAACCCTAGGATATGCATTCTGGAACTGTTTCTGTCTTTTAAATAAGACAGTCTTCTTGGTGCTATACCTAATGCCACAAGTTTAGTTTGGGATAGTAATTGTTTTCAGAAAGTTCCCTATTTTTTGATTTATAGAAGGATAAGGGATTTCATTGCTACCATGTGACATCTAAAAATTATTTTTTTTCCTGAAATGAGCATAGATGATGATGGATACCTAATGCTACATTCCCTAAGCTGTTAGCTGGAACAAGAAATCACCAAGTCAATGTTCCAGGTATTTTTCTAGGTGTGAAAAGCCTCCCTGGATATAAGGCAGAGAGAGCTCTTTCTAAGCTGAACACCATGGAAAAATGACTTCCAACTGTAAACCTTAAGCCCCCAAACAACTTACCTCATATTGTTCAAAATTAAGCTCTTAGAATCCATCAAGGTTGCTCACATCCAACATTTAGTATTATCCCTCATCCGCTTTCTTATTAAACTAGCATCAGCAGACCCTCAAACAGTAATTGATAGAAAGCAGACTTAATTGAATTCTGGGCCTGAAAAATCTACGCTTTAAAAAATCATTCTCTGTAATAATGGCTCTTAATCTTCTTGGGTATAAGATTCTCTCTCTGTAATTTTGCTTGTTTTGGATAAAACTCCTTCCCAAAGTGAAATACCAGGTTGAAAAACGTCAAGGAATAAGAACTTTGTTTCTTTTTACATATTAAAAAAAAGGAAAAATTCTTTGTGATGTAGGAACATTTTCTGACAAAACGCAAAGTTGTTGATGGGAAATATTTAGGTTTTCAGCCCAAATAGTAGTTCTGTGTCTTATGAACAGTAATGAGTTTCATAGCCTGGTTGCAGAGGTCTGGAGGCCAGTGTCATTATGACAAGTTTTAGAAAATGATAAATGATATGCCCTAAAACTGTAGGTGCGTCACTGGGTCACAGTAGCCATTAGTAATAATTTCTTAAGGTAACCTTCAGATGCTGTCTCTCTTAGCAAGACACAAGGTGAATTGAATAGGAAGCAATTAAGGAAATCAAGGGAATGACAATAGATATGTTAAGACAGAATTAAGGACTTAAAGAGAGATGATGGAGAAATAAGAAATATGATATAATTAGCAGCACAATATTCATGGACCTGAAAGTGAGGATAAGAAACTCAAAGCACTCAAAACCTATTGATGGATAACATTGTGCTTTTGTTTACGTGTAACACTTGAAAATGGGTGATCATTTTTATATGCAACTAGATACAACGTTGAGCTCTATAGTCAGCATTTTGTCTTCTGCTTTGAAGGGGTTTACTTCGACTTCTCCCTTCATTTATTTAAGAACTTCTTAGCTAATTATCAATTCAGGTAGAGTTCCTTCTTTTTTTTTTTTCTTTTTAAATTCCCATGCTCCCATAGAGAAGAGAAAGTAAACTACAAGTAAAGAATGAGGTGACACAAAGGAAGAACTTGAGGTAAGTAGTGATGAAACATTGAAAGAGGCAGTCACCTAAGAAAGAATGTAAAATCACTTTGGTGGTCTTTAAAATCAGGCAGATCATGATTTATGGTAGGTCCAGTCTGGAAGTGGAGTAAGGTGGACTCTCAAAATTCCTTCTGGATCTGTGATTGGTTATTAATATTCTGTTAAATGTACTGCAGCAGAAAGGATTTTAGAAATTTTTGTTATAGGTTATAAATTAAATTGATACATTTTGGGGGCAGAAATATCTTTTCTAATTTTTCTTTTTCAGAATTAGCACTTTTCAAAAAAACCACATGCAAATTCTAAATACAAGTTAATATATGCATATCTAAGACACTGGTTTATTTTTTAAACAAAACTTTAAATAACAAGGCTCCACACTCAACAGTAGAAAATAACATTTAAGTAATCAGGGTAAACAGCCACATGTACACTTACAATTATACATATATTTCTTGCTGGTTGTTTGTGATTTTATACTTGTGCATATATATACCCAGATTATACAATGGATGATTATTAAAATAAATATCATAAATGAAATGCAATTTTTGAAATATAAATAAAATTTAGACATTACAAATGAGTTTACCAATTTTATACATTGAAGATCTTTTCATATCAATAGATACATATGTTTACCTTTATTTTTTCTGGTGACATACTAAATATAGCACAATTTAGTCAGATTTCTCTATTAGTGGATAAATTGTTGTTTCTAGCTTTTTCCTATGACAGCAATAATTCAATGATCATCACTTTACGTATATTCCAGAAATCTTCCTTTTCTATAGCCACAGGATATAGTCAATGAGATTTTGAGTTAAAATATATGCATAAAGACAGAGTATAGATAACATATCATTAAGTATGGAACTTTAACTTATGATAAATGGTGAATGAGAAATCAATAGAAAAAGAGCAATTATTTAGTAAGTGCTTAGAAATTACAGTAATTTATTAGAAAAAAATGGCATGCTCCATATATTTTATTTTTTGCTAGATTTCACCAAATGTTCTCCTAGGAAGATCACACCAATTTACCCTTCCAGAAATAGTTGTATGAAAGTGCCTTTTTCTCTGTGTGCTGACCAATACTGGTTATCATTTCTTAGCCACCTAATAATTGAAATATTTTTTTACCATATTTTCATATGTTTTAAGGCATTTGTATTTCTTTCTCTATAGATTGCATGCTCATACATTTTTGTCCATGTTTCTATTGTTTTTCTTTTTCCTAAGTTATTTTTAAGAGGTGTTTGTTTATTATGGATATTAATCTTTTCTGCTTGTGACAAATATTATCTTTAAATTTGTTATTTAAAAATATCTTTGGTTTTCAGTATGACATTTGAGAACAATCTTCAATATTTACAACCTACTTAATTAAGCCCAACTATGTGCTTTTACTTAATTTAACATTTTAAACACTGGACATTTAAAAATGAAGATGGACATCAATGGATATATGGACAAAGTAGAAAAGTTATAAATGTTCTCAATGACTCAATCTTTAATTCGGCATCCAAGCCTCACTGTGAAAGAGTCACCTGCAGATGTCTGCTCCCCCTCAGGAGGCATGTGTATTGTGGTAGACCTAAACCTAGTAATTTTTGTAAAACTGTGATCCCCATTCTCCAGATCCCAAGAGAGCTAAAGAAATAGGGGTCATCATTCTTGTCATTCTCGTCAGCTTACCATTCTGGAAGGATAGATGTAAGTCTCATTTTCCAAGTCAAAGGTTTTGACACTGTCTCTGCTTACTTCACCCTTCTCTATGACTTACTTTTACCCATCATGTTTTGACTACTGGCAGTCTTACCTTCTAATTGTTTCTGTAAAAGAGCATGAGAGTCTTACTGTTACTCCTAAGGTTTAGTTGAAAGAGGGTAATCTACCATTGACATGAATATTAGCTAGTGTTAAGGCACTGGATTTATACTGGCTCAAAATACATTATGAATCAAAAGAATTTTGTATAGCTTATCAGAATGCATGCAGCCAGGAGAATGTTCTTATGTATTATACTTCGTTTTCTAAATAAAGTAAGGTAATTTAGCCTATAATAGACTCCTGCGAAAAGAATCTACTAGAATTACATGAGGTTTAGTTGGTTGGTTCATTCACGGCATAGATGAAGACAAATAATAAACCTGTTCCTTTGACTTTCTTTGGTACTAACATTGGTAACTAAGAAAGATTTGGAGTTTTGGAGCTTCATTGTTGTACCCTGAAACTTTCTATTTAATATTTTTTCTAATCTCTGGTGTTTTTCCATTGGTAGCAAGTCAGTGATCTTGGTGAGCTACAGACAAATAAGGTTTAAGTTGCTATTACATTACATTATTGTAGCACATTTAACAATAAAACTTTCAATTGAAATACTGATTACTTCTGCACACAACTTTATTCATGATATCTGAAAGTACTAAACAAAAAGCCCTGTATATCGGGGAAGGGCAGTGAATACCTCTGATATTTTCTTAATATAATTAGTTTAACTGTGGTATAACTGTTAACTGTATCATCTCTATAAATACATTATGTTTTACAGAGTTAAATATCTTCTATTTCATTTTCCAAGCACTGGGTTAGACCTACTTTGGTCTTCTTAAGCACATAATCAGTTTCAATCACAAAACGTTGTGAGGTATTTTTAGAATGCTTTTTTCACTCAGTGTACAAGATAAGCTTGGACATTTTATGAACATCAAGATAACAGCAATCTCTAGCTTCAATGCAAAAGGTTGCCAGGGGGCCAAAGTTAATGTGGTGCAAACCACGAACAGTATAATGTAAAGGAGAATTGTTGGGAAGCATGTATATACCATGAAAGTGTATGAGTTAGCTGTAGATAAGAAGTTATCAAAATCACAAGTTAAAATAATATTACTATGGAAACTGATTGGCATTAATATAGAAGAGCCAGTACCAATTTTGTTTGCTTCTTATCATGCTATACTTGTTAGTATCTTTGCATTCAGAGTCACCTCCATGAACATATCTGTCTTCTTGGTTAGTAATATGTTCACTTAGTTCTTGAGAATTAGATTCCTAATATTTTCAAATGAGCAGGTACTACCTCGTAGTTCACTTGTTACTGTCTTGTCAGGGGAACCTTACTTGTAATGGTATTGTATTTAATGAATCTGCTTTCAAATGAAGGAAAACGTAGGGAAAGAGGCCATCAATCATCTCATTAATTCCACTTTTGGGAGGGGTGGGGTGATCTGAGGTGGAATCTGAGATGTTACATGTCACAGAAAGAATACTTCCAAGTAGAATATGAGAAAAAGGAATAACTTGAACTTGTACACTTGAAAGTTTAAGGTTTACCTGGCTGTTTCTCCTGTTGACTTTAGTCAAGCCTATGTCATCAGCATGGTCATATCGAGGAAATCTATGTGTGAGATAAATTATGCCGTTGCATCTCAGTTGTCTTGTTGGGCTTACTGGTCGCCATCACTGTTAAGAAAGAAACCCAGAATTCCCTGGACAGGAAAAGGCTCATTTTTCTCACACCTGTAGAAAAACTGCAAACAATATAAGCAGGCTGCTCTTACCTGACCATGGGAAGTTGGCCTGTTGTGAGATACCTCTCCTTTGTGACTTCTGCCTTTCTGCTGAACATAGAATTTCTGCTGAACTTTGTATTCTCCTTGTAGTTCAATTTATGTTGTAAAAAGATCATTTGTGGGCACTCTTTAAGGGGGAAGAAACTATGACCAAATATGTGACAAAATTAGAAAGTGAGTTCTCATTAAGAGACTTGAATTGTAAACAAGTGAAGTTGTACTTGGGGATCCTACATGGTCTGTTGTCACTAATGAATCTTCTCGACATGCTTGTTTTTCACTCTCCCTCATTCCCCACACAAAATAGAAGATACATTTTATTTCAGTTTGAGTTGTGATTGTGACTGCTGGGTTCCTCCCTGTTCTTATGGCTACGATGCACACCAATTCTCAAGACAGATTAATTTTCACCCACATTGTTCAACAGGGTTGTCTACAAGCAAATTTATTTACAAAATAAATTGCAATATTTGTTGAAACGGGAGTAAAAAGCAACTCCTGGCAAGATTAATACCATGGCTGATTAGAGCTTGTGAGTGCTTGACCTTGTTACTCTCAGAGACGCTCCATATATTCACAAGAGCTGAACAAATGAGTGTGCTTAATTTTTTTCTCTAAGAAACTGTGGTGCTTGTTGACAGGAAGTTTATCTTTGTTGTGCTTTAACAGGTAGAAAAACCAGAAAGCTCTTTATTCATCTGTGAGTCTGCAATAGTCTTGTCCCATGTGCTCTCAGCAGGATGATTCTGAGGTATGTAAGTGTTGAAGTTTAGGTCTGTATGTAAAAACTGTCAGCAACAGAGGGGAAGACAGAGAAAGAGATGAGCAGAGAGAAGATAAGAGACTGAGAGATGGGGAAGAGATGGATAGAGAATATGTCAGCCAAATTGGAAAGAAATGCCTAGTTAGGCAGAAAGTTGAAATAGAAGTGAATAAATACAGGGGAACAAGGGAAACACTACCTTTTCCACTGCCTTGAACACTTGGGGTGATTACAGTAGTCCGCAGTAGACGGAGAAGGTAACAGTAAATGTCTGCCAGAAAGTTTAGGTCCTTTGGCTTGAGGATGAAAAACGGCCTTCAGAGAGCACATAGAGTTGTTCAAAGGCTGCCCGTTCTGAATACCAAACAGGCACGCTGGACAGACTCCCTGAGCTGGAAGTGCTCAGAAAAGGTGCTGTCAACAGCTGCCGACACAGACGTGTGGGAAGACAGTGCTCACTAATAAATGCTTCATCTCAACTAATGCTGCCCAAAGTATTTTTCTTCCTTGAATTGGAGTTGAGAAAGGTGAAGATAACAAAATTCAAAAGCATAAATTTCAAAAATAAAATTTTTGCCTTGCTATTAATATGCAGGCCTGTGTTCGTTCAAGGCCTCATCATTAATCCTTCCCAACCTGTCCTTTGGCATTGCTACGTTAGGTATTTTAGAATGCCTCACTAGCATTGCAGAATTTTATTATCACCGTATTTGGATAGAATTCTCTAGGACATAAAGTCCATTAAATGAAGTCACTTGGGGTTGAGAAACAAATTCCTTGATATTATAACTAATTTTCCCTTAGTGTTTCTTATTTTCTAAGGTTGTCACATTTTACTTTATACTTATTTTACTTGTAGCAATTAAAAAGTATATCTTTTGCAGGACACATTGACTCACTATTAGACATATTTCTAGGTCAATTAATATTATTTGAATCCCTGTGCCACAGGACACACAGCCCAACTACTTGTTTCAGGAATTTATGGGAAATGGTGATAATGAATATTTTACTAGTCTTTGCTTCTTCGTTTGTTACTTATTGTTTTAATTATTTAACATACTAGGCAGTAGCACCTGCTATCATTTGACTAATACCACAGAAATTGGTAATGTTTTGGGGTGCTTTGTGTTTATTAGTGAAAAAAAAATTTTGATAAAGATTTCCTGAAAATAAAAATTAATAAGATGAGAATACATTGTTATCATAATTTCTTAGTGAATTGAATCATTTAGTCTGTGGTTTAATGCTAGAAGTAAGCAAATCTTTGTAAGTAGTTGCTAGATCATATGGGATTATAGGTAAAAATCTTTAATTGCTGAGGAACCAGATTCTGCTTTCTTTGCATGTGTATTTATTGGCAGAACCTCACATGTACTTAAGCCTGGGAAATGGATGGAGAGTCTGGTTATAAAATAATACTGGTTTATAAAAAATAAACATGTTAGAATATACATACCGAGAATAATTTTATCTTTGGAGGCAGTACACCTCTCTGAGTGTTTCTTGTAGTGTTGAGAAACTATAGTCTATTTTATTATCATAATCATCTATATTAAACTCTGTTCAAAAATTGTCTTCTGAGCAAGTACTTGTACCACACAAGAAAACCATTTTTACACCACAGGTATACCCTTAGTTTTTTTTTTTATTAAAGTATTATTGATATACAATCGTATGAAGGTTTCACATGACCAACATTGTGGTTTCAACATTCACCCATATTATCAAGCACCCGCCCCAGCCCATTGCAATCACTGTACATCAGCAGAGTAAGATGCTATAGAGTCATTATTTGTCTTCTACATGCTGTACTGACTTGCCTGTGACCTACCTACATTGTGATGGCTAATTATAATGCCCCTTAATCCCATTCTCCCACCCCACCCACTCACCCACCCCAACATCTTCCCTTTGGTAACCGCTAGTCCTTTCTTGGAGTGTGTGAATCTGCTGCTGTTTTGTTCCTTCAATTTTGCTTCTTTGTTATACTCCACAAATGAGTGAAATCATTGGGTACTTTTCTTTCTCCGCCTGGCTAATTTCACTGAGCATAATACCCTCTACTTCCATCCATGTTGTTGCAAATGTGTATATGTACAACTTCTTCTTTATCCATTCATCTATTGATGAACACTTAGGTTGCTTCCATATCTTGGCGATGGTAAATTGTGCTGCAGTAAGCATAGGGGTGCATATGTCTTTTTGAATCTGGGAACTTATTTTCTTTGGGTAAAGTCTATGAGTGGAATTCCCGGGTCAAATGGTATTTCTATTTTTAGTTTTTCAAGGAACTTCCATATTGCTTTCCATAATGGTTCAACTAATTTACATTCCCACCAGCAGTGTAGGAAGGTACCCCTTTCTCCGCATCTTCTCCAGCATTTGTTGTTCTTTGTCTTTTGGATGTTAGTCATCCTAAATGGTGTGAGGTGATATCTCATTGTGGTTTTAATTTGTATTTCCATGATGATTAGTGATATGGAGCATCTTTTCATGTGCCTGTTGTCCATCTGAATTTCTTCTTTGGAGAAGTGTCTGTTCAGATTTGCCTATTTTTTAATTGGATTATTTGCTTTTTGTTTGTTGAGGTGCATGAGCTCTTTGTATATTTTGGATGTCAACCTCTTATCGGATATGTCATTTATGAATATATTCTCCCATATTGTAGGATGTCTTTTTGTTCTACTGATGGTGTCCTTTGCTGTACAGAAGCTTTTTAGTTTGATTTAGTCCCACTTGTTAATTTTTGCCTTTGTTTCCCTTGCCCATGGAGATATATTCATGAAGAAGTTGTTCATGTTTATATTCAAGAGAGTTTTCTTCTAAGAGTTTTATGGTTTCACGACTTTCATGTCTTTGATCCATTTCGAGTTTACTTTTATGTATTGAGTTAGACAGTAATCCAGTTTCATTCTCTTACATGTCACTCTCCAGTTTTGCCAACACCAGCTGTTGAAGAGGCTGTCATTTCCCCTTTGTATATCTATGGCTCCTTTATTGTATATTAATTGACCATGTATGCTTGGGTCAATATCTGGACTCTATTCTGTTCCACTGGTCTATGGGTCTTTTCTTGGGC
The DNA here is from genome assembly GCA_029783875.1 of Phataginus tricuspis. NCBI lineage: Eukaryota > Metazoa > Chordata > Mammalia > Pholidota > Manidae > Phataginus > Phataginus tricuspis. The sequence goes on along the minus strand of JAQQAC010009165.1, from coordinate 12,792,235 downwards.
CGGTACCAAATTGTCTTGATTACTGTGGCTTTGTAGTAGAGCTTGAAGTTGGGAATCAAGATACCCTGGCTTTCTTCTTCCTTCTCAGGATAGCTTTGGCTATTCGGGGTCTTTTCTGGTTCCATATGAATTTTAGAACTATTTGTTCCACTTCATTGAAGAATGCTGTTTGTATTTTGATAGGGATTGCATTGAATCTGTAGATTGCTTTAAGCAGGATGGCCTTTATGACCATATTGATTCTTCCTTTCCATGAGAATGGGATATATTCCATTTGTTGGTGTCTCATGAATGTCTTATGGTTTTCAGAATTATAGGTCTTTCACCTCCTTGGATAGGTTTATTCCTAGGTATTTTGTTCTTTTTGATGCAGTTGTAAATGGAGTTGTTTTCCTGATTTCTGTTTCTGCTAGTTCATTGTTAGTGTATAGGAATGCAACAGATTTATGTGTATTAATTTTGTATCCCGCAACTTCGCTGAATTCAGATATTATATCTAGTAGTTTTAGAGTGGATTCTTTAGGTTTTTTTTATGTACAATATCATGTCATCTGCAAACAGGGACAGTTTAATTTCTTCCTTGCCAACCTGGATGCCTTTTATTTTTTTGTGTTGTCTGATTGCTGTGGCTAGGACCTCCAGTACTATGCTGAATAAAAGTGGGGAGAGTTGGTATCCTTGTCTTGTTCCTGATCTTAGAGGAAAAGCTTTCAGCTTTTCACTATTAAGTATGATGGTGGCTGTTTGTCCTATATGGTGTTTATTATATTGAGGTACTTACATTCTATACCCATTTTATTGAGAGTTTTTATTATGAATGGATGTTGAATTTTGTCAGATGTTTTCTCAGCACCTATTGAGGTGATCATGTGCTTTTTGTCCTCCTTTTTGTTGATGTGGTGTATGATATTGATTTTCAAATATTGTACCATATTTTACATCCCTGGAATACATCCCACTTGATAGTGATAGATTATCTTTTTTATGTATTTTTGAATTAAGTTTGATAATATTTTGTTGGGCATTTGTGTATCTGTAGTCATCAGGGATATTGGTCTGTAAGTTTCTTTTCTTTGTTGTGTCTTTATCATGTTTGGTATTAGTGTAATGCTGGCCTCATAGGATGAGTTTGGAAGTATTTCCTTCTCTTCTACCTTTTGGAATGCTTTAAGAAGGATGGGTATTAGCTCTTCTTTAAATGTTTATAAAATTCTATCATGAAGCCATCTGGTCCAGGAATTTTGTTCTTAGGCAGTGTTTTGATTACTGATTCTATTTCATTGCTGGTAATTGGTCTGTTCAGATTTTCTGTTTCTTCCTGGGTCAGTCTTGGAAGGTTGTGTTTTTCTAGAAATTTCTCCATTTCTTCTACGCTATCCAATTTGTTGGCATATATATTTTTTTAGTATTCTCTAACAGTTCTTTGTATTTCCATAGAGTCCATTGTGATATTTCTTTTTCATTTCTGATCCTGTTTATGTGTGTATGTTCTTTTTTTTCCTTGATAAGTCTGGTTTGGGGTTTATCTATTTTGTTTATTTTCTCAAAGAATCAGCTCCAGTTTTCATTGATTTGTTCTATTGTTTTATTTCTCAATTTTATTTATTCCTGCTCTGATCTTTGTTATGTCCCTCCTTATACTGACTCTGGGCCTCTTTTCTTCTTTTTCTAGTTTCATTAATTGTGAGTTTAGACTGTTCATTTGGGATTGTTTTTCTTTCTTGAGGTAAGTCTGTATTGCTATAAACTTTTCTCTCAGAAGTGCCTTCTTTGCATCCCACAGGTTTTGGCTGTTAAGTTGTTTTCATTTATCGCCATATATTGCTTGAACTCTGTTTTAATTTGGTCATTGATCCATTGATTATTTAGGAGGATGTTGTTAAGCGTCGATGTGTTTGTGGGCTGTTTTGTTTTCTTTGCATACTTTATTTCTAGTTTCATACCTTTGTTGTTTGAGAAGCTGGTTAGTATTCTTTCAGTCTTTCTGAGTTTACTGAGGCTCTTTTCATGGTCTTGTATGTGATCTGTTCTGGAAAATGTTCCATGTACACTTGAGAAGAATATGTATCCTGCTGCTTTTGGGTGGAGAGTTCTGTAGATGTCTGTTAGGTCCCTCTGTTCTAACGTATTGTTCACTGCCTCTGTCTCCTTACTTACTTTCTGTCTGGTTGTTCTGTCTTTTGGAGTGAGTGTTGTGTTAAAGTCTCCTAGAATTAATTTGTTGCATCTCCTTCCCCCTTTAATTCTGTTAGTATTTTTTTTCACATACTTAGATCCTCTTATTTTGGCTGCATAGATATTTATAATGGTTATATTCTCTTGTTAGACTCACCCCTTTAACATTATGTAATATCCTTCTTTGTCTCTTGTTACTTTCTTTGCTTTGAAATCTGTTTTGTCTGATATAAGTACTCACACTTCTGCTTTTTTCCTCCCTATTTTGTGCATGAAATATCTTTTTCCATACCTTTACTTTTATTCTACATATGTCTTTTAGTTTGCAGTGAGTCTCTTTTAGGTAGCATATAGGTGGGTCTTGCTTTTTATCCATTCTGCAACTCTATAGTCTTTTTATTGGTGCATTCAGTCTATTTACATTTAGGGTGATTATCAATAGATATGTACTTATTGCCATTGTAGGCTTTAAATTTGTGGTTACCAAAGGTTCAAGGATAGCTTCGTTACTATCTAACAGTGTGTCTTAAATTCCTTATTACTGTATTTCAAACACAGTCTCAAGGTTCTTTTTCTACCCTCCCCTTCTTCTTCCTCCTCCACTCTCTATGTATTAGGTGTCATATTCTGTACTCTTTGTGTATCCTTTGACAAGATTTGTGAATAGTTGATTTAATTTCATATTTGCTTAATGATTAATTGGTCTACTACCTTTACTGTGGTTTTATTTCTCTGTTGACAGCTATTGAACCTTAGGAGAATTTCCATCCAGAGCAGACCCTTTAAGAGATCTTGTAGAAGTGGTTTGGTGGTGGTGAATTCCCGTACTTTTACCTATCTGGAAATTGTTCAATCCCAGCTTCAAATTTAAATGATAATCTTGCCAGTTAGAATATTCTTCGTTGGAGGCCCTTCCATTTCATTACTTTAAATATATCATGCCACTCCCTTCCTGCCTGTAAGGTTTCTGCTGAGAAGTCTGCTGATAGCCTAATGGGGTTTCCTTTATAAGTGATCTTTTTTTTTCTCTCTCTGGCTGCTTTCAATACTATCTCCTGTCCTTGATTTTTGCCATTTTAATTATATATGTCTTGGTGTTGTCTTCCTGGGCTTCCTTGTGTTAGGAGATCTCTGTACTTCCATGACCTGAGAGACTATTTCCTTCTCTAGATTGGGGAAGTTTTCAGCAATTATTTCCTCAAAGAATCTTTCTATTCCTTTGTCTCTTTTCTTCTTCTAGTTCTCCTGTCATCCAAATATTGTTCTGTTTGGATTGATTGCACAGCTCTTATTATTATTTTATTCCTAGAGATCCTTTTTTTTCTCTGTTCCTCAGCCTCTTTGTATCCCTGTTCTCTAATTTCTATTTCATTTACCATCTCCTCTACCTCATCTAATCTACTTTTAAATCCCTCCATTGTATGTTTCATTTCAGACAGTGTGTTTTTCAAATTTCCTATCTCTTTGTTGAAGTTCTCCCTGAGATCTTGAACATTTTTCTGTAGCTCTGTGAGCATGTTTATGACTTCAAGGAGATTGGCGATTTCAATTTCAGTAAATTTGCTTTCTCATATTTTTTCTTGTAGTTTTGTTTGGACCAGATTCCTGTGTCTTCATTTTTTTTTTTTAATGTTTCCTATGGGATAATATATTTTTGTAGGAGGCGCCCTCTAGTGCACAAGTCAGTTTCCTGAACCCCAACTTTTGGCGTGCTTGTGTGTGTGCAATGGTTCTGCCTTGCTCATGGTGTTCTGATTTCAGGAAGACTGTGTGGGCCAACAGGTGATCATGGGAGCAGAGACACTATCTGGAGCTGCTGTCTGGGCCTACCACAGTGGAACTGGACCAGCACCTGCTGGGAGGAAAGAGCTCCCAGGGCTGGTTCTTCCACACAGCTGCCTGCTGGCCCAAAATAGGGTTGAGCAGGCTGGGGGTTCTCCCCATGCCTACCTGGGTATAAAATTTGGTTTCATTGCTAGCAGACAGGCGACATGCCATTGGGAGGAGACCCCATACTGTGTTTCCAGCAAGGTAGTAGGAGAGTCAGAAGCTCCTGAGGGCTCCCAGCTGTTGTGCTGAAGGCAGGCTGGGGAGGTATTGTCCACCTGACCTTTCTCCTAAACAGAGATTCCTGTGCAATCCTTGCTCCTCTGGCACCCCTCTCACTGCTGGGAAGTCTTTAAAACTGCCCGCTTTGCATTCTTTCTTGGAGGGGCTGATAGAACTTGCCTATCCTCCACAGGTGGCTGGGATCTCAATCTCCCAGAGTGTTCCCCCTGACTCTGTTGTCCAGCCCCACCAATCACCTGAGCACCATGCAATGTGGGCTTGTTTTCCTGGAGCAGATTTCCAGAGCTAAATATTCAGGATCCTGGGCTCCTACTCCCTTCCCACTTTTTTCCTCTTCCTCCAGCCTACGGGCTGGGGCAGGGGAAGGGCTTGAATCCTGCCAGATCACGGCTTTGTCACTTTACCCTTTTCTGTAGTGTCCTCTCTTCTTCCCCAGATATAGGCAGTCGGTTCTGCAGTGTTCAGGTTGATTTCAGGCCTAGTTATATTTGCTGTGTTTTTGTGCTCTATGTGATTTTGGGAAGAGGTTTTTTTCCTTGCCTTCCTACACTGCCATCTTTTTTTCCCATCCAGCAGCATACCTAGTTTTTACTCCAGACAGTTAATGCCATGCATGTTCTTGAGGTTTGTTTTCAAATGATTTAGCTACTTTAAAATATTATATGTACCCTCAGAGTGAATGAAGCCACTAGAAAATTAAAAGAGGAATTTCAAATGTATTTTGATAATGGTGTTATGGAGAGCATACCAAGTTACCATTAGGAAGGACCAGAGCTGACCCAGGTTATTGGGTTGTGTAAGTTTCATTCCTGAAGATTCACAATTCAAATATTCTGGCACTAAACCAAGGCCAGTTTCCAGGGATTTACTTTTGACTATTGAGATGCCAAATTTGAGTTAAAGTAAAAAAATGTCTCTAAATGAAAAGAATATACAAACAACCTGTTAGGAAAAAAATAATAATAAAGTACCTTTTATCTACTATTTTATTTCCTTTGTGTCTCCCTTGAGAATCTCATGAGAGAATGTCTGGGCAATAATGATGTTGAGGAGGATTTAGGGCTGGGTGGAAGCCCTGAGGTCCTAAGTATTTCATGAAGAGGATTAGGTCTTACTCACATTTAATTCCATGCAAAACTAGGGCTGAACTGTAAAATCTGTGTAAGGAAACCTGAGTTCTGATTTACTCAAGATAACAATTTCAGTAAAAGTATCTTAAAATTTCAAGTTATTTTAAGTCTTTTTTCATAATTTTGATGCCTGTGATTTGTTGTTTTCCTGGTTTTTGTTCTGCTTGTCTGAAAAGACAGCTCTTTAGAAAAGGAGTTTAGGCAAAGCTGACATAAACTCCAGGGTAAATGCTCAAAGATCCCTCACCATCCAGAAATAGAGTAAATACATGTGTACCTGGGAGGACTATTTTTTTAGAATTGAAAAAAGGCAAAGTGCCTTCATATGCATTTATGTTTGAAGTATCTTTTGAGGTTTTTATATAATACTGAGTAGTTGACAACACATAACTAAATCACCAAAAGCTTACTGTAAAATAGTATGTCTTTTTTCCAATACTAAAATACTGCTTGGGTAGTGGCTTCAGAAGAACTTGGATTTTGGTTTACTATTTTATGTTTAGAATATAAAATACCTAGAAGGTGTTCCAGACACTTGGGATAACCTAACTAGTAATCCCAGAGTAAGCAATACAAATATTTCTATAACTCTTACATTAATGCCAAAGAAAAAATTATCACTGCGCAGAGTTAATTGCATGGTGTCTATAAAATATCAAAAGGAATGGTGTTGGCTGATCTGGAAATCTATGCAAATGTTTTTTAAAAAGCAAAATTCTGTAAAATGAACAAAAAGATACAATTCCCACTACCCAGTTAACTGCAAAAAAACATGATAATCAAAAGATTTAATTTCAGCATGATAAATGACCAAAAACAATTTGAGCTTATGTTTGAGTTGTGTTTCTTAATGTGTTCTTGATACTTACTGTTCTTGGAAATATTTCAGAAATATTTTGTAAATGCGCTAGTTCCAGAAGAAAAGATAATTATATATTTTCAGCACGCATTACAAATTTGACTAATTATGATTGTCATAGAAATTCTTGAACAATTAAAATTATTACTAAATAGTGACTATGCACTTTTTTCCAATGAGATAGGTCACAAGGTTTTAGTTGGCTGATGTGATTTTGTATCATTGTGTATTGATGTTTTTGTTTGCTAAATTTTCATTTTTTGAATATTTTCCTTCAATCTTCCTTATACTATCCCCTTCCTAAAATGTGACTTTAGGCTTCATTGAAATCCCTTAAAGATCTTATGTATAATTTTTAAAAGATGAGCTTATCTTTTAGAATACACAGATTTTTGAAAAATGGCAATGTATTAGGGGTTCTTCTACTTTACAGGCCTTGAGCTTTTATATCGTATGTGCAACTTATCTGTCCTACATTTTTCTTTTTTTTTAAACAAACTCCTTGGTCCCAGGGATGCTGATTCCTCCACTGTGCCTGCTGGGCAAGGGGAATAATAACAACCACAGTGATAATGATCGCTGTTGTTAAGGGAGGGATGACCATGGGAAGTGGAGGCCTGAGGATACCCGGTGATAACACGTGTCTCACAGAAGCTTGAGAGACATCTTGGGGGCAGGGAGACCTTAGCTCAGGCACAGCAGGCAGGGGTGGGAGTGGCACCCACATGCTGAGTGAGGCCTGAAGTGTATAGCCAGTTCGTTCTTTCTTTGTTTTATTGTGTTATTCCCATTTTTTATTTCTTTTAGGAATTTCTATGCTGTTTTCCGTAGTGGCTGTACTAATTTACATTCCGTACATTCCCACCAACAACGTACAAGGGTTCTCCACATGCTCACCAATGCTTTTTTTAAAAATAATATCCACCCTAATATGTATGAGGTGAAAACTCCTTATGATATTGATTTGCGTTTCCTTGATGATTAGCGGTGTGATCAGCATCTTTCTATATATGTGGGGGCCAATTGTATGTTGTGTTTGGTAAAATGTCAATTCAAATCCTTTGCACAATTTTTAATGGTGCATTTGATTTTTTGCTGTTAAAATTGTAAAAGTTCCTTTTATATTTGGGTAGTAATCTCATAAAATGTATGGCTTAGAAATATTTTCTGTAGGTTGCCATTTTGCTCTGCTGATAGTTTCCTGGACTGTGCACGTTTTTACTACTGTCGTTCAACTTGTCTATTTTGCTTTTTCTTGTTGCCTGTGTTTTAGTTTTTTTGTTTGTTTGTTTAAATCTTTAGTCCACTTTTGGTTGACTTTTGTGTATAGCATAAGAATCCAGTTTCATTCTTTTGCATGTGGATATCCGGTTTTCCCGGTACCACTTTTTGAAAAGGCTGTCCTTTCCTCATTGTGTATTTCTGGTGTCCTTGTATAAGATGAGTTGGCAGAATATGCATGGGCTGATTTCTGGGACCTCTATTCTGGTCCACTGATCCATATGCCTGCCTTTATGCCAGTACCATACTGCTTTAATTAGTACAACTTATTGTTTTGTTATATTGTACAAAGACTGTAGCCAAGACTCATAAAAATGTCAGAATTGCTCAAAAGGAATCATTGAACTGATGACAAAGTGGTACTCTAAATACTGCAACTTTGAATAACATTTATAGTGAAAATAATGAATGGGGTCCATTGCAAATACAGATGTGAGTCTTCTTGTTATGGGATTCAAAGCAGTGTGAAATTCCTGGTGTGCTATTTTGCAAAAACTATTCAAGAAGGAAAATATCAAGTAGTTAATAAAATGATACATTCTTAGATGCCTTATTTTGTTAGATTTCAGTCTACTTGTCCCAAGTTCTGAGAATATTGACTATAAAAAACATTATTAAAAATTCTAGTTTTATAAGCCACTAAAACTTTGCATCATAGGAAGTATAGTGAATTTTCTGATAAACCCTTTTACTTGTCTTCTAGAAAAAGTGCACAATATTACTCTCCTGTTTTATACCAAAGCTGTCTTTCAAAGTTTCACTTTTTGTATAAACACAATTATAAATTACACTATTTTAAAGAAGATACAGTCACCAATAAAATGAGATTTTGTTGAGAGAAAGCAGAATGAGTTTTAGTTAATGAGCTAGCATATACTTAAGTAATTATCACATGTCTCCTCGTTAGATATTTCAAATCTAAGTTGCACAAAATTGGTAATTTGCAGGATGTGAGTTTGCTTTTGACATACAAAGAAAAAAAGCTTGTGACTCTGCTAAGTGCTCTCTTCAGTTAATGGAAAAGATGTGTAATAAATTTTGTGTAGACTTGAAAAAATTTCCATTGGGTTTCGTATTGATGGAGCCCAACCTCATATTTTATTGGAAAGAATACTGGTACAAAATTACATTGCTAAACCATACTTTTTCCCATTTCTTCATGGAATGTAGTCACCAGGCATAAGGACTATAGCTACTTTTGGGAATGAATTTCTAGCCCACCAATTTAAAAAACAGACATCAGTATCAGTAATCCAAATGCCTGAACGCCCTCACAAACTTCCATTATTTCTCTACTGTTAGAAAATAGAGAAAATGATGTGATAAAAATACTATATTTTATGAACGCTATTTGAAGACCAATATGGATTCACTCAAAGATAAAAGGACACTGTGAGTCCTTTTCTTCACCTTACCTTATTCTTTAGAGTGTGCACCAAATGTTGGGGTCAGCTCGTGGGCTGGAAGGATGTTTTTAGGGTATACTGTGCTGGCTGCATAGTGGGGCCACAAGGCTTTGAAAAGCCATACAGGACAGAATAGGGTTACTCACAATATGTATCTTGCTGATGATTCATTATGGAAGCAAATAGTGAAATTTGGGAGTATGATTAAGCAGTAGTCCCTGAGAGGGTACTGTCCAGTATGTTTGTAGAGGAATGAGTAGAGAGAACATGGCTACTTTCCCACCTAGAGGAACACAGCCAAGAGGCAAGGTGTTTACATGGGTTTATGAATTAGCAAATGATGTCTGATTTGTCTGACTCCAGTGCCATTAGCCTTACCTACTATGCATCGGAGCAATAGCCATAAAACACACACAAAAAAGAGTGATAGAATAATTGTCATCTTGCCAAGGACACCAGAATTAGTTTGGGAGGAAAATACAGGCTCACAATGTTTCAAAAACTGGGGAAAGTTGTAGAATAAAGGCTGCATCCAGCTGACAGTAGTGGTACACATAAATGCCAAGTCAAAGAAGAGCCTATTTTCAAATCCTGCCACAGGAAGAAAAACTGATTATATCAATATTTCCTTTCTTATCACTTTCATTCTTTTAAGTAGAGCTTGTATAACAACAGATGTTACATACTACCTTGACATTTTTTAAGTTATCTGTAAATTTTTTTAATTTAATAGAAAAATAATTAATATGCAGTATTATTGTGATTTGATTGGATAGTTACAGTATTATTTCAGGCAATGATGGAAATATCTTTTTTTCTTTTATTACTAAATAAACTTTTTTTTTACAATTCCTAGGAACTAGAATTTGCCTTCTTAGTTAAATAAAATGAGGAAGCTGCATTCCATCAGAAACTTTTAATCAAAACTGCACATCTCAACCCTCCCTGAGTCTCATCCTGGGAATCCTGATTTGGAGGTTACAGTAGGATGCAGGATGTTGTACACAGAACAAATTTCACTGCAATCTGTTTTCAGTTATGAACCACTAGATAAGATGATTCCATCATTATAGCCATAATGCTATAATACTCTCATTTTCAGACCAAATGGAATTGTATAACATTTCATCTTTTCCTGTTGGTAACATGTCTTCAAACCTATTCTTACTTTATCTGTCCTCCTGTTTTTTACCTATTCCTTTAACTTCTCCTTGAATTATATATTTACTTATACCTGTATGCATTATATTAACACAGCTTTTGTAACAATCATGTGTCTATAAACACACATCCATATCCACATATGTAACTTACACAAGAAAC